>CP053151.1:12369875-13629319 GCA_014607495.2 Carposina sasakii
AAAAACCAACCTGTATATTTTTCTCTTTAACAAAAACAACCATGATATTTTATTAACCGCTTATGAGATGTCACGTTGTACTTGTAAAGAGGCGATATTATTGTGTTGTATATTGCTTCATTGCTTCTATTATGTCATAGAGTACCTATATTATTTATTGTATTTTTCTTTAGCGAATACGACCAAGTCGACATAGTGACCGGCCAATGTTGTAACCAAACAAAGAACAATGGAGAAGATGTCGAAAGCGTCCTTGGTAAGCAAGCTATTGAATTTGAAAGATCATTTTAATTATAAAGGGAATGCGCTTTTAATTTTAATATAGTTACATTAATTTAATACAATATTTTTTTAGCCTGTCCAGAAGAATATCAAATGAATAACGCCGCAACTGCAGACAAAGATGCCTCAGTACCACTCATGCATCTGGTAAATATAACTATTATATTACATCTGTATTAACTTGTTTTTATTTTTTATTCCTAACTAATTACGACGTTTTTGCAGGTCAAACATTTGATACGTAACACAAGTTGTCAAACCCAAATGCAAATAAACGCGATTCTCAATGGAGATACGAGCAAGAGAGACGATCCGAAAAGCCACGACACTGTTAGCCCAAGTTGTGATTTACTTATACGATTTCAAAGGTATGTGCAGTTCTGATATAACCTTAATGTTTACTGGGCTTATTTAAATTATTATTATTTGTATCTCTTTCGAAATTCACGGGACTACAAAGTCCCGGTCATTTGAGAGGCGTAGCCAAGATGAGGCCCTTTTAAGAGAACTTTAATATGGTGTGGGATACACACGACGGATACCATCGCCGAACGCACAATATGATATACCCGGCGATGGTCCCCGCCATGTGCAAGACTATTGAAGTGCAGAGCTCTATCATGCGATGGGAAACAAGGTCATGGGCTATGGGGCTGAATTTTAGGTGGGGTTGGAAAATCGGGCTATTGAAGGAGACTAACGGACACCTGCCATTACAAACAAGTCTCATAATTGTTAGGTGACAGGCGATGACTCGCCAACTCATTTCATGGGCCCCCTGAAACGGCCGCACGCACGGAGCGACAAAGGGGGTAACATTTGGTGGAGGGGTGCCCCTGGACTTTAAAACGAAGCCAACTCGCTACTTACGGACGGGCACGTCCAGTCGTCCACCCTCGAGCTGTCATAGCTCTTGCGACTCCACTCTGCCCGGCTGGTGAAGGCAAGGCAGAGGTGGGGGAACTGTTCCTCGTCAGACCTCATTCCGGCGCCGGAGATGAGGTCCCTGTTGGTCTTCCCCCGGGAGCACTTCAGGTCCGTGGGAACGCTACCTCCCACCAGCTCGCCACAGGCTGCTCTGCGGGCTTATTATTATTATGCTTTATTGTATACAGTAAAGTTTTCACAAATTAATAAAGTTTATGACAAAGAAAATGTACAAAGGCGTGCTTATCTCTAAAAGAGATTTCTTCCAGCAAACCAATCGTGAAAGAGAAATAAACATAAGAGGTAGGTATGGTATGTGTGCACACAAACAGATTAGATTATTTTATTTATTAGATTTTAATTAGATATTATTATTATGTAATAATCTCCACCTTAAAGACTCGACATTCATCGACAGCAAAATCTATGCAATATCTACCATCCATTTTGCTGAAAAGTGGGTGTGTAATTTGCACTTTTGCCTAACCTCTTTGGGGGTTAATGGGCTCGACTTTTGAGAATTATTTTTATCTAACAGGCTATTATTCTGCGAAGCGATGTGGTGTCGAGGCGGGCGCGGGACCCGCGGCGGTGTGAAGGCTCTCTTCATGCAGTACTTTACGTTACTGTCGGAACACGTGCAGGCTACGTTGACGTCTTTCATCCGTGCCGTGCATCGGGCGGATGGATCGCAGCTGGTTGCGTTGTGTGATCTTATTGCTGTTGATATTGTCGGTAAGGACTTTGTGTATTGTGGCTGTTTGATAGTCTTCTTTGTATTGTAGTGTTTTTTTTTTGATGCAATAATAATATACTATACAAATCGAAGTGCGTCTACATCTGATCTGGGGTCACACGCCTGGTAGTGACCCGCCAAGACGAGCCAAAAACAAAACGCAAGGGCACTTCTCAAAGGTGCGATGTTTACAGATTTTTTAGTATGCGATCATATACTCCTATTATTAGTTTAGTTGGTTGATCGTATAATTCATCATCGTCATCATCATCAGCCTATTGCAGTCCACTGCTGGACGTAGGCCTCCCCCATAAGCCACGAGACTACAATATTTGCCCATAGTCACCACGCTGGGCAGGCGGGTTGGTGACCGCAGTTTGTATTTTGGACTATGTTGTCGACACGGGAGGCGCTGCTGCCCACCTCCCGGAAACCCTTAATCGCCTCGTACAATACCCACGGGCAGACATGGGGATCGTATAATTAGAGATTAGTAATCTTGCCGCATAGTGCCGGCAGAGTAGAATTCGTACCACCCCGTGTCTGCCCGTGGCGATTAAGGGTTTCCGGGGGTTGGGCAGCAGCGCCTCCCGTGTTGATAACATAGTCCAAAATACAAACTGCGGTCACCAACCTGCCTGCACAGCGTGGTGACTATGGGCAAATACCCCCCATGGCAGTCTTGTAGCGTGCCCTGGGGGAGGCCTACGTCCAGCAGTGGACTGCAATAGGCTGATGATGATGATTATGAATCTTGTTGTGATTCACAACTGAACACACCAAGTGAACAAACTTTCTATTGACATTGATTATTTAGTATAGCATTATGTTTATATTTTTCTTTTATTTATTTTAAGCAAGCAAAAACGATTCATTAGCTTTTCTATATCTATCTTTTCAACCACATCAGGTCGTGTAGTAAGCGAGCTAGCCGGCTGGGTTTGTTCCTGCGCGGCTCGGTCTCCTAGCGCATTAGCAGACTGCGCGGAAGTGCTTATCAAAATAACTCGGGCGTGCGACAGCGCGGCTAAATGTTTACCCGGCTCTGCTAGACTGGACGCCGACCTACTGGGCTGGCCGGGCCTTGTGGCCAAAAGGCCTCATATGAACACTGGTGTTATAAGAAAGTGAGTATTTTTAGTCTCGTTTGATTATTTTATAGCGACTTCATAGTTTGAAGGTAATATGTGAGTCTGTTGTGCTTCTGGCAGATTTGGCCCTTTAAAAGTACATATTAGAGACTAGTGGACGCCCGCGACTCCGTCCGCGTGGACTACAGAAAAAACAGAATGTCGAAATTATCCGGGATAAAAACATTTTCCCGGGATAAAAAGTAGCCTATATGTTAAGTGGGACCTGTCACAATATATTCGTGAAAACTGCATCGAAAACGATTTAGCCGTTTCTGAGATTAGCGTGCACAAACGCACAGACAAACCGAAAAACAGACAAACAGACAAAAATTTCAAAAATCATTGTTTTGGGTACTATTGCGTTGATAAAAGTCTCCTATAATATTATTTCTCATATATCTTCCATGTACAGACTGCGACCCGTTACATTTTTATTATATGTATAGATTAGTTCGCATTTGTACATCCTCTATGTAACCCGTGTGAAGTAATTATATGTATTGTTCAATGTTTATGTGTGTGGATTAGTAGGTGTAAATATTTTGTACTTATATAGGTAAAAAAGCAAACAATATTGTTATTGTAATTGCACATTGCATTATCCCATTAAAAATGTTTCCGTTTTTTTTTCAAGAAAGATAAATGTATCAATGTTGTACTTACTATGTTATCATTTTCGCTTGTAGATGCGATCTCGAAAACCACGTAAAAGAGGGCGGCCACTGGATCGTGGTGGCGGGCCATGTCTTTGACGTGGAAAAGTTTGAGTGTCAAAACGCTAGTACGGTGGAGCTGATCAAGAATATGAATGGAAAGGACGCGACCGCCGCGGTTAGCGTGGAACCGCACGCCGCGTATCTATCGCAGATCACGGACAAGTGTGTCGGCCTTTTCGTCGATCAGATTTACATGCACAAAGTTACGGTGAGTTTATGAGCTTATTTTTATGTCTTTTATAGTATTTAACGATTGCGATCACCGACCGGTATATTTTAAAATCTTTCTCAAACGACGGGAAAGTAACCCGCGCTAATTCGAGGCTTTACTAGAGTACGCCTACTGCATCTCCTTCTGTGCATTTCGTAATAATCCACTATACCCAGCGGCGTTCTAGCGATAAGCTAGCAAGGTGTCGCAGATTTTTGAGCATACATTTGTAAGTTAAAATTTTACTAAAAGGTTATTATTTTTCATAGTTTATCGGATTTTTCAATAAGCAGATCATTCTAATCGAGGAATAGATTTCATGCTATCTTTGTGCGAGGTAGCATCAACTTTATTTTTAACATAGACTTATCTGACTGGAAAAATCTGCCTTAACGGAGTCTTCCCCCATAGGAAAGCACCTCAAGCCTCCGCACCCAACACATTCTGTCATCCCTTGCGTTTCACATGTCACTGGGGCTGACGCAATGCGGGCTACGCCTGGCGCGAAGTCTGCCCATACAGCCCGCAGAGACAGTGGCGCCGCACGCCCGCGCCGCCTTCCTTAGGGGCGGCCTGCAGGTTTGTACGAAGATGTGCTGCGCATTTATTTTAACTAAAGTGTGAAGCAGAAGTTTACATGGCATGCTGGCACTAATTGACCGAAATTGTGTCAGACAGATATTAACGCTGAATCTGAAGATGAAGTCATTTTTACATAATTATGTAACCTCACGCCTATGTCCTATAGATGTAGGCAGAGACTACAAATCTTCATTTAGCAAGTTGTTTTTTTGCATTACTTATTTTTAATAACTAAACTTGTAAATCTAACGTATTTCTAAACTATAGGTCTTCCGATATCTGTAGACTTCTATCCAATCACCCCATACCCAGGTATCGCACCTACCGAATCCGTTCGACGAGGAGAAAGCAGAAGCCCGCAGCGGTTCGTCCACTGGCGGCAACAGTCCGGCCAGCGAGGCGCCACTTCCTTCGCGAGCCCGTCCCATTCCGCGAATGTCGATTAGTTCCACTGCTAGGGCCGATGCGTTGCTGTTTGCTTTAGCTGAACCTAAACTACATGTAAGTGTTGTACTACTACATTATACGGCTTAGATACGTGACATATTTTTCTGTAGTCTTTTGTCTGTTGTAAAGTTAGTACACGGTTTTTAAGTAACTAGATTAAAACACCAGGCGCAAATGTTAGATGTGCCTACGAACAAATCGTTTAAATTTATTATCCTCTCGTCACATCCTCGACAGAGTGCTTTGGATTTACTTCTTTATAATCGATTTTTATTATTTGAGTGTCCCATATCTTGAGTGAGAGTATTTTTAATGGAAACTACATCAAAATAAAATATTATTAATATATTGTTAAAGGATTCCTTAGCATTACACCTATGGTGGGCGTGTGAAAGGCGAGAGGGTTGCGCTCCACATTTCCCTCCCGAACATCCTCTAGAAGAACTACGAAGAGCTTTGTTAGCGGTCCTTCTTTATCATGCTGGGTTGAAGGAACATGCTTTGGCAACTGCCAGTACTGGTGAGTCAATGTGTTGACTAATTGTGGTTTATCTTGTTCCGAATGTGTTATGAAAACTCCTTGGTAATTTTGTTAGGGTTCAGAAGTGAAGTGAATTAAGAAGTGTGAATAGGGATACGCTGATTCGTCGTTGTCGAGCGAACATTGATATTGATTGGCATTTTATTTATTCACATTCTTATGACATTCACATCTTGGATTGTTATTATTGTAGAAATGGAAAAAGGAGAGGTTAAACTGTCGCCAGCAATGTCCGAGATTGTAAAAGCGGTTCAGCAAAGCAAATGGACTTTAATGAGGACCAGGCAGCAACTATCCAGAGGTTATAAAGAGGTAAGAACATACATACATATAATCACGCCATTATCCCTTACGGGGTAGGCAGAGCACCAAGGGCCGATAGAACCACATGGTGCCACTTCTGACCAATTTTGAGGGTATAGTGAGATGTACAAGTTCAGTTAGTAGTGAAAGGTGGTCAGCCCATCGTCTACAAAACACCAAGAGGTAAGAGACGATGACCAAAAACAAAGAGACTAGAACACTGTTGTATAAGATTTTCTGGTCCTGTGACCAAATTTTTTTAAATTCAGCGATATTTTAAGAGATTCAAACTGAGAATATAATTGATCGTACATCATTCATTTCAGTTTTGTTATCGTAATTGTACGTGTGCATCCACGCCAGGCTCCATATAAAAATGTGCCAAATCCTTTATCAAAATACACACATACATAAAGGTCACGCCCATTATCCCCCAAGGAGGTTGGGCAGAGATGTGCAAATTACACACCCACTTTTCACCAGTTAGCCTATTAAGTCCCACGTGGTAAGTGATGAGCCTAGCGCCGCTATCAAAATACATTCATGGAAATAGTAATGATTGTTTCAGGTTTGTGCAGCACCGTTAGAAAGAGCTCGTTTTCTTCTTCACGAAGTGAGAGCGGCCATGTCCCCTGCGGTGATGGCGTTACGTAAACGACCCCCTTCCTATAGGTCCCCCACTGCCAAGAAAATCTTTACCAAAGTAATGCGTATGGCCAAATCGCCTAACTTCAATAAATGGTATGAATAGTTTATTTAGGTAAATATAGTTTTTTTTTTATTCTAGATAAGTAGTAAACTTTTTTATTATTTTCAGTTTTGAAACTACCAAAGATCTAAGAAATAGACAGAACAGTCTAAGCAAGAGCATGTTCAAAGCAACGGGTAGTTTGTTACAAGGCGACGCATTGTTGATCAAATCGTCTATTGCGAATGCGTCCTGTAAAACCCCAGAAGATGTAGCACCTAGTATCGTACTAGAAACTAGTAAAGGTCAAATTAGCATAGATGGGGTTGGTGATGGCCCCCAAAATCTCCAAGTAAAAAAATTCAAACTTAAAGATAAACATTTAGAAAAAGACTTGAAAAATGCATCGAATAACGATGATATGCGCGGTGATATTAGAGTGACTGAAAGAGAAGATATTTTAGATAAGGACTTCGATGATAAGACCCCTACAAACGAGATCTCAATTAGTTCTATGAATGATATGACTGATAATTCTATTTTTAAAGAATCTATGGAGAGCGAGAAACAAGTGATGATATTAGCTGATGATCTCAAAAATGATCTCATTATGGCGGATGTTGAGAAAGATGATGATAATTCTGAAAGAAATAAGTTTGTGAATGCTTGGGTGGCTAAATTAGCCTGTGAAGAAAAAGGTAAATATGATTTTAATAGTCTGACTCCTGGTTCCTATGCCCAAAAAGTTACGTACTTTTTCGTTGCGTTTAGACTTTGTATTTAACAATGTTTTTTTTTATTAGATTTGTACTGGATGTTGGAAGAGGTAACTCCAGAACAACAAAGTTTGACGACGTCTATTATAGATTTCGTGATGTCTGAGAACCCCTGTGATATTGATATACTTAGAAGAGCGTTGTATTGTCAAGTAAGTCGCACGCAATTTTTTAAATGCTATATAGAAAAATACATTGTATTTTATCTGTTTCTATGTTTTGTCACAGATTCAAAGAGCAGAAATGAGGAAGACTGGCTACACAATGATAAACAGTATTTTACATGCATGTCAAACTATGTCAGAGTCTGTCAAATATGCTGCTATGACAGGCTTACTTGGAGCTTCAATGGCAGATTCAATACCATCTGTGGCTCTCAAACCGACTATACCAATTTCCCCGCCTTTAAAAGGAATAGAATCTGTGATACCCTACACAAAGTATATGGTACTTCTAGAAAGATCAAAGTTAATGGATTTTGTGCTGTTAGAGTTAAAAGCGAAGGTGCTAGAAGGGGAGCAAAGTCACGTGTTGCCTTTGAAAATGAGTGCTAATTATGGTGCGCATGCGTTGTTGAACAGACCTTCTAGGGCAAGGCAAGATAATCTTTATTTTATCTATACATTATTTTTAATATATACAGGCTATGATATTGTAATTTGTATCATACTACATTATGTTCTAGGTTCCTGATAACGTTGTTATCACTCCTTATTGAGGGGAGCCAGGGTCCAGAGTTGGAGCAACTAATAAATAGTGGAGCTCTTAGTTCATGTCAAACATTGCTTAAGCAAATAGGAGGGGACACTTCTCAGCACGCATCTCTGATATTTAGTGGATTGAAATCAAAATGTAAGTATACAGTTGGGTTTTTAATTTATATGTATCTAGTTTAAAAACTTGTCAATTAACAGGGGATGACCCACAATTTACACCCTCCGCTGCTGACCCTTGAATCTGAGCACTCGTGAACACAGTCACTAGCAACTACAGTTGCGATGAGAAATTAGATCCGAGCACGTAGCTCGCAATACATAGCTGCTATTTAGAAAGTTCTCTGTCGGATAATAATGGAACTTCCGAAATGTAACATCAGATTAATAATTATTTATGTTTTATTATAGCGGACTGTTTAGTAATATATGAGGATGAGAGACTAGGCGCCCGTGCCAGGGGCGCTTCCTTATCGGGGCCAGAACTAGCTTCTCTCATGAAGATAGGGACAAGAGTTGTCCGCGGGAAAGACTGGAAATGGGGTGATCAGGTCAGTATTTGTTATAAAGATGATTTTCCTTCTATTATGAGAATACATTGCGTTTGTAATCCTACTAATATTTGACAATGTTAATATGTTTGGATTTTTGTTACTCTTTCAAGTAGAAATTAAAATTCCCCCACGTCCAAAAGGTTTGAAAACTATTTCAAAAGATAACTAAAATTAAGTGAAATTAAATGACATTATGTAACTTCCGTTTTAATCCTTATTGGCTAACATATTTAAAAATTGTTCTGATTATTTTTGTAATGCTTCTTAAAGCTGCTGGACATGGGATATTAATATTTTCTTTTCTTCTACATCCAGTACAGTTTTATGACTATCGTGAATTTATGTGTTATCTCCAGCCTTGTTTTTAATATTTTATAGGACGGTGGTCTGAGTGGAGAAGGTCGCGTAATAGGTGAACTAGGCGAAGACGGCTGGGTCCGAGTCGCTTGGGATTCCGGAGGCACTAACTCGTACAGAATGGGCAAGGAGGGCAAGTACGATCTCAAGCTGGCCAGATCGCCGTCGCCGCCTCCGTCCATCGACGAAACTATGCATGCTACTACTGGTGGTTAGTATTGTGAAATCTACTTATATCTACGTACACCACATGCACATCATAAGTTATTGAAACGAAACCGAACGTCTCAGGAATAGATTTTGTGGATTTACGGACTTTAGATTAATGGATCCCACTTCTGATATAGGTGAATATTGGCGCCCACTATTTTCAAAGAACTTGAGCACTATCCAAATTCTAAATCCAATTAGAACTGGTGGATAGTGGGCTATTTTCGTAGCATTTCGCTTAACATACCCTTTATGTTACATTCTGTATATTATTTAGAAAAAGAACACATTCTATGGGTATACTGAAACTCGAAAACATTTTCCATTGCAAAAAGACTGTGTACCTATAAGATATCATAAACCTTAACTTCTCTACAGTGGACACCAACATAGAATGGTGGCCAGTAAGCGAAGTTCGCGCGGCTTGCACGACCGCGATCCGAGCGATTTGTGCCGCCGCGGGAAGTACGTCCGTGACGTCCGGCGTCGCGAGACGGAATGTGGCCGCGTTACAACGGAGGCTGCTTACGTTGGCGCACACGCATGCCACTCCATCGCCCACCGCTTTTGGAGCGCAGCATCATACAGCCATGGCTTTGCTGAGAGGCAAGTTTATTAATTTATTCGTTTGGCAATTTATTTATTTGTTTTTATTTACCAAAATCCACAGCACTATAACATATTTAATATGAGTACATAAGAACTTAACTTACTGCCATATAAGGAGGTCAAGGAAGTGTCTTACATTGGCACACACGCGTCGACGTTAGAATGTTAGTTAGTTTGACTGAGAATTTTCGGACCCTTAAGTGAGGACATACCGAGGGTATCTCAAGATAATGATACACTTTAGACGAAACTCCCAATTTGTTTCAACCAAACTACTTATAAATTTACCTTGTAGAATAGGCATTGTTATAAATATCCAACTATGTATTACTGGTCAAATCAGAGTCTTTTCTGTAGAAAGTCACAGTATTCACGTATGTTTTATGTTTCAGCGAGTGCACAAAGTACCGAGATGCGTAAGTGCCTGTGTACCGACTCGTGGTTCGAACTCTGCTATAGTATTATATCGGCGGTGGACAAACCTATTACACAGGACCTAATTTACTTACAGGTAAGCAATTTTAGTGTGTGCCTTTTATTTGTTTTCCGTTTCCTAAAGTTGTACGTTGATCGATCTTATTAAATTTTCTGTGGGTGAAATAAAAATATGGGTGTTATTCTCTTTTGTGTTACCTACAACTGCTTTGATTAGTATACTTAGTATCAGATTATATCTAAAAATCTAGTCTAGTCTATCTTTACTGGTTTAATTGTTACAGATCCAATCTCTATGGCTACTCAGCCGCGTGCTAACAGAACACACGGGCGCGCCGGAATGGCGGCGTACAGTTAGTACCCAGCTACTAGCTCTGATTGGTCGGCTGTGGATAGAGACACACAGCCACGACCCGTCTTTACGGCCGCAGAATCTGTCCCAGTTATGTCCGTCTACTAATGAAGAAGAACTTGGTGAGTGGAAGATTTTCTTTAAACATTATGTTGATTAGGATTTGATGATACAAAACGCCCACTGATTGATCATGGTAATCTAGAAAATGCCTCATCCTGCCCTTATGCCATTGGCAATAAAGGAGGGGGAAGCCTTTAATATCATTTATTATATAAAATAAGGTTTAACATATTATCGTTTAAGATATTATCTTTAACATCTCAACCTTTAGCACGAACTATTTGACGGTTCGTAGCGTAATCGTCACAATGTAAAAATTCATAAATGTTGCTTACGTGACGATTACGTCATGTATCATAAAAAAGTTCGTTCTTGCCCAGATACCTTTCCAACTAAACACGCAGTCTACTCACAGATACCATACAAGCGCACCATGTAAATATGTTGAATATGCTAGCATCAGTACCTGTGTAGTAACACATATCCACTTTTATCTATATTGACTTGGTGGACACTACACGAGCGCGTAGTTTAAATATGTTGAAAGTGCCAACTTTAGTAACCACATTTACATCACTTTAAGTTTACATCTCTAGACAACAGATGGCGCGCTCCGGCCACCGCAAGCTACACGGGATCAACCTGCGCAGCATTGGTACAGTTAGTGCGACAGTTACAAGCGGCCACGCTCTGGCACGCGCCGCTTTCGGCCGCGCTAGCGGACAAGCTGAGTCTTGCTGCACAGATGGTAAGTTGTTTGTAAAAAAGTCTCATTACTAAATATTATTATACTAACTTACTTACTATTAAATACTGATTCTATTATGTTCATACATATATATCGAGGGGTGCCATATATATAAATGGCGCTTAAATTCAAAATCATTTATTCGATATGAAAGCATTAACTACTTGTTTGTCGATTGTCTTTTTATATGTTACTTTCTATTTTCGCACCCCAAAATGAAACTGCTACCAAACAAAAAAGGAGGTGAATTTAAACAACCCAAGAAAATAAATTGCAAAGCTTTTGCTTTGGAAACGGTCACCACCCCAAGGTGCGATTTGTTACGGTCTGTCAGGCATAAGTTAGCGATTCGGGGCTTAATAGCCACCAACGTGGAACTAATAAGAATTAAGGTCGCCTAAAGACGAAATCCAGGAGAGCTGCTAGACAGTTCTCCTTTATGGCAAAACCAAGATTAGGTCTAACACACCGCATGATTCTACTATTACTGTTACACTATTTCAGTGTTAAAATCATATAAAACTATCAAATGATATAGTCACGCCCATTATCTCCCAAAGAAGATGAGCAGGATTTCCAGTTAGCCTTTTAAGTCCCCCATGGTAATGGGTGATCCTACCGCCGTTTTTCGGGGAAAAATACAACAATCTAGCTACCGGTAACGAATCCAATAGGAAATGTCCCCGAGTCATTCTAAATACTCGTAGGTATTAATAAGCTATTACGCTCACGCCTTTGTCTAGTGCTAAGTGATCAATTTGTTTTTCTAAATCGGTTATAAATTTTACGTCGATTCTATTTTAATTTTCTTATTATCGCTTATTAATAGATGTTGAAACATTGTTTTCACCTTGACAGGTATCAAACGACTGGCACTGGTGGGCACATAGAAGCCAGGACATGACACAAACCATGAAGCCAACTCCACCAAGTCTTGAAACCTGTTTAATTGGTAAGCGTAATTGCCTACGTTCAGCAGATGAGTTCTCAATGACCTCCACACATAGGTCTTTCCAAATTATCTAAATGTTAAACCTATCTTAGTCTTAACCGACCGCTACCTTAGCTAATATAAAAGAATTCGATTCTATTTGATTATGTATAAAAGCCTGCGCGAAGCGCTACTTATTGAAATGAGTATTTTACGTAAATGAGTCTGAAACTTTTCAGCTGGTGCTTTAGGAGTGATAGGCGGAGTAGAGTGGAGACTACGGTTAGGGCAGAAAGTGACGGCGGGGTCGCCTGAGAAACCCGCGATAATCACTCAAATGTCCACGCGGGCGAAAATCACAGTCGTGCATGATGATAACACTATCGCTAAGGTAAGATCAATTATTATCTACACGGAGCTATGTATTTGTAAATGGAAATCCTACTATGTGAAATGTTAAAGTTAAATGTGAAAGTTGATAGTCTCTCACATTTCACAACACAACACATTAACCTAGCTCCACATTAAGATTTCTAAGGTCTTGTGTCGTGGGTATTAAGCCACTGTATATAAATACAGATAGGGTATGGGTGACAGTTAGGCAAATACTGAAATGCTGAACAAGTACCATTGTGTTGAGTTATACGATAGTGTTATTACTCGCAGGAAATGTATTTTGAATTTGATTATCAGTAATCTTTGCTCTCCGCGCCAATAGGGAATATGCGTCTGACACGAAAACTTATTTTTCATATTTTATTCGAAAGATATTACAAATACAAACCGAATAGTGCAAAAATAACATCAATCGGTTAGTAAATACCAAAGTTAGAGGAGTTTAAAAGTTTGAAATTTTTTACGGAAATTTACAACATAAAAGGTGTAAAAAAATATAATTTTACCCATATTTTGAATTATCTCATTGATTTAATAAATAATTTATTAATATCTGCACCTACTAATAAAAAAAATATTGACAACTATACACAAAATATAAAATATTACGTTTATAAAATAAGATTGCATTTTTTCCCATAGAATTTTTTTGTATTGCTGCTGCGTTTCCCTGCCGATTACGTGCAGGGAATTGTGTACTTTAGTTTTTCTTACAATTTATTTGTAATATGGATCGATAAGCGATCTTACTATATTTAATATACATATAATCCAGTTTATCCTACTTCTATGCTAGTAAAAAAGCCCAGGTGCATCTAACTTTAAGTGTACCCTAACTGTATGTATCATCTACTCGTACTACCCCATACTAATTTGAGACGGTTGTCAACTATGACGTCAAAGTTTTTGCCATTTTAGTATGGAGCAAACGGAGAGTTTCAAAAACATTTTGCCGGCTCGTATTTTTGAATTGCTGTAAATCCAAAACGGTTAAGTTAGATATGCCATTCCAAGGGCAATCTATTCATTATTTACGTAGAATATAATAATGAAATGAAAAAAATCATACATATACCCTATTGTATCGGGCGATCCTGTGACTAATTAAATGGGCTTATTGTGACACATTTCTGTTTTATGGATCACCTGTGAGTTGTGACTCTCGATTAGGGTTTATCAGTTAGGTATTTAAATTTTTTGAGGGCAATTTTTTTAAAATCATTCTTTGGTTAAAATTTTATTTTTAAGTAGGTGTAAGGCCCAATTAAACGAACTTAACAATTTTTTGTCTAAAAATATGAAAAAAATTACGGTAAATTTTAGAGTTTTCCTGCGAAAATTTTCCGCCTTAGATTCATGGTCTGAAGTCGCATATCAATATTTGCCTGGCTGTCACCTACACCCTATATACTTATAGATAAGTATAGAAACATCCATGACTCGGAAACCAACATCGATGTTCATCATATTAACCTACCGGGATTCGAACCCAGGACCTATAGCGCCGCAGGCAGGGTCACTACCAATTACGCCAATTGGCCGACTACGCTAACTGTTCAGAAGAACCTCCTCGGTGGTGGACATAGACGGACGTCCTGATTTTACTTACTTGCTCTCCGACTCTTGTCGATGAACTGTATATTTCTTTTAATTCCTTGATTATACCCTTTATATTGAAACTACAGTCTATTAATTAGCCCTCGGACCACAATAAGTCCCGTGGGGCCTAATTAATAGACTAGAATGTACAATTAGTTGATATATATTTTATTTTATTCTGCTGATTTGAAATTACTGTGAGATTGAGATGGTTTAATTTTATTATTTGGCATCATATTTTTGCATTAACTTTATTCTCCTGTCCCTTGTAGTATGACATGGGCGTGCCCCAAAGCGCTGAACTGGACCGTTTAGTGCAGCCTATAGGGGGCGGGGAAAGCGCGTTGCGAGTGTGCGCGGCTTTGCTCGGAGCCACGCCCTCGCCATCTAGGCCGCATCCACATCATTTGCCAGGTAAAGTTGCGTTTCAACAGATATATGCTATGCTACATTGCTATGAATGCCTTTGATTTCATCAATTAAATTCATTGGCATCAGCGTTGGCCCGAAGTAAATTTTAGAATGGAGCGAGATCCATTTTAGATGCAATAGAATATCGATAACTTCTTACTTAAATCATACTCCAGGACACCGGATTTACGCGCCCTCTAGGATTTGGCCTGGAGCGACTGCTCTGCCGTATGGGCGGGCCGGCACTGATTCGCATCCGAGACTAGTTGAATCCGTTTCAACCAGAGCTATGCTATTCATTGGTCCACTAGCATAGTATTGGTTGAAACGGATTCAACTAAGCTATGGTTTTTATGCAGAAGGATGCATGCTCTTGATGTGTGCTAGTGATGGTAATTTTCTTACTATCGATAGTAAGAAAATTACCGTATTCGTATAGGCCTATATTTAATTTTATCTAAAAATAGAAAGAATCCGAAAGAACGAAATCAGGCTTTTTATTAGGCAAAGTTTTGTGTATTATTATCATCAATAGTTCCTAAAGAGTTTTCTAATCAATTCAATAGTACCTACCAACTCATATAAAGTTTGCACTGTAAAAAACCTAAAGATGCTGATTTCGCAAACACAAAATTGAACTTTTTTGTAGGATACATAAATTTGGAAAAACGTCAAACTTCACTCATACTCGTATCTACATGTATGAGTGTTCTAATGTTTACAAACAATGCTTCATCTAAAATAAGATTTCTATCTTCAAAAAAATTACGGGGTATAGTTGTGGAAGCGTAGCGTGGCTAATTTTCGAAGACGCGTCTTCTTGAAGTTCTAAGAGCAATAGTTGGGTTGGTTAGGTAAGGAAACTGCTTATATTTCAAACAGCGTCGTTTCACAGCTGACATCGACGTGTATGGCCTTCGTAAACAACAGATGGAACTGCTGACGCTATGTTCCGTTCGAGGACTACTAACGACCCGCACTAGGCTCAGGAAAGTGCTTATGCAGCCGCCAGATAACGCTTGTAAGTACATATTATTATTTATTGATGCATATTTTGTCCTCTTTGTTGTTAATTCCATGGTACGTACAATATACACGTAAATGGTACTCATACATTCAATTCAATTAAATTTTTGTTAATGGCCACAATTGTGTCGGGCACAATGTACTCATACGTTATTCCATTGTAGCAATGACATTTCATACAGAGTGACAGCTGGCTTGTGAGATCAAGATGTGTCTTACCCCACAGTACTTCTATGAATCTTCTATTTACAAATTATATTTCTCATTTTCATGTTTTAAGCATTGAAAAGTTTATTCGATCTCAGTCTTTGAAAATGTCCGATAGTTTATTGCGATATAGTTGACAGTAGAATCCAAAAGCATCTCATTCCCAAGCAGGTACTATAGACCGTAGTTCGAGGGGCACGGAAGGCACCCTTCTGCGCCGACTCTTGGCTTTGGCCACGCGCCCCAGTCCTTTGGCCGCTTCGCACACGACGCAGGAGTTAGCTGCTGCGGCTCTTACTATTGTACAGCAGTTGGCTGCTCATGTTAATGGTAAGTTTTACTTATAAGCAATCTGTGTGGCGTGGTGACTACTATATGATGTGTACATACTAAATATAGGTCATACAGGTTGTAATAAAAGGAGTATATTAAGAGAAATGCTATGAAATTAGCCCACTATAGAGAATCTGTCTAATTATATTTTCATATAATTTCGCTTAACATACCGTTTTGTTACACCCTGTATTAGTAAGATTAGTACAGACTCAAGTACCGAACATACAACACTGTTTTATTCCTCTTTTACACTATTTTAGTATCGCTGAAGCTATTTATTTGACCACATCGCTTTATTTCGTTTTCTAGTTTATAATGAACAATGCATATTTAAGATTGCAATTGTTGATAATTTTGTGAATTTTAGGTGACGACAAGGATCATGATTCATCTCCAGACATTCCTCTTATAGACAAAAGTAATCTTATGCAAGTTTCAATGGGACCTTCTACTAGTACCGCCAGTCTTTGTAAGTTAATGATTAATCTATTTTTGAATTTATTCATTATCTATTGTATGTTAGTCTTTTTGTTTATTTATGGTATATTGTTAAAAATTGTCATAATATTGTTTTAGCACGCAAAGACTTGAATACTTGGGCTAATTCATCTCAAGTGCTGCAAGTAATCGAGATGGGATTCTCTAGGCACGCAGTTTACTTAGCCATTCAGGCTATAGGTAAGTTTACTTCATATACTTAGAAACTGTTTATGTATATATACACGTAGAGAGCGGGGATCTACTAGCGCTTATACTTAGTACGTGTGTACATACGCCCGATGTCTTGAATGTCATATACGTACATCTAATGAAGTGCTTTTAAATTTTCTTGCAAATTATTCAACCGAATATAGGTATTCCATTTTATTTTGTACTATGTTCATTCCGTAGGTGGCACAACAGTACCTTCAGTCGAGAATTTAGTGGCATATTTACTGGAACTGCCTCAACAAGGCATGGAAGACACATTATACGAAGTCAAACCGACCTCTAAATTGGAGAAGAAACAGCCGCCTCCGTATAGATGGCGCAGTTGTTTCGCCTCCGAGGACGAATACGCACAATATTTGTCGGAAGTCATTACGCCGGGTATGACGGTGCGATGCTGCAAGACGTATGAGTCGGTCAGTACTCAGTAGTTTTCTATACTAGCAGTAGGATTTCATTTACTTTTTCATTCTACTTTAGATGTTATTTACTACAACGTTGTACGAATAGCTGCCACTATTCCTTGTGGTATGGAGATTGATAGATTTTTGTGCGTTTCTCCCTCCAGTATATAACGTGAAAGTCAGGAATAAATCGTTAAGTTTTTAAAATGGCCGGTGTTTTGATTCAGGTTCTCACTACTATAATTTATATATTTTCAGGTTGCTTTAGGTGACGTAGGTCAAGTGCAAAAAGTGGAGCGAGATATCAAACAAAATGTTTATTTACATGTAAGTATTTTGATATATTGTTTACTCTTTCTATGATGTTAAACCCTATGGAACATGGCTGTAAATTTGAATATACTTATCTATTCATTAGTCTTGTTAATCTGATTTATTTTCTTTGAGTATGGGGCCTGGTATGATGTTATTTATATTTTCAGGTGGAATGGCGAGGCCTCGGTCGCGTATCGGGAGTGAGAGCGGTCCATGCAGAGGTAGTGTCAGGCAGCCCACCCTTCGCGCCTGGTGATAGGGTTCGAGTTCGCGCGGCAGTCACGCAGCCCCGGTATAAGTGGGGTTGCATTGATCACACTAGCGTTGGCACTGTTTCATGTAAGTTTCTTTTTAACCATTCTAGTTATGATTGCTGCTTGCATTCTTAAACTTAATCGAATTATTCACTTGTTTTAGCAATATCCGGCAATGGACGTGATTTGACAGTGGACTTTCCTCAACAACCCGGCTGGACTGGTCAAGTCAGTGAAATGGAATTAGTTACTGATCAATGTAAGTACATACTCTATTATTCGTATTAAATGTATAGAAATTAGACCAGAAGTAGCCAACCGATCGGCTAGTAGACCAGTCGATCGTGGCAAGGCACGTACTACATAATACCTAACTAATGTTCTTTTCATTCTTACATTTTAAGAATTCAAGAATTCAACTTTGTAATTGCGTCTCAGTAATGTAATTCTTGGACATGGGTGAAAATCTTTTATGTTGTTGGTATTCTTACTTTTATAACATAGGTAGCGTCTTCACTTACCACGCCATAATTTGATTGTGGTTGGCTTAATTACCCTCGGGATACTGCGGGATAAGCACGAATTTTTATACGCTCCGTTACGCAATCAACTCTCAAGCCAAATCTATGAGATTTAACAATGTGACGATAGATGTGACACTATTAACACCCGACTGGCGTGGATTGGCACGTGGGGTCGTGTGAGGTGTTGCTAATGTGTCATTGACCACATAAACTGTATATGATTGATAATATGTACTGAAACGGGTGTCGACGCGTTGGGTGTTAATAGTGTGTCTTGCTTGACCCTTAAGCTTAGGTTTCTTAACATAGCTGTCATATAGCGGCCGTTCTTTTTGTGCAGGAGTAACTTTAGTATTTATAATAATGTGTAGGGCTGTTGATTATATCAAATATTTGTGTGCCACAACATGTCTCCGATCTGATACTTTACGAACTGTCGAGAGGTCCGAGTTACCAGAAAACATACACGAAGGTAAATGAGTCACTTCGCTTCCAGCGGAATGGGGCTCGATAGCCGGCGGGCTGGCGGTGGGCTGGCGCGGCGCGGTGCGTGCGGTGCGTGTGTCGTCGTGCCGGCCCGGCGCCGGCGCACGCCGCCTACTCGACTCCCAGCCGCACACTTACTGGCAGAGCTCCAGTGGCTGTGGACAGGTAGATCCTGCTTTATATAGATAGATATATAGAAATTTCTTTAAAAAATGTACAAAGGCGAACTGAATGCTGCATAGCATTCTCTAAGACTAGTTATGGTGACATACTTATAGGTAGCACAATGAAGACACGAGATAAATGTTTTAAGGGGTTAATAACTGTGGGGGGGGAATAAAATCGGTTTTAGAGTAGAATATCACCAACCTCAACAGGCAATTAAGGGTACTTGCCGTGTTGAAAACATAGTCCGAAACACAGACTGCGGTGACCAACCCGCCTGCTCCAGCGTGGGGATTATGGGTAAAAACCCCCCTATGGCAGTAGCCTTGTGGCGAGCCCTGGGGGAGGCCTACGTCCAGCAGTGGACTGCAATAGGTTAATGTTTGTATGTAAATAAGTTCCTACAAATAGATACATAGATAAATAAATCTGATACGATTTAATATACATATCGTGTATATTTTTTATTTTTTATCAGCACTATCCGCATACCTCTTTTCGAGATGCGGTGCGGCGTGCGCATTGGTCCAAGGGGAGTGCATGACATTGCCTCGGTATCGTACGCATAATTTTGGTGTCAGCGGGCGGCGGGCACGCGGAACATAATATCATAAGCTCCCTGCGCGCGCTGTCAGTCCGAGCCGGCGGTAGCTTTGAAGTGCGGTCGCCATACCACACGCCGTTGCTTACAGCAAGGCGTAATACCTGGCGGCGGTGCCGTGTCCTTATAATCGCCCGCGCCGCGCGAGCGTCAGTGACGCTATTAAAGAGTTATCAATATGTGCAGTTGTTGCACGAGTGTCGACAGGTTAGTGTACAAACATATATATTGTAAAAAGGCCGTATACAGGGTGATTTTTAGTCGTCAACGTTCCCGAAAACTACGGAATCTCCTCATCTGAAGAATCACGATCAGGTGTTTTTTTCTCCATGGCTTTAAATCAAGCATACCTGAACGGGGGGAAAGACATTATGTCTGGTTTCCAAAATATTAGGGTCCAAAGTTGAAGTATGATCTTCATAGACTGCGTTTTTCTGCAAATAAATGATCTACCACATAGACGCGCGCCATTAGCAGAGGGCCCGGTCCATAATACTTTAATTTCAAAAGGACACAATTATCACGAAAAATAACGTCCGTTTAATTTCTATCTGATTCTCTATAAAAATTCTACTATCTTAAATGTACTTTCGGTTGATTCTAACATAAACACTATACACTATAAAAATTTCTGGGGAGGCACGATCATTTTAGAAATTTAAATTTTTGCGAAGTCAGTTATCCTCAAAAGGTTTCGGAATCAAGTTTCTAAAAAATCTAGCGTGTATATTTTTTTATTTTTTTCAGCACTGGATCCGCATAAATGCGGTTGCGCATCCGTCGCCTCGGTATGTTCATCAGTCCGAGCCGGCGGTAGCTTTGAAGAGAGCGATACGTAGAGTGTCGACCAAACATAATATTGTAAAACAGGCCGTATATAAAAAACGGCTAGGCATTTTGAGTACTACGCGTTTTCGAGGGAGACAATTTGGCTTATAGTCGAGTGTCTAGGTTGTGACACGCACCCGTATCAGCACAGATCGGTGTATTATTCAGATATCTTACGCGGGAGCTAATTTTAGTATGTGGCCAGGATTATGTCCCACTGTCTTTGGCACCCTGGAAAATACTTGCTCATTTCGTCGCACCATTTACACATTGACTTGCCTCTAGGTCGGCTTAGGCTAGTGGTAAGACTTCTAAACATACATTCTATTGACTGTAAATGTGTGGGTGACGTTATATGGGCATCTACAGAACACTAAAAATGTACTATGCCTCTAAATCCAAGATATTTGTATATATACGTATGTTTATGTCTATTGTTTCAGTATTACCCTTGCATAGAAATAGGGATCAAGCAAAACCGCAATGTAAACGCAGACTGTCGTATTTACGGCCTCTACGTCACAGGATTCAGACCGAACCCTCTTTACTCGGATGTGCTATCTGTAAGTATGCTTATGTAGAACATAGTTGCAGTAAAACGATGTATAATAATGCATTTGTGTATAATGAAATAGGATATAATAAATGTGTTGCTAAAACTTTTGCAGAGTATGAATTTTGTGGCAGAAGATTGGATGGAGAAAGACAATTCGTCCAGTGTAATTTCTACTGATAACAATTCACCATCGTTGCCCAATGATTGTCCAAAAGTAAGTACATATTCTTGTACTTAAGATTTCGAATATAAAATCGAATTAGAAGTGAAAATTTATTCTCTAAGTAGCCTGATGGCTGATTCGCAGTGTTTGGATGACTGATTCCATGCTTACTTTTTTTACACAGTTAACAGCTATTCTAAAAATAACTTATTCCCCAGATATATGTATGGGGTTTGAATGACAAGGACCAACTGGGCGGAGTCAAGGGATCTAAAGTGAAAGTTCCCGTGTTCTCTCCGACGATCAGTGCGTTGCGTCCGGTACATATTGCAGGCGGATCCAAAACGCTCTTTATTGTTTCGCATGATGGAAAGGTAAGGAATAATTTACTTTGTTATACATACTAGGTTAACCTTTGTTTGACCTCTCACCTGATGGCAAGCAATATGAGGTCGAAGTAGAAGCACTTGGTTCACTTAATACATATCTTTTTCAATTTGCAACACACTTTATATGGGTTGTTTATAGATATTTATAATGATCGTAAATAGATTGATGACTCTAGCTTTAGAAAATCTGCAGGAAAAATTTTTTTTTTATAATTTTGCCAAAAAGCCCATATTGCCCTACATAAAAGTATTTACCCTTGGACTTTCATATTATTTCCTCTTGACTGTATATCCAATTTTACCTATATCAATCCAGCTATTTTGTATTGTATGGGATGGATAGGATATAGCTGAGTACAAAGCATTATTGCCTATTTAAGGGGATATACTATCAAGACTTTTGTTCCAGTTATACGCATGCGGGGAAGGCACAAACGGTCGCCTAGGACTGGGTCACAGTAACAACGTGTCGACTCCCCGCGCGAACCCGTATCTGTCGCATGTTTTGATACGTCGCGTCGCCGTGCATTCCGGAGGAAAACATACTCTGGCACTTACTGCTGATGGAAAGGTAACAGTTTTTGTGTGTTGCCTAAATTCGACTGTAGTCTGTCTCACATTTGTTTATGGCATTATGTGTTACAATAGTTTACTGGGTTTATTTTGATGGGATCAACAGTTAACAAAGGGGAAATTTATTTTTTTCTTAATCCTGAGTTAATTTTAAGTAAACCAAGGTAACTAGTTTAGTGTGTGGTGCAAGTGGTTCTTAGGCTTATTTGATTTACAAATATACAATAACTAAAGGCATTTGAAAATAAGTACTAGTCTGAAACACTTGAAAATTCACAGGTCTACTCATGGGGCGAAGGTGAAGACGGCAAATTAGGTCACGGAAATCGCCTAACATTAGAAACGCCACGACTCATAGAGAGTTTGACTGGAGAGAGAGTGGTGGGCGTGGCCTGTGGGTCGGCGCATAGTGCGTGCGTCACCGCTAGAGGGCATCTGTACACGTGGGGCTTGGGAGAGTATGGACGGCTGGGACATCATGACGATACTACGCAGCTTTTGCCTAAGATGGTAAGTTGTAATTGTAATTTTTTAAAGTGTGTTTAGAATATGAAATTGATTTAAATTATGTATTTAATAATACTTCTTTTTCCATTGAAGATAAATCAATATTCGTCTGATGTATCCTTTCCTTCCAGATAGATGATACCTTTGTATTAATATTGTTATTACGTATTATTATTATTTACATTACCATTAAAATTAGTATATATTTGTGCCTACATTTTGCATTTATTTTACCCAGGTGCAAGCTTTAGCCGCATTCCGTGTAGTACAAGTGGCTTGCGGCTCCCGAGACGCGCAAACTCTGGCCCTGACCGCGTGTGGCAAAGTGTTCTCGTGGGGCGACGGAGATTTCGGTAAATTAGGTAACTTCCTATCTCATACCTTCATTTATAGGTTACGCTTAGCTTAAGTTACAAATTACATAGGTTATAAATGGGGTCGATTCTGATCGTCACACTAAAACGTAAACTTAATCTTAGGTCTATCCCTCTCCGTTCTTAACATAAATTTGTCAGTGAAAAGTTCTTCTAGCACTTTTTACGTAGAATTTAGTGTAACGTTTTACCACGTTTATAATTACTGTGGAATATGTTAACTTTTTGTAATGTCCGGCTCGAAGGACCAGAACACAAGCATGCTTATAATCTAATTAAAATCGTTAGTTACAAGAATTAGCATTAAGTTATCACTGCTGTCACTGCTGACATGTCCATCACAATGCAAATGGTATTATTAGTTACTTGAAATAATAATAATTTTGGAACATTTATCTTAGGACGAGGAGGATCCGACGGCTGTGCGATACCAGTGAACATAGAGAGACTGAATAGTCTGGGAGTTATTCAAGTGGAATGCGGCGCTCAGTTTAGTCTCGCTTTGACTCGGGATGGAGAGGTAACATTTATTTTTATACATAATTTTTATTATAAAATTATTAATTTATTTATTTATTTACACGTACAAAATACAGAGTACAGTTAACGTTTAACGCAACATTATTTCAATAAATTATAATACTAAACTGCACTCCAAAGCTTGAATACACAGATTATTAATAAAGAAATGGAAAAAATTCCTCACCCGGGTGGGAGTCGAACCCACGACCTCTGCATTCCGCGTGTCAGCGCTCTCACCACTGAGCCACCGGGTCAGTTACTCGGATGACGAATTTTACCATCTCTTTTCTAAATTACATATTGGCAACGTTATTTTTCATCCCGATAGCTATACACTAGCCAAATCTCGGCAAACAAAGCTGAATCCCTCAGCACAATGTTTAAAGATGAAACGATCAACCATATCCTAATGGATTATATTAATGGAGAAGTGTTTTTTATAAATTTATCTTAGTCAAGATATTATATATTATAATATTATTAATGAAGAAATGGAAAAAATTCCTCACCCGGGTGTAATTTTTATTACATAATCTTGTAGAGAGAAAGTAAAAGACGAAATTTCTTCAGATTTTTACGTGGATTACAAAATTGCGAATAAGATCTTACAGCCACGTAGCTTAGCGGGGCCAGATGTAAATGATCAGTGACAAATTGCTTGCTCATTGCATGAGAAAATGTCCCTGAGTTCCTTAGTCGAATCTTACGACATCCACGAAAGAGATGCAGCTGATGTACTCTATTGAAACCCTGCTCCAGCCCTGGGAAAGCTACAGAACCAAGATTACATTTTTGAGAATGTTGTACAGCAATGTAATAATTTTTTCTATCACGCAGGTGTGGACTTGGGGCAAAGGCGACTACTTCCGTTTAGGACATGGCTGCGACGCGCACGTTCGCCGTCCCACTCTTGTAGAAGCGTTGAGAGGGAGACGGGTTATACACGTCGCGGTTGGCGCGTTGCATTGTCTGGCTGTTACTAGCGAGCATCAGGTAAGGTAGTTTGAAATTCGTAAGTGATCCTTTTCCGTCCTTTAATGTGATCACTGGTTCCATATGTTTCTTGAGTTTGATGGGATGAAGTACGATATATCCATCTGGTTTCATAGTAACAAGCGAGCGACGGGCGTTCTTTAAGGTGACCATTAGAGTTTTGACTGACGGCGCGCCATTTGAAGTGACGTCAAAGTTTTACGTTCAGAGTAACGCACAAAAGTGACAGTCAATGGCTATCATTACTACCTACTTAGTGCAAAGAAACGCATTAGCAAGCTGCAACGCCGTGCGAACTAAAATGCACTTTAATATTAACGAGAAATCATGGAGCGTTATTTATTTGAACTGAAACCTACCTAACCAGGTATGGGCCTGGGGCGACAACGACCACGGCCAGCAAGGCAACGGCACCACCTGTGTAAACAGACGACCGGCATTAGTGGCCGGCGTGGATGGAGTGCAGCGCGCGGCCGCGGGGTCATCGCACTCGGCCGCGTGGGCGACCCGCCCCGCGGCCCCCGCCTGCCCCGCGCCGCACGCCCCATTACTGCCCTTCCCCGCACTGAAGGACCCGCTTGGAGCACATAGTCTTGGTGAGAGGTTACTCTATTTTAGGGAGACTAGCATCAACGTAAAAGGGAGACTGATGCTTGTGTGTCACACTACTGGGTAGCCCTCTGCTCTGATCCGCCAAATAGGCGGCCAGTCATTTTTGACCTGAGAATGGTCTGCTCCAAATGATAAGGTATAAATGTAAAGAGGCGGCCGGTGTCATCGACGTTGATTTAGGTAACCCCTGCTCTGAAAGATCCTGAGAACACAGCTTTGGTAGGTCTGTTTCAGATAAGACATCGAATGTTAAAAAGTGGCTGGTGCTTGTGCGTCACACTCCTGGATGTCTGTAGACTCCTGCCTCTTGCTGCCTTTCCCTTCTCTGAAGGGCATAAAAGTGAAACAACAGAGTATCATATTGATATATATCTGTTTTCTTTACCCAGGTTTATATTCCGAAGAAACGACAGTAGAAGAGCCACAAGGGCCTCGTCCGTCACTAGCGGCCGCCGCCTTAGCCTTGGAACCACCGGCGGCCATCCAACATGCTCTCTCACTCATATTACTGGCATTACATATTACTCAGGTAGGTTGTAATATTTTATCTATTTTCGTATAGTCTGAAACGCGCCGCTTGCTTTCATCTAAACACATTCAATATTATATTTCTATTGATCTTAGTATTTATGTTGTACGCACAAATCAATAAGAAAATCGTTTATAAAAGAAAATATACAACGACGAGCATGTCTCTAAAAGAGATTTATTCCAGCAAACCATTGTAATGAATGTAAGATTTTACACTGTACCTAATGATTTGCTACATTCATTAGTTCAAAAACTAGAGATAAAATCCTTAAATATTGTTCAAGCTAAGCTAGCCTTACTTTGACAGATATTCTATATTTTTTAATGTCGTACGTCATTTTAAACCGTGTTAAATTTAGGCGCGGTTTTGTAAACACCCGCCGATATGTTCATGTTATGTACCAGGCTCGCAGCTTGCTAGTAGAAGCTCTCAAGGCGCACGAAGCGTCGTCCACCACTCCACCGGTGACGGTTGTGGACACTGAAGATGAAGACGCCGACACTGACGCTAGAACTGGAGGGGGGGAGGCGCCAGCTGATAGGGCCACTTTACCGGTCAGTTATTGTATCATCATTACAGCCATTAAGTCCAACGCTAATAATCTCCATTGCGACTAGTTGTAAATGGCCTGCATCCATCCCGACTAGACCATCCGACTTCTTGAACGTCCAGTTTTTGTATTATCTGCCCCAATTAACTCTATGAATCTGTCGTTGCACAATTTGTTGAGGAGTAAAGTTTAGTTCTGGCACTTTGCCTGTTTATACTATACACTGAGTGAAAGTTACGGTAATAGAGTGCACTTCACACCAAATAATTCCTTTGAACAATGACGCTAATTCCTATCTGTTAGTTCCAAAATCATTCCCGGCTATACTTCGTCGCCTGCCTGACGCTGAGAGGTTTTGATTCCAGGTTGAAATTAATACTTCTGTTCTAATTTAAATCAACTCATAATCGAGTACTTAAATTATATAGTTTGAGTGATAATATTTTTCAGAGCGGTGCCAGTAGTCCGCTAAGCGGGTCGATATCATCCCGGCATTCCGCCGTAATGTCATCCAGTGCAGTATCCGTGGCGGCGGCTACTATGACTGTTCAACAAGCAGAAGCTCCTAAGGTAAACTCTAGTAATTTACACTATGTAGGTGTACGTATACCTATATGTAAATACTAATGACTAATGATGATAACTTTAGAAATCTTGTTATAATCATAGTCAAAGAAAATCCAATCATTTCGATTGTGTTTTGTTGTAGTCATTCGGTCACGGAAGAGTAGTTGTATTGATTTATTTCTCAAAAGAACTGAGAAAAACTAATCTATTGCGTTAAACCAGGTTTTTTTGTTATCTAGATGACTCTGGATGATTTCACATCGCAGTTAGGAGAATCAGACGCACGAGCTCTGGTCGATTTGTTAAAACTGGCAGCTGCGGGACGAATACCGAACAGTAATGCCGCAGTCAAGATTATCACTGAAGTTCTTATGGGTAAGAAAAATATTTACACAATTCATTATAATCCATTATTGACTTCCATAAGGACCAGACTGGCCAAAATTATAATTAACGGCGTAAAATGACATCCGTTTCTGGAACAATGATTGACCTTTATTTAACAAAGCTGATTTACTGTTTCATCTTGACATAACTGGCCGTTGTGAGCACCATGTATAAGGTATGAAAGAATATAAAGAGAGGTCAATCAGCCATATAAAGCACATCGTCCGTCAGCGTCAATAATAAATGTCCGTTATTTTTCCGTTACTCAATGGTGAGGTCATAATATGAAGTTGTCTATTATGCATAGTCATGTCTATTAACCCAAAAGTGGTTGGGCAAAAGATACACACACACTTATCTGTCACCACTCAGCTTCATGTCACGTGATGTGATATTAGATATAAGCCTATAGTATGTTGTGATCATGTCTTTTTACCCAATAGCCCTATCTGCAAGTAAGCCGTCAGTAGCAGACATGGTGGTGGAGGTGTGCGTGTGTGAGCTAGAGGAGGCGGCGGGCGGCGGGGGGAGGGCGTACCCGCAACCCGTCACCATTGACAGCCCGTATCCGGACGACACGGATGTATCGGGTACGTAAGACCATTTCGAGTTAGATTACTTATTTGCATAAATTGCAAGGTGCATTTTCGTAACATAATTTGAATGAATATAGCTTCAACATATTTACCTAGTAATATAATAATATTGTTATTAAGGGTGGCATGCTAATGTTACTGGTTGAAAGTTATGATCATGTAAAAGCATGATTATACCCAAACATTAGCTTTGTTTTGGGATTGAAAGGCACGCACGTGATTTGTGGGTATGTATTGCGTGCATTTAGAGTTGTGCTATTTTATTTTATTGCATACGCCGTCGTGTATACGCAATTTATTTGTATTATTTTTATAATAAAAAAAAATTGTTTAATTTAATCATGTTAGCTAAAATATGTGCTTATCAGTAGTAAATTAAATAAAAGCGTTATTATTATATTTTTGCAGGTGTAATAAAACTTCCCGGAGCAACTTCTCTGCTTGTAACATTCGAGCAGAGTTGTTCTACAGACAGAAGGAAAGATACTCTGACCATATCGGACAGCTCCGGCCGATGTCTCGCCGTTAAGTCCGGAAGGGAGCCCAACGATACGGCGCAAGTAATCGTTGTTAATGGTGAGAATTGTTAAATTATATTTATGTTCGTTAATCTCTAAAAAGGCTGGTGTAGTGCTAAAAAAAGGCTAATCAAGAGCACCCGAAACCGGCGAGCATGTATGAAGAATTTAATGAGTGGATGAGGCGATAGAGGTATGTTTGGAGCGTACTAAATGGAGATCTGTAGTCTCTGCCTACCTCTATGGGATATAGGCGTATATGTATGTATGTATGCGTTTATTTATACTGTGTATACGTAAACGTTGACTTACACTGCTCTATTGTTATCTATAATTGCTGGCCTACAAAAGTGAATTCTGATACTCGTACATGCATGCCTACAAAGTTTTATAACACTGAATGTCATTGCATCATACTTTAAAATGCAATCCTTATTTGTTAAGTATGATAGTATAGTAAGTGGCAATAATACCACAAACAATACATCAATTAAAGTCTCATATGGTACACTTTACTGAAATACAAGCGATAAGTCAATTTGTTTCCAAACACTCTGTGCGTTGCTCACTGTAACGCGTGCAGGCGTGGTTTATACATTGTTCACATGTATACATTCTATTTATACATTCAGCCTTCGAGAAACTTGTGGTTTATTTCAACCATTTTCCGTAACAGGTGATGAGTTGCGTTGGAGATTCATAAACGATGGCTCAGTGAACGGATGGGCTTGGCGGTTTACTGCTTATCCAATACTAACTTCTCTCTCCGTTACGGTAAGTATCAAGCAATATATATTCGTTGTATGTATGTAATTTAAAAACTATGGAAGTTTTCGATTATTTTATATGTTGCTTTCTTTACTTGCTACGATTTGACAAACATAAGTTGACATTTCAAGGTTTTGATTATGGTCAAAGAGCATTATGTTTTTAATGGCCTTGTAATGAATCTCGGAGGACTATAAAAAATTGTGTTGTTTGTGTTTCTGTAAATGTTTCTCTTCTGCAGGAGAGCGGTTCAGATCGTTTCGTGTTATCATGTCCGTCAGTGGAGCTAGCTTGGCGGTTACTAGATGGCCCGCTATTGGCCGCCATATCCAACGATCATCAGTTGGCACCGAGATTGGCCCAAGCATTGGCTATTTGTGCACAAATGCCTACTTTGTGTAAGTATTTGTATGATTTTATCTTAAGTTGTCACAATAGAAATGAGGTATCTGTTTCACATTCAATAAAATTGATACTATTTTAGAATAGCTGGTTGCGATCTTCTCTTTTATAGAACATACCTACTTATTATGAAAGGAATTCCTGCACACCTCTAAGTCCTGTAGGTGTAGGACGAACTTTTGGCCGGATAGTAATGTAATCGTCACATTGACAAATCTCCAAGAGTATGCTCACGAATTGATAGCTTGATATTCACTAACTCACTCTTCCAGCGTGGCGCGCCCGTGTGTGGTGCGTGCGTCGTCTGCGAGGTGTGGTGTGCGCAGAGGGGGAGGCCACGCTGTCGATACCGGCGCTCGCGCAGCTGCCGCGACTGCTGCAGGCGCAGTACGAGCACGAGGAGCCCGCCCTGCGCGCCGGCACGCACCTGCTGCACACCCACTACCTCAGCGTAAGCCACGCCCCGTGCGAGCGAAACAGCATGCGAGTGAGCGAGCACGAGGAGCTCGCCCTGCGCGCCGGCACGCACCTGCTGCACACGTACTACCTCAGCGTAAGCGAGCGAGACGGCACGCTGGCTGGCAACAATTTGACTCGGACATAGCATAACCTAACCTATAAAACATGGTTTAAGCCGCAATATGTAGCCCTGACCTTCTTTATCTGGCCATTGCAGTCCACTAGGTTTCCTACGTGGTATTTTTCCCAGTCATGTTTTGTTCTTTTTACCCATTGAACAAAGCCTGAGCTGCATGAAAAACTATCCTTCCCAAGAGGAGCTAACCTAGCACGAGTACAGTAACCTAGAAAGTAATTTAAGTAACTCTTGCTAAGCATAATTCTTGTTTTCCCAACAGGAACTAGCATGGCTCGCATGTGGCTTACGTCTCGACACCCGCCTATGTTCCGGCCCCGACTCCGCCCGCTGGACCTGGTTCAAACGCTACTGCCTCTGCGTACGGACCATCGACGCATTGATACGTCGCTCGACGCTACCTATGCCCTTCCTAGCGGATGTTCGGAAGAGGTTGAGTGAACTTGGAGTATATAACACGGAGGAAACCAGCTCCGATGCCCATTACCCGTGGGAGGATAACGTAAAGATTACCAGGCAGCATGATGAGCAGTTGCTGCATTGGGTTAATAAGTAAGTGTCACTCTTTCAATCTTAGTAATGCATTTTATTTTATCCGTCGCATTTCGTTAATTTTGCAACTTGTAAAAAACTCATTTATATTTTAAATCAACAAACAGGTTGTACCAGTTTTTTACCGACTTCAATAAAAAGAGGACGTTTGTTAATTTGACCATATATTTTTTAAGTTTGTTCGCGGATAACTAAGATCTGAAAATGTGATCCTAGGAAATTGAGGACAATCCTCAAATGTTGTGGGTAGTCTGTTTGGCGGCCAGAGTATAGCTGGCGTCGAGAGCAAATCGACACAACTGCCTGGAGAAAGCGATAAAAAATAGTCGAATCTGTACGCACATTGTATCCTGTTAGAACAGGTAGTTTCGCTAGTGTTCCATTTTACCTACATTATGGCAAGAAATTAGTACCTATTATAGTTACGTGGCCAAGTTACAGGATTGTGTGAAGGATTTTTATTTTTTGCCATTTGGCTACGGAACCCATCAACTGAACTATTCCATTTTCAAACCAGACGCCCAGAAGACTGGACGGGCTGGTGGGGCGGCGGCTCCGGCGGCTGCTCCGTGTACGGGTGGGGCCACAACCACCGCGGGCAGCTGGGCGGCGTGGAGGGCGCTAAAGTGCGCTCGCCCGCCGCCTGCGTGGCCCTCGCGACGTTAAACCCCGCCCAGTTAGTGGGGGGCGAACAGACATTGTTTGCCGTTACTGCTGATGGGAAGGTGTATGCTTGTGGTGAGTTTTATTGTTATTTATCGCTAGGTTCGGGTAGGGTTATGATAGCGGTTTATCTTTTTAGATTAAAGGGTATGTTACGTTAACCTTAGTTAGTTAGATTAACTACGTTAACCTTGTAAGATCAATTTTTTGTGAATAGATAACAATAAACTGCTCCTAGACCATTTTCCAAATCTGCTGGCCTCTGTAATATGCAAAACCTAACTGGTGGCAGTCTTGACATTCAATGTAATGTACTGGCAGGTCAAATATAATGGCTAGGGATAGAAGATGTATTAGAACAAAAATTCCAGGTTACGGCGCGGGCGGTCGCCTAGGCATTGGCGGTATAGATTCCGTGGCCCAACCCACTCTGCTGTCGTCTATACAACACGTGTTCATCACTAAAGTGGCGTGCAACTCCGGCGGGAAGCATTGCCTGGCGTTGTCTGCTGACGGAGAAGTATTTAGCTGGGGCGAAGGTGAAGATGGCAAGCTGGGGCATGGGAACAGAGTGTAAGTATCATTGTGTTGACTCAACAGTAACATTACAAAAATTTGTCAGTGACAAGTTGCTAGGTTGTAGGTTTCGAATAGTATATATTAGCTTTGTATTTTTATTTTTTAAATGTGTATGAACTTAAAAAGTGCAATTTATCTCTGATTCCTTTTATAAAACCCGAGTCACGCAACGCCTACCAAAATACACCGTAATTTACAGAAGCTACGACAGGCCCAAACTCATAACATCCTTATCTGGCCTGGAAGTAGTGGCTATAGCCTGTGGTGGAGCCCACTCCGCTTGTCTGACCGCCCGGGGCAAGATATACACGTGGGGCAAGGGACGGTACGGGAGGCTGGGGCATGGCGACTCCGAAGATCAACTTGTTCCTAAAATGGTACGTGTATAGTTTTCTTGTAGGTAGCAAAGTTCTAACCATTGCAGTGATTTTCAGGCCGGTATGGTCTAGTAACAAACTACACTTGTGTTCTCGTGACTGTGTCTATTAACTAACTTTGAGTCTGTGTATTCCATTATTTCTAAGCCCTCGGGAATATTTAATACTTCGAATGTAAAAATCTCACAAAACTTGGAGAAGGTTTGCTCTAAGACATGACCCGTTTATTAGTCATAGCAAGTACCACATACAACTTATCTTAAGATAAGTTTTGTGTTTCGAATATCCTGTTTTCGTTTAGGTGGACGCACTGGCGATGTACCGTGTGATAGACGTGGCATGCGGCTCGGGAGACGCGCAGACTCTTTGTATTACCGACGACGATAATGTATGGTCGTGGGGAGATGGCGATTATGGCAAACTAGGTATGATAGCTTTAGATCTCTAATACTCTAATGTTTATGTTATTAATTACTTATCTACGATAGTTTTGAAGCAGTTCGCTTTTTAGCCCGCATACGTAAACTTTATCAAAAGATCAACAAAGGAAAATTCCCGCTTCTTTGCATTATGCTTGGATACGCAATTTATGTATTCTTTTTAAATTCATCCATATCAGCCAGCATCTTTTATTTTAGGTCGCGGTGGTTCCGAAGGCTGCAAGTTACCAATGAGGATCGATTGCTTGAAAGGACTGCGTGTGATCAAAGTGGAGTGTGGTTCTCAATTCTCGGTGGCGTTATGCCAGTGCGGCAGCGTTTACACTTGGTATGTCTTTCTTCTGTACCTGTAAGCTATTTTATTATTTCTTGAATACATGGGTTTTAGTTACTTTTTGTTGTTAAAGGAGTCTGTCCACGTATCCTACCATACTGCAACCATAATAGAACGTCATCATTCATCATGAGAAGTCCACTGCTGAACATAGGCCTCCCCCAAAATGCATGGAACGTATCAGCTACGGTATCATAATCTCGACGTGTACCTATTCGTTGCCGGTCCAAGCACATTACGGACACTTTACATGCTTGGCCGACGACTAAACGTGACAGTTAGCGTTGTTTCATATAAAATCATGTAACCAATTTTCTTTGTTACTCTGTGCATGAAACGCTACGTGCCTGATACGTTCCTGTTGCCGCCATGGTATAATAAATGCTAAGTGCTTGGATCTGGTGTTGAAACGCCTTGCAAAATGAGTATAGCAAACTGGTTTCTCGTGATGCATCAAATAGTATCTAAGAAGGGATTTATATTTTTTACTTCACTTGCCTGTGTACCGATCAGCAATACACATTGTCTAAAATTAACATCGTATTTTTTCAAATCCATCCACTCCTTAAACGCCTAAAACATGGTCCTGGATCGAAGCCGGATTTCTTAATAACGAAGATCTGTGTTATTTCGAGATAAAATTCAAGAAGATTGGCAATTTAACGGAGGATTGTGCATAAGGTTAACCTGTGCTATTGTGAATGGAGTTAATACATGGTGTTAAGTCATTATTTGGTATTTAAAAATAACCCAGCACTCGATCAGGTTCATTGCGCTCGACTCCCAGAATGGCCGGAGATGACATTATCAAGGAACTAGTAAAAAAGAGAGGGAGCTATAAAGGTCAATTAACAAGCTTTATCAATTATTGTACAGAAATAAGTAAGAAGCATTTGTCTAGTACTGACGCGAAAGAATTGCAATTGCGTATGGGTAAGATAGAATCTTTGTACGAAAAGTATGACGAGTTACAATTGCATTTGGAATGTACAGTCGATGATGTTGAGGCTCAGTATGTCTTACGATCTGAATTTGAGTCTCAATATTATCAAGCGCTAGCAAACGCTCAAAATATTTTAGGTGCATTTAACACGAGTAACCCGATGTCCGAAACTAGTGATAAGAGTATCCGTGATAGTAATCGTCACCAGTTTGTCAAGTTGCCCACTATTCAACTCCCTAAATTTAACGGAAATTATGATAACTGGCTCGAATTTCGCGACACTTTCACTAGTCTCATTCACTCGAATGATGATATAGTCGAGATAAATAAATTTCATTATCTTCGAGCTTCTTTAGAGGGATCTGCCGCTATTGTTATTCAATCAGTTGAGTTTTCTGCCCAAAATTACTCTGTGGCATGGAAATTACTATGTGAGCGATTTAATAATAAGCATTTATTAATACAAAATCATGTTTCGGCTATATTTAATATTGAATATATTACAAAGGAGTCTTCTGTTGTTTTCAAGCGTTTAATTGACCACCTCTTCAAAAATTTGCGAGCATTGGAGTCATTAGGCGAGCCAGTCCAGTATTGGGACACGCTGTTAATTCATATTGTCACTCAAAAGATGGACCAAAAAAGTTATCGAGAATGGGAAGAGTTTAAGAGTCGTGTTGACAAAAAGGAGACAATCGCATTATCGACTTTTATTAGTTTTATTCGCAGTCGAGCCGACTTGATCGAAACATTGGAATTGTCACGTAATATTAACTTAATGTCAAATAACAAGTCGCATTCTAAATTAAAATCAATGGTATCTGTACAAAATAATTCCAATATATATTCATTGCAAAAAAGTTGTCCTAATTGCAAGCATGACCACAGCTTATCAAATTGTCCTCATTTTCTTGCTTTAAGTAATGAAGCGCGACTGAAGGCACTGCCTAACTATAAGATTTGCTGTAATTGTTTTAATGCAGGTCATTTTGCAAATCGCTGCAAAAAACAAGGTTGTAAAATATGTAAACATCGACACCATACACTTATCCATTCGAATGAGTTTAAATCTAATAACAAATTACGTAATGAAAATGTAAATTTACCTGCTGATCCTTCGAATTCATCGTCAGCTCCATTGTCCACTATGTCGAACACTTCGAACCATAATTTAGCATTGTCCGCAAACGTCACTTCGAGTGATATTATACAGCATGATGATGTATTACTGTCCACCGCTTTAATTAAATTATTTGATGATACTGGTCGCGCACATATTGCCCGCGCCGTACTTGATAGCGGTAGCACATCGTGTCTGATAACGGAAAAACTTTCTCAACAATTAAATTTAAAAACCTGCCAAACAGATAAATCAATTCTTGGCATTAATAACGTTACCTCACATATATGTAAAATGTGTCGTATAAACGTGAAATCGTTAGATGAGAGATTTTCTATTAAATTTAATTGTTTCATTTTACCTTCAATCACCACTTGTTTGCCGAATCGTCAAATTGATATCAAAAATCTAAATATACCCTCAAATATTTGTTTAGCGGATCCCACATTTTATAAGCCTGCACATATTGACATGTTGATAGGAGCAGATATCTTCTGGGATTTGTTAGGATCGCGAAGAATAAAATTAGGCGATAAACAGCCTGTGCTCTTTGAAACAATGTTAGGGTGGGTCATATCTGGCCCGGTAACTTCTCAACGTCATGTAGCATTGCTCACAAGCGACATTAGATGTAATTTGACTAATGTATCTGACAAGCATATCGAGTCTGCTGATAACAATTTAGATTTAACTCGATTTTGGCAATTAGAAGAGGTCAACTCACAGTCCTTTCAGTTTTCACCTGAAGAAAAGTTATGTGAGGAGCATTTTATCAAAAATATATGTCGTTTAAGTGATGGACGTTTTTGTGTTCGTATACCGCTTAAGCAAAATCCTGATGTTTTAGGAAATTCGGTACAACGAGCTACTCAATGTTTGTTTTCTTTAGAGCGTAGATTAAAAAGTAAGCCTGAATTATCTAAAATGTACTATGACTTCCTGCTTGAATATCAAATGTTGGGTCATATGTCTGAATGTCAACAACTTGAACCTACTCGCAACGCGTATTTTATACCTCACCATGGAGTTATGCGGGAGGGTAGTGCCACCACAATGTTGAGGGTAGTGTATAATGCGAGTTGTCCTACGTCGTCGGGAGTTTCTCTCAATGATATTCAGATGATTGGTCCAACAATTCAGGATGATCTTTTATCTATAATACTCAGATTTAGGCAACACAAGTACATCTTATCTGCCGATGTCGAGAAAATGTATCGACAGGTTGTAGTTCATCCATCTGATAGGCATTTGCAACAAATCCTCTGGCGCAATAATTTGTCCGAAACTGTCAAAACCTTTCAGCTGAACACCGTTACTTACGGCACAGCTAGTGCTCCCTTTCTTGCCACACGGTGTATAAAGCAGATCGGTCTAGATTGCAGTTATTCTAAAATTTCCGAGGTCATTCAGCATGATTTTTATGTAGATGATTTACTTACTGGTGGTGATGATTTGGATGATGTAATGAGTATTAAAATAGGAGTAATAAACGCACTTGAATCAGCTTGCATGCCATTACGAAAATGGAAATCAAATGATCCTCAGTTGGTTTCGGACTGTCTTCACGCATCACTTGATTTAAATATCGGATCTCAAGAACCCACTAAGCTATTAGGTCTTGGTTGGTATGCACATTCCGATAAACCCTGTTTCCAGATAGGTTCAATTTCACCAAATGGCAACACTAAGCGCGATTTACTTTCTGTTATTGCACAAATTTTTGACCCCTTAGGTTTATTGGCTCCTGCTGTGATCACCATGAAAATGTTGCTGCAGAAATTATGGTTGCTAAAGTTGTCTTGGGATGAACCCTTACCTTCAGAAATTTCAAAACGTTGGAGTGATATTTTAAAGTCGTTGCCACTTGTAAATAATATTCAACTACCTCGCATGGTTTTCATTGTCTCAAATACTGTGTCACAATTACACATTTTTTCGGATGCATCAGAGCGTGCGTACGGTGCCTGTGTGTATGTTCGTAGCATCAACGGTAATGGTGAGGTCATGGTTCGCTTATTAACAGCTAAAAGTCGAGTGGCACCAATTAAGCCCACCACGATTCCGAGGCTGGAGTTGTGTGGTGCCCTCGTTGGAACTCGCCTTTATGAGAAGGTTATCAATGCGTTACGATATAAAATACATTTAGTCTATTTCTGGACTGACTCCACCATCGTGCTGAGCTGGTTAAAGATCCTCCCATCTAAGCTTCAGCCTTTCGTACGCAACCGCGTTGCTGAAATTCTAGAGAGGGCAGGAAATTGTCAATGGTTACACGTTCCAACTGGCAAAAATCCAGCAGACCTAATATCACGTGGCATTGATATTAGCCTCCTGCAAAATTGTGATTTATGGTGGAACGGTCCCGATTTTTTGAAGGATGAACCGATGCAGTTACCTTTTCAACCCAAACATCTTCAAATATTACCGGAAATAAAATCTGATATCATATTACATACTATTATTGATGATGCGGGAAGCAACGTCAGTTTGATCGACTTTTGTCGTTTTTCAAATTATATGCGACTAATTCGTTCTGTCGCTTTTGTTTTAAGATTTGTTAATCGCTGCAGAAAGCAGCCTAATTCATTGAAATTTTTAAGTGAAGAAGAATTGAATAATGCTTTTAATTTAATCATTATAAATTGTCAGTTTGAGTCCTTTCCAGAATATAAATTACTCTTGCAAAATAAGGATTTGCCTAAGAAAAGTCCTTTAATTAAATATAATGTTTATTTAGATGAAAAAGGGATAATGCGAGTAGGAGGACGTCTTGACAATTCTGACTTCTCATATAATAAAAAACATCCTATATTATTACAGTCCACTCATATATTAACTAAGCTGTTGTTCGAATATCAACATAAAAAATTACTACATGCGGGTCCGCAGTTATTACTCGCTACTATTAGGGAGACCTTTTGGCCTATAGGAGGTCGAAACTTAGCAAGGGCTTGCTATTATAAATGCGTCCGATGTAGTCGCATGAGAGGTAAGATTGTCACTCCCTTGATGGGTAATCTGCCGCGACAGCGCCTAATAGCAAGTTTCCCGTTCGAGAGTGTCGGTGTTGATTACGCCGGTCCTATCATGTCTGCAAATCGTCAAGGTCGAGGATGTAGATTGGTGAAAGTGTACATCGCAATTTTTGTATGTTTTGCGACTAAAGCCATTCATTTAGAGTTAGTGGGAGACTTGACGAGTAATTGTTTTTTATTAGCTTTTCGCAGGTTTATATCGCGAAGAGGTAAACCCTTAAATATATATTCGGATAACGGCACGTCGTTCGTTGGTGCATACAACGACATTTCAAAATTTTTAAAATCGAATTGCAATTCTTTAGGTGAAAGTTTAGCAAATGATGGTATAGCATTTCATTTTGTACCGGCATATACTCCACACTTCGGTGGACTCTGGGAGGCGGGCGTAAAGTCGACCAAGTTTCATTTAATTCGAGTGTTGGGAAACTGTAACTTAACTTACGAGGAACTTAACACCATTCTCACGCAAATCGAAGCCATTTTGAATTCTCGGCCGCTGACTCCGCTTTCTTCCGATCCTGCAGACTGCACGCCGCTCACACCAGGTCACTTTTTGATTGGGCGGCCACTCACTAGTTTACCACAGCCAGATTTAACCAATCACTCCGTGAATAATCGTTTCCAACGAATAGAACAACTCCGCCAACATTTCTGGACAAGATGGAGTACGGAGTATGTTTCTGAATTACAACATAGGGTTAAGTGGCGTTCTGGCAAGAGCGAATTGAAGTTAGACACTTTAGTGGTGCTGAAGGAGGAGCAGCTGCCTCCGCTTAAATGGAGATTAGGGAGAATCGTCGCCGTTCACCCGGGGCCTGACGGCATCGTTCGGGTAGCCGACATTAGAACATCCACTGGAATTGTATAGAGGGCCTTTAACAGAATTTGCCCACTGCCCATTTCATCTGGTTGAAAACTAAGTTTTCAACGCCCGGGGGCATGTTGAAACGCCTTGAAAAATGAGTATAGCAAACTGGTTTCTCGTGATGCATCAAATAGTATCTAAGAAGGGATTTATATTTTTTACTTCACTTGCCTGTGTACCGATCAGCAATACACATTGTCTAAAATTAACATCGTATTTTTTCAAATCCATCCACTCCTTAAACGCCTAAAACATCTGGCTTCTCGTTGCGACTGTAGTGGATTGTGTTTCGTGATTATGAGGCGGCAGATCCGAGGGTCAGCGGAGGGGCTAGGGCCCGGTGGTGGGCGTACCCTTGATGGATAATAAGTGTGTCGAATCGTATAATATTCTTATATTTATCTTGTTGTGTAGGGGTAAAGGGGACTACCATAGACTGGGTCACGGGAGCTACGAGCACGTGCGGCGACCGACGCGTGTCTCCGGCATGCAGGGCAAGATGATTGTGTCTATAGCTACTGGTGAGACATGCAAACATTATTATTAGAATATCCTTCGTAACATTGCAGTTCTGGATGGTTCTGGCTACCCCATTTTTGGTAACACAACCGAGTGCATATCGCAGCTTTCATATTATAGGGGAACAACTTGAAAAAAAAATGGTTATTGGGAAAATGCGTTTAAGATGTTTGCATATTGATTCTGTACCGATATATTATAAAAACTCGAAATCACAAAATTTTCGAGATGTGCCCATATGTGTAGTATGAAAGCTGCGATATGTACAGTAAAGGTTATATATATATGTATATTATTAAGGGTTATAATACTCGTAGCTTGTCCCGTTGAGCGCCTAAGCGCATGAGACATTATTATTGTATTATTTTAATATTTCAATACTTAACGGTGGCATACTCGTAAATACTATTTTCATTTAAAGGAGTTTTACCTTCAAACCGACGATATCTTCTAACCAATATAACACGCTTCATATAGTAAATAATGTTTAAATAGTTTTACTTCATTTATTGTAAAAAGTTGTGCTAGCCTGTAATTGTGATACATAATATTATCGTGTGCTCCTGTCCAACTTGTATCTTAACGGAACTGTTATGTATTATGCTGGCTTTCTAATTTATTAAATAAATAAAAGCTACGATCATTTAGGCCTGTTCATGGAATACGCGAACGAAGCCGATATTCACTATCAATATAATACTATAGGAAGTCTCCATTGCGTGGCTTGTACGGACAGTGGCGAAGTCTATACTTGGGGAGACAACGATGAAGGGCAGCTGGGAGACGGAACCACATTAGCGGCGCAGAGACCAAGGCTGCTGGTTGCTTTGCAGGTTAGTATAGCCGTATGCATAGGTCCTATCTACATAATAGCTTGAGATCCCACTGCAGATGTTCTACGTATCATTATTCTAAGCTACTCAGTCGATATATATTCTCTTAATCGTAAATATTTGTAATAATGAGGTTTGATTCAATAAACATATGAGCGTAGAACATCTGCAGTGGGATCTCATACTATAATGTTGTCTATTCTGACCGTCACACTTAAACCTAAGCTTTAAATTAGTCCTACCCGTCTCTTTCTGTCTAACAATAAGAATGGAGAGGGGCAGATATGACTAATTTTAAGTTTATATCAGGATCATCCATAATATGTATATCAACCGACTAGACCACATTATATTTACACTAAATGCAAACCAATGCTTATACCTCTAGAAAGACTTCAAACTATACTTATATTTTAGGGCAAAAGAGTGACAAGAGTAGCATGCGGCAGCGCCCATACCGTGGCCCTTTGTGTGGAAGCACCGCGGGCCCCTAAAGCGCCGCCGTCGCCGCCGCTAGAGTGTCACCTGTTACGGGATATGTTGCCAACACTTATCTGCAATAGACTGGTAAGTTATTTTTAAGCCCGTAGCACACTGTGAATCTATAACAATACTGCAGTAATTTCATCATAATTAGCTTGCACGTATGTAAAAGAAGTGGAACATTAGCAATGACTATAACGCATAGATTTGACAATATTTTTATTTATAATCCTTGGGCGGCTTAGCCACACTTCCGCGCCTATTTTACAAAATTTCCTATAAATATGTACTTTTTTCAGGTACTTCTACACCAGTTTTCCGAACTAGTGTGTCCAAACCTGCCTCTACTAATATTGGACGGGCCGTTCGAACATCTGAGGTGTCTACTATTCTATAGCGTGAAAGAAGCAGCATTTAGAAAGGTAAGGTGCGAATTTTTGGCAGTGACCTAATTTTCGCTTACTCTAACTGAGGTTCTGGAAATAACAGCTTATAATACCTATTTAGAAGGACTGAGAAACATTTCTCTATAGATTCGCTAACAGTTGCTTTGATTGAGTATTTGTTCCCCAAAAGCGGCGGTAGGCTTTCCCTTACCACATGGGACAATAGGCTAATTGGGCGTGACACTATGTGCGCACTGTATGATAATAATATTTACAATGTCCAGGCAATAATGGCGACAATGGTGCGAGACAGACAACACGGTCCCATAGTGGAACTATCGCGTGTGGGAGCGAGACGGGCGCGTAAAGGCGGCAGCGGATTGGCCGGGCCGGCGGGAATGCGCTCCGTTTTCGGACAGATGGTCGCCCGGCTTCCCGCGTTGACGCAAGACGCGCTTGCGTTACCTAATCGGGTTTGGAAGGTCAAGTTTGTAGGTAAGTCTGCGCAGAAGTAGATATACTGTCCCGCTCTAACGTGTAGTGCAGTTGTCGACTGGGAGGGAGACAGCTGGTGGTGTGGCTGATACTATTGTACATTATGATACAAGTGAGTACGCATAAGGCTTGGTTACAAGTACGAGCGGAAGCCTCCCAAAAGCTAATTAATGTAGATGTGGGTAAAAAGTCATCCGGCTCGAAGGACCATATGTACGGGTTTCCCCGTATGCGTTTGATAGATGATACAAATGATAAATCCAGGCGTTACAATAAAATACACTATTTATTTAACTTTCTAATAATTAGGTATAAATGAGGTGAATGAGTACGCGCGTAATGGTTGGTTATGGATTGCGAACTAATGTGAAAAGTTTATGCTAAGGTAAAGTGCTGACTATGAATAATGTTGTAATTGCTTGCTCGTACAGATTACATTACGTATCTATAATCGGTGCGCTAAGTATCACTTTATGGGCAATAATGGTAAAAATTATATTTCTAATTCTATGTACATTGTACACAAAAAGTTTCTGTAAAATTAATCCTAAATCCTTCAAAATAGATTAAACTTACAGATGGTAATAACAAAATTATACGCAAATACAAAATAGGTCTTGCTAGCTAATTTTTACACAGTTCTTTCAGTTGTACCTTATATAATAAATTCGCGAAATATAGCGGAAATGTGCGAGGAGCTCAAAGCGGGCCCCTAGTTAAATTTTTTTACATACAATTCTTTGTTCCTCACTTATATTACTAAATTGACTCACAGGCGAAAGCGTAGACGACTGCGGCGGCGGCTACAGCGAGAGTATAGCGGAAATGTGCGAGGAGCTACAAAACGGGTCATTACCGCTGCTGATGGCGACGCCTAACGGGCGCGGGGACGCCGGGGCTTCTAGAGACGCCTTCCTATTGAACCCGGTTGCTAACACACCGCTGCATCTCAACTGCTTCCGCTTTCTGGGTAAGATTTGTATGAATAGTTCTAAATATATCTTCTAATAGTATGAAAAGTTCTTCATACATACTTAACGTCTCGCTTATGTCCCATAGGGGTAGGCATTACATACATATATGTATGCATAACCTCACGCCTATGTCCTATAGAGGTAGGCAGAGACCACACATCTCCATTTAAAAGTTGTCGGTCTGTCTAAAAGTTCTTATTTCTTAATGCGAATGTAGTGTTTGTTGGCGCTGTCAATCCCTAATAAACTTTTATTATTTATTTTTGAACACTAAGGGTTTCATACTATTTTCTATGCTTTTAGTATTTCTTGTTAAACAGCAATACGTCATCTGTGTAAATATCAACTGTCTAGATATTACGGTTATATATAAACTTGTAACAAACAGATAGATAGCAAATTCTTATTATTGGGATACCGTTTTTATCTCTTTGGTATGGAACCCTAAAAATTGGCGAGAAATGAACTTCAATCAAATCATATGTCATCATAGCGCATTATAACACAGTAACCTAACGTGTATCTATATAATCTTCTGTCGCAGGTGTCCTAATGGGTATAGCAATCCGCACGGGGTCTCCCCTCTCGCTCTCTCTCGCGGAAGGCGTATGGCGGCAGTTGGCAGGCTTGCCGCTGCGGCCACAAGACTTGGCTGAGGTCGACAAGGACTTCCTGCCAGCCCTGCTGTGTATTCGGGATATGACTGCGCATAATAAGGCAAGTTTTTAGTAGCTTATTGTAATGTGTATTGATATTTATATTGGCTTATTTTTCACCGGGTATATTCAGGTGTAATATGGTATAATGTGTCTATGAAATCGTCTGGCTAAGGGTCAGAAAAAGACGAAAATGGCGGGAAAACTTTGATAGGTTTTTGACCGGTTGGCCAGTGTTAAATTACGCTATACCAACCTAACCCACCCCCTCTTGCCCAGCAGTGGGACACTATAATCCTAGCTACATAAAAATGTTACAAGTTTTGCTGGCCATTTTTAGCTAATCTTCCTTATATTTTAAATGTTTTTATAATGGCATAATAGGGTCGATTCCGGCAGTCACACTTAAACCTAAACCTAATCTTAGTCAGGTCTATCTCTCCGTTCTTAACATAAATAGCTGAGAGAGAAAAGGACAGATAGGACTAATTTTACGTTTAGGTTTAAGTGTGACTGCCGGAATCGACTATAATATAATATAAATTTATCGTTGTCTGGTACAGGAGCTACAAAACTTGGAGCTGCCATTCTCTATCCCGTCGGCAGCCGGCCACGAGGTGTCGCTGTCGACGAAACACAAACGAGTCACTCCGGACAACAAGGACGAATATGTGCAGCTCGCATTGCATTATAGGTATTTGTTAGCTAAATTATTATTTTTGAAGATTTGGATGGTGCGGATTGAAATTTGTAACATAGACGTTTTGTATTAGTGCATAATTATTTGTTATCTAAAAAAATATGACTACGATTCTTCAGAATATTTTTTTTTATAAGATAATAAGAGACGTTCACATTGAATGCGTGTGCGTGTTTTACAACAAATATACACGGCGGAACACAATTGGGCCCGCCGGGATCGCATTGCGTTTGTCAAAGCTAGCTCAGATTTTAATGTGTTAAATACTGCGCGCAAAATTGGGACCCGCAGTGGAATATGTAGGAAGCGCGTTGTGGGACATGCGGGACCTGCGGTGGTTTGTGGCACGCGCAGTGGGATATGTGGAATGCGCGGTGAGATATATGGGAGAACTACAAACCTAACCTAACCTCTAACCTTGCAAACGTTGTCCTAGGCATAGAGCGTAAATTGAGAGTGCGTGAGTACGCAGGTCGCGGGAGGACACCTCGCGCTTGTCCCGGGTACGAACACAGTCTTAATTTTCGCTGTCGCATTACTTCTTCTCTGTTACTGTATATTACGTAAAAGACTTGCCGGAAACACTTCGCTTCTTATCGATACCCACGTGCAGACATTAGATAGTGCTATTCCACTCTACCGACACCAACACTACAATACAACACATTGCAGGTTGCACGAGTTTGACGAGCAGCTACTAGCGGTCCGCGACGGTCTCTCGCGCGTGGTGCCGGCGCCGCTACTAGCGTTGTTCAGCGCGGCAGAGCTGGAGGCGCTAGTGTGCGGGTCGCCTGATATACCGGTGGCGGCGTTACGCGCTTCCGCCACTTACAAAGGTATAGTCCGTTTCATAGAATTATTCTTATGCCATATTTTAGAACTAACATTTTTTGTAAGCGGTGAATCAGAAACTGTGGTCATACACAATACACTCTAGGGTCGCCACTGTCCTTACCATAACTGTTTCACTATCTGTCCGTTATGATGCTGTAAGGATTCTCGCAATAGTAGGGGGTATATGTGGGACGTGCGTTAAGACATGTAGGCCGCGCTGTGGGACATATGGGCCGCGCTGTGATATGTGGGACGTGCATTGGGAGATGTGGGACGGGCGGTCGGATATATGTTTGAGACGCGTGGTGGGAAATGTGGGAAGCACTGTAGGATATTTAGACGGTCTCTCGCACGTGATGCCGGCGCCGTTACTAGCGTTAATTAGCGTGGCAGAGCTCGAAGCGCTAGTGTGCGGGTCGCCTGATATATCGGTAGCTGCGTTGCGGGCTTCCGCCACTTACAAAGGTACGGGCGCCACTGTCTATACCAGAATTGTTTATCTATCTATGATGGTGCTGTAAGGATTTTCGCAAGGGTGGGTGGTTTATGTGGGACGCGCGGAGGGATTCGAGGAACGCGCCTTGGAACATGTGGGATGCACTGTGGGATATGTATGTGGGAAGGATGGTAAGATATGTAGGACGCGCGTTGGGACATGTGGGACTCGAGTAGGGCTATGTGGGACACGCGGTGGGATATGTTGAAAAATTACAAACCTAACCTAACCTTGCAAACGCGGTCGCAGGCATCGAGCCCACGGCCCCGCTGGTGCAATGGTTCTGGGAGGTGATGGAGGAGCTGTCAGGCACAGAGCGCGCCCTGTTCCTGCGCTTCGTGTGGGGACGCACGCGCCTGCCTCGCGCGCCGCAGGACCCGAGGCAGCGGGACTTCGTGTTGCAGGTGAGGCTTGTTGCAGATGAGGCATGTTGCAGCTACGCGTCCAGTGCTTTGGTCTCTAAGCGATGAGTTCTATTCCTTCACTTATTGGTTGAACACACGGCAGCACGACCCAAGGCAGCGGCACTTCGTGAAGCAGGTTAGGCTTATTGCAGCAATGTTCTGGTGCTTTAGAGTTATAGAGGAGCTGTCGGGAACAGACAACTTCGTATTGGGAAACACGTGCTTTCATCATTTCAGCGAGTTAAGTCCACTATAGAACATAGGCTTCCCCCAACAACCTTCACTACGACTTTACTAGGTCATCGTCCCATATTGCGAGTAGCCTTCTCAAGCTGCGCTTGCCGGTGTTTGCTAGTCAGTCTAAACTTTTCAGCTTCATCATCCATCCCGCTCTTCGTGCCCTGCCAACTGCCACCTATGCTTGCTTGCTGGACCGTTGGGCCATGTCGGTGATCTTTACTCGTCTACGGATCCACATTCCTAACTGCACATCAGTCAATTGCAGTCCACTGCTAGACCTAGGCCTCCCCCTGGGTACGCCACAATGCTACTACCGTAGAGACGTTTTTGCCCAGTCACCACGTTGGGCAGGTGGGTTGGTAACGCAGTGTGATTTTCGGGCTTGTAAACACGGGAGGCATTGCTGTCTTGTCTAATTAGATTACAAATTAGAACAACTTAAATGCCAAAATATGTATGTCTTATGCCCATTATGCATACCTGTGGTATGTGATACAGAATTTCATGAACCCTTAATGATTGAATCCTTGTATTGGACAGGTGCTAGACAAATATCAACCTCCGGACCATTTCCTCCCGGAGAGCTACACGTGTTTCTTCTTACTCAAGATGCCGAGATACTCGTGCAAGGCTGTGCTACGGGAAAAATTAAGGTAGGTACCACCTAGTGCAATGCTGTGTCATGTATATTTGTTACGGTTATTATATTAGAAGATTGGTTAAATCCAATTTAAGACACTAGAGCCAATTTTGCCGGCAGTTGGCCCTTTGTACCAAAAACTGAAGGAAATTGGTGAATCACCAATTGCTAAACACTTGGGGATAATCTAACTGGATCTTTTTTGACAGGTTATTGTATTCTTCTATGCTGCTCTGGCAGTGAAAAAAAGCATATAATATTACAGCTGCTTCTCTTCCCGGGCATACTGTATAAGTCAGTAGAGGGACAAGAGGGTCTTGGTGTTCTGTAGGCGATGGGCTGATCACCTGTCATTACTAACCGAACTTGTACATCTCAACTATACTCTCAAAATTGTACAGAAGTGGCACCATGTGGTTCTATCGGCTCTTGGTACTCTGCCTACCCCGTAAGGCATAATGGCGTGATTATATGTATTGTATTGGTTATCTGAGAAAATAAATAGCTAGATAACTTATCCGAAACTTAATAGCAAGTGGTACTTTAACCTGTAATCTTTCAGATACGCGATCCATTTCTGCAAAAGCATAGACACGGACGAGTACGCCCGCGTGGCACTGAGCGCGGCGGAGCGCGTGTCGTCGGAGGAAGAGGACTCGGAGGCCGACGCACCGCCCCCCGCCCCCGCGCCCGCCCCGCCGCTCTACTCGCTCGCCCGCCCGCCGCCATGGCTCTGAAGCATTACTGCCTAGCTTAGGCGAAGGCGACAGGATTCTACACTCAGTCGACCTATTTAGGCAGATGTCCCACCGCCGCGGTGATGGTGGTATATCATCTTCATTATTTATTTATTTATGACTTACTCGCCCAAAATTATGTAAACTCAAACATTATTTGTCTAATATTTGAATACTCATTATTATTACTACTATTCATTATAATAATATTTTAATGTACTGAACATTTGCGCTTAAAAAGTATGTTGTAATGTACTAATTTATTGCAATTATGTTATAAACGATATTTAATTGAAATTGGCATAACTCAAGTGTGATAACATTTAAGACGCTATATGTATATACAGGTGTAAGGCGCATGGAGATTACTTTTCTTTATAGTAAAATATCATTTTTGACCCGTACATGATAAAGTTGTCGATCTATACGCCTAACACTCATGTACTTTACAAAACTTTTATAGTATGGTGGCTTCATTGTATAATAATATCCCACCTATATTGGTTATACGGTTTTTTTACAGGACAATATAATCTTCAGATATATTTTAAGGAGTCTTCTTAAAGATGTAATTTTTTACTGATGACGTCTCCAAGATTTTGCGACACACATCACTCCATAGACGCGTTGTAGAGTATAGTAATAACACAAAATAAATATCGCCGATTGTTTCACGTGGTCTTAATAATGATATGTCCCATTGATATTTCCTGTATTAACAGGTATCGGAATTAGTACTAGGTTGCTTTAAATAGGCTGCTATTTCAAGTTTAATTCATATTCTTTATTTCGGACAACAAAGATCCATGTGTTAGTTAAGTGAATGTTGCATTCCATCCGATAGTAGGTATAGCTTTTATTGAATAAAAACGTAATATGCTTGTCACTGTGGTAGGAAAAGATAACCAAGCACGATAGTTTTCCTAACAGACGCGTAGACGCCAGACGATGATCGTAATTCCTTCTCCAGAACAAATGCATTTGTACATATAACAACCTGCTAAAAATAGAACCTTGTTATTATTCTAAAATAACAACGAGAGGTAACACTGCCATGACAACCAATAATTTATATTGATGTTATAAATGGTGTTTTAATATAGTATGGATTAAGGTCTTACCAGCTAACACAACTGGTCTTCGAGCATTTTCAATTCATTATACATTGCTTGCTTTGTTGATTTCATAACATTTCAACTTATTAAATAGCAAGTAATGAATGTATCATGCATGACTCAGATGAAGACGGCCGCAATTTTTGCTGATAGGTAAGGCTGCAAGGATGGAAGATTGACGCCGATTTCTCGAACGCTAATAATATGTTGACAGGTTCAAGAAACAGGTGGCGGTTATCGTGAATGTTAAAAATAGTCTTTAATTGTGAATTTCAATTTTCCAATTATAATAGGTAGGTTTTCAACTTGCATAGTTTATTAGTTATGTTTATATATTGGAGCTTGAAAAGACTGTGATTGAAGTTAGGATGAGTGTAGGTACCGAGATTTGTAACACATGGAACCTAGTTATAACTAGTTAACCTAGTCATATAATAGCAGTATGAAACAGCATATAGTAACATTATTAACATTTCCTCTATAGTAATGATATTAAGTAATTTATGTAGTGCTTTAGGGAGTTTGCTATTATAAGTCTGGAGACTTCCGCTACAAGTTATCTTAGATATAATTTGGTGCTAGTGCTTGTTAGTAATAATTTTTTACTGAACTTGTAGCAGTAGCAGGCACAAGGTGGTAGATCCAACTGTATATGTACTCTTAGGCACTCATTTATCATCTAAACTTAACTTATATGTATGGCCATTTAAGTATTACCAGCAGAATTAGGATAGAACCAGTCTTATCACTTGGTGGAGTTTTATTATTTTATACCAGTTTAAAAATATCATAATATCAGCCCCCCCTAGCATGACCACGCATCGTGGATATCGTATCGTACGATATTGTATCGTGTCTATACAAAATTCAACATTGTGGCTATATTTATCGTATTTTGACAGGCTAAATGTCGATAAATCGGTTTATCATATCATGTTTCGCAGGTCATGCTACTTGGCCAGGTTACTTCTATGTCCATAATTTCCAGTCTTACCATTTTAATTTAAGTTATGAGAAATTTGAAAATCTAAGGAATTATTTATTGTTTTACCAAAGACAAAAGCTATTTTCTAAAGGGGATAAAGAACCTGTCTATATTAAATATTTAAGATCTCAAAAATGTATGTTTGTATGATCTGTTTTTCTGCAACTTAATTTATTTTCTACACATTTACTATCTCCAATCAATAAAAAAAATCTTATTTATTTCACAAGTGTTTTTTAACCTTTCCTATCATAATTATTACCTAGTACTGTTAGGCTGATTTTTCCAACTGTCTTCATTTGAATTGAATGTGTCAAAAATGGCAGTTTAGTTAGACCATGCCAGTCATTTGTTGCTTCAATAAAATTGTATGCAACAGGCAAGAAAATGGTAACATGTAAATGAGGCTTAAAGCACATTGACGCAAAATGTCGTTTTCTCAAAATGTCCTTTTGATATGCAATTATGAGAAGGGACATTTCGAGAAAAAGACATTTTGCGCCAAGAGGGCTTAAAGGACACAGTATATAATCAATAAATGCATAATGCAATAAATACCTACTTTATTGTGCTGTAAAAACTACTTTTCAAAGGTGGACATAAATGTATCGAATTAAAAACATTACACATTAGTGGAACATTAGAAATTGATATTGTGAGTTAAAGGACTATTTTGCTTGCTTCAGATTTATTTTGCTAAGAGTACATTATTCTTACGGAAATTATTGATTTTTAACTATAAACAAATATATCAATAACAGAGAACATAATTATTACTTTTTGGACTTGGGTTTTAGTGCAAAGTATAGTATTAATGTACCCATAACTGCATAGGTGGCTTTGGCAACCTGAAACAAAAAAAAATATGGAGGTTATTAATGACCGAAGGCTTTATACTTTGGTGCCTAATTACACTCTCCCGATTAGAAATATAAGTATCTTCATATTTACATAAAACTAGCTAGAAAGTATGCACCTATCTCTAAAGAATAATTATTGGCCAGTAGTAGTGTAGATGTACATAACCTAGACTTAAGTACAGCATGCAGATTCAGAGGTCAAATCATCTTTGAATAATTGGATAGGAATATAAGGTTTACTTACATTTGCTCTTCCCCTGTTTGTTTGGTTGTTAAAATATTTGGATAATCCTTTGAATTGGGATTCGTCTACTGCAGAGTCACCAGCCATACTGAAAAGTTATACAATTGTGTAAAAATACATTCTATTAAAAATGTAGAGTATTATAATATTAAAAGGCTGCTTAAGACTTTATAGGGCAATTAATTAAAATACCTTATTTTTGCTTATATAACTGCAGAAGAATAGAATCTCACGAAAGTGTCGGTTGACGGAAAATCACGGATCGAACAGAGAAGACAGACACGATTTTGACACATTGGTGACAGTGACAGCGGAAGGAGACCAAGAAAGGACAGCTTAACAGGGTTTGAAAAATGTGGGAAAGAGAAAGAGACTGCAAATAATAAAAAAATAGTAAACGTCTTCTTTGCTGAGATCAACTCTGGGTAGACCACTGACAAAGGACATTGGGAAATCAGTGTATGGAGTCTGGGCCCACCCTTTAATAGAAACATTAGATACACCGTTGTATAAGGCTTTGTAGAACATTATTTACTAAAGTCAACTTTGTGAAATATTAATACTTTCGGAGGTACGACCGTCTTAAAGTCGTCCTAGTCATCATAATTATTTGTAGTCTTGGGTTCCTTGGGTGGGTCTCCCTGTGTGCCTTTAGTTATTACCTACTAGCGGCCGCCCACAACTTTATTTTACACCGCGTAAACCTTAGAGAGATATAGGATTTCAGATCCCGTTAGAATTTCAGGGTACAAATATCTGTTTCTAGCTTTAGTAGTTTGCCTCGCCGTTGATGAATCTGTCAGGACGTGTTATTTTTTTAATAGACTAGTGGACGCCCGCGACTCCGGGATAAAAATATTTTCCCGGGATAATGAATTGTAATCTATGTCTATGTATCTGCATATGAGTCTATGTGAGATATGTCACAGCTTATGTGAGAAGGTGTGAGATTAGAAAAGAAACAACGTAGTTATTGACCGAATCACTCAGTGATAACTAGCTTAACTATATGTATAATATAGTACTCACTGACATAGGATATCAATGTGTGGCTACACCTATGTGTTTTTTTTACAATTAGCTAGGCAAACATTTGACCGCCAACGTGCCTGACGTTAAGCAAGATGCGGCCTAGGGTGGTACATGTTTGCCTAGAAAGTGCCTATTCACTCTAGCTTTGAAGAGACCAATGTTGTAGTGCTCGGGAAATATGTGTATGTTTCACTTTCAACCCCACATAATTTCATTAAGTTCCTAGTATGTGGATAGGGGGTTAGTACACTCTGAACTATGATCCGTTGCAAGTGGAAACTGATCGAATACTTTTGGGTACACTCTTATCACCATATCAGTTTCGCCTCAAATTTAACGATCCGATTCCACAGAGACAATGTAAATAATAATGTCCACTCTGATCACATTAACTTAAAGTGCTAAGTATAGAAAATAAGATTTTATGCAAATTATTTTTACCAGAAAATCTATCTTAAGTGATTGTTACTGACATTTTCTACTTTTTGTTTGGCCTAAATAAAATAAAACTTCTTATTTTTGACCGTCAACGTTTCCGAAAAGTACGGAATCTCCTCACGATCACGATAATTTTTCTTCATGGAAATATACCTGGGAAGTGTCTGGTTCCCAAGATATTAGGGTCCAAAGTTGAATAAATAGACTGCGTTTTTCTGCAAAAATGCACATAGTCGCGCGTAGTAAGATTTTTTTATGAGAAATAATTAATTAATATCTGTCTATGAAAAAACTAACATAAACCCTGGACACTATAAATTTCGCCCGATCGTACGTAATATTTTTTAAATTAATTTGTTTCCCAGCAATTTTTTTTTATATAAACTTACTTTATTAGATCTATAGAGTACGTACCCTTCGTTAAGGGTGGTAACGAAAAAACACCTGTATAAGTACGTTGTCTCGGTGGAATCTGATCACTCGATCGGATTCTACTTTTCATTCGTTTGATTTGAGGTGAAACTGATATCGTTACCAGAGTGTACTTGCCTTAAACGTGATCAGTTTCCACTCGCAACGGATCATATGATCAGAGTGGACTAACCCTGGATAGGTAGGTACTTAGTTAAATCTAAACTAAGACCACAGATATGATTAACTTACCAACAACTTTACTACTATCCTATTTTTTTGGTTTACTGCTTTTGAACAGCTTATGATAAACGTAATAAACTGCAATAAGACCCCAAGTAAGTTTTGCAACCTGAAAGCAAATAAGATAACAGGTGATTTTCCGGCTAACCACACCGCACAAGTCACGACTGCTTTCCGTCCGGCTGGCCGGCCGACATTATGGCGGCGTAACAGCAAAACGTAACAGCGTAACAGAAGTTTTGGTGGCTCCGAAGCAAATAAGTACAAGTCAGACATTATGCCATGCCCTATGTTACGTGGCTAAAACTCTAACTGACGGAAACACTAACATTAGCCCTTCCTCTCTTTGTTTCATTGTTGAAGTGTTTCCTTAGCCCTTTTAAATGTGAATCATCTTCAACTTCATGGCCTGCCATCACTTTTAGTTTTCGTTAGTATAAGTTTCGTTCTGTGTAAATTTAATTAAAATGTTGAAATTATTTTGTTGATAATAATTTGACAACTTGACAATCTTGGCAGTTATTAATGTCATCATTTTGTCATTATATTTTTCAATAAATCTATGAACATCTATGAAGGCGGAGGATAATTGTTTGGTACTCGTAGCATGGAAAAGACCTTCTTCATGGTTGGTAGTAGTTACCTACATAATATATGTGTGAAGGTCTATAGGTGGGTTGTATTTAGGACTGTTGACAACACAGTCCAAAATACAAACTGCGGTCACCAACTCGCCTGCCCAGCGTGGTGACGGGCAAATACCCCCCATGGTAGTCTTGTGGCATGCCATGGGGGAGGCCTACGTCCAGCAGTGGACTGTAACAGACTTATGATGATTGACTGAGGTGTGTCAATTTAGTAAATGTGTTTTCGTGGGAAAATTCTGTGCCAATTGCCTTTAAAAAATCTTGCTTGGCAACACCATCACAAGTTTATAGTGCCACTGACAAATCTAGGTAGATAGGTACTTGACTTCTTCAGCAAAGTTATAATGGAGCTAGATGTACATTAGTATCATATACAGGATGTGTGTGACAGCCAAATACTAAACAAGTACCATTGTTTTGAGTTTATACGACAGTGTTGGTACTCGCAGGAAATGCATTTTTACTTAGATTAATTATAGGTCTTCGCGCGGAGCGAATCATTATTCTAAGGCATTTTTAATTTGATTATCCGCAATGTTTGTTTTCAGCGCCAATTGTATCGGGCGATCCTGTGACTAGGGAGCGTTCAAGTATTACGTAACGCTATTTTTGAAGATTTTTGATTACGTAACACTCAAGTGATAATTTTTACCCTATAGTCGCAAAAAGTTATGTATAGTTTTTATCCTTGGTATAGTAGTGTGGGACCCATTTGTAAGTCTTCAAATAACGATTTTCGTGGGACTTACTTCCGCCATACGAACTACTGATATGTACGTTTTTGGCATATTTTCTTGAACAAAAGTGCGGTAGTCACTTCGTAGGGGTATGGAGGGGGAAGCTATGATGTAACAAAGATGGCGGCCGGGCATATACTATTTACGCTGTATTTAGATAACTACTGGGCCGATTTACTTAAATATAGTCTCAAATGAAAGGTATTTAAATGGACATTATTTAATTCCTAACATTTATTCATGTAAACATAGTAACAAATGGAAGATTTCCAAAAAACAACATTTTTAATTTCCTAATTTTTTATTTAAAAAGAGAAACAATGTTGCGTAACGTATTGTAAGAAAGACCCCCTCCCGCCCCTGTAACACATCGTAACGTTTTACGAGACCCCCTCCCCCCAAATTGCGTTACGTAATACTTGAACGCCCCCCTAGTTAAATGGGCTTTTTGGTTATTATGTGATACATTAAGTTTGTTTTTGGACCACTTGTGACTCTCCATTGGGGTTGATCAGTATGTTGAACTTTTTGGGACCAACATTTTTTTTAATCATCCAAGCTAAAAATTTTGTTTTTAAGTCATAATCTAAGGCCTATTTAAACGAACTACACTATTTTTTCCCTGAAATATATGACGGAAAATTTAGGAATTTTCGTGCGAAAATTTTCAGTAGTTTTCGCCTCAGAATCATGGTCTGAAATATCAATATTTGCCTGGTTGTCACTTTCACCCTGTATACTTGATTAACGGATTCTCTTTGTATTCTATGTATTGACTAGAGATGAACGGATAGTGATTTGGCCGGATACCGGATATTCGGCAAGCTACGAGCCAGGAACACCGGATATTCGGCTCTATGTCGCGTTACACGACAAGTTTGATTTAAATACAGGGTGTGTGTGACAGCCAGGCAAATACTGATATACTGAACAAGTACCATTGTTTTGAGTTACACGACAGTGTTATTACTGGGAGGAAATGCATTTTAATTTGATTATCCACAATGTTTACTTTCCACGCGAATTGTACAGGGCGGTCCTGTGACTAGTTAAATGGGTTTATGCGTTATTGTGTGATACATTGCTGATTTTTGGATCACTTGTGACTCTCCATTGGGGTTGATCAGTTAATTGAACATTTTTGAGCCCAACTTTTTTAAAAATATCCATTGGTTGAAATTTTATTTTTAAGTCATTATCTAAGTAAGGCCTTACTTAAACGAAATACACTATTTTTTCCTTAGATAACGTGTTTCCTAGATAACGTGCAATTATAAAAATAAACGGTGTCCATAATATATTGTGGTATGATTTGCCTTCTGTAAAATTTAGATTTTTTAAAATTTTACTTTTCGGTATCCGGCCGGATACTGATTACTATTCGGTATCCGGCCGGATACTGATTACTATCCGGTATCTGGCCGGATAGTGAAGGCAAGGCCGGATACCGGATAGTTACCGGATATCCGTTTCATCTCTAGTATTGACCGTAATCGCGGGATGGGGACAAAAAGTAACACCAAATTCAGCATTCAATGCCTTTACTTCCATTTGAAAATCACGTACAAACTTATTATTTAGATCAGTTAATGTAAAAGCTAAATACACAAAATCTTTACTTCATTAGGATCTTAGACACTTTTCAGCACCAATTTATTGATAACTTGATTGATATACTTAGCTACATAGGTACATTACAAAAGATTGGACAAGTAACTTTATAGTCATGTTTTCCAGAACTTTATCTGTGTGGACTGTGCCACAATATTAAAGTGCTAGGGAGTAATACTGCTAAGAGTCTTCTAGCTTGAGTCAAACTCTTTTTATTGGGCATTTTAATGAGCAAGCAAACATTAGATATAATGTTCCAGGACCAATAGTGATATCTATCTGTCCCAGCCAGGGATTTGGTATCTCCTGGTCCCAGCACAAACTAAGTAGAAATGCTAACGTAGCTGTCTGTCCCAGCTATTCCACTATTAAGTACAAAAGTTACAATAATCTGCCATAAAACAGCATACTTATGAATGTAACTTACTACATAATGCCAACAATAGTATCAGTTTAGAGTAAGTTATAAAAAATGCTTAGTATGTATGTAGGTACACAATTTAATTAAAATTTCGGTTTCACTCAGTGTACATACCTAATAGCATTATATTATGCTTAAAACATAATTTTATAAAGAGAAGTATTGCATTCAATATTAGCAATGTTCTTAGGCTTTGAGTCATCTTTTCTTTTAAAATGCACATTATTATTAATGTCTTATTTTAAAATACACACAAATTTTATTATTGTAATAATAAAAACAATTACATATATTTGTAGACTAGTATGTACGAGGATACATCAATCACATCACATGTGATGAATAAGTACATATACAAATATAAAAACACATTTACATATCGAGGGGTGAAAGGCTATTTGGGATAAGCACCATTTATATATATGGTGATTATCCCATATAGTCTTTCACCCTTCGATATACATATAAAAAATTATTGCATATTTATTGCAAATGCAGACCATTATGAAAATGAGCTGTTCTTAGTATTTCTAGAAATTATGTCAGGAAATTTTTCATTATCATTATGATTGTAATCATCACCCCTTCAAAACCATGTAAGTATCATTGAGCGAATATTACAATATTTTCATAATAAAGACACACACCACACATACTTTACAAAACCTCAGATTCTTACATATTGTCCATAATACAAAGATCACAGTAAAAAATTTGGGCCAGTTATTGAATTGCACTACCCCATATCTGAAAGGCAAATATATTTTTACGTGAAAATATCATCTTCCCAGTCTTCTTTCTGTCTCTCAGACACAGTCACTGCAGGTCGAGTTATTTGCTTCAACTCGTCATAAGTCCGTGGGGGAATAGGGTTATCACTGAGATCAACATACTCAAGGGCTCGAGATCGGGACAATCTGTCGACATCCACTTCTGTAAATTAGAAAATTGGCTGTTATTTTTAACTAGCGATTCGCCCCGCATGGTTGGAATGCTGATACTATACATTTAAACCTTTCTCTTGAATCACTCTATCTATTTTAAAAAATGCATCCTAATCCGTTGCATAGTTTAAAAGATAATAAACATACATAGGGACAGACAGACAGCGGGAAGCGAATTTAAAAAGAAATATTATGACTCCTGAGTATTGATATAAGATCAGGTTAATGATGATCCAAGAAATGTTTATTAGAATCTTTTGAAGTTAAAATTTAAATTACAATGCATTATATTATTGTTTGTTCTTCAGCCTATTGCAGTCCACTGCCGGACGTAGGCCTCCCTCAGGGCACACCACAAGGCTACTGCCATAGGGGGGGGGGGGGTATGCCCATAGTCACCACGCTAGGCAGACGGGTTGGTGACCCATGAATATTTTTGTTTAAAACTCAACAAATCTTTCCAAGTTAATTGACATTTTTTTATGTTACTAAAATAATAAAATAAACTTACCAATAATTTGATTGTGGTGTGCCAAGACTGTGTGTAGACTAGGACATTGAGATGCAATATTTGGTAGAGCAACAAATGTGTTGTGAGATATATCAAGTCGTTCCAGACATGCTAATGTACAGAATTCATCTGGTAACTTGGCCATTTGATTATTGGATAGGTTCAAATCTGAAAAACAAAGCAATCAATATCAGGAACAAATGGAACTTTCTTGTATTGAAATTATTATTATTAAAAATTTTACATTGGTTTAATTTCCCGATAAATAATCATTTTTTATATAAAACTATGTATGTAAATACCTGTAATAAAACTAAATTTGACTGCAAACTTTGGAGGTATCTTTGTGATTACATTCCCGCTGAGGTCACAACTCTTGAGTTCTGTGTGCCTCATGAGGTGGTATACTGCATCAGGCACTTGCATCAGTTGACATTCTGACAGATCTACAAAAAAAAAAATGATGATAAATAAAGTAACTGATTGGTCTAAAGTACTGGTCAACTATTTATAGGACATTGTGTAATGTGATTTTAATTATTAAATGTGTAGTAAAACTTTAACAGATTAAGCTCGCTTAATTTAAAATAATAGAACAACAGATTAGTGACACATAGGTAGTTTGACTAAAACAAAACCATTTTTGTTGCCGATTCTGCTATGTTAGATAATACTCTCTCTGTAAAGTTATATTATTAAAAGTTTGTATATAATGTTTGTGGTACCTAATGCTTGGGTTTCCTGAGCTTCCTCACACCTTAAAATAACTTTTGTTACTGCTGAAGCCATTGTATGTACTTAATACAATATCAGTATAAACTTATTCGTGCACGAAACACAGCTGTAACTGTAAGAAAACTTCTAAACCCATAGCTCGTGCAGAAATACTATTAATACGAGGCCGCTTAGTTATTTTTAAACTTTATACTCATGACGAAATATGAGTACCTATTATGTCTTCGCTTTGGTGTAGGAAATAATAACTGAAGACTATATACTTATTATACTCTTTGCTGAAGACCAGCCCGTATAAGGGTGAGAACACCTCCCTTCATAAACACATTTATATCTTACTTTGTTTGATAATTAAACTTAATCAATTACATAAAAATAAAACAAAAAACGACGATCATTTTTTTTTTGTTTGGTTTATCCCGAAGGAAAGGCAAGGGGAACACCATCCATTGTCTTTAGTAAATGATTTCACGCCGGGAAAATCCTCAAAACAAGTGTAAAGTTAGTCAAAATGAAAAATTATTGCAGATACAATTTACATGGGCCTATATCGTATTCCGGCTAAAGTTTTACTGCTTACCTGTATAAAACCATGCACACGCACTAATTTAGTAATCTATAAATCTGAAAACAACTTTACGGACTCATGCAAGCCATTTACAAATAAATTTTCACAAGAAAATTACACCTGCACCCTTCCAGCTTTTCCCGCCCAAAACGACGATCAGTCTAATGGGGTTTTTTTTTAAATAAAGTTTGCTGACATAGTCTAAATGGGTTTCGGCCAGTGTTGCCAACTTTATTTTTGACAGGATCGTACCACAGACTAGGGATGTGCGTATTTACGAGACCTGGTTTTAAAACCAGGTTTTAACTTGGAAGTACGTAAACCAGGTACGGGCCGAAATACTTTGAAAGTATTTACCTTGCAAGTATCGTAGTAATAGTTTGTATCCAAAATTAAACCTTAGGCTATATCTATTAAGGTGTATAATCGCGCTATGTGAAAGATAATACTTTCAAAGTAAAAATGTATTTTTTTTGCCAGCGGGATTATAACACGCAGCCTTATTGAAATAAGTACAATTTTTCTATGAAATACTTTATTAGGCATCGACGGCGCCCAGAAACCAGGTATGGGCCGAAATACGTGGAAGACTTTGAAAGTATTTACGTTGCAAATATCGTAGTGATAGTTTGAATCCAAAATTAAACCGTAGGCTATATCTATTAAGGTGTTTATATTATTTATATCTATTAAATGTGACTTATCTAATTACCAGAAAAAAACAATTTCAACTAACCACGAGCATAGAGGAATAAGATCTTCTTATTCCTCTATGTCACGAGGTAGTAACCGACTGGCGACTACTATTTGCTACTTCCTTCCTTAGTAACTATGTTACGTCCTACCTACCTATACTTATGAGTTTTCTTCTATTACTTAGGTACATTACCTCAGTCCTGGATTTATAAATAGGCCGTATAGGCCGCGGCCTAGGGGCGGCAGATTTCAGAGGACGGTCACTTGATTTCAGAGGATAAAAGTCAAACACGTCCACTGGTTTTCTTATGGTTTTTTATAAGTACTTTTAATAAATTCCTTTAGAAACTCATACTATTATCGCGTGAGTGATAGATGAGAGCAGCGCAGCGGGTAAAGACGAACCGCGCGGCGGTGGCAGTGTCTCAACGTAACAACCCGCGCTTCCCTGCCGCACACTACGAGCGCCCGACGCCCAACGCCCGCGCCAGTGTTTTGTTTTGCCACCATCGATCGCATACGCACGCTACACTCTCGTTGTCTTGTCTTTGAATACGTACTTTACTTACCTAAACAAAATACGTAACGACTACTGAATAAAAAAACATAATTTAAAAAATCCAAAAACCCGACTGCTTAAAAAAGAACCAAATAATTAATAAAAAACCGAAAAGAAAAAAAAACAAGCACTTAGATGTCCGGTGGTCTAGAATTATATAATATTATTATGGAATTAATACTATTGAAGAACATAAAATATTTTCTAATGATCGTAACATAACAACTGAACAGTCGGGATCCATTGATTATCCAACAGCTAATATTTCAATGGATCCTGGTTGTTCGGTTGTTATGTTACGATAATGATTGTAATTTATACTGAAATATGCGCAATACGATGAAATATTATGGTATAAAAAATTTTATGTCAAATTCCTTAATAAAAGTACCTACAATATATTTTCATTTTTCGACCCACCAAAAACTGTCTAATTTAATTTAAAAATTCTCGGAAACTATCAATAATTGATAGGTACCTAGTTTGTTCTAGCGAATTGTTTCTCTCGTCAAACTACGTCGATATACGGGAACAGCTAGATGTCCATTTTTCGGGGTCTTCGGAACACTGTGGATCGTTACAAATTCACAGTAGATCCTGCAGAAGTCATTGGCAAACTTATGTATGTGCTGAAAACGAATAAAATTTCGTGCTCGCTTCGCTCGCGCCATTTTGTCAAGAGATACCTGGGTAGGTAGGTAAGTAGGAACATACTAGCTACCACCTAGCCTAAGTTCTCGTCTTCTGTATGTTAGCGCATCAGATAAGCTGGTAGGTAATGCGTTGTTTATTTAATTCATGCTCGCTTTCCGTATATTGTAAGAGTGGGCAATACCTATATCTGTAAAAAGTTTAATTGTTAAATATTTCTTTCTAATCATAAATTGCTAGGACAATAATTTGTCGACGAATTTCATCAACTAAAATCGGATTTGGTGGGGCAGATTCCACTCAAAATTTTCAAGCATTTCACTTTGCCCCACGGTGGGGCGGCTTAGGGTAGCAGAGTGGAAGACTTCGATTATAATAGCTAGATAGATTATTATACCTTTTAATATCCATAAACGTCACACATAAATTATTTATTATAGTCACGTAGGTACATAGTACACGTAAGTAGGTACGTCTCAGACTCAGCGCAAAAACAATGCGCGTGATAGAGTGCGTATGAATGGAGCAGGCAGGATACTGCGCAAAAAGATTTCCTTCTCCAAAATAACCTAGCAGGATTAAATAAGTAGGTACCGACTAATTTGCATTATCTGACGCGCAGTCTTTCATTTTAGTATTAAATGATAATAAAATTAACGTTTGTACCTCTAGAACTGATTTTCGTATTGGTGGGACCAACGGGTATCATATAAAACGTTCTTCCCGTTCGTCCCACTCACGGTCATGGTGGGACGAACGAACGGGAATAATTTTTTTATATTTTATTAATTTCCCGTTCGTCCCACTGGTGGTGGGACGAAACCTGGTGGGACGAACGGGAATAATCCGTAACTTCTTGGCTTCGCACTTTCGCAGATGGCCATTGAGCATATAGAGTACGTACCTATGTGTAGGTAGGTGATCCACAATTTGTGAAAATTTGTAAAGATTCTGAAATTACTTTAAACTAAGACACAAACAAACAAGACTATTTATAATAAATTATATTTGTTAAAAAACTTGAAATAGCCGGCCACCTATCCGACGTCAACCTTCCTACAGCACAGGCGGGTATAGATAACCATTAGTATAGAGGAATAAAAGACCATTAGTGAGAAAAATTCGTGAAGTCCAGGGCTTTAGACAAGGACCTGGATACCAATTCATGGACTGGTCAATCCCAAAGGTCCTAAATCGTATAGTAGGTACTTACACGCTATTTACTATTTTACTTACCCCGGCGCCAGACATAGCTTCAAAGATTTGCGCACTTCTTTGAAGACTTTAAAAAGCTTTGAAAAAACATTTGAACATATATTGAGGCAACCTGCCACACATGCTTTGCAAAGATTTTACTCCACAGTATGCACATAGACAACAAACAAGATGGACGACGATTTTGTGGATGCAGTTTGTCTATCTTTATATCTACTTATATTATTTATGGGGTCCCATATAAGTTCTAACGGGACCACTGGCGGCTCGTCCTAAGGAGCACCGGTGCGGTGCACTCCCACCCACGAAGATTACATAGGCAATCTATATTTCTCTATATTTATAATTATCTTTCAATTCTACTATGTTTATACAATAGTGTCTACACGTTCGTCTCAAGTAAGTTGTGATCTTATGTATCGAGTGGAGCTCTAGCGATTGCGCTCCAATGAAACGAAATTTGGTACGATTCCTAGTACTGTATTCAATAAGTGCGAAAGAGACATACCGACATAGGCCGGGGTGTGAAACAGAAGATTTCGTATGAAAAATTAGCCTTATCTGGAGCGCCGATTTGATTTGATTTTATTCTTTGATGTAATAATGTTTTACGTGTGCAATAAATTTAAGGAAACATCCGAGAACAAGACGCGAATGGATGTGTGAAATGTACCGTAATAGAAAATACAGTCTCACACAACTGTTTCGCTCAACAATGCTCGCGCAAATGGTCTTTGCGCAAGTGTGGCAGGCTACGCAAACATTTGAACACATCCGACTTTGAACGCTTTGATGTGCGCTAAAAAACCGACACCGCATGGCAAAGTGCAAATCTTTGTCCAAACTTTGGACACATATTCAAAGTCTCGTGCCACACATGACAATCAAACAAGTGTTCACTCAAGTGAAGCTATGTCTGGCGCCGGCTTTTAGAGTAGGTAATCTGTGTGCCTCAACAATCAAAGCGAATATCTCCTCATAGGTACCTACATATACATAATTTAATTATATTAACCGAACTTGTAGGTACATCTCAACTATACCCTCCAAATTGGTCAGAAGGCACCATGTGGTTCTATCGGCCCTTGGTGGTCTGCCTACCCCGTAAGGGATAAAGGCGTGATTATATGTATGTATGTAAAATTCATACATAATATATAAGTGTGGTATCCTACTATAGGGATAGTAGTATATTTTATTAAATTAGTAAGTAAAATTAGGTACCTAACTGGGCGTCTTCGTTGGTGCTATCAATGAATCAATCGTGGTTTACCTATTTATTGAATAATTAGTGGGGGCTTAAAACTTTTAGTAGAGGATCAATCTTGTTATCATTAACCCTTACCAAACTTTAACAAGAAGTAGAAGCAGGCTCGGAAAATTATGTTCGTTATTCCATAACAAAGCATTTGTATAAATTTAGTACTTAGTTACTTAATACTTATTATTACCACCAACTTGTTAACACCAACATATTGACAACCCTATTAAAATATTTAACAACACTAACAAGACATCTTGCTAAAACTGACCTTGTTAAGTTTCACAATTTTAACGGTACCTACCGATCTCCGTTATACTAGATAGATACTCACTTACGAAAGGCAAGAGTTGGCAAGAGTTTAATTTTAGTGCAAGTTGCGTTAATGAGGCAAACATTTCGCAGTTATTTATTAGGTTTATCCCCTCAAACACTTTTAAATGCACTAATATACAGGATGTTTTTTCGTTGCCACCCTTAACGAAGGATACGTACTCTACACATCAAATAAAATAAGTTTATGCCGAAAAAAATGCTGGGAAGCGATGTAATTTTTTTTTAATAACTTGATCGCGCGAAATTTATAGTGTCCAGTGTTTATGCTAGTTTTTTCATAGACAGATATTAATTATTTCTCGTGAAAAAATCTTGCTACACGCGTCAATTTGCATTTATGCAGAAAAACGCAGTCTATTTACTCAACTTTGGACCCTAATATTTTGGAAACCAGAAACTTCCCAGGTATGCTTCCATGGAGAAAAATGATCGTGATTAGGTTCACGCTGTAAGCACGCTGTAAATCAGCCTGTATTATTATGCTCTATGCGTAGGTAAGTATCTCTAATGCCTACCTAGCGTGGTGACTATGGGTAAAAATCCCCCTATGGCAGTAGCCTCGTAGCGTGCCTTTAGAAGACCTACATCCAGCAGTTGATTGCAATAGACTGATGTGTAATAATGTACTCCTATTCATCATCATGAGAACGTTGAGGTTGAGTGCTTTTTAAAATACTTATAAGGGTTATAAAATATAAGTAGTTTAATCTCTAGATGTGATGATAGGATAAAGTTTTGTTAAACGTTGTCGTGGTATTGAAGATCAGTAGGGTATTTTAATTAAAGGGTCCTACCAACAATGGTAAAAAGCTGCTTATTGTCATTTGGTGCAATTTTCTTTAATCCCTCTACCCTTCTCTGTAGTTAGATATTCTGTAGGTAGTTCGTAAAAACACCTTAATATAAACAGAGATTACTTATTTTAAAAAAGTGCATGAATGTAAATAATCGCCAAATTAGTGAGTTCGTCAGTACCTACGAGGCGTGACGCTGACGAAGGTCAGCGGCGCTAACAATGAGATGTAGGTACCCATTGTACACGAAAAGGATGGGATCGACATTGCAAGTGATTGCGGGCTAAACGATCAATCCCATGTTTCACTAACTTAGGGTTGACAGATTGTTGCTGTAGGGTCTGCATGTTGCTGTAGGTACAGTACCTACTTGTAGGTACTACGTAACTTCCACGAACGGCTGGTCTCGTTTTCTCGGAACTCTTCTGATATGGTAAAGTAAGTAAGATCTAATGCCCGTAATCAAATGTTAAATGTATTCTATTGAATCTGTCTCCAGACCGATTTATCATTATGACCTTATCTCATCTAAAGCACAATTTTCGTGCCTTCAAAGAATTTTGTCACACTTATTATTGGCATATTAATAACTCAAAGGTAACATAAAGTAGCCGTTTGTTCCAATTGTAATAATATTGTCAGTCAGTGCTTAATGTAATATTAAGAATACCTATCATCATACTTCACATTCTGTTTTTCTATTAGTTTCAATGCTTTATAGTCGCTAGTTAGGCCCCCGGGATTTTCTATGCTTTGTTATACATTTTTCTGGTCGCCTCTGTTGATCCTGTCTCACAGGTGTTGCAGAGGCGGTAATGAGTGGTGGACCAATCCCGGTTATATGGTAAAGTAAGCCACAAAAGTGAGAAGTATCCCCTACCACAATTTACAGGAGGTAAACATAACTCTGTTTCATTACCTATATATTCATATCGTAGTTTGTATTATTGAACGTGTTGTAGGTAGGTACGGAATAAGTTTACTCCCGGGTATAGGCAAAGCAAAATTTTAGATATATGGAAAGAAAAGGCCTAGTTTAAGTCCGGAGTAAGTACCGATACTACCTAACTGATATTAACAACTAGGTAGGTACTTACTCTAGTAGTTACTCTGTGTAGTGAAATATCTTGTGTTACTCACAATCTCGCGTAGTTTAGATATAATTAAAGCTGTTCTGAGATATTGTAATAACTGCATCCAAATGGCTTGAATGTAAGTATTAGGTAGGCACTAAAATGATAATAAACTCACACCTACGTAGCTAATTCCACGATTCCACTGTTCATTGAACCTTACTAAACATACAGACAGAGTGTAAGAAACAAAACAAACCATGTTGCACAATACGAATAGATAAACCAAGTTGCTAAGATGATTATGATTATGAAAAATGGCTTACAACACGAGCTTACGTGACTTCGTTTCTTGGCTGAGTAATGTTAATCGTATGCGTAACTTTTGACCAAAGATCTACCTACATATAAGTATTATAGAGAATCTAGCTAAGGGGACATCCTTGGTGATATTACTGACTCTACATCACAATTCCTATAGATAGAGTTAGCGTGTGCTGTGCTGCGACTAATGTTGATATTTGGTTATCATCTGATCAATTATTTATTTATACCACGTGTCATGGCCGCTTTTAATATGTTAGACTGTTAGGTAAAGGACATACGTTCCTAGATAAATTAGTACATATCGACTATTCTAACCTCATTATAAATGACTCGTTCCGATTTCGACAGACGATACTCGACTTCGTTTATCTAGCCGCGCAATTTTATTAATTTAGATAAGATTGTATGTCCGTTTTAATTTATTTACATACAAAGGAAAACAAAAACAAGCTCACCTATATCACAGATATTAGCAAACGCGTAATCATTATTACCTCGTGAAATGAATACAAAGGCTTTCATGTGTGTAATATGTTCATACGGAACATTGACACACTTTTAGACGTCGGTGTAATACAATAAATTAATCTTAATCTGGATTTCAGCAAGACAAAATTAGTCTAGAACTAGACGAATACCAAAAACTAAGTAATTTAGACTATTTATTTATTTTATTTACAAACTAAGGTTGACGGGCAATTTTGTCACGTTAAATGGCGTGTTTAACTAAAGCCGCAGTTTTGGAAGCATCCTGTATTTTTTATACTCGTAGATAGAAGTGTAGTTTATTTCGGAATAGTTTAATTACATATTTAAATTAAATGAGTATTATAATTATTTAGGCAACGACACTATGATTTAACTATTCCGTGGCGGTAATTACCCCTTTATTATGTGTTATATACCTACATACTCGTATATGGTAACATGACATGATAGAATACCTGAACAGCGTCAATAAAAACCCAGCATTAGGTAATAATAAGTTATAATAATATTTTAAGAGAGTAAAGTAAGAATGACCATTAGTTGTTGGTACTAAAGTTTCGGGAAGGCAGATGAACAAATACTAAAGTACGACAGAATCTTAGAAGGCTAACTTACCAAGTTGACTATTCTCCTGTGCATCCTCGCAACGGCTGACAACCCTGATGATGGCTCGTCCGGCCAACCTCGCACAAATCATCATCGCCGGGGCCCGAGGGTCCGCTTCCTCCGCCTCACTGGGCACCGGCATCGGCGGTGCTCCGCCTTCATAATCCGATGGGGGCCTCATCACTGCACTTTCTCTAACAAGTCACTGAATCCAATTGATCACTCAATGAAAGTCTTTCACTGGATATTAAGTTTGTCTTGAAGGACGTGTTCACATCTACTCCCGCTGCGAAACGCGAAGCGCCTAGCTGAACGGCAGCACTTTGTTGAATTCGAGCGCCGCGTGCAGAACCTGCATTTATATCTTTGGCAAAACAAAGAAGCGTGCTGCGGGAAAGGGAGGGCAATAACAACAAACGGCCGTTCCGCTCGCACTGTCTGCGCAAATGACGCAGGCCGGTCTGGCGGAAGCACGAGGAAAATTATGGGAGTGCAAAGTCATGGAGAGTGATCTCTTACAAAGGAACTGAAATTTCAAAAGCTGGGAAAGCTTGTATGCCATACAGTTTTCAGTATCCGTTTTGACACGTTCTCAATGTGTACATCATATCATCTGTCCGTTATCACATTTTTATTTTTGGCCTTTGTTTGGCGGATTCGATTGTGACGAGCCATGTGAAAGGTCTGTCGATTTTCCAGCCTAATTCACAATGAGCCATCACTACGACCACACGTGTTGCAATTATTGCAGGCTCACACGAACCGCAAACTTGATTACAACAGGTTTTAATGAAAAACATTGAAAACGTTACGTTCTGTATTATGAAGTTGATCATTGAAAAAAGTTAATTACTCTAACTACTTTACACGGACCAGGAATAACTGAGCTGATTCAATATTCAAATCAAATGATGTAGTAACGGTAGGTACTGTAGATATATCGTATAACTTTCTCTCAATATTCCTATACTGGCATCTTAAGTAAGGTCATCCATCAAGGTTATGATTTACGCACACATAGTGCAACAACCTGACAAACATGACGCGAAAAGAATCCTTTTATCGTGTCTTAAACGGATAATGCTGGGTATAATGTGAAGCGAAGGGTCTCTATCCTTCAGAATTTGGCAGCGCAGGAAAGAAGGCTAATGTCTCGGAACCACTATAATATAAATGTTCCCCCTTACGGATTCCAAACCCATATACTTGGGTTGGGTTCATGAGAAACGTCTATTATCGCATACATATTCCCATAACCAATGAGATTAAATTGATCGAACTCCTGTAGTACTCGTACTGGGCCGTTTCGGAAACACAGCTGTATATGTATACCTAGGATAGTTACATATGTACTGTAGTGTATGCCTTATTCTCTCTCTCTCTCTCTAGCACAGACAACACTGTCTCGTACGCACCACATCAGTTTACGAGAGCCATAGGCGAGAGTAGATGTGTCGGTAGTCTGTCCGTTAAGTGCGTGGGCGAGCCTGTGATATATCCCGCTATTGGTTTGGTCTTACAAGTGGCGACGAGAAAAAAGGTAACTGACTGAATTCTTTTATAAAGGAAAAAAATAAATAAATAAAAATGGAGATCACAGCGCAAACACAATCAATCGTATGCAGCGCCGAGTTTTATGTACCTATTTGTTTACATCCGTAAAATGAGCATAGTTGAATAAGTTGTACTACCTTTGGTAATTATTACATATGATGGTCGGTCTAGCTATCCGGCCAGGATAAAATGTAGGTAAATAGATACCGCTGTTTTCTTTAAATCACATACTAAAACTTATTCGTAAATTGGCGCTGGTCGGACTTTAAATCTTGCTATTCGTGCTTTATGGATATTTAACATGTGTAGAATACTCTAATTTCGGGCTAAAGTGAATCATTATGTATAGAATTAACATTTCATATTTTACAAATTAGCTTTTGCAGAAATCGCTTTTGCCGCCATTCGTATCCCACAGAGTATATACAATTTTTAGGTTTCTTAAAAAATTGTCAGGCGATGGTAGGGTCGGATCATACAGCCAAATCCAATACTATCCAAATCGACTGTATGCTTCGTTGAAACGCGATGCTGCGTTTGCATGTTGTGCCTAGTACAAGACAAGTACTCACCACACTAGGCAGATAGAGGTACATTCACTTGATATTAATTTATATAGATCATATTAAATCGAATTTTAATATAATATTAGTAAAATTTTAATAAAATGTTAGGTACTTACATATTTTAAATTATTTATATTGTCACATTAGTTTTACTAAATGTTTCGTTTCGGGAAAGTTAGCAATGAAAGATAACAAATAGGTACATGGTAGTACATTATGTTATTGTTTTGTTTTTAAGTTTGTAGGCTGTGTACCTACTAATACTCTATCATTGGTGCCCGTTTTTTTTGCGTAGGGAGGTAATTTTATGCTGCCATTGAATTGGTAGGTTATTTTGGCTGCCATTAAATTGGTAGATTTTATGCTGTCATTAAATTGATAGGTTATTTTGGCTGCCATTAAATTGGTAAGTATATTATTTTACGCTGTCATTAAATTGACGGTTATTTTGGCTGCCATTAAATTGGTAGATTATGCTGTCATTAAATTGACGGTTATTTTGGCTGCCATTAAATTGGTAGATTATGCTGTCATTAAATTGATGGGTTATATTGGCTGTCATTAAATTGGTAGATTATGCTGCCATTAAATTGGTAGGTTATGTGAAACTGAAAAAAAAATGGTGTAGCATTTTGTTAGATTTTTTTTTCTCTTGCATTTCAGGTCAACCCATTAAAAAAAGAAAATAGGACAAAATATCATGGCTAATTCTATACCTGGACTAGATAAACTTAATATTGAAGGCGATACTTCCTCTGTTGGCATCCGTTGGGAACGCTGGAAAAGGTCATTGTTAATTTATTTAGAGGCTTCTGATATCCAAAGCCCTGTAAGGAAGAGAGCGACTCTTTTGCATTTCGGAGGACCAGAACTTCAGGAAATTTATTCAAATTTACCCGAGGCTAACGCGGCTACAAATGCACATACAGCGTCGGATGCTGCTGCAAAAATTCAGGACATATTCGAAATCGCGTTGGAAAAACTTGACGATTATTTTTTGCCTAAACAAAGTAAAGTTTATGAGAGGCATGTGTTCAGACAATTAAAACAGGAAACTAACGAAAAAATTGAAAAGTTTTTAGTAAGATTGCGTAACCAAGCGGACAAATGTGGATTTGACAAGCCGGATAATTTTATTATAGATCAAATTACGGAAAAATGTACGTCAAATGAACTGCGAAAGAAGATTTTGACAATGGGGGATAAAGCGACTCTAGATGAAATAATGACTACTGCAAATACCTTAGAGTTAGTGAGCTATCAACTAGAAGTATATGGTAACGGAGGCAATGAAATAAAAAACCAAGATGTCAATCGAATCGACAATAAAGGAAACTATAGTCGGAAACATAACTATTCTAACACAACTAGAATACCCTCACGGAATAATTTACGATGTACTAGATGTGGGAGCAAATTTCATAAATCCACCGATGATAATTGTCCAGCTAAGAACAGAACCTGTCATTCGTGCCAAAAGATTGGCCACTATTCAGCTCATTGTAAATCTCGAGTTCCTGAAACAACGCCACAAAAAAGAAAGTTTAGTGAAAATACTCGTGATAACACATATACAGGAGATAAGAAGAGAGCAAAGGTTAGACATGATAGAAATGTAGATATGGTTAATGATGAAGAAGTAGACTATGTTTTCCAAATAAATAATGATTCGACTATTAGTTGTGTGGTCGGCGGAGTGGGCGTTAACATGCTCATTGATTCTGGTTGTAATCTTAACCTTCTGACGGACAAAACATGGGAAAAGCTAAAACATGGTGGCGTAAAGGTAAAAAATCAAATTAAAGACCCTAGTAAGGTTCTCCTCGCTTACGGCAGTCAGTGTCCTTTAAAAGTGAAAGGTTCATTTGAAGCTGAAATGGCAGCGAATGGTCAGAAAGACTTTACAACTTTTTATGTTATAAGCGGGGGCACTAGAGACTTATTGGGAAAAATGTCAGCTATAAAACTGGGGGTATTGCGTATGGGTATTGGTATCAATCAGATAGAAAACTCGACTAAAACATTCTCAAAATTCAAGGACGTCGTCGTAGAGATTCCAATAGATGATTCTGTTAAGCCCGTTTCTCAACCATGCCGAAGAGTACCTTTACCTTTAGAAAAGAAGGTTGATGACAAAATCACGGAACTTCTCAACCAAGATATAATAGAAGAGGTTCGAGGTTCTTCTAGGTGGGTTTCTCCCATAGTCCCGATACTGAAAGAAAATGGAGAGTTAAGATTATGCGTGGATATGAGACGCGCAAATAGCGCAATATTAAGAGAGAATCATCCTCTTCCTACGATGGACAAGTTGCTGCCTAAGATAAACAAGGCTAACTACTTTACTAAACTTGACATCAAGAATGCTTTCCATCAGGTAGAGATCCACCCGGACTCCAGATATATAACCACTTTTATAACTCCAAATGGGTTATACCGCTACAAGAGGTTAATGTTCGGTATCACATGTGCACCGGAATTATTTCAGAAGATTATGGAGAGAATGCTAATTAAGTGCGATGGAGTCATAAATTTTATTGACGATATTTTGGTTTACGGTAGTGATGAAAAGGAACATGATACCAGACTGGAAAAAGTATTGCAGATATTAAAGGACAATGACGTATTACTTAACGAAGACAAATGCATATTTAAGACGCAGAGTGTAGATTTCCTCGGGCATCACCTAGAACCTAATGGCGTAACACCGCTGGAAAAATATGTACAGAGTATAAAGGATTTCCGTGTTCCTAAGTCTATAGAAGAACTTCAAAGTTTCCTAGGTCTTCTTAATTACATAAATAAATGGATTCCTAATTTGGCTACTGCATCAGAACCTTTGAAAGAGTTACTTAGGAAAAAACTGAGTAAACATACCAATATTGAGACATTCTGGTTAAAGGAACAGCAAGATTCTTTTGAAAATTTGAAACAAATTCTAACACAAATTCAATCGTTGGGATATTACGATGTCCGAGATAAAACCCAGGTAATAGCTGACGCAAGCCCAGTCGGATTAGGAGCTGTTCTTGTTCAGATTGATTCAAATGGACCACGAATAATTGCATACGGAAATCGAACGCTTACAGATTGCGAGCGACGATATAGCCAGACTGAAAAGGAGGCTTTGGCTTTAGTGTGGGGGGTTGAACATTTCAACATTTTTTGTTTGGCAAAGATTTTGACCTGGTCACAGACCACAAACCCCTAGAGGTTCTCTTTGGAAGAAAATCCAGGCCATGCGCGCGAATAGAGCGCTGGGTATTGCGGCTCCAATCGTACAAGTATCGAGTAATATATAAGCCAGGAAAACAGAACATCGCCGATCCTTTATCACGATTGTGTAAATTAACAAATAACTCTTCGAACGATTCAGACACACATGTGTGCCAGGTGGTTAACCTTGCGCGACCACAGGCAATACCAATGAGCGAAATCATAAGAGCATCTGAAGTTGACAAGGAAATTGGCAATGTTAGGAAAGGGCTCTACTATAACGACTGGGACGATTCTGTAAAAGGCTATAAGATTTTTGAGAATGAATTTTGTTTTTATGAGAACATTCTATTACGAGGAAACAAAATTGTAGTACCACATAGTCTCCGTAAAAGCGTGTTAGATGCTGCACACGAAGGCCATCCAGGCATTGTAGCGATGAAAAGTCGTTTGAGAGCGAAAGTTTGGTGGCCACGAATCGACAAGGATGTAGAAAATTTAGTTAAGACATGCAAAGGGTGTACCTTGGTTGCTTTACCTAACCCACCAGTACCTATGAAGAGACGAGAACTGCCTTTGGGACCGTGGATAGATGTGGCTATGGACCTTTTAGGACCCCTTCCAAATAATGACTATCTATTTGTCATCATCGACTTTTACAGTCGTTACAAAGAGGTCAAAATAACAAAATCAATCTCTAGTATCCAAATAATAAACATAGTTAAAGAAATTTTCAGCAGGCTAGGATTTCCTGTTTCTATAACAGCCGATAACGGGAAGCAGTTTGTGAGCAGAGAATTTCGGGAATATTGCAAGGAATGCAATATACGCCTTCACAACACTGTTCCATACTGGCCGCAAATGAATGGGGAAGTCGAAAGACAAAATAGGGATATTTTAAAGAGATTGCGGATCAGTCAAATAGAACATAAAGATACAAAGGGATGTTTATACGAATATTTAATGATGTACAATAGTACACCTCACTCGGTTACTGGTCGAACACCATCAGAACTATTTTTTCAAAGGCAAAACAGGGACAAAATTCCCGCATTGGATATGGCTTGTAAGGAAATAAATGATTCAGATGTAAGGGATAGAGACAGAATTCAGAAGGAACTAGGAAAAGAGTATGGAGATAAGAAGCGGAAAGCTGTCGAGACGGGGATAACTGAAGGTGAAAAAGTTTATGTAAAAAATATGGATAAAGCAAATAAATTGGTGACAAATTTTAATCCAACTCCGCATACTGTAGAAAGTGCAAATGCAGGGGATTGCATTGTAAGAAATGATGAAACAGGGAAATCTTATAGAAGGAATGTCGTTCACTTAAAAAAGGTTGAAGGAGAATGGAAGGCTATCGTACCGAGAGGAGAAATTGAAGATCAAGAAGAAAGTTCAGAGGAATAAAGCAGTCTTTTATTTCTGAATTGATCATTATTTAGTAATTACCTAAATAATCATAAGACCCCAAAAAGAATATGTTTAATGGTTGTGTTGCATTTGTTGATTATAAATTTGTATCTTGATTTACAGTTGGAATATGTCTTTGTTGTTTTACATTTTTGATTATAATTTGTACCTTGATTAACACTTTAGATAAATAAAAATTGTAATAAGGAAGGGATGTAGTGTATGCCTTATTCTCTCTCTCTCTCTCTAGCACAGACAACACTGTCTCGTACGCACCACATCAGTTTACGAGAGCCATAGGCGAGAGTAGATGTGTCGGTAGTCTGTCCGTTAAGTGCGTGGGCGAGCCTGTGATATATCCCGCTATTGGTTTGGTCTTACATATGTACAATACTCTACGATGATAGAGTCAAGCATAAACGTAGTCACGTTGTCTACCTACGTTTGAAATAGGTACTTGGGTATATTTAGGTGTTATATGTAAGTATAGACCTATGTCATATCTTCCAAAAGAAACAGACAGCTTGCACGTACCTACAGGTGGTTACGTCAATTAGGCACACTTGATGTCCAAATCTTGTGCTTCAATTTGCCAAAAAGAGACGCAGATTTTCATCTGGACCTTGAAACAATGCCAGCAATTTTCTACTAGGTTCCTACTTATAAGTGGTAGGTATGTCTAGTCTTATACCTCACTAAATTTAAATCTCTATTTATTTTTGATGGGATGTAGAGCTAATAAAAGTGAAGACAAGCGTTTTCCATGAAAAGTACACACGGGATGTTTTGTGGTAATCTGTGTTTGCTGATTTATGTCTGATTTTATGAGAACTTTTATTTACATACTTGGGTAACGTAGGGAAGTTTATTTTCTTTCGTCAATTTTAGTCTAGCATCGCATTTCGTTCATTAGCCAATTAATAACGAAATTACTAGGGTAAATTGGGATCTGTTGGTTCCTAAAATGTTTAACTATAAAATAATAGTTGCCAAATTTATAATGTTTTAAAATAGGTGTGTAGGCACCGACCTAGTTTATTTTGGTGTTAAAAAATTTTATACTTACCTATTTATTAATAAAATTATAGAACAACGCAATTTAATAAAAACCAGTTTAATCGTTGACTAATTTCATCACATCGACCTCGTCTCGTCGTAGTTTAGCTTCCTACTGACCCGTTTTTAATACATTTGCGCGTATCGTGAAGAAATCAAAATTTATTGTGCAGCACTAGCGAAGGTAACGAAATTTGTTAAATTAATTAATTTGTTAAGTATATGCAAAGACAATGTATGTACATATATGTTAAAATATAAATTAGTTTTTTTTTAATATTCCCCAAGCATTGGTAATGTTTGAGTTAATTTACTAGTGAAACTAAAACTTATCTAGGTAAGTAAATTCACAACGTAGGTGAATGGAAATGAGGGTAGGTAGATAAATTTATAAGTATTAGGTTTGACAATCGATAAGTAAGTAGGTAGGTACTTGTCCTTTTGTAACTAGAACAAAATAATAGAGAGCCAAACATGAACGCCTTCACGCTAAATAACAATCGCTGTAACATTTAATAACCGAGGAGAAACAAATTAGTGTTGCAAGAGAAATTGCCCCTCGATGATATCGTGGTAGAGCGCGTGCACTGGCCATTGACGCCTTAATCCGTCCGCCATTTTTTTATCGCCGCGTTTTCGGAGAATTTTCACCGCGAAACTTTCAGGTCAATCCTTTGTGCTATTTTAGGGAAAGCTGGACCCAAGCCAGAAAGCGTTCGGCGTAGTTCAACGCGCGTGGTTCTTTGAACCGCGGACACAAACAAAAATGACCTCTACGTTGTTTATATTAGGACGAAAACTTCCCTTGTGCAGGCAAAATTTATTACGCACGTTTCTCACTATTCCGTATTGTGATTAGCAGTCGCGTTGTTTTGGAGAAAATCCAGATGGTTATACCGGTTTTACTTTTGTGAAGAGTTAAATCAATGCCAGGTTTTTTATGTCAAGAACAAAATCACTTGTGCGGAACGTTTTAGCTGAATGTTTTCTTTTTTCAATGTTTTATTTAGTTCGCTTTATAGAAGGATGTGCCGATGTGTAGAGGTAGAGTATGCAGCTCTTCGAGTCAACCATAACAACAAACAAGATTCTGACCTTGACTCCGACGTCACAATCAATTGCCATGTTACGACACCGTACCTACTTCCTCAATGTACAGTACTACATCAAGCCATACTGCGGTTCAGTATGGCTTGATGTAGTACTGCACATTGAGCATATGCATTATAAGGATCGAGACGTGAATAACACAGTACAAGGTTCATTGATTTTATATGAAACTGTTTTCCGTAAAATTTCTTCTGCGAACTAGGCCCTAGCTAGTGCATCAGCTATGCTGATAGATAATTTCTATGACGATGTCTCGATCTTCTTCAGACCTGGTACACAAATACAAAAGCCACCATTATAACTTATATTTATTACATAACACAGTAATTAAAGAACAACTGTCAGTCAGTACACTCAAGTGGGGTCGTTTCGCTGTGACATCTGCGCAGCCGCACAACAGTGCAACATCAGAGCGGTGAGGGCGCAGGCGCGGCCTTCCCCGCTGCCCGGACTTGCATCGTCGGCTGATAGCTCCTCGCGCACCGCTTGTAACTGGAAATGTATGAGCCGGTCTTTCATACGTTCTTACAGCTCGAGCACGAAAGACTAACGGACATTTTCAATACCAGGGATCAAAAAGAATATCGGATTAATAAATTCCAATTTTGAATTTTTGTATGAAAACAATTGAAGATTTAATCTGAGATACTGTTGTGTAAAAGCTGTACTGTAAAGCTGATCTGAGCTGTATAAAAGCAATTAATCAAGGTCTTTTAAAATTTGAATACCATTTATGACTTTCATTTTACTGATATGATACTGAGTGCCCCCAAATAAAGTAATAACAAATATGAGCGTTAGTCTTACGCCAATATTGTAGCATGAATACAAATAAAAACGAGGAAATGTATGACACAAGGAGGAATCATAACTAGAGATTGCAAATGCCCTCTTAGACATCCACCGGGCCCGGCCATTCATACCAGGCCAGGTAGGTACGAAAACTGGGACACGGAAGCCCCAACTTGTAGAAAAATGGCATGGCAAGCGTTGCGAACCGCGATGTTGCCGTTCTGACGCGCCAATGGCCGCTCTCCATTCCTAGTTCTTTAGTTAATAATTTGACTACTTTCCAAACCTTTTCTCGAAATCCTCTAAATCCAGGCATTTCATCAACGCGCGGAAGACATTTCTATCCTAAACTTAATTACTGAATACTAATGCTTGCTTAAACTAAATTAGTATTACTAATATAGTAACACTAATGTACCTACTATTCCGTTCATAAGTGAAACTAACTGATTCTGTATTAAAAACTCGTGATTTTGAGACTGATTAAAGATGATTCACGCAACACCGTGTCGCGACCGGGCCGTGCCCCGGCCGGGGCACAGTCTAACATTATGCTATACTTTTTGTATGAAGTAATTCATGCCTGACCGTGGCTCGACCGTGCCCCGGCCGTGCGCCGCCGGTACTTGGCTGGGGCACGGGGATATGCGGTGGGTATTGTTTCCCGGCTCCGGCACGGTCCGTAACAAAAACCATGTAAAGGAAGATTCACGCCACACCGTGTCGCGACCGGTCCGGGGCGTCCGCCGTGCGCCCGGCCGGACCAGTTATTCATGTTACACCGGGTTGTTTGGGTGTATTATTTACACGACTATATCTGTGTTACGTGGTTTTTGTTAGCGGACCGTGCCAAAGCCGGGAAACAATACCCACCGACATATTAACGCCGTGCCCCGGCCGAGTCCCGGCGGCGCACGGCTGGGACACGGCCGAGCCACGGTTAGGCATGAATTACTTTATACACAAAGTATACCACGAAAGCGACACGGTGTAGCTTGAATCATCCTTAACACAGATATAGTCGTGCAAATAATACACCCAAACAACCCGGTGTAACATGAATGACTGGTCCGACCGGGTGCACGGCCCGGTCGCGATACGGTGTAGCGTGAATTATCCTTTACACATCAACCCGGCCGGTTGGCGGCAAATGTTACCGGGTCCGGCCGGGTTGAAAAACATACCGGGTTGCAATCTCTAATCATAACCACACTAAGGGCAGATTTTTCCAACGGTCAGATAGCCTATCTGAAAGGATAAATTTTATGCTGTCATTCTCTAAAACTTGATCAAGATAGACACAGCATCAACCATCCTTCAAATAGGCCATCGACCATTTGTAAAGGCCTAAAGGTGCTTCACTGCAACTACTATAAGCCCACCATATCATGTATTTGCTGCGCAGTGAGCCTGCCAGCCAGTTCCGGGGCGGAGTCCCTCGCGGCCGCAAGCAGGGCGTCTGGAGGCAGACCGCTGCGTAACGCCGGCTGCAGCATCGCCCCCACGCCCCCCTTCTGCAGCGACGTCGCGGCAACCGGAAAACGGGTTGCCGACCGGCTCGAGCGACCGCTTCCTACGAGAAGCTGAGCGTGAAAAGATTTTTCTGATTGGCGATTTGTGTGGTGTGGTTTAGGTGTCTACTCACATTTATGAGGTGCATCGTGGCCATATCGTAGAATTGATCATTTCATGAAATGGTCGCATTTCATGAACTGGTCCCATGAAAGTTCAACTGCATTGGCCACCATGATATGGTTTGGGCGTCGATGATTAAAAATCGTTTCCGATATGGGCAACTAAACGCCCGATCATTTCAAAGTGGTCGATTATTGATCATATCCTAAAATAGTACATGAATCACCGGTAGAGGCGCTGCGCGCGTTTTATTTATGTGTGAAGATGGCGGATTTTCTTTTTAGGTTATAAAACAAATTAAAGAGAGTAGGGTGACTAGCAGAAGAAGTTCACGGATAGTGTGTTATATTGTATAATGTATATTGCTTAATGGTGGTTTATAATAATATTGTTAAACAAAAACCTTAGATTACGATAGGTTAGGTTAGGTTAGGAGAAGCAAATGACGCACGAGCCGAGCGAGCGGGAGAGCGTGCCCAGGAGCGTCCGGCGATGTGCCAATGCGATCGCTTTTTAAAGTCTTTTATGTTTTTAAATATTATATTGGAAAATACACATAAATAATAGCAAAAAAAATCATACCATCATATTTGTATACTTATATATGTGTAAGCTCTTACCACATTGATTTTATGACACCCTGTTTACGATTTGGCCAAACGTGGACAAAATCGTGAAATGTACGATTTCATCTGGTCAAATTGAATGGCCACTTATGATGCGACCACTTCATGAAATGCTACATTTAGAAATGATCAATTTAACAATATGGCCACGACACATATAAATTTGGTCAACAATAAATGCGCTTAAGATAATGCGTTTTTATATTAGGCGCATTTTGATTTCAGGTGTCAATATACTTCCTCTCTAAAGGTAAGTTAAGCACTATTTTCATGCAAAAACAATAATGACGAAATTGAAGTGAATGACTAGCACAAATGACCGCAATATACATGTAGTGTACGTAGATGTGTGGTACTTCAAACTAGAAGACTAGAACATCACAATCTGACTAAAACCACATAAAATAGAATAACACCCGTGCCTCATTTTGGAACCAACATTGCGTACCTACGCAGTTGCACGGATAATTTTCAATTCAATGTATTTGATGAAACGCACACTAACCAGGTCACAGACAAACATGCAGTGTAAAGGGTACATAATCTTATGTATGCGCGTAACTATATCAAATAATAGAGTGCTCCAATTTTAAAACCTTTAACGTTTAGTGGACATAATGAAACAAACTGTATATTCCAAAAGGGTACATAATCTTATGTATGCGCGTAACTATATCAAATAATAGAGTGCTCCAATTTTAAAACCTTTAACGTTTAGTGGACATAATGAAACAAACTGTATATTCCAACCAAACATCACACGAATCCTACCTGGGCGTATGACTAGGCGAGGGCGGCAGAGAGCGCGAGGACGCGGAACTCTTCGGCGCTGACAGCGAGTTTGCCGAGCCTGCGCGACGAAGACCTGCCACTAATGCGCTCATCGCTCCGCCACCTGCAAGGCGGTTACCTTCTGGAACTTACGCCTAGAGCTTTCAGGGGCCTTGCACACTATATGCGTTCTTTGGTACGGCCTCGGCTAACGCACATGATGAAATCTGCATTTGTTTTGACCGAATCGTAAAACGCATCTAGTGTGAAAGGTCCTTATGGGTTAGACACATAATACAGGACCCACTAGAGGCGAAATCATAATCATTGCGAGAAAATTTTCTGTAATAATGCTTTGCTCTTAGTTTGCTAACATCAGCCCGAATCGAAATTACATCGGCTTACTAGTAACTAAAATAATACTTACATATTATTTTTGGCTACTTCCCATTTGGTAAACTTCCCATTTCGTAAACCTCAAACTGTACCTACTAAAAAGTTGCGTTTGGTAAACATTTCGTTACTTCATACATTTAATCCCATTTGGTAAACTTTGTTAGTATTGTTATTTTTGTACGGTACAGTCAGTGTCAAATTAGTATTAAATTAGAGATGTATATATTTTTAAATGCTTCGTTACTTCATACATTTAATCCCATTTGGTAAACTTTGTTAGTATTGTTATTTTTGTACGGTACAGTCAGTGTCAAATTAGTATTAAATTAGAGATGTATATATTTTTAAATGCTTCAGTCTTGAGATAGTATCTCGACCATCAAAAAGAATGGCTGATCAAGAAGAAGTAAAAAAAACGTATTAAAGTCTGTAAAAATACCACGATGCTACTAAAAATACCACGTGCTTTTCCCGCAAAAGAAGCACCGAGCGGGTTCTCAGGTAGGGATTTATTGTCCTTACCATCGTTTTAAACAAAAGGTGTGAATGAGATAGACATAAGTAAGTATACGTAAATTATATCTATTACCGGTTTAACTTATCAGTTCACTCGTTTTATGCATAGTGCAAGGTCGTTGCAATGTCGGGTGAGGGATCTTCTAGTGGTGCAGTGAATTTAAAAATTATTAATAGTACACGAGGCGGTGAAATTTTATTACGCGCTGGGCATCAATATTATAAACAGAAAAATAATAAGGACTCAAGTTGGTGGCGCTGTGTTAATAGAAAAGATGGATGTTCAGCAAGTGTAACTTTGAATTCAAATCGAAGCCATGTATAAGAGAAAATGCTCACTGCAGTTCTTGTATTCCGAATTTTGAAAAAAATGAAGTGAAAGTAGCCATCGAAAAATGTAAACAAACTATATGTGAAGATCTGAAGCCGATTCCAGCTACATACAGGAAATGTACTAAAATGGTTATGAAATTATTAAAGAATTACCAAATTTTGACAAAGTTAAAAGCAGTTTGTATAGACACAGAAATAGACAACTAGGAATCACAAAATCTCAGCACTCTAACTCTACAGAAATCGTGATTCCTGACCGTTTTAAAGACAATTTATTGTTTGATGAGATTGACGGTGAAAATAGAATGATTGTGTTTGGTTCAAAGAGTGCAATTGCACATTTAAATGACGTCCGTCACTACTTTGCGGACGGAACGTTCAAATGTTGTGCAAAGCCGTTTCTTCAACTATACGTTGTACACGGAGACATAGGAAGTACAGAAACTGGGACAAATATTGTACCATTTTTTTATGCAGTGTTGACAAACAAAGAAGAAACTACATATGAAAGACTGTTTTACAAACTAAAATTTCATTTACCAGAGTGGACAGCCGATATTATTACCTTGGATTTCGAAAAAGCTCCAATAAATGCAATTAAAAAGACATTTCCAAACATAATTGTTAAGGGGTGTTTTGTTCACTTTGGCAGAGCGCTATTAAGAAAGGCAAAATCTCTTGGCTTATTACAACATGAAGAATCTCACTATCACGTCAAACTATGTATGGCTCTGGCACATTTACCAAGAAGACATAAACGATGGATGGCTATACGTTATGAGTCAAAGGTAAATTAATTTTGCAGTATTGAAATGAACGCGTTTAGTTCTGGATATTTCTTCTACCGCCATTTTCTACAGCCATTTTTATGCGTTAGAAACTAGGTAATATATGGTTTTTCGTATCATAATCTTCAACGAATTAATTCTGTTACAGTTTTGAAGAAAAAGCTATAACTGAATTCAATGATTACTTTGTGGATCAGTGGTTGGAAAATGAAGATATGATGAATATTTGGTGCTGCTACGCACAAAGACACCGCACTACAAACCTCATGGAATCTTGGAATTGGAGTTTCAATAGTGAAATTGGAAAAAGGCCATCAATTCTTTTATTTTTCGAAACGATATCAGGCAATATTAAACATTATGAAAATCTTCTGAAAAGGTACATATTTTTGTTTCAATGACCTGTATTTTTAGGCGACACATATGATAAAAATTATACATTATTACTTTAATTAATCATAACAATTTTTTACAGCTTTTATAATAATGGAGAAAGTATATCAAAACGAAGAAAAAAATCTATCCAAAATGATATACGAATTAACAATATTCTCGGCGATTACAAAAGTGGAAAAATATCATTGGAAAATTGTTTGAACGAATTATCAAGAATTGCTTGTATCACTTTATAATTTATTTATTGATTTTTAACTTTGTAGTGTAGGTAGTAAATTTTTTATGTTAATATTCCAAATCTGTGATTATATTTTATAGTTGATTTTGTGTGTAATTTTAATGTTAATGTACCAAATCTGTGATTATTATTTGTTTTTATATTTAAAAGTTGATTTTGCATGTATTTTTTATGTTATTGTACCAAATCTGTGATTATTATTGTTTTTATATTTTATAGTTGATTTAGTATGTATTTTTTTACGTTAACGTACCAAATCAGTGACTGTTTATTTTTATATTTTATAAGTAGTTGATTTCGTATGTATTTTTTTATGTTAATGTACATTAACATAAAAAGATAGTACCAAATCTGTGATTATTGTTTTTTTATACAAGTTGATTTCGCATCTAGATTGACTTATGTTATTAAAAAATAAAACTTGTCATCGAAATAGTCAAATCGAACTGTGATTTTTCTTAAATTTTTGAAAGTTATTTGTACACCCCACTTTTTATTTCTGTTTTTAAATATCAATATGTGTAAATGGCATACGTACACATAATCCGACTATTGTACCTGTGATTAAAAATATTTAACAAAATAAATGACAATGTTATCATTAGTTTCGTTTTTCTTTTTTTTACTTGACTGTACCCATTTCATCTGAAAGTTTACCAAATGGGATATAACACAAAAAAATATTGAAATGTTTTCGAAATGGGACTAAATGTATGAAATGTATAATGTTTACCAAACGCAACTTTTTAGTAGGTACAGTTTGAGGTTTACGAAATGGGAAGTTTACCAAATGGGAAGTAGCCTTATTTTTACGTCATAGCGAGTAGATGGTGGATTTTATAGGTAAACGAGTACGTGTAAATACACTGATAAGTATCACACCTTTAGTGGGTACGAGTAGACTCATACAAATTGGTGCCCGAATAAGGAATTATTGGTAAAACAGAAACACAGACCTAAGATAGCAGTAAGAATTCGACTTTATCTAGGAATTTGTAAGGTAGGACATAAGACATTATAGAGGACATTTTTGGATTTCTGGTTTGTTATTCTTCGGATATATTGTGAAGGGAGGAATTTTGGAGATATACAGACTTTCACTATGGGTGCGCCCACCACCGGGCCCTGTGGTGGGCGCACCCATAGTGAATGTTTGAACTTCCGAATTGTAACGCCTAATACAATTTCATTTATATACAGACTTATAACAGAAAGTACAAAAGTGTTAGATTATTGGATAGTTACATTTTAAAGTAGATGTATAACTGCCCGTAGCATTTACTACACACGTGTACAAAGCAACCAATACTTTCAGCATATTTTTCTATAGTTCTTTGTTGAATACGAGTAAGGCAAAACAGGATGTACAGTTCTCATAGAGCATGTGTTACCGAGTTCAATAGGCTTGATTAAACAGTGCGTGTAAGCCAGTTACGTGTCAAGGTTAAAATTAGGTACATAGTGTGATACATGGAGGTAATAAAAATAAAATTAGGTACATAGTGTGATACATGGAGGTAATAAAAATAAAATTAGGTACATAGTGTGATACATGGAGGTAATAAAAATAAAATTAGGTACATAGTTAATAAAAATAAAATTGTACATAGTGTGATACATGGAGGTAATAAAAATAAAATTAGGTACATAGTGTGATACATGGAGGTAATAAAAATAAAATTAGGTACATAGTGTGATACATGGAGGTAATAAAAATACTATTTTATTACCTCCATGGTGTGATAGATATGTGAGTCTATTTGACAAGCGGTGACAACTGTTGCGGATTCCCACAAAGGCATTTTACATAGTAAGCCCCCATTATATTTCTTCCTAAACTATATCTCATGTGACTGTGTTAATTATGCGTTTATCTGGGTACTTGGTATTTGTGATATGACACTTAATATGGAGTGGTATAAGCGGAAGTAGGTATACCATAAGTATATGCGCACGATTTCAAGTTTATAATCATACCGGTAATAAGGTTTAATGCAAAACTAAACTACTATGGAAAGACAAATGAGCCTGCACGATAACATAGGAGTTCTTAGGGTAATAGGGAATATGGGAATTCCACACGCAGTTTAAAAACATAAAGAGAAATTATTAAAAACCTGAATACATGTAGGTATCGAAGTCCGCGCTACGGTATAACAATTCCTTCGTCAGCATTCTAATAAGTCGTCTGTGCAGAGAAAGAAATGTAAGAAATATAAATAAGTAAAATAATACAATAGTTAAGAAAGAAGAGTTGGTGCGATCTAAAATAGTATTCTAAATATTATTTAGATACATAGAAATACAGTAACTATGAGATACTGATAAAACTACCTACATGTTGATCCATAGATACTAACATAATTTACAGTACAGGTTTTTGACAGTAAATAGTTGTGATGTGATGGTAATATTGATATTTGACATTATAAAAACTATTTTCTTAGTGTGAGGGCAAAACCTGTCAATGTAATGTATCAGCCCCCCCTAGCATGACCATGCATCGTGGATATCGTATCGTACGATATCGTATCGTCTCTATACAAAATTCAACATGGCGGCTATGTTTATCGTATTTTGACAGGCTAAATGTCGATAAATAGGTTTATCATATCGTGTTTCGTAGGTCATGCTATTTGTGCAGGTCTACTTTACCACTATTTCTTTATATTTTCTATCAAAGAAATTGGTCATCACTGTTTGATTTTCCAAAGACTTGTTATCTTGTCTCTAGTTTTGTCAGACAACCAGACACTGTTGAGGATTCTGTTAGATGTTTGGAAACACATTTGCAGCCGACCGGCCTTACATAGTAAAGTTACTCGGTACATTTATTATAATATTACTATGTGACAAATGCATATGACACTTAATTCTACACCATCTCGGCTTACCTTCTTCGTGTACATCCAAGGAGTCTTTTCTCTCGAGTTCATCTTCGGAGTCAGGGTCGACGATGGCGTCTGGTTCAGTCATAACGAGCTCCGGAGGAGGACATCCTCCTATTAATATTTCTGAGAACAAAAAAGGCATCATAACCAATATTATAAGCGCAAGTAACTCTATCAGTTGCCTTTTCATTACAAAACAGTTATACCGATTGGGATGTAGAGGAATGTTAAAATTATCACATCGGCTACCTCTGACCCACAACTCAACTACCTACCAACCTTTTATATCGGAAAAATAACTTTACCCTGGCAAATGACCATTTACTTGATATAACAAACATACATACATACATAGACGACAGTGTTCCCGAGAGAATAGTAGGTATGCAATGTAATGCAGCCAGTACTGCAGGATATATAGGGTCTACCAATAAGTTTTGATTATCTCTTGACACTAATCTAGGTAGGTAAAAAGAAACAATTATTATGGGACCAACTCCGAAATAGTGAAAAAAAAAAATCTGCTGTTCCATACAATCTTGAATAATTACTGCACTGAAATACTCGTATATGGAACAGATGTTTTTTTACTATTTTGGAGTTGGTCCCATAATGAAAGTTGTTTCTTTTTACCTACCTAGTTTCGTGTCAAAAGATAATCAGTACTTTTTGGTAGACCTTATATAAAGGAGATCACACAGCCACTTTTAGCATAACGGGGACAGATATAAAAGGATATTATAAACAAATAGATAAACTTCACCCTAGCAATGACTTTTTTAGACATGCCAAGTGAAGCTAGGTATTTGTTTATAGGATGAAAAATAACGTTGCCAATATGTAATTTAGAAAAGAGATGGTAAAATTCGTCATCCGAGTAATTGACCCAGTAGCTCAGTGATTAGAGCGGCTGGCACGGTTTGCAGTGGTCGTGGGTTCGATTCCCACTCGGGTGAAGAATTTTTTCCATTTCTTCATTAATTTCTTTATTAATAATTTTGTAATTTGTTTATACATTTTTTTTACACCTACCTAGTATTAACGTATGAGTAATCAAATTTATCTATCAAAAATAGCTCCAATCAAACACAATCTATATTACAAGAGGGGAATAACTGTATAGGTATATCAGTACGAGAAAGTATAATGGTTTTCATAAGGCGAATCATCAGCTTTGGAAATAGCAGGTAGCTACTTATTTTATTACATAATCTGTGGCCCACATAATATTTCTCCATGCGTGCATTAGTAGCATCCATCGTCGATATCTTACGAAGACACTGTATAGAAAATAGTTTCGTAACAGAAGCAAATTATGTAAAGTAAAGCTATTACGTACTGTAGATAATGATTTATACATGGTGCAACGACATGAGAGCGTAGATATGTTTATAAACAAAGGAAGTTTACATTCATACATAAAATCACGCCCTTATCCCTTACGGGGTAGGCAGAGTACCAAGGGCCGATTTAAAGGACGGTTAAATTAATAAAAATTTTAAGCATAGAATCTTACGTAGAATGTAAATTTATTTTTATTTTATAGGTAGCTGGCATAACCTTAAAGATTTGCTATTATGACGATCTTGCGCAAAACGCCTCAATTATTTCCTTAACTTAATCACACTAATATTATAAAAGCGAAAGTTTCTGAGTGTGTGTTTGTTTGTTACTTCCTTACGTCTAAACGGCTGGAACGATTTTGATAAAATTTGGTATGGCGTTAGCTGACACTCTGGATACATAGGCTATTTTTTATCCCCGGAAAATATTTTTATCCCGGATAATTTCGACATTTTGTTTTTTCTGCAGTCCACGCGGACGGAGTCGCGGGCAACAGCAAGTTAGCATTAAAAGCGTAATTATTATCCTCGACATTTTGTTCGAATATCCGGCATTCTTTATTCTCTTGCACTAACTATATACTTATGTGGCACTATAGTGATGTGATAGTAGTACATATTAATATGTGTCTCTTAAGATATGCCACGGGTAGATACGGGCACAGGGATTACATTAGAAGCTTATAATATGGAAGAGGTGCTCTGCTGAATGAAATCTTTGTCAAATATACCTAATGCATATCACACCCCTTTGTTTAATTTATCAGGTATTTACTTTCCTGTATAAAGTGTATTACAATAATACATACATATACAGGATGTTTTTACGTTTTCACCCTTAACGAAGGGTACGAGTAAGTTTATGCCAAAAAAATGCTGGAAAACGATGTAATTTTTTTTGATTTTTTTTTAAACACAATCGAGCAAAATTTTTAGTGACCAGTGTTTATGCTAGTTTTTTCATAGACAGATAGGTATTAATTATTTCTCGTGAAAAAATCTTGCTACGAGCGACTATGTGCATTTATGCAGAAAAACGCAGTCTATTTACACAACTTTGGACCCTAATATCTTGGGAACCAGACACTTCCCAGGTATGCTTCCATTAAGAAAAATAATCGTGATGATGAGGAGATTCCGTAGTTCTCGGGAACGTTAACAACTAAAAATCACCCTGCACAATATGGTTCCCAAGATATTAGGGTCCACAGTTGTGTAAATAGACTGCGTTTTTTTTTTACATAAATGCACATAGTAATGATCAGAGACAAGTTGCTTGCTTATAGCCTGCTTTTGATTATGGCGTTTCCATTCATCATCATTATCATCCATCATCATAAATTCAGAAATCATTAATACTAAAGACAATGGCTGTATGGGCATAGTTCCATTTGCCTTTCCTTCGGGATAAACAAAAAACAGGTCACAGCCTGAGAGAATTCCCGCCCCCTTATTACCTAACTAGCAAAAGCAAAGCGATAGCGAAAATTGTACAAAAATCGCTGATTGCTTGTCAAATTCGTATTACGTAAAATGAATTTCAAAGGAACTTTGACATTTCAAGGCGAATATTCTACAATTTTCGCTATCGCTTTGCTTCGGCTTTGCTATTGCTTTTACGTAATCACGGGGCCAAACTCCTTAGTCGACTCATACGATACGCATGGAACAAGATGCAGCTCATGTATAAAGCTCAGCATCAGCACACTAAAAATTAATAATCAAGAACACAAAAACGTTTCAAAAATAAATCTTGCTCATGCATATGTCCAGTAGTAGAAATTTTTTGCACGCATCTGCACATTGTCACGGTTTATTTTCATTCGTTACAGTTCTTTGTTCCTCGCAAACTTTTATATTTTATATGGGTTCTTTGTGTGTATGACCCAGTGCCATGAAATAGTATTCCACATAAAAGGTGTCTGCAATAATGTGCGATCAGCACCATTTTCACGCATCACCACATATTCGCATGATTTAAAATTAAATTAAGAACGAAATTACAGGCTTTATAAATAATAACATCCACAAAAAATATTTTACTTTGGGATTCCCCGCTATCCGTGTATTAAGTTTCAACAAGATTATGTTGATTATGAATCGTTTTGCGTTTTGCATGAATCGAGTTGAAAAGTTAGGTATGAGACGCACTACGAGTATAACAAACTCTTATAACGATTAATTACAATGTCTCGGGATTTTTGTCCGTCTGTCATAATTATCTAAGAATTCAATCTCTATAACAGAGGTGAGTAAGTTTCTGTATGTGTAAGCACGACTCTATGAATATGCATAAATATATTGCAATATAACAGATCGCAATACCTACTTTGTATTTTTAAAACATTCTAAAATGTAACTTCTGATAATGTAACCGGCCATGAAAGATATAAGAACCAACTTGGTGAATCACTTCCTTTCCAAAAATAACCTCTTAGCAAATCGCATGCGCACGTCCTTTTTTCGCCCAAGTAAATAAAATAACAATATACAAAGTAATAAATATACGGGAGGGCTTACATAAATTTAACGTTAATAAACAAAACCGTTCATTCAGCTACGTCATGGGAAAAATGTTTATCTTTTCTTGAACATATTATGTTAGCGAATGAAGGTGAAAGAGAGTTCGACTATATACCTAAAGGACCCAAAGGAAACCTTTGCTACCTGTGGTACCCTGTCATAGGTATATGGTACACAGGGTGTGACAATAAGGCTATGCTATGAAAATAGTCCACTATAAAGAATCTTTAAGGTCACCAACCGTGCCGCGAGGGAGGTTTATGTTCAGCTTCAGTAGGCTGATGTGTGTACCCCTTTGTCACACCCTGTAATATGTAAATAAGTTTAGTTTTGATATGGCAAAACTAAAGCAGATCACACTTTATTACTCGTTCGCGTTAAATAACAAATCTAATAATTACATATTTCATAGAGTTATTTGAAACATTAAGTGAAAAGAGGAAGAGTCCATAACTCCTTGAAAGTATAATAAGGTACATTAACCAATTTAATTGAACTCTCGTCGCAATATACCAAATGGTTGCACGTAACTGACTGCAAATACGTGGAATGATTCACCGGTAAATGTCGGGTTAAAAATAGATGTTTTTGCTATCTATGTGTGGTGTATCAAGGATTGGTTCTATGACGGCGGAAGGTGAGGCGGAGTGTGCAGGACCACAATTATTCATTATTTGTTTTCTTCAGGTAAAAGATTTTAATACTAAATACAATGTCCTACAAAACTGGTTGCGCCTGTTGACTGTGGGATCATGATATTCATGATCTACCCTGTTAAAAATCTGAACAAACAAAAGAAACAAAAGACGCCCGCCGACATTTGAAATGAGACACAACAACGGGAACTAAGTATGTGAATTTTTGGTCTGTATACATTCCACGACCTTTGATTCAAGAGGCATAGGGTCAATAATAATTGCAGAAAGTTTTCAATGACGATACAGGTACAATAAATCTCAATGTACCGGAAACAATGGAAAACACAGAGCGAGACTTGGATGCCCAGTAAGGACAGGAAAGGAGAACCTGTTACCAACGATTTAACCTTTGTTTTATACATAAACTCTGCGAAACTTTTTCGCTTTTTGTACCGACTACCGAGGCTGCAGATCCAGTTGAAAGCTAAGTCTATTTTCGGAGCAAATAAAAGATTTCCTATGTACCTACTACTCCTTAGATCTGTGCCAGTATCCATTTAATGTCGTGCACAAAGCCGAGAGTGTAGTAACATACTCTTCCGCATTGCATGTGCCGTTCACGCAATAACCTTCCATTTTATACTCCGCTGGTACATGTTACTGGATTTCTCATCGCCACTAATTGTTCTATTACTTGAAATAACGTCCGTAGAGGCCATTTGCACATTTTTTAAAAAGTAATTTCATTACTTATCGTATGTAAGGTGAGTAATGTTAGCAAACGCGGAGCATGCTCTAGTTGGCATTGGTTTTTGGATTTAACACAACACGTAAAATGGGTATGCGTGACAAGGATGTGTTACGTTCTTCGTTACCTAATTTGAAAGATTTATAGAGCTAGTTGTCGGTGCTATTGTTGAAGTACATAGATAACTTTAACTGATGAACTACTTCCGAGTACACGTTTTCTATATTTGGAGGTAATGCTCAGATTTGATCTGGGCTCTAGTGCATGATGAAACTGTATAAAGGATTACAAATTATATTATCAAAACCATTTTTATTACTGTTGCTTGTATGCCTTGTCTTATTACTGTTATGTTATTATAGCTTTGTGTATTTTAAGGTATTCTACTTATACAAATAACCTGTAAGTAGGTTTAAAACAATTTGCTGCTAAAGATACCAACTTTACAAAATGTTGACGTCATAATGCGCGCGCGGATCTATTTTTCCTGTAATAAACCCATATAAATTTTTAGATTTTAGATACACGATTTTCCAAATTTTCCTCGCAAACAACTATAATAATTTCTATTAAACGAGTCACCTCGGTGAAGGTCACTAACCGCCTTGGTCATTTATACGTCGGACGGATACTTTTGGCACAAATTCAAAGCGTTTTGGGTTTTAAATGGAAGTAATTCCGCAAATAAACTGAACGCGCAAATATATCGCGGAAAATGGTGGAAATAACCCCTTTTTACACAGAGAATGTTTTCGTGACTTTTACGCTTTCTTTGCTTTATTTCTTTCGATATTCTCTTTTGCAGAATACGAAAATATACCAAGTGAATTCCTGTTTGATTGGTAACAGGTTAAAGATTGCTGAAAAAATTGCGTGTTCTTTGTGGGATTGACTCGTTCAACTCGTTGTTAAACTTAGATGAATTATAACTAGATTCAGTGACAGCGCTCAAAAAATGACACGGCAAATAGCTGCTCAAATGTATTGCTGGGCATCTATTGTAATAAATTGATACAAATCTTATGTAGTTACCATAAGACTCTTATAGTAACTACATAAGATTCAAGTTTAAAAATCTAATCTAATGCAGTTATTACGTTTACATAGATTTACTGGTGCCACTTTTTATAAAGATTTCATTAAGAAACCCCGCGTCTACCTATAAACACGTCACTGTTGTTAAACAACTCATGTACGAGCCAACGTACTATAAGACAAACATATTTATAATATATAATATCTTGACTAAGATAAATTTATAAAAACACTTCTCCATTAATATAATCCGTTAGGATATGGTTGATAGTTTCATCTTTAAACATTGTGCTGAGGGATTCAGCTTTGTTTGCCGAGATTTGGCTAGTGTATAGCTATCGGGATGAAAAATAACGTTGCCAATATGTAATTTAGAAAAGAGATGGTAAAATTCGTCATCCGATTAATTGACCCGGTGGCTTAGTGGTTATAGCGGCTGGCACGGTTTGCAGTGGTCGTGGGTTCGATCCCACTCGGGTGAAGAATTTTTTCCATTTTCTTTATTAATAATTTACAAACATATTTACTCAATTTTATATTACATTATATTATGCATAGAAAAGTGTCAGCATTTTTACACATTACTGTGAAATCATTACCTAGCATTAAATTAGTGTTCAACTTAACGTCGCACTCAACTGGTGTGCTTAATTTAGCTACCTTAAAACCACCCTAGAAACCCTTAGCTTCTTAGTTTGAGTACCTCGAACAACTCCTATAAGCGACGACGACCGATTGGCCAAATGCTAGAGTGCGTTTCACAGTTCATTGTATAGTTCCTTTAGATCAGGGGTTCCCAAACTTTCATTTTTCATAGACCCCTTTCAAAAGTTAACTGGTTCTGGTGGACCCCCTACATACTTACAACACATACAAATTAATTGTGAAATTCCATTTTTTCACGCCAACGTAGACCCCCATCGAGTCCCTTGTGGACCCCTGGGGGTCCACATAGACCACTTTGGGAACCACTGCTTTAGATGATGGCGCTATGTACTATATTATCTGTGTTATTGCATACAATAAATGTTAATGATGAAACGGAGTCAGTCACGCTGCCTACGATGCGATAGGTCCTAGGTGCAAACTTGATATGGTGAAAGTCATGGATAATATGTTTCTATAATAATGTATGTATTTAAGTATATGTATACCGTTGCTGAGTACCCACGACACATAATATGACCATAGGGATCTTAGTGTGGGATTAGGTTATTGTGTTGTATAGTTTGTGAATATTTATTAATTAATTATGGTTTCCGTGGAGGAAACCTAGACACTTTAGCCTACTGTTTCAACTCGTATCTTGTGACATATTTCAAGATGCTATTCATTATGTGCTTGATGAGATTTTTTGCAAATATCAAGCGCGAGACACTTAACATGTAATTAACAAAGAGTTTGTTGAAAACAACGCGTAGAATACTTATTATTTTATTCGTGTCCAATCTTCAGCAGGTCGATTTAAGAAGGTAAATAAGCGAGGAAAATATAAGAAAAACCGTTAAAATACCAACACTTTGAACTAATAAATATTGTGGTTGGATAAGCGAGATTTGGCTATTTTCGTTTTGAACATCGTAATTTCTCGCATAAACACTTGTGTAAAAATAAATGATACGCAATACGCACATTATAACGCAGAATACGAGTAGATAGACGCAATTAAATCTGACAATCGTCTATGCCAAAACAGCTAATTAACATGACATCAGTGTCAATTTTTTCCCTTAGCTTAATGCAGAACTAACAGCCTTCGTCCGCGTGTATTTCATAGCCTTTGAGTTATCCTGACGTATAAGCTACTTATATAACTAGCAAGTTTCATCGAAATCCGTTCAGTAGTTTTTGTGTGAAAGAGTAACAAACATACACATACACACATCTATCCTCACAAACTTTCGAATTTATTTTAGTAAGTAGAATCGATTAGGCCTAACCTACAATAGCTGATACTCTACTTTCAGCGACTTACAGAACATACACTAAACAAAGAAGAGAAAGAAAATACAAATCTCAATATAATACTGGAGAAATTAGAGTAGACAAAAGTTGAAAATTTACCGCCTCTTATTTTATCTTTGCCACATATAAGCAAAGATTAGAGTCACATGCAAATTACACGCCCACTTTTCACTGATTTCTTTTTCTAAATGTTTCTTTTTTTTGTAAATATTTCGGCACTCTTAAAGTGGTGCTTACCGCTCCAATTTTACTACTGCACTTGTGTAGGAATTTGCTATTGATTTGCAAGTGGTTGACATTTGGAACGTTTCACACGCATACATTTTCATTCAAATTCACATAACATGGCATCAAGAATTGTACTATATAACAGAAATAACAAAGACTAGGCAAGCGATTTCTAGCTCTGTAAATATCCGTTGTAATGACAAATGAAGGAAGCACTGATGCACTGTACATCTCACAGGGTCTACCTAGTATGGGCATCAGAAGAATTACAGACTTGTATTTACAATGGTGACTGAATTTTTGATTGTGCTGGATAGCCTGGTGGAAGTATAGTTTAAGTTTCTATTGTAAACATTATTATTTGAAATAAATTATTATTATTATTTGTATCTCTGTTTAAATTCTCGGGACTACAGAGTCCCGGTCCTTTGAGAGGCGTGCATCGGGCCGTAGCCAAGATGCCCTTTTAGAGAACTTTAATATGGTGTGGAATACACATGGCGAATACCATCGCCGACCGCACAATATGATACACCCGGCGATGGTCCCCGCCATGTGCAAGACTATTGGTGTGCAGAGCTCTGTCATGCGATGGAAAACAAGGTCATGGGCTATGGGGCTGAATTTTGGGTGGGGTTGGATAATCAGACTATTGAAGGAGACTAACGGACACCTGCCATTACAACCAAGTCTCATAATTGTTTGGTGGCAGGCGGTGACTCGCCGACTCATTTCATGGGCCCCCAGAAACGGCCACACGCACGGAGCGACAAAGGGGGCAACATTTTCAAAATCACGTGATACCTAATCACGACATTGTTCTTTTTTTTGGTATACTCTACTAGTTTTTATCAACTACTACACAAAACATTTACTAAATGTCCCACATAGGGACTGATTGTAACTAAAGACAGGGCAGAAGAAAATTACACGTGCACTGTAGTGATGTCAAGGTCGTATGATTTGTCAGTTTTCAGGAATAGCTTTTACAGAGCTAATGAGGTAAACTTGGCTCGCTCTGGAGTTTCGACTGTCACCGCTGAGTGAATTTCTAAATGTTTGTCCATGAAATCATACAGAGTAAGTATATATATCGATCTCGAATCATATAGAGTATCTTAATCATTTTTCGAGCATTTTTCTTGGTGAATCTTTTTTTTTTCCACACTTCACAACACATTGACCTAGTCCCACACTAAGATCCCTAAGGTCTTGTGTCGTGGGTACTAAGCAACGGTATATAAATACATAGATAAGTATATAAACATCCATGACTCGGAAACAAACATCGATGTTCATCACATCAATGTTTGCACCTATCGGGATTCGAACCCAGGACCTATGGCGTCGCAGGTCGGGCCACTACCAACTACACCAATCGGCCGTCTTGAAATCATGTTGCATCATTGTTTTTAATTTGCCAGCAACAGTAATATGATGCGTGCTTGAATGTAGTTTAGGGATATTGAGGACGGATATAGTAGTGGATGATCTTGCCTACCGCATCCTGGGTTAAAATCCTGCTAGGTGCAAATATTGAATGATGAATATTGATGTTTGTTTCCGAGTTATGAGTGTTTCTACAATGGGATAGTTTCATATGATTGAATCTTAATAAGATTTTATCCTTATCAGAATAAATTATCAAAATCATACCTATCTGTAAAATTATAATTTGATTATGTGTCCAAATGAGGTAGTAATAAGCCTTCAAAGTTAATTGGGCAAGTCCATTTTTCAAATGTGAAATTAATTGAAAATTATAACATCACATGTCCACCTACATCATTTACAGCAACTTTTGTATTGTGACCATATTTATAAACGCAATATTTAATATAGCTGTAGAACAAAAGTTCTTTTACGCGCATACAAGTTACTTAAAGAGAAACGTCACGTCGTGGTAGCCGCTTGTATGGAGCGTTTTTTGGCAAGTCTAAAATGTGATTTTGAAATCGTTATATCCCGGAAAGTTTTCACTTTAGCGAAGATTTTCTTTCGCGAATTTCTTTTATTTTATGATCTTTCGATATAAATACAAATAAAAAAAACTACCCTATTATTACTGTACTTTTATATACCATTGTAACAATTCCTTCTAGACTATCACTCTCAGGTAATAAGCTAGCAACTTGTCACTGAAAATATAACATCTATCTCCGCTATGTAACGTTCATGTGGGTTCGTTTTTATGATCCAGCAGGTCCTGTCTACCCCATTTCCGAAACACAGCCTTATGCATATGTATGTATGTATATTGTGTTGCAAAGGCGTATATCTTCACTCTCATAGTGTCACGGACACTGCCACCTACTTTTATATTATTTTCATTATATTTAGGTTCACTGTATTTACGTAGAGGTCGCTTGAGAGATTACAAATTGACATATCGAAAACTGATGTGTTTTATTACCAAGTACCTAATCCATTTATATTCAAATACCTGGGTCCTGGGTCGACAGGAAACACATAGTCACAAACAAAACAAATGCTTGCGCGCTATTCAGGGTCCAGGCTGGGTTGTCCGTCCATCTGGCACCTTAGTTTGCGTGACCGTTGACAACGTGAGGGAAACCCTGAGCATAGCCTACTCCATTGCTTGCTGTGAGATCTTGAGCTTCCTTATGATGCACAGTTAGAGACTACGTATCAACGCCGTAGGTCATCACGGGTAGCAGTGTTAGCAAGCACTGATTGAATACCCTCGTTTTTAGGGACTGGGATAATTTAGAACACATTACATCAGCCTATTGCAGTTCATTGCTGGACGAAGACCTCCCCCAGGGCACGCCACAGGGCTCGATCTCCCGTTTTCGCCATCCAGTCACTACCAACCGCGCTCTTTAAGTCATCAGTCCACCTGATCGGAGGGCGTCCAACGCTACGCTTGCCGAGGCACGGGACTCCATTAAAGAACCTACTTACTGTACCGGCTATCCGTTCTATGACAGATGTGACCAGCCCACTGCCACTTCAGCCCACTACACTTCGAGACTATAAATATAATAAAAATGTAACGGAACGCTGTCTGTACATGGAAGATATATGAGAAAAAATATTACAGGAGACCTTTATCAACGCAGTAGTACCCATAAGGATGATTTTTGAAATTTTTGTCTGTTTGTCTGTGCGTTTGTGCACGCTAATCTCAGACACGGCTGAACCGATTTCGATGCAGTTTTCAGGAATATATTGTGACAGGTCCCACTTAACATATAGGCTACTTTTTATCCCGGATAATTTCGACATTTTGTTTCTCTGTAGTCCACGCGGATGGAGTCGCGGGCGTCCACTAGTCTATACTATACATCATTATCCTCATTGCAGTCTACTGCTGGACGTAGGCCTCCCCCAGATCACGCTACAAGGCTCGATCTCCCTGATATTTATGTAATTTGAATACTCGTCAGCCTATTGCAGTCCACTGCCCTTATAATAATTTATGTAGGTACCTATAATTTGGATAGTTTAAGGATTTTTTTACTACAAGTTAGTTTATCTATTACGTAGTAACTACCATGTAATCTGTGCCACTAATAGAAAGACATAAGTTACACTTACCTCGTTCCTTTATCGGTATACACGGCGATGACTCCTGGCATTTGGTGACGCATTTCTTGTGACAGCAGAGACCACAGTTGCGACACTGCATTGCATCCTTTAGCCATATCTAAAGACAGATAATATGATCTATTGGTATTTAGGTTATTGAGCTTATATGATTTATCTATTATTAATATAAATACGAAAACCACTCAGGGGTATAGTGTTATAAATGTTATAATGATCCGCCCGTGCATTGAACTCCTATAGAAGTAAATAGTTATTGAGGTAATCAATAATACTATACGGCGTCGAAGGACCAGCTGACCCACATCGCCCTCTCGATATGAACATAAACCAGAGAAAATAAGTTAATTTTTCGTATGGTGCATGGCACGCTGAATATGTAGATTAGCATACCTAATAAAAGTTAGCAATTTTTATTTGTTACATGTGGGATAATGTTGTGACACAATATAAGCGTTACCACCGGCTAGGTGGATCAGGGGAGGGTAAGTTGAAATGGAGGATCAGATGAATATACCTACAGCATTCATTATATAACAATCTAAGATAACAATAAGTCCCGCATCATTACTTCATACCTTCTTATTACAAAAATCACACTGCGTCGACCGATGGAAGTGGGTCCGAACAAAGTCGTGTGCCGTATTGGAAGGCTGCACCTTCGGTGGTCTTTCTTTGCTAGAGCGAGACGGCCTGCGCGCGCCGGTATGTCCTTCCCACTCCCACCACACGAGCGCGTCGCCGAAACATAGACACGGCTCGAATCCCGCGTGAGACGCTAGCTTGTAGCTTTTACTTGAAACAAAACGGGTTGAAATATAATAATCATCACCGGAGAATGCCTAGTTTATAGCGGTAAGGTTTCACATGAAGGCTTTAAAGGATATATATACATCAGTTGCTCGCCGGCATCCACAGATAGCACACGTATTTGCCTTCCTTCTAAACTCAGTGATTCTCAAAGTTGTCGTTATGTTTACCTGCGCTAGTTGCAATACTTGTCATTCAGACGGTACTCTATGCAGTGTATGCAAGTGCCACTATGATTTCCAGTGTTCTGGTGTTACGGAAGCTGGTTACCGCAAGCTTGGTGACAGAAAGAGCACTTGGCGCTGCCCCAAGTGCAAGAATAGCTCGTCTCCGTCTGTAAAGGCATCTCCGCTACAGCTGGACATGATGCAGGATCAGCTGAGTAAGATTATGACTCAATTAGCACCCCTAGCCACCTTAGTTGAAGATGTGAGAACTATTAAAACTGACATAACTAACCTCAAGGAGTCTCTGGAAATGGCTCATGAGCTACTGGGAAACTTCCCGGGAACAGTTAAAGCTCTCGAATCAAGAATGGTTGCTGTGGAGAAGCTCGCTGAAACTATTCGTCCCCTTCAAGCCGAAGTCACAAGAATCAACGAAGAGCTTAATGAGAGAGACCAGTGGGCTAGAGCCAATAACATTGAAATTCGAGGCATCCCAATTAAAAATAACGAAAATTTGTACGACATTGCCCTACAAATAGCATCCAGTGCTAACATAAGTTTAAGGAAAGAGGAGATCAATTATATTGCGCGAATCCCAACTCGAGTGCCTAACGTAGATAAACCGATCATAATTTCCTTCAATAATCGGTACACAAAGGAGGAGTTCATAGCAGGGTCGCGTAAAAGTAAGCAGCTCAATCTCTCTAAATTGGGATATTCAAAGGATGCCGCTTTTTACGTTAATGACCACCTGACCGTCTACAATAAGAATTTACTAAGCAAGGCGAAATCTTTGGCTAAAGAACATAATTATCAGTTTGTCTGGGTCAAACACTGCAAGATTATGGTACGAAAATCTGTTACATCTCCCATATTTTTTATCAAGCAGGAAAAGGATCTTTCAAAAATTATATAGGTATAAGTTTACTTATTCTCTTAAATATATTTCCAATTACTTCATATGTCGGTCAGCTTAATATTACTGTACAAAGTTTGAGAACCACAAGCAGTGGTCGAGCCGGTAACTACCGCGTTAAAATACAAATGCTCGACCGGTTAGCGCCCGTATGCACACAGATGCTCGAACGATTCGCGCTCGCTTGCTCGTACTCATTACGGGTCATTTACGCTTGCATTTTCTTGAGTTTACTCAAATATTTGGTTGTAGTCTTTTCAATAATAATTATGATTTGCATGTTTTGTGTACTTTATGCTAGCTCGTCTCTTGAGGTAGTAATATTAATATATAATAATAACCAATTTAAGCCTAACTTACTAAAATGCTTTGAGCTTTTTTGTATTGCATTATGCGTCTTATGTAACTTCTATTTAGGTGTCTTTGTAATATACTTTCTGTACTCGTCTATGAAATATAACAATGACAATACGCAGCTTCACTGTAGCTATAGCTTAGTGTTTATAAATGGCTAGTTCATTGAATATTTACTACCAAAACACTCGTGGATTGCGGACTAAAACTCATACATTTAAGCGAAACATACTTTTAAGTTCTTATGACGTCATCGGCATTAATGAGACCTGGTTACTGGATGGCATAAAAACAGAAGAACTTTTTGATAGTAGGTACTTAGTTTGGAGGCGCGACAGAGATTATTCAGCAACGCGACAAAAATATGGAGGTGGAGTGCTCCTTGCTGTGCGACGTGAGCTGACGGTCGTTGAGCGCCCCGACTGGAGCTCAACGCTGAGGACCTTTGGATAACAGTCATTTTAAAAAACAGTAAATGTTACAATTTTACTAAAATACATTTCTGTTGCATTTATCTTTGTTCAGAAAATTTAGGTAACTCCTTCAATACACAACTTAATAATTTCACTGAAAAACTATCAGCATTAGTTAGTATTTGTCCAAATGATATGTTCATTATTCTTGGAGATTTTAATCTTAGTAATATCGACTGGGTATCCCACCATACAAATTTATCTCAACCAATAGGTATATGCGGTGATAGCCAGATTAATTTCTTCGACACTCTCTTTCAGTGTAATCTAAATCAATATAATTTATTTAAAAATGTAAACAATACAATTCTGGACTATGTTTTATGTAATAATGATGTTAAGGTTGTTGCTTGCGACGATCCTTTGGTACCTGAGGATGTCCACCACAAGTGCCTAAAAGTATCTATTTCACTCAAATGCAATGAATATCTTAAAGCCAATTCCAGGTTAAAATATTATTATGAATCTGCTGATTATGACAAAATCAACTTAGCACTACAGAATGTAAATTGGCAAACTTGTTTACACAACAATACTTTGGAAAAGGCACTAGAAAACTTTTATGCTATACTTTACGAGCTTCGTGATAAGCATGTACCACATAAACTCATTTACCCCTCTTGCTTTCCTCCGTGGTACAATACGTCACTCAAAAAATTACTAAAGGAAAAATATAAATTTCTGCGTAAGTATCAAACCTATAACAATACCAGTGATTATAATACTTTTTCGCTACTTAGAAAACGTGCAAAAGATCTTGAACGCGAATGCTATGATATATATATTAAGCGCATGCAAGATTCAATTACAAAGAACCCTAAACTATTCTGGTCTTATGTCAAGTCTTCTAGTAAGAAATCTGGTTCTCTTCCTTCCACAGTGAATTATGAGGGGCAATCAGCTGATACTGGTGAAAGTATATCCGATCTCTTTGCAGTGTACTTTTATTCGACGTTTCTTTCTTCATCCTCTACGCCTACTCATAACTTCAAATCCTATGTTGGTAATAATGTCAATAAGTGTTTGGGTAACGTGGAGATTAATTTCGATGTAATACATCGACTTCTTACGTCTCTGGATTTAAGTAAAGGACCTGGACCTGATAACATAGTTCCTATTTTTATATATAAATGTGCCGATTGTTTGACTACTCCTCTTGCAATTCTATTTAGAAGGTCTGTAAATGAGGGTTATGTCCCTAAAATTTGGAAGTCAGCATTTGTAACTCCTGTTCACAAATGTGGTAACAAGAATGACGTCAAAAACTTTAGGCCAATCTCCAAGCTCTGCATTTTTGCCAAAATCTTTGAAAGAGTAGTGTATTCTCAGGTTTATTCAACTTTATCTTCAACGTTTATCCCTGAACAGCATGGGTTTCTGCAAAAAAAATCCACTTCTACTAATTTACTCTCTTTTATCGAATTCACAACTTCTTCCATGGATTCTGGTCGACAGGTTGACACCATATTTACTGATTACAGTAAGGCATTTGATCGTATTGACCACTTAATACTTTTAGAAAAACTTCTACGAGCTGGAATCCATGGAAATCTGTTTAGATGGTTTACTTCTTACATTGATAATAGATCACAGGCTGTTGTTATTAATGGTTTCTCATCCTCTTGGAGAGTCGTGCCTTCTGGTGTTCCTCAAGGGTCTATCCTAGGACCGTTATTGTTTATAATATTTATCAACGATATCGACACCTGCTTCAAGCACTCTCATTTCTTGCTTTACGCCGATGATATGAAGATTTTTAAGTCTATTATTAATATAGACGATTGTCGTCTTTTGCAGGATGATTTAAACAGATTTAATCAGTACTGTAATGAGAATCATCTAGAGCTTAATGTGGCAAAATGTCACTCCATTACTTTTACTCGTAAGCCTAAGCCTATTAAATTTAATTACTCTTTGAAGTGTATTACTATTAAGGAGGTAAATAAAATTCGAGATCTGGGTGTTGTTCATGATACTAAGTTATTATATGACGAACACATAGATTTAATTGCTAAAAAAGCTAATAAAGCAATGGGATTTATAATGAGGATAGGCTCGCAATTCACGTCTGTTAAGGTACTGAAAGTTTTGTATTGCTCATTTGTGCGCAGTATTCTCGAGTATAGTTCGGAAGTATGGAATCCACAGTATGAAATATACATAGATAGGCTTGAGTCAATTCAAAAACGATTTATGAAGTTTCTTCAGTTTAAAATAAAACTATATGACGACTCTTATGAAGCGAGATGCAAAAGACATCACATACTACCTTTGTACATAAGACGTAATATAGCTGATATTGTACTTTTAAGTAAAATTGCTCAAAGTAAAGTAGATGCCCCACAGCTATTATCACTAATTGATATAAAAGTACCATCTAGATTAACTATTCGAAAACCTATTTTTCTGTCTGTACCAAAATCAAAAAGTAACTATAGGCAAAATTCATTTTTTATCAGGGCGCCTTCTGAGTTCAACAAGCTAGCGCGGCAAGCTAATCTAGACCTGTTTAATACAAAAATAAACACGTTTAAGACGATATTATCCAAAGAGTGGTTCGATGAGCATGTGGTTCTCTAAGCTTTTCTTTTTTACTATGCCAAGATATACTATATCGATTTGATTTTCTGTTCACAATTTGCTGGGGTATCATAACATGGCAAGGTATCTGTTATATATTTATACTAGTCTCTAAATGTGGAAACTTTTAAGTGGTAAATAGTTGCTTATGTTGTAATAATCTTAGTTGTTGTCAACCGTTTGTTTCCCGAATAAAATGAAATAAAAAATAAAAATAAATATACACACGGATGGGCTTTCAAAATGGGTTACCCAGAACTGCACGATCACGAAGATCTTATAGCCTTTCCTACGTTTAACAAACAAGTTGCTAGTTAATCGCCTGATTGGATGCCCCTGAGTTAAAAGTTTAAAGGCAATATGTGCTCAGGAGTAAAGTAACGTTTTTACACTCAAAAATAGAATCAGTAGCGTTATATCACAGAGGAAAGATCGCTTCATAGCACCTATACATACATTAACATAATTTGTGCAATAAAGATTGCGAGGGACATGCATAAGCTGTTTTTTGTAGAAATATTGAAAGAAAGCGTATCACAGACGAGGCAATTGCCGAAAGTACAAATCCGCTTACCTAAATCTAATATCAACATCGGGCGGCAAAAACTGATATCTCTTCATATGATGCGGCACTGTAGAATCCTGACATTCATTTAAAAGCGCAGCCAAAGGTATATTCAGGTAGCCTAGAAGCACCTCATCCTTCTCCCCCGAAATTGTCGCCCATACATTAATATTCAAATACTTGTGATTCTCATTCAATTTGAACTCAGTTTCCTCATCGAAGGGTATTATAGGCTTTAAGGGAACACTTTTAGTCCAGAACATTTGGCATATTTCCACGTGCTCATTCTTTCTTGGGCCCCCAGTTTCGTATAGGTCTTCGTCTTCGTCTTTGTCCTTTGATTCGCTGAAGTCGGTTTTAATGGTGGGTATGTCTGCGTATTTAGTTGGTTTATTGGCTTGCTTAAGGGGAGTACTGGCACCGGAAGCTGGAGGCGTGCTTCCGGCGGAACTGTCAGAAGACTTGTTCTCGACGGAACAACGTCGTTTTCTCAAGGGGAAGCTAGTACTGGAGTCAGTCTTGGATATTTGTCGGATGTATTCTGGCTTTCTGGTGGGCGTGTCGGTATCGGTTTGTGGTTCCACTGATTTTGATGACGATTCTGATAGCGAGTCCTGGAAGATAAGTATGACGATATACATATTTATAACGGTTTGTAGGTACAATCTGAAAGCGATTGATTCAAAACATATAGTTTCTTTCATCGCATTTCTAATCGCAGAGCTATCATTTGCCGATCCATTAACGGAGCGAATATGCATTACCAAACACATACACTACATAAAATTACTCGCTAAAAATCCCTAGAGGCTTGAGACTTAAAACGCATCCGCTTACAAGTACGCGGAGTGGAATCAGATGTAAAAGTTCAGTGAGAAGTTGCTAGGTCATCGCCTGAGAGGATGCCCTTAAATTCGTTAGTAGACCCGTGCACAACGATGCAGCTGATGCATTCTAGTGAAGTCCCGTATTAGCACAGGACAAGAAACGTTGGTTCCGAAATATGGCCTGCCCGTCATTATCATATACAACTTAAGCCTTATATTATAATTATACCTAGAAACTCTGAATACTATACAAACCTGTAAGTTCCCTTTGGAGCCAGCCGCTCTCATGCCCTGTAACCGCACTCCCTCCATGACCTCCGAAACCCTTCTGAACGAGAAGTTAGCGCGTATCCTCTTAGGTTCGGGCACGGTGTCCTCTTTGGCCTTAGCCCCGCCCCCCGCGCTGGCCCCGCCCCCCGCGCTGGCCACGCCCCCCGGGGCCGCGCCCCCGCGCCGCACGCGCACGGTCACCGCTCGACGGTCCACGCTTCGGAATAGTTTCCCTACCTGGAAAGAGATGTCTTTGGAATACAACAATATCATCATCACCTTCATCCCATACATTATGTATAGGTATATGGGGTCGATTGTTTTTTAGTCGTCAACGTTTCCAAATACTACGGATTCTCCTCATTAACACGAACATTTTTCTCCATGGAAGCATACCTGGGAAGTGTACCAGACACCCAAGATATTAAGATCCAAAGTTGAGTTATTAGATTGCGTTTTTTACATACATTACTTAGAATCTTTTACGCATGTCTAAAGAATGTAAATCTGTCGAGTTTTGACCTGGACAGGTGGCACCTCGTCTTGCTATTAGACGTTTGCGTTTGCTTACGGTTCTAGACGTTTTTATTTACACCATGGCTTTACAACGGAATGTTCCCTACATATAGAGCTTTTTGGCCAGTGTTCTATCCTCACAAATAGGAATTATACACTTACCTGTGCAACGTTTATCACTGGTTTGTTATCAATAGCAAGCACGACGTCATTCCGTCTCAGATCAGCCCTGTAAGCCGGCGACATTGGCACCACTGTGTCAACTAAGACCACGCCCACTCCTTGACAACATACCAGGCCTAACGAGCCTGACACCGCCGGAATCACTATGTCAAGGACTAGAACTCCACGACGAAAGGATACCTAGAAAAATATATTTATATAAGCATATACGTACCGTCTTGTTTTGTCTTGTAAAGCATAGAGATAGTAATAATAATGACTTTAGGGTTAGAGAACACATATTTTCGTCACCCTATCCTTTTCTATCGCTCTGGAAAGTGATTTGCTGGAGCGAGGAAGAAAGCAAACAATACTTCGACGAATGCTTGTCAGAATCAGTTTTTATTTAAGTATATTTATTAATACAATACTATCGATAGACAACAATACTATGATAGTATCGAGTCTCCATGTTAAATGTACTACCTAGGCCTATCGATAGTGTAGTAGATGATTTTCAAGGTCAACTAACGACAGTCTTTGTAGATCTTCCTTGTTAAAAACTTTATTTGTGAAAAGTCTACTGTGTACAATAAAGCATAAGAATAGAATAGAATTAGACAGTCAAACTATGAATAGTTCGGCAACACTGACCTCAAAAACCGTGACTTTCCAACTCACCCAGCTATGCGAGTCAACAGCCAAAGCCGCGCGCACACTGTTAGCCATGCCAGCCCACTGCAAGCGCGTCACTTCCACCAGCCGCACCGTGAGGCGTCCCTGTGGGGTCACCAGACCGCATTCGCCTTCGTTGCTGCCCGGCTCCGTTTTAGGGAAGAACGGCTTGTAACTGCAATCATTGCATGGTGGTATTGTCATGATTCAGTCACCAACCCGCCTGCCTAGCGTGGTGACTATGGGCAAATACCCCTGGGGGAGGCCTACGTCCAGCAGTGGACTGCAATAGGCTGATGATGATGATGATGATTACCATGATTATGTATGAAAGTATTAAAATTGCGTTCAAACATGCGCTAATGTTAATGTCAATCCGCAAATACATCAGGCAAGGTAGGTAGGTACTTTGTTTGATTTTTTTTAGATAGTTCTTTAACATACAGGGTGTTTTTTCGTTGCCACCCTTAACGAAGGGCACATACTCTATACATCAAATAAAGTAAGTTTATGCCAAAAAAATGCTGGGAAACGATGTAGATTTTTTAGATTTTTTTTTTAATTACTTGATCGGGCGAAATTTATAGTATCTAGTGTTTATTCTACTTTTTTCATAGACAGATATTAAAAATGTTTGCCTACTCGCGTCAATATGCATTTATGCAGAAAAACGCAGTCTATTTACTCAACTTTGGACCCTAATATTTTAGAAACCAGTCACTTCCCAGGTATGCTTCCATGGAGAAAAATGATCGTGATGATGAGGAGATTCCGTAATTTTCGGGAACGTTGACGACCAAAAATCACCCTGTATAGGTATACTTACATATACGTACACACGGCTGTTTGCGAAATAGAGTATAGTCAGAATAGCAAGATCTTAAAGGAGATCTCACCCAGATGTAGATGATCCCTATGAACAGTGATTTATCGCGTGACAAAATGCCCGCGCTACTCTTACGACATGCACGGAAGGAAATGCAGCTGATGTATTATGGTGTAGATACGCATTTTTTTAAAAACTATGCCCACCGATCAGGTTTAAATGTCACTGGTAATGTTATTACAATGTCAAAGCTATGTAGTAGTTGCCCATCAAATGTCAATTAAATGTATTAGTACGTCACGCCACCATGCACCTAGACATGCGATATGCATGACATTATTATTAAAATAAATTTATTTTTATACGAATTATTCGTCATTAATAGTCTACAATATCAATAGATCGACAGAATCAGCACGACGAGAAGTATAGACATAGTAGAAACATTTAGACGTTACCTACACTAAAGTGGTTAGCTACTGCACTTACCGTATCTTGTAGTTCGGCAGCGTATGTCTCTGCGCCACAGCTCTCCTAATATGAGAAGCGACCAAACCAGCCAGTCTTGGCTTGAGCTGCCTGCCCTGGAAGCGTCCGCACACTCGCAGGTCTAGCTTCGGCGGCGATTCAAACGCCAAAGCCCAGTGCGTGTACGGTTTGCGTCGAAACATCACTCGGACGTTTCCGCTGAGGCTTTCCACTGGAATAAGGTAGTTAATAATATGAGAAAGAATAATCTTATCCCACGACTATTCCACTTCTTCTTCGGCCTATTGCAGTCCACTGCTGGACGTAGGCCTCTCCCAGGGCATGCCACAAGGCTACTGCCACAAGGGGGTTTTGCCCATAGTCACCACGCTGGGCTGGCGGGTTGGTGACTATTCCACTACTACCTATTTAATCTGTAATCTACAGAAAATCGGATAAACATAAAAAATATTTCTGAAAAAGCAATTCCTATCATCAGTTGTATTTTACTAGTTTGCAAGGAAACCCTAAAACGAAAGAAAGCAATCTTTCTCGGTAGCAATTTAATACAGCTTTGTTAATACTTGATAAGTCGTCGCTTTGACGCCAGTTATTTATTTAGGATCACGAATTCACGACAGCTGAAGGGATTAAGATTGCGTAGCTCTAAGCTACTCGTACTAATTTTTACACAATTGTTTGTTTTGTTTTAGAACTTATGAAATATGATTTAGCGTTTCAGAGCCTTTGTTTGACTTAAAAATATGTTTTCATGACGACAATGGATTATAAAGTAAACTTTATAAACCTTTTTTTTTCCTGTCTATAACATTTATTTATCTATAATTATTTACATATAAATATATTATATCTAGGTACTCTAACATTCAAATGAGTTTCAATGTACACTATCGTTTAGAAAGTAATCCTATGTAACGAATATATATTTTTTTATTTCAGTATAGTTTTATTATAGCTGATAGTTTATGAAAAAAAAACAATATTAACTGATAATCTAGAAAATAAAAATTATATATATATAATTACATTATATTATATTGGAGGAGGCCTACGTCCAGCAGTGGACTGCAATAGGCTGATAATAAATTATATATATTATAGTATAAATATGTAATTATAATAATGTATATTATATATTATAATAATAAGTACGTACTTACCTGTAATTGAAATATTAGCTACTTTTCCAAGTAACATAACCGCATCCAGGTCTATTCTGAAATTGCCGTCGTATGTCAGGTCGAAGTTGAGGTCCAGAGACCTCAGTCTTGCGCCGTCGTCTTCAAGTTCACCGCTAAGGATGCGAAGGTTAGCCATGCTTGGAAACTCGCTGCCAACCTCTAAGGAACGAAGCTGTGAAAAAAAAAACAATAACATTCGGCTGCAGAAATTGAAAGGAGAAATGTTCAGTCATAAATTTATAGATCCGAAAGTGATTAACGCCAAACTGCTATTCAAGAGATCGAAATAAAGGCGCCGACACAATTATGTCAAATTAGAATTTTTGTAAGTATGAAAACAATTTGAAGATTTGAGATAAGCAAAAAATCTATCAAGACGGTTTGTAATTGCTGTAAGTGAGAAAGATTTTCTAAGGGTTATTTTTAGTTAATTTAAGTTACTTCTTTCTTAATGCGTACTTATAATATAGTGTTACGATCAATAATCTAGCTAGTCTACTAATGCTACTCTACAGTTACAGTAAATAAATATTGATAAAATCGGACCAGGTATGTGCGAAGTCAACATATCAATCTCTGTCAAAGTTAATAAACAATAGTCCTAGAATAAAGCTTACAAGGCTAGAACTATGACAGTATTTTACATTGAAAACAATAAAAATAAGTAGAATGACACGCGATAAGTTTTTAACGCTCGATAATAATAGTATTTATGTTACGGGAAACCTGACAATTTAGTAGTTATTTTGGACAAAACATAAAAACGTTACCTACAATGTAACTTGTTTCGGTTATTAAGTCAACTAATAGGCACAAACATTACTTTACGACTATAAACTTTTTGGGCAAGATGAAGTAGCAAGCAGGGCCAACTCAATGGCCACGTCGCTTACGCTACTGCGTATCACCGGTGATCTTTTTGGGATGAGTTACCGTCAAAGATTTACCGAGAACAAATGTTGGCCAACGGATCGGCCAACTCAATGGCGATAAGTTGCCAAGGTATCGGCGTATCGGTGCTCCTTTGGGCGATGACTTACCGTCAAAGAATCAAAGATCTTCCCAGACGAAGTCTTCGCCAGTAATTCGGCCAGTTCAGTGGCCATACGTCGTCGAAGCCACCGCGTGTCTGCGGTGCTCTGCTGGAAGATAAATTGCAGCATCGCGTTCAAGGCGCCCTCTGGCGTGCTTCCCGCACCTCTTGTCAGCTCATTTAGGATTTCCTTGAAAACAGATAAGTTGTTTAAGTACTTGCTGAATCTTTATAAGAACACATCAGCTGCATCTCTCTCTATGCACGACGTCGTCGTAAGAAACGACTATTAAGGAACTCAGGCACGTTCTCTCACGCCATGACCTAGTATCATATCAATGATCTTCTACACTATGCTCCGCTATTCAACGTAGCTGTAGGATTTCCTTTGTAATCCCCCGTGATTATAGTATGTATGTATGTAACAATATGGCCACGAGATATGTAAGCGAATGAGTGTGTTAAAAGAATGTTAAGGAAATACCAAAAAAGAGGAGTGTCAAAACCATCCCACATAAGCCCACAAGCTCTGTACGGGGTGGTTTATACCTATGTATATCAATGACAAAAGCTGAAATGATAGCGTCATTAGTGCACTATATGACGCTATGATATTACTGCGTGTGGCATAATTCATTTCACATTTGATCGGTTCTAACAGCCCCAGCTCTAATTAGGAGATTTTCCAACACAAAATGAACTCCCTGTAGACCAATATGTTACGGAATACGGAACAGGAACCATATCTAATTACTGCAGGAATCTCCATCGGAACATCGCCTTCCTACGGCTCAAATTGACTTCCGCGACATTTTATCAAAGTTGGTACTCATTCATCTGAGGTAGGTAGGGACAGAAAATAGGTTACACGATTTATTTTTCTATAACGTCAGAGTTAAAGATTTTTTAGATTCCACTTATATCTAAGGTAGTAACGTGTGTATGGATCCGAAAATGCCATACTTAAATTTTGAAGTTGTCTAAATATTTAAAGATGAATCTTTGTAGGTGGTAGGTTACTTTTATTTCTGTGCTGATGTGGGCCTTAACTGCGTATAGAATAGAATAGTTTTTTTATTTGAAAATTACACATACACGGACAGAAACAACATAGAACAAGACAATAGAAATAGGGTACAAATAATTACAGATCAAAAGTAGTAGGTAGACAGGTAGAAGCAGACATAAAAAGAAGAACAGTAAGAAGAACTGTGTGCCCTATTTGGAGCCCGTCAGTCACGTCCCGTGTACGTGCAACCGCCAAACGGGTCCCTTTTCAGCTGGATCTTAAAAATATAGATGCGTAAGCTGCATCTCCATCCGTGCGTGTCATAAGATTCGACTATGGAACTCGGGCATTTACTCAGGCAATAAGCTAGCAACTTGACAGTGATCATTTACATCTGTTACCGATATACTAAAAGTGGCCGTGGGGTCCCCTTTATGATCCTGCAGTTCTTGCTACCCCATTTCGAACACACAATCGTGTGCATTTATGTATGTATGTATCCGTCCTAAGGGTGTAGACTGTAGATCGTACGAAGCCGAAGCAAGCTATGTAAACCGTGTAATAAGTACACAGAATAAGAAGCTTACAAAGCTTGTAAAGTTCCGCGCTGAGCTCGAAACAACACGCGCCAACATTGTAGCGCTTAAGAAGGATTATTCCAATCCGCTTATACTGATTTTGAGGTTAGCTACAGAATACTTAATTGTACGTAAAAATTTAGATAAGTAGGTAACCATATTGTACAAATGAAATGTATTTCAGTTTCAGATTTTCTTATTGGAGCAAACGAGTTGGTGACGGATCTATACCTATCGATTTGATCTAGAAATAATTTTACTTTGTCTAAGGCCCATATCGGGGGTCATATTGCCGCCAATATGGGTCGCCCATATTGGCGTTAGAAGCTATTTACACGTAACATTAAAGATACTCTATCAAAAACTTTACCATCTCGAACTCGTATAAACCATTGGCCGATAGACAATTTACAACAGCGTACCTATACTATACATATTATTTACAGATAGTACTACTACTACTTAGAACTTTAGTGTACTCCCCAATTTATTAGAACAGCACCTATTCTGACGATGATGATGAGTGTACCCCAACGATTAGGATAGTCTAGCATTCAGGGGTGAAATGTCGACTTGAATCGTTGTGAGACATTTTCTATATGTTATGCAATAGAAAGCATACAACTACCACATTTTAGATAAGTAGGTAGGTATGTATGTGTGAATTGCGAATATACATATATACATTTACACGCGTCCACTATCGGTAGGCATCCAATACTGATCGGAAAGTGTGTAAACCTACCGTATACTCGCACAGGTTCTGTCTAACTTACAGGTGGCACAAGGTAATCGTCACTTCGTGGTATTCCACAGGTGGCTTTTACTTCAACGCTCGTATGTAGTTTAGACTATTGGTACTACTAGAGCATTGACCCTATCGATTAGTATATAGTTATGTTAACAACAGAAAATGGTTGAACGATATTAACGTGAATGTGTACTGAACTCATGTCTTATGATGTTCATAATCACATATTATACCGGGATAATAAATCTGACTATACTTATAGATAGATAGATTCATATATATTTTGTATGTATAGGTATGTTAAGGTTTGTAGGTACACGTAGAAATATGATATCAGAATCTGCTCCAAAATCCTTGTGGTGGTACTTTCAATATCCTACACTAGTTCTTTAATTTTCATTTGGAACTCGTTCGCGTTAACGTTAACTATACAAACAATCACGTACGAGTAGGTGTACCATTTTTCTCAATTAACATCACGTCATTACGTGATTGGTTTGTTGGCAAACTCCCAATCAGCATATTGGTATACTTACAGGTGGTAGGGTGATCGGTACTTCTCGGTACTCTACAGAAGGCTTGGGCGGTTTCTCCAGTGCCCTTATGTAGTACAGCAGCAGTACAATCGGCACCATCAGTGCTGTGACCGCGCCGGTCAAGGCCGCCATGAGCAGCCACCCCCAATCAGGCATGATGTTAAGCTTGATGCTGGTGGAAAATTGGGTTAGTGGAATTAACATATCTACTGCCGCCGACTACGTATTTGCGTCGTATTGGTTTTCTAGAGGTGCCGCGGATGTTTGCGTCATGCCACTTGGCTTTGCCGCGTAGTGCTGGCAGAGTAGAGTTTGTACCACCCCATACCTGCCCGTGGGTATCGTACGAGGCGATTAAAGGTTTCCGGGAGGTGGGCAGCAGCGCCTCCCGTGCTGACAACATAGTCCAAAAATCTGACTGCGGTTACCAACCCGCTTGCCCAGCGTGGTGACTTTGGGCAAAACCCTCCCTATGGCAGTAGCCTTGTGCCTACGTCCAGCAGTAGACTGCAATAGGCTGGAGACTTGCATGCTTAGAAAATCTGTCGGCAGCGAATGTGTTAAGAGATGTTAATACTTTCAAGTTTAAGCGGAAGAAGTAGTGGGCGTCCGCTAGTTTTATAGAAGTGCAGTTAACAGAGCGGAAGCTCGCATTGCGCTCTCTCTTGGGAGAACTCTTTTATAACAGCGGGACCGCAGCTTCACAAATAGGTCAATGATTTTACAAGCTAACATCGTCAACGAGAGAATAACAGTTATAATTTTGTACCTACCTGCAATGTGTTTACAGTTTTCAGAATATTTTGGATTATATCAAATACTGAAAATAATCTTTAATCTTAATTAATGTGAATCTGCTTATCATCGATCGATTTCATTGTTTTTTTATGATAATCATCATCATCAGCCTATTGCAGTCCACTGCTGGACGTATGCCTCCCCCAGGGCATGTTTTCATAAACATGTTATAAATGAAAATAAATACCATAACTTTGGGGAAACCGTGGGAATTTAATCTAACAACTGTTTTATATTCTTTGCAATTTTTTTTATTAATAAGGATTTTCTATCGAGTAATACCTACTTGCTGATTGGTCGCATATCAATAAATTGCAAAACCATAAGTGAGCTATATTATCGTTTTCCACAATTTATAAAACATCCGTCATAAGCTATAAATACATCATCTACGATATCGGAAACAACATCGGATATCAAACTATCGGAAACTACGTAAAATACAATTTTATGAAAACAACAATCGATAATGATCGACTCTACATCAACATGATTACTAAATATAGTATAAATTTATTTACAAACATATAGACCATCATTACTTTGATAACGAATATATAATCTTACGATTATCTACTCGAAACGAATAATAAATAATATCTGAATATCACTTACCTGCTTATTCGAACTACGTAGTAGACAGCATATAACTAGTTAAACAACAATTGACAGGAACCCTTGCACTAATCGTAGGTATTACATAGAATTTAGAAATTACAAGATAGAAACCACTTAGGGAAGCCAGCCGGCTTCACCGGCGGCACGCGCCATCCTCTACATCACTTTGCACTGAGATTATTTTGAAGAAAAAAAAACAACTCGGTTACCAAAATGGGCATGCGCTATACGTCGCCAATTGGAACAAAGTTCCGAGAGAAACATATTGAAAGGCCTATACATAACAGCTGATCATATTACAGAAATAAAGGGCATTAAAAATTGTATATTGCTATTTCTATTCCAACTATAATCGTAGTAGCATGCCGCAATTCCATTCCACCTATTATGGAAGCATTCAAAGGTTACGTAAATCTTGTTACAATAATTTGGGAAATTGACGACACAAATGACGCTTGCGCGAATACCGGATCGATATGCTATCCACAGGTAAAGTGTAGTCGACCCGTGGTTTAAGTTCATAAGAATTTCCATTGACCCAAACGGTAACAAATGCGTTTTTCTGGCACAAACGCCCTACGATAACGAGGGTAGAGCTCAGTTTGTATTGATTAACGCAAACTTTGTAGTTGCGATGAGTAAACATTTGTATTGTACTAGTTTAGGTCAACGAGTTACGAGGCGGCAAAGAATCACGTTCCATAATTTAAGGCGACACACTTCAGTTTTATATCAGTCTTGTTATCAAACTTTTTACTGAAAATTTGTATACTTTAGATAGGCAGTTACGTACCTAATTGGACCGGTTATAATTAGAATATTGATAAATATTAAAATTAATTGGATTAAGACTTCGGGAGGATGTTGCTACAACATTTTCTACTGCTTACGAACAGTTAGCTGTAAAAGACGGTTATTATGTACATGTAATAGATACCTACTTTGTGAGTTCATTGCGATTCAGTGAAGTATAGTGACAGCGAATGTCTAAATTCTTTAGTTCTATTGCACTTATGAAATTGTTTATATAAAATAGTTTCGCCACTAAGCTAAATAAGAGCAAAGTCGCAGATACGTCTTGGCTTATTTCTACACATTCAGTGCCGGCTACTACGTATTTGCGTCTTTTAGGCTTTCTAGAGGTGCCGCTGACGCGTATTTGCGTCCTCGCACTAGACGTTGACTTGATTTCGGCACCGTCAGCGAATGTGGGTGACAGTTATCCACACTGTCAAAACAAAAAATGTATTATTGTCAAAGCCTTAAGTAGCTTTATATCAGTAAGAGCTGATTTTTCCAAACGTCAGATAGCCTATCTGCAGAATAAAGTTGACGTCTCTATCATGAATCATGATCTACTCGTAGTTTAAGAGAAAGACAAGCATTAACGTCATTCTCTAGCCATGATTAATATAGCGAGGACGACGTAACAGCTCAGAGGCACGTTGCTAGCTCAACGCTTAAGGAAACGCCTCTCATGCCTGATTTCACCAACGTCTCCTAAGATTTAGAAGTTTCCTAACGCATTTTAAGTATCAGTTTTGATTTCACCAAAGTTTACGGATTTCCTAACAGCTTAAAAGATCTCCTAAGATTAGAAGCTCGATCTTTGAGCTCTTAAGTTTAGGTGACATTTTCGTGTACCTATACCTATTTTAAAATATGTTGTCAAACAAACAAACACACGTTTTTCGACATCACTATTATGTAAGAAGTCCGTACTTTTTTAGTCCCTATGTTGGTGAAAAGCAATTTAAGTTAGAAGTTAGTTTAGGAGATGTCTTTCTCTAAAATCTTAGTAACAAAGAGACCGTTTAGGGAGCACTGGTGAAATCCGGCATCAGTTCCTTAACAGACCCTTAAGGTTAAGGGTCGGTTAAGGAACTAAGGGGCGTGTTTATCAACGTTCGATTAATGTAATCGCTCGGTTAGCAGATTTTAAAGGTGTTTTATGACAACTTATGTATAAGATTATTACCATTAAGCACCTGTAAAATTATTAACTAATAATAAATATTTTATTAACAACATTATTTATATGAAAAAGCGTCAATAAACACCCTTTCAAAAACATTAATCGGACATTTTGCTTAATCGAACGTTGATGAACATGGGCCTAAGGACCTAAGCGTTTCCTTAAGCGTCGAGCAACATGTCACCGATCTTTTAGCTGCATCCTCTACCTAGAGGATGCAGCTGATGTATTCTAGTGAAGTCTCGTGAAGGAAACGGTTCTCAAATTAATAATAATCATCATTTACAGCCCTGAGAATTCCACTGTTGGACATAGGCCTCCCCCAACAACCTCCACTCCGACCGGTCGGAAGCAGCCTGCATCCAACCGACGCCCGCAACCTTGGCCAGGACATCCAAATAAATAATAACTTAACATTAATAGTATTTATTCTTTGAACATGCAACATTATGCTATCTTGCTAAATACACATGACAAGTTTAAAAATATGTTTTACATAAAATAACTTAAAAGCTAGTATCATCTCAAATAGTAACATAATAGTTTTCCACATATGATTTGTATAAATTACATATTTTATTCAAAATATTATTATTGGTATTCTCGCTTTTATATTTAGGCGTCAGTAAGTGCGGCTACACCAGGCAGTACCTTACCTGAAAATGAAAGCATTGAAATGAGTATTTAACCTATTTCTTACTCGTTAAGGGCGACGATAAATGAACATGGAATATAACTAAAAATAAACATCAAATAAGTACCATAACAATGAACAGAGTTATCTGTCATCCATAAATCTACTTTTCGAGCAGTTTTGAAAATGTCATTGACATTCAATTACTTATTTCATTCTATCTCTATATGTAGTGGATAATAATAATAAATGAAACATAATACATTTTTATTTTCTAACTACTTGTTAACTACTAGTAAAGAAAAAACATTGTGTTTCTTACTTACATAAAACTTCAAAATAAAATAGAATAACGTAGTAAAAAAAAGTTACAAAATAATTTACAAAACCTAAACTGTGAATTTTAAATAACACAAACTGAAAATGCACTGCTGAAACGAAGTGCGGACATAATATAATGGAAAAATTAAACATGCAAAAATGAGGTAGTGGGTTGTGTAGCCTGGAGAAGAAGCGATAATTTGATTAGGCGTAAAAATGTGAGGCTGAACTTTTTAATAATTTTGCACATCAAACAAATCTTCAAATTACAGTCTATTATTAAAGGTGGTTAGTTAATTTCAAACGTAAATAAAAAATAAAAATAGTTTATAAGATCACGAATTCTTAAGTATAAAGTAAGGAAATATTATACACATATTATATAAGTTTGTGCAAACATCAAAAACAAGCATTTAATAAGCAAGATGAAGATGCTGTTCAGTTGACGTAAGTTAAAATCCCGCTGGGTGCAATAACATCATAAGACATCAAGATATGGGTGAAATTAAAATATTGGGAACAAAACAGTAGCAAACGTTCTTTGCGGATGCGAAGTTAGCCGTGTTTTGCGCAGGTTCCCTCCCCTCTCGCATTCTTCACCCATCCCCTTCAAAATATATGTAAGTACTGCGTTGCGTTTCGTACGAACATAATTGTCGCAAACAACGGTCGCTACTACTGCACCCTTTGATTTAAACTCGAAAGTTCGAAACATAAAAGTTCCACTTTCAAACGGTCGGCATCGACTTCAAGACGGCTCCGATTTGAGTGTACTTACCTTCAAGCAATTCGAGGGACGCGCCTCCGCCGGTGGAAACGTGGGACACCTTGTCTTCGGTGCCCCATTTGGCACAGCACGTGGCGGTATCACCTCCACCTGTACAAATAAAATTTTACTAGTTTATGTTTTTTATTTACAAATCGTCTGTGTGTAGTTTTCGTGTCACATTATTTGACAATATAATCTAGGCTGCTGTGCAGGTAATTGAATGTTTAGTACCAGTCAGTAGTACGCGATAATCCACCATTTCTGGCTGTAACAGGAATTCGAATCTCTAACTCTTATTGGAAACAAAATTTAAAATAAACAGGTGAATTTCAAAAAGTACAAACACTTGTTCCTATACTACATTTCTACACAAGTGCAGTGCACACTAATATTTGTTGAACAATACTTTTTAGAATCTATCAACTGGGTGCTCCACTTGACAAATGTATGACAAAATTGGGCGAGAAATCATAGTAGTTAATTACCAATGATGCTGATAGATCCGCTAGAGGTGGCTTTGGTCACACCATCCATGAGTGCTTTGGTACCTCCAGCAAACTTCTCGAACTCAAACACTCCAGCTGGTCTGTAAATATCAAGAGTTTTAGTAACTTTATCATGGTAATTATGTACAATCTGAGGATACACTTGCTCCATCTTTAGAAGAATCTCATAATATGCCATCAATATGATCTTTAGTGGAACGATTTTCACATCTTTTACACAGTTTACTAGAGATACGCGTCCCCATTAGGCAAACAGTGAGCGGCTGACTGGTTCGCCGACTGACTGTGAGTGGCGTATCGGTCGCTAACTCAATATCAACTGAGCGGCGAACTAGAGCGTATTAGTCGTAAAGCAGTGACGTGTTTATAGGTAGACGCGGGGTTTTATAAATCTTTATAAAAAGTGGCACCAGTGAATCTATACTCGTATAAACGTTATAACTGCATTAGACCAGATATTTAAATTTGAATCTTATGTAGCACAAGACTCGACTTTGCTTGTATCAATTTATGAGAATAGACGCCTAGCCATTCATTTGAGCAGCTATTTGTCGTGGCATTTTTTGAGCGCTGTCACTGAATCAAGTTATAATTCATCTAAGCCGCAACGCGCTTGCGAATTCTTGAGAGGGAAGGTAAACTAAACGAACGGAGCGCCGGTGTAGTGAACAAACTGCGCCGCTAACCGCGCGCAATATTCGCTAATCAGAATGAGTCGGCAAGCGAAACGTCGCAAACTGCGTACATTACGCGCTGTATGGACACTCCATTTAAATGTATAGGGAGTCAAACTGGAAGCAAACTGTCAGCCGCTCACTGTTTGCCTAATGGGGACGCGGCCTTACTTTGAAAATAATAAGAGAGGATATCAATACATGATACCATAAGAAAAGTCCTTACCCATTCCATACAATGACCTTGGCCCTGGCAATAGGTTCAGCAAAGAGCTCCCTGGATTTGGGTCCAACATCCAAACCCATCCAGCCATCAGGAATTCCAGAGTCAACATCAGCGGTGCCAACCTAATAAAGTTACACAAAAGATTGTCACTAGTGTAGCAGAGGCCAAGTGTGAGTTATCACTTTGAGCTCGTTTGCGTTAACGTAAAACAGCTAACCAATCACGTTATAGTGTGATGACGTGATATAATAAAAGTAATAACGACACGACATGATTTACGTTAACTCAGACGAGTGCAAAGTAAAAACCTACACTAAGCACTCAGAATAGTTAGAAATTAGTACCTAAATAAAACATTTATTCATCATAGACAAACACTAGACAAATTCAAGACAAAGCAGTTCTTTGATTGAATCAATAGAAGTTCATCATCATTGTGACATTTGATCTATTTGGAAGCCTTCGTACTTTCGGAAGGTGACTTGTTGCTCAAGTCAATGTAACATTCAGAAGGCTAAATGTAACAATTTTACAAGTGTTACTGGCATAGTTATCACATATTTTGTCCAATAGTGGTCAAACTTTATTGTGTGATTTAAGGAACTTGCTAAATTAATGCCTTCTATTGATGGAAACATAACCAGAACTATGCAAATTTAACTGTTGCTCGCAAAATTGTTACATTGTCTAGGACCTCAAATTAGTTAAAATTGTCTTGGAAAATGTATTTCATGGTTAAGAATTAAAAAAGGAGCTATAGTATTATGAACCTATAACTTACCTGAGCATTTTCGTCGAACTTGTCAGCAGTAATAAAATCGACAGGAAGATGTACTTTCACATTGTTCTTGGCTGCCTTCTCAAGTAGTTTGCCAACAATTTTGGCACCTTCAGCATCATAGAGTGAGTTACCAATCTAATGAAACAAAAGATTTCAACTATTTGTTCAGAAAGATGTTAGGTATAGAAAGAGGTTATGGTAAAAGACTCAGGCTATATACCTTGAAACAAAAGTGTACAATATAACATAGTGAAGCCAATATATGTACAAAATTGTATACACCAAACCAACCCTAAATGATGAGTTTCAGAGATGTATAACAACTAGTTATTATCTATTCTATACATATAATAAAAATGTAATGGATCACTGTCTGTACATAGAAGATATATGAGAAAAAATATTATAGGAGACCTTTATCAACACAATAGTACCCAAAATGATGATTTTTGGAATTTTTGTCTGTTTGTCTCTTATCTGTGTGTTTGTGCACTCTTATGTCAGAAACGGCTGAACCGATTACGATGCAGTTTTCAGGAATATATTGTGACAAGTCCCACTTAACATATATGCTACTTTAACCTGGGAAAATGTTTTTATTTCGGATAATTTCACCATTTTCTTTTTTCTGTAGTCCACGCGGACGGAGTTGCAGGCGTCCACTAGTACATAATAAAGTTAATAAAAACTATAACTTACAGGCATTCCTTTGCTCTCTTTGAGGAATGTGTAAGCCATGCCACCACCAATGATCATCTCATTCACTTTGTCCAGTAGGTTCTCAATTAGTTGGATCTTGTCTGCTACTTTAGCTCCACCCAGAATGGCAAGGAAAGGCCTAAAATTGTTGTTATTGAGGTCAATAGGTATAACGATAAATATGGTGTTTAGCTTAAAAAGTATGTAAACTATTACTGTTCAGTAATATCTGCTATTAAGTACCAAGCCCTTTTTAACATTCGTCTTGAAAATAAGGTGGAAAGATACTGCCATAAAAAATGTCAATTGACATTCTTATAGGACTTTTATATTAAATTGTAACATTCTAAAAATGAAAAAATTTAAACTATACCTTTCTGGTTCATGGAGAGCCTTGGCAAAGTACTGTAGCTCCTTCTTAAGCAGGAACCCACTGGCTCTCTGATCAAATCCTTCTCCCATCATGGAACTATGAGCCCTGTGTGCTGTGCCTGTGTTACAGATTATGAAAAATAATAAGTATTCACAATCTTTCTAAGTCCTTAGGTAGGTAGTCAGAACAATATAAAGATGTATATCACACTTTATAGCAGTGATTAAATAAACATGCAAGCTTTAATTAAATAAACATAGAAGTTTTGTCTTTGTATTTTAAGGATATGATACTTACCAAAAGCATCATTGATGTAGACATCACCCAACTTCCTTAAGCTTGCTCTGAAAGCTTTGACTTTCTCAGGATCTGCTTTCGCTTTGGCACCACTGGCGTCCAGCCCTTTGCCTTCCTCCTCAATATGGAAGCGGACATTTTCAAGCAAGATCAAAGAACCAGCAGGTGGATCGGCACAGGCTGCTTCAACCTCAGGTCCTACACAGTCAGGCAGGAATGTAACATCTCTGGAAATAAATTTAAATATGTAGGTAAAACAGACCAGATTTATGTGAATAAAGTACCTACTTATTACAAGTTTATTCAATGTTGTTTTATTAACTAATAGTTACCTGTTCAAAAGCTTCTTCAGTTCTTCAGCAACTGGTTTTAAGGTGTATTTGAGATTAGCTTGACCATCAGGCCTTCCCAAATGTGACATAAGAACCACTGACTTTGCACCTTTGTCCAGGGCATATTTGACGGAATCTAATGCAGCTACGATACGTTGGTTGTTTGTTATTACTCCTTCTTTTAGGGGTACATTAAAATCTACTCTGTAATGATAATTTTTATTGGATAAGATTGAAGTTTATAACCCAGGATAATTTACAGTATATAAGATGCAAATACGTACCGCATCAACACACGCTTTCCACTTAAATTAAGAGCGTCAATACTGAGCTTATTTAGAGCCATTTCGAGGTTTTTAATAACAATTCAAAAAATATAAACCGGTGATCCTCAAAAGGTTACTAAAGTTAAATGACTGACAGCTATAACCTTCAAAATGTCAAAAAGGTCAAACATTCTTGCTTGCCATAAAAATAAAAATTATATAGTGATGTCTGGAGCAATGACTGTTTCGATTACTACCGCCCAAGTAACCCGCCCAAGTCCCAAGTCTTTGAATTTCATGTATGTAAAAGTCAATTACTTTTCTTGTTCAGTTTCATTGAAATTTGCTTTTACTTCAAAAGGTACCTATATCTATTATTAATATGTACAAAGGTATTTGGGTATGTATTAAATGTACTAATACATATTATAAATCATCATCATCATTTGCAGCCCTGAGAAGTCCACTGTTGGACATAGGCCTCCCCCAATATATTATATTTTATATTACATATTATAAATATTGTATATGAAAAATGTGATTATATTAAAATTTGTAAGTGCTGCTGTGCTAGTCTATAAGAGACATATGCATTACACTAGAACTGATGTCTATTTTTAGTACCGAAGTACAGATGTTTATGTTGCTGGCATGCCATTAAGATAAATAAATTAGAAATGTAATAAAACTGATTCATAGTAGAGTGGAGAGTCCGTTTCATAGAGTAACTATCAACTATGCCCGATTTCGGAACTAACATTTTTTGTATGCAGTGACGTGTGAGATAAGCGTATCTAAAGTATAAAGGCTCTTCGAATTATATAATTGTTCCATGCACATATTTTGTCACAGAATATTTTGACATAGAGTTTAAAAAGTAAGTGACGTTTGTGCGTGGGTGGGATTTGGTTTTATGCTAAAATGTTGGCATCACTGTCTGTTCTTCGCGAATATGCACGTATTGAGACGCTCGGATTTGGAATGTTCTTTGAATATCTACGTTGAAATACACAAAAAATCGGGTGTGAGTGAAAAACTACGCACTTTATCATCCCTAAAGGCCAATTCCCGGTGTTGTTTATTGTGTAATAGTGATTGTGTTGGGTGACGAACATAAAATATTGTAGTGCGTCGAAAGTTCAACTGAAACATGGTGCCGCTAGGACCGGGCCCAGGCCATCCTGCTGCTCACCAGCCGCATGGTGGTTCCTCAACAAATATATCTAATCCTATCCCCCTGTCCCAGGGAACCCCGCAGTCAAACAAATCATCAGTAGCGGTAAGTGTAAACTATTGTAATTTTAAAGCTTTGTGTAACTAAAACCTCCACATGTTTATGTAACTTTAACTACACGTGCGATTTGGCGCTAATTTTGGTTTCGTTTTCAGAAGCCGAATTACACATTAAAATTTACACTTGCTGGCCACACAAAAGCAGTTTCATCAGTAAAATTCAGTCCAAATGGAGAATGGCTTGCTAGTTCTTGTAAGTACCTTGTTAGATTTAGTTTTGTTATAAAAAAACTTCCGCATTCTTGTGTATAAATAAAGCTTAGCAGAGATCATGTGGGAACAGTATTGTCATTGATGCAAACCTTAGAAATTATGTTGCAATTCTATATTCTACATACCTACTATATTCTGAAGGTATTAATGCAAATAGTTCAAACCTATTTAAATGCTTCTGGGATTTACATAATTGGTGCTAAATTTTAGGTAAATTTGACCTACTTCTATCTACATAAATCATTATCACCACTAGTAGCTATTCTTATCTAGGTCATGTAGATTTGTGTGGTTATTATACAAATAAGTAAAGTATATTTAACTTTTTATTCTTTGGAACTACAATTTTGGCCTACTTTTACTTTTCAGCTGCTGACAAACTCATCAAAGTGTGGGGTGCTTATGATGGAAAATTTGAAAAAACTATATCAGGTCATAAAATGGGCATTAGTGATGTGGCTTGGTCCTCTGACAGCAGGCTAATAGTTAGTGCTAGTGATGACAAAACTCTTAAGGTATGCCTTTTCCTTATTTTGTTTTATATTTATTAATCTAGCAGTACTTGGTGATGCGTATGTATCACTTCACTCATGTTAGGTATTTGTCCAATGTGTTTTTGAACAAGTTCACAAAAGCCACTCTGATTTGATATTAATGTTATATTTAATTTATATGTTAAACAAGAAACAACAAAGTTGGTAGACCTATACCTTCCTAACAGTAGATGAGTAGACCTATACCTATTGAGAGATGCATGTTGAGCTAAAAATAAATGTTAACTGCAAAGAAGGTTGGCTAGTCTCCTTTTAACAACTTCTTTACATAATTCCTTTATCATGATGGAATGTTGTTCTATACCCTAAATATGTGGATTTCTCACGGTGATTGTACTCTTATCTCAAACTATGGAGATAAGATGTAAACTTATATTAGATAAATGCTACGGAGAGTACTTAATTGTGTCAAATATAACTATAATACCATCAAATATTTATCATTTTAAAAGCCCTACATACCTAGTTCCTTTGAAAAATAAAATTAATATTTTCCTAATGGGAACATATAAACACCATTGTTTCTGCTTTCTTTTTTATAACTGCTGTTAAAAATTATTGTATTCATAAAAACTTTATTTTATTACAGGTTTGGGAGTTGAGTTCTGGAAAATGTTTGAAAACACTTAAAGGTCATAGTAATTATGTATTCTGTTGTAATTTCAATCCACAAAGTAATCTTATTGTATCGGGAAGTTTTGACGAGAGTGTGAGAATATGGGATGTAAGAACAGGTTAGTGCCTCTATAACTTAAAAAAATATATGTAAAGCCTTTTCTTTGTTGATTACCCAGGTAAACATGCAATATATTTTCTTGTTGATTAAATGAGTAAAAATAAATAACATGCCTCAACCAGTGTGATTAAAACAGTAAACTGTGTTATATGTTGACATTATTATTAAAAAGCAAACTTTAAAAAACAAAAAGCAGATTGATACTTTATGTAAATGTAGAGAATTTTATTTCTGTAATTATCTTTATGACCCATACATACCTATTTAATCTGAAATGCTGATTACCATTCTTGGTGTGATTTTTTTGGCCAATTTATGTGATTGGAAAAATTTGATATTAAATATTAACTATGCTGTTTTATTATGTTTATATCATACTATCAGTCATTGTCCTTACTGTGTAATTTGTGCATATATGCAGCTTATCCCAAATAGAGGCTAATAAAGGAGGAAAGATCTTATCTTCAAACATTATAATTATCATCAATCATATAAAACTTTTCCATTGATATTATTACATATATCTTATATCATTTAAATATTGTTTCAGGAAAATGTTTAAAAACATTACCAGCTCATTCAGATCCAGTATCAGCAGTGCATTTTAATAGAGATGGAAGTCTAATTGTATCATCAAGTTATGATGGGTTATGGTAAGTAAATTATATTAGGGGTCATCCATAAATTACGTCACACGAATTTAATGATTTTTTGCCCCTCCCCCCCTCCTTGTCACAGCTGGTCACATTGTGAGACCCCCCCCTCCCTAGTGTGACGTCACATTTACCTTTTTTGTAAATTTATATTCAGAGATTATTGAATGAAAATGTGACGTCACGTAATTTAGGACCCCTCCCACCCCCTTGTCACACAATGTCACAGTTTGACGAGCACCTCTCTTCCCCTTAACCTGTGACGTAATATATGGATGGCCCCTTATAATGTACCTAAACAAATCAACAAATTAATGTTACATAATTTTGCAAAGACAGCAGATAATTGGTCATAAATTACCAGATGTTTAGGAACCAGAAGCAATAACATATTATAATTTAAATTGTAATAAGTAAATGTAAATTCATGTGCTTTCCCAAAACAGATATTTAAATACAACAAATAAATGCATTGTTATTAGTTTTTATAATGTAATAAAGTTTAGTGTCATAATCATAACATTAAAAACCCTTGAAATTACGAAACGGAATTAAATATGTGTAGCAGGGTCTCTACCTACACACGGGAATTGCGTCATATTTCGTCACACAGTGTACGCCCCGCGATAGCTGTGCAGTTACAAATCTTAATGACCTTTAGCTAGTGGCATTGAATATTAATTAAATGTAGAATCTTTAATACTACAAAAATCATTATATTGTTATTTAATGTAAATGAATCAAAATAGTAGCAACAGGTGATTGTCACCTTGCAATTATTTTTGCTATTCATTATTTCTGGTCCATGAACGTATAAAGAACAACGGACGTAATGCTGTCAATGCACAGATTGAAGCACCGAAATAGCGGCGTTGCGCATGTGTGCGTATTTTCTAGTAGGCGCCGAGCTTACTATGGTTTGTATGTGTGGGTGGATAACGCGTCATTTCATTACACATCCCTACTCCATGGAATATCGTTACCGAGCTTACTATGAATGCCTCACTCTGTGTATTGACAACACTCAGTCCGTTACTCTTTTTACGTTCATGTTCTGGTAAAATCTAAAGCTACAACCTTCAGCTTAAATTGAAGGTTAAAAGTAAAATCTTAACTCAAATTCAATTAAGGATAGCTAGATAATACAAATACCGAATGAATTTTTTTTGTGAAGTTAGTTTATTTGTAATTCATATTCTCTTAGGCCTCTAACTATGTGCCTCATAAAGACGCTCAGGATCGCACAGTGAGTGATGGAGAGAGCTATGCTTGGGATCTCTGCGTGATCGAATCAGAAATGAGGAGATCCGCAGACGTACAAAGATCACCGACATAGCTCAACGGTCCAGCAAGCTGAAGTGGCAATGGGCAGGGCACATAGCTCGAAGAACTGATGGCCGATGGAGTCGGAAAGGTCTAGAGTGGATACCACGTATCGGCAAACGCATCGTGGGAAGGCCACCCGCGATATGGACGGGCGACCTGGCCAAGGTCGCGGGCGTCGGATGGATGCAGGCTGCTTCCGACCGGTCGGAGTGGAGGTTGTTGGGGGAGGCCTATGTCCAACAGTGGACTTCTCAGGGCTGTAAATGATGAATGATGATGATGATTCTCTTAGGCACAAAAATCTGAATATAATTGCGTCTCGTGCTTTTTTTATAGTGCCGACATGTGAAATGTTTCTTTAAGGCCGCTATATTGCGGCACCGCCATCCTAGTAAAATAAAGCTTTAGTCTAAGCTGGTACTAAGCATGCACTTGTTTGTATTTTCAGTCGAATCTGGGACACAGCATCAGGACAGTGCCTAAAAACACTAATAGACGACGATAATCCCCCGGTCTCATTTGTGAAGTTCTCACCTAACGGCAAATACATCCTCGCAGCGACTCTTGACAACACACTGAAACTGTGGGACTACAGCAGAGGGAAGTGCCTCAAAACATATACCGGTCATAAGAATGAGAAATACTGCATTTTCGCCAACTTCAGTGTCACTGGTGGCAAGGTAAGGACTATTATTCTACTTTGTTCTCTGTGAACCCATATTAATGAAAACCCAGCCAATGTCTTTAAATTTATATGATGCTTTGCGTACTAAATCCATCCCATCTGTACAACACACAAATGTAGCAACACACAATGTACCTTCATTTCAATAAGTGATCATCACTATTAACTGTGAAAACGACCGATTGGTCTAGACCTTGCCTACGACGCCATAGGTCCTGGGTTCGAATCCCGGTAGGTGCAAACATTGATATGATGAATATTGATGTTTGTTTCCGAGTCATGGATGTTTCTATACTTATCTATGTATTTATATACCGTTGCTTAGTACCCACGACACAAGACCTTAGGGATCTTAGTGTGGGGACTAGGTTAATGTGTTGTGTAGTGTGAATATTATTATTATATTATTATTATTAAAAAAGATAGCTGATACAATGGCAATTTCTATTTACTGATATATTAATACATCTCATATTGATTTGGCGACAGTACACGCGGAACGATTTCAGAGTTTTACATAAAGTGATTATTGTTTTATTTTATTCCATGGTGATAAACCTACACACGCACTCACACTCACATACACTCATCCAATTACATCACACAACACAAGAATCATTATTATAAATTATACATAGTATTTCTAGCCTAGGGTTAAACACACGTATCTTATGCACTGTTTTTGATTTTGCTAATTTTAATTGTTTAAGTATAGATAATGAAATCCTTAATTGGCTTTATTCTCTGCTTATTTTTAATGTATAATCTGTAAGAATAGCTGTGGATTTTTGTTAAATAAATAAAATAAAATAAAAAAATAAAAATAAAGTGCAAAAACTACATGCACTATAGTTTGCTCCATAAACATTTTTTTACAATCATATTAAACTACTTACATATGTCCACAGTGGATAGTATCAGGATCAGAAGACAACCTCGTGTATATTTGGAATCTGCAATCAAAGGAAATAGTACAGCGGTTGTCTGGCCACACTGACACTGTGCTTTGCACCGCCTGCCATCCCACCGAGAACATAATCGCCTCTGCCGCTCTCGAGAATGACAAAACTATCAAGCTTTGGAAGAGTGATACTTAAATTTTGGTGAGTAAAACAAGGCCCTGTTCACCATCTCGAAGTATGTTTCAAGTTGTTACTTCCTCATAAGTAACAAGTAAAGCGCAGAAGTATATTTAAGTTGCTTGGCACTTTAATGTTGATTAGCCATATTTATTTACACATGGTGAAATTTGAGATAAGTTTTACTTGATATGTTATTTGACTATTGGTTTACTTGATACTTTACTTGGAGGTGGTGCACAAGTCTCTAGGTATAGGTGGCTAAGGTACTATTTTTTATTCTGCAACAGCTCCTGAGTTGCCATCATTACTGGAGCATGGAACCCGATTGCAATGCCTTTTTTAACCTTCTCCAGACTTGATGCACAAGCACAAACCTATATTTGTTTTAATACCATGGGGGACTTCTCTTGTAGTGGCTCTCCATTACTGGAGGTCTGCCGTCAGCTTCCTATATGCAGATGTGTCCCTGGCCATTCGAAACAGCTCCTCCTCATTAGGACTTAGGGATGTGTAATTCGCACTCCCCGCTCCACCCCTTTGAGGGTGATGAATGAATGTGTCAATATATGTATATGTATCGTCCATATCAAACAATCCGACGCCTTCAATAAATCGTACGCTTCATTACGCATGTGTCCCGCTTCTTCTCTGTCCGCATCTTATAGCTAAGAGAAGGTATTGCGACGTCGCGACTGTCGTGTCATAAAATGGTCCAAAATAAAAAATTGAACCATTCTTACATCTTAACGTCAGGTACGGGACAAATGTGCCTTGGCCTACTGAGCACTATCTAACAACGCCTTATATTTTGTTGCAGTTGTTCGAGTGGACGTTTGTTCTGCATTTTGGGCTTCACGCAGCGAGCCCGGCGCCCCCGGCTTGTGAATACTATTATTATAAGTTATCAGAGTTTAGGTGGACTTGGACTATAGATTGCCGAGTCAACTTAGTTGATCGGACCCAGTTGAAATGTGTGCATTTTCGGCTATAAGATATTTAAATATTTTTGTATCTGACCCGCATATGACAAAAAAGATATAAAATATGTTTTAGTTTTAATGATTTAGTTAAGTATGAGTTTTTTAAGGATTCTGCTTAAGAATAACTGTTGGATTCAATAAAAAATTTAGTAGTTCTAAAATGTGTCTGTTACTTATTTTATGTTTAATACCAGTAGGTTACTTCTAGACTTAGGAACACTATAGGTTGTTGTTTTTAATGCCAGATCATTGATCATTTGGCCCCTTGAGGATTAGCACATGATTAAGAAGCCTGTAACCCTTGCCGACGGTGAACAATCGAAAGTTCTTAAGTTAAATAAATATTTTATGAAGCTTTACTAGAGACCTCCAATCATCCTCCAATAATGATGTGTCTCCTGTAGATAATAGTAACTCTGTTGCCTACCTATGAACTAGTTCAAAAGCTGAACTACCTTGTGGAGAATGCTAATGGAAGCATTCCGCTGAAACGTAATAAATTACACTGTGATAGTGTCAGTAAATAGCTCGTGCATTAGGTACTTTATATTTTTTAGGAAAAATACGAAGGTAGGTACATACTACGTACTACCGATAGGTACTTACACCAAATGAAACTTATCGACTCGATACACAGACATCAAAGCTCGTGTCCTACTCTAGGCAGACAAGTTCAACATCTAGTCGCGGCCTTTCCACGTAATAGGCTGTAACCAGAGATATTAGGTCAGCCATCTCTGGGGATGTCCCTAGTTGAAACGCTGAATGTATATGAAAAGCAATTTGTGTACCTACAAGATTGGGGAAGGAAGTTTTCTTATAATAAGTGGTTTAAGTGGACTTTCTGGTACATATTACGCCAACGCTCCCAGATGTATGGGGAACAGGGTAGGAATAAGAAGAGGTGGGTAGGTAATATCAATAAAATGATTTTGGAAATTTTTTGGATTTGGCCGTCTTTTTAGTGTTGTGTGGTCCCATAGAACGAGTAAGTATCTATTCGATTATACAGCATTAGATACACCAGCAGGTGACAGATATTTACTGCAGACCAAATATATGATAATACTTTAGTAAGAAGATAGGTACTGCAGGCAAAACTTCTGTAGGCTAAGCATGAACCTTTTTGCGCGCGAATGAGATCGAGAAGTTTGTGCTTGCCCCACGGATCAGGCAGACATACCTATGTGGGTGTGAGAAGCGTATGTACCTAGTACTTACCAAGGTATATTTAATTTAGGCGTGTTGTAAGCAGGTTGTAAGTAATAGCAGAGGCGGCTCGTGATATTTTTTGATGGGGGTTCTCTATTTTAAAAATAAATTGTTCAGATTTAAAAACCCGCGTATAAGATTTAGTTTTCAAACTACTTACATTTTTGAGTAAGAGAAATTCCAGGACATGTTGGCTCTTTGGCTTCCACGCGCTTTTGTGTCTTTTACACACTTTTTAGATACACTGTATTCTTCCGTTTTTAACACAAAATGTCGTGCACAAACAGTTTTTAATATTAATTTTAAAGAAAAACAGCGATTTAACTAAAAACGCCGACACGTTTATAAACATAAAACGGTAAAATCGGCAACATCGCACACGCAGGTTATCCCCGCGCGGGCCAGATTAAGCTAATTTCTCATACGAAATCTTCTGTTTCATCGGCCCGTGTCGATGAGTCTCTTCGCACTCATTGAATATAGTAGGTTCTAGGAATCTTACTAAATTTCGTTCCATAGCGCTCCACTTGATACAAGTTACAACTTACTTAACACGAACGCGTGGGCAAAGGTAGGAAATCTATTAGACTGTTGTATAGGCATAGTAGAATAGAAAGAAAATTATAAATATAAAGAAATATAGACTGCCTATGTAATCTTAGTAGTGCACTGCACCAGCGCTCTTTAGGACTAACCGCCTCTGAGTCATAGAAAGGAAATAATGGGCCACTACTTATAGTACATACCTACCAACCTATTTCTCTTCTTTCTACAGGATGTAACAAAAGGGGTATGTTAAGCAAAAAGCTATATACAGCAGGATCTCTATAATCCGAACCCCTTCTAATCCGAACACGCCCCACCCCCGCCCGCTCGCCCGCGTTTCGCCGTCTCGCCAGTTGCTTACCGAATGTCGAGTAGGTATCATGCGCTTTTGTTATTGTTACTCGTTCGCCATTTTGTGTTGCTATTGCGTCACTTTTGCATCTATACAGTTACATACATATTTGTGTTTTTACATCATGGCTTCGACGTCAAAGAAAAGAAAACACGTTACCCTGACTATTTCTGAGAAATGCGAGATTTTGGATCAACTCAAGGAAGGTATTTCTTTTAGTTTTCTTGCGCAGAAATATGGTGTGGGCAAATCTACCATTTTTGATATTAAGAAGAAGGAAGAACAGATACGATGTTATGTTGTGAGAACTGAAAAGGGTCCAGGTGCTCGAAAAACGTTAAAAACGCCCGAAAATCCACAACTCGAAGATGCAATGTTTACGTGGTTTATAGAACAACGACGGAAAAACGTTCCCTTGTCCGGCGATATTTTGATGGAGAAGGCGAAATACTTTCATGAACGGCTTGGGCGAGGAGAGTTTTCTGCCAGTAAAGGTTGGTTAGAAAAATTTAAAAAGAGACACGGAATACGTCAACTCAAAATAACCGGCGAGAAGTTGTCAAACAACGAAGAGGCCGTAAAACCATTCCAGGACAAATTCATGGATATTATAAAGGAGAAAGATTTATCCGCAGAGCAAATCTATAATGCAGATGAGTCTGGTCTCTATTGGAAAACAATACCAGATAAAACGCTAGCATCTGACTTAGAAGTTAGAGCCCCAGGTTCTAAAGTTTCCAAAGATAGAATAACATTCATGCCTTGTGCGAATGCTGCTGGGACGCACAAACTGCCTTTATTGGTCATTGGAAAAGCACAAAAGCCACGTGCCTTTGCATCTGTACGAAAGCTACCAGTACATTACATGGGCCAAAGGAATGCATGGGTGACGAGACCTATATTTCTAGAGTGGCTTAAAGGATATTTTATACCTGAAGTAAAAAAATTCTTATCTAAGAAGAATCTACCACTGAAAGCGTTATTAGTTCTCGATAATGCGCCAGCACATCCGCTTGATGAAGACCTGCAATCCATTGACGACAATTTCACAGTTTTATACATGCCTCCTAATTGCACAGCTCTCATTCAGCCAATGGACCAAAACGTTATTCAAAACATAAAGGTGAGTTACAAGAAAAAACTTTTGCTGCAAGTTTTTGCGCAACAAGAATTGGAATCTGAACGTACTGTATCCGATGTCCTTAAGAAGACCACTATGAAAGACGCAGTTTTCTCGTTGGCTGAAAGTTGGCATCAGTTGAATGCGAACTTAATAAAAAAATCTTGGTCTCCCTTGTGGCCTCAATTAAATGTCGAAGAACATACAGACGATGACTTTGAACCCGAAGATGATATTCCTTTAGCTTTTTTCGTTAATAGAGGCTTTCGTGAGACTGAAATTAATGACTTCTTACTAAGCAATGATGACCTAAATGAAACTGAACCTCTTACTGACGATGAAATAATAAGTCAAGTAACACAGGAATGTGACGGCGAAAGTGAAGAAATGTCGCACGTTGAACCAGAAGCAAGCGTTTCCAATTCAAGCGCGGTGTCTGCCTTAAATACATGTCTTGAATGGGCTGACCAAGTGGACATTCCTTTGCCAGAAAAAATGCTTCTACGTAAATTGCGAGACAAAGCTTATTATTTGTCATTAAATACCTCCCGACAAACTAAAATATTGGATTTCTTTAAAAAAGTTTAATAAGTGTAACGTGTATAGATGAATATACATTTAAATTTTCACAATACTATTAGTTTTATTTCATAAAAATACCGTACAAATTCCCTGTACTATAATCCGAACGCTCCACGAATCCGAACGGGGGGTAAATTTTCGGAGTTCGGATTAAAGAGGTCGTAGTGTAAATAGCGCACTAAAAGGAACCTATCCACAAAATTCCAGACTCGAAATCGCATGTTTATTTTTCCAGATAGCATTAGGAAATTCTAAAGTCAACAGAGACATATCAGGGGAGGCTGGAGCAACATCCCAATGCATTGACTGACAACTCGAAGCTACAAGAAAAGGCTGAAGCGAAAGGACATATTGGCAATATAGGCTACACTTGTGTACGAAGAGGAGATGTCCTTACTGAAGGACACCCTCTAACTGACAACTTTCCTCAACAAACCTGCTTATAGCTAAAGCTGATTGCAGATTAAATTAGAGAAAGAAAAAAAAACAAAAAAAAAGATAGTATGGAGAATTTCTAAACAATTCAGGAATGTTCATACAATCTTGAAAAATAAACATGTGATTTCGGGCCTCAAATTTTGGAAATAGGTTTTCCATAGTGGGCTGTCTACATAGCTTTTCGCTTAACATACCCTTTCTGTTACATTCTGTATACATATAAGAAGTATGTAGGTACTAGCTTTATACAAATAACTAACAACGCATTAGGTACGAGTATCCGAGACTGTGTGTCGGCCTAATATTACCTGTTCTGTGGTGCCGACAGTACTAGAGGTAGTACCTAGGTACCTACGCGGTCCATTATTTCCTTTCGCTCAAAGAATCACTAACTAGAACAGAGTCGTTGTCGTTCTTTTGTATGAAAGTAATGCATTATGCTTTACCTACCTACAGCTTTGCACTTAGGTACATTCACGTACCTACCTATAAAAATAATTGTGTTCCGACCCATAATGATGTAGGAACTAATTCATTTGTAAGTTCATTCTACCTTTATGGGGTCGATTCTACTACATACCTATATTAATAAGGTGCCTTTGAGGTACATATTTGGCATTATATCACTGATCATTAACATCTGTCCCCTCTATGCTAACCGTGGGATCGAGCAAAGCAGAACTTCTGGTCGTCGTCGTCAGTATATTGCAGTCCACTGCTGGACGTAGGCCTCCTCCAGTGTACGCCACATGGCTCGATCTCCCGTTTTTGCCATCCAGTCACTACCAGCCGTCCTCTTTAAGTCATCGGTCCATCTGGTCGGAGGGCGCTCAACGCTACGCTTGCCGAGGCGCGGTCTCCATTCGAGAACCCGTTTACTCCACTGTCCATCGGTTCTACGACAGATGTGTCCGGCCCACTGCCACTTCAGTCTGCTACATTTCGAGACTATGTCTGTCACTTTGGTCTTCTGCCGGATAATCTTGTTTCGGACTTTGTCCATTGGCGAGATTCCGAGCATTGACCTTTCCATAGCTCTCTGAGTGACATGCAATCGGTGAGCCAGCCCCACCGTCAGGTTCCACATCTCGGCTCCGTAAGTCATGGCTGGTAGAACGCACTGATCGAACACCTTCTTCGATCGAAGAACTTCTGGTGCAGTCAGATAAAAAAGGATAACTCGGGCACATTACGACGACGCTCAGTAGAGAGCAATCGACTGGAGTCCTTCTGTAACCATAATAAATAAGCACCAAGCAGCCAACTCTCGAACCCCGCCCCCTTTTCAATCTAGTTCTCAATTGGTACCAACTAACGAAGCCTAGTTCGCTGTATTGCGTTTGCAATTTCAGGTAATCCCATCAGACGACCATCTCGCCCAAGAGCTTAGCCTTAGGAAAATTAGTAAATGAGAAAAGTTACCTGATTTTGTGGCAAGCTCCGGCGATAAGGTAGCGGGATGTCGTTTCGGGAAGTTTATTGTTGCAATGTAATGTAATATCGCGAAATAACTGCTTTAATAGCGTGAATTTCCGGCCTGCGTAACTGAAAATGGCGGTAAATTTGTTATAAGTTGGTATCATAGAATTTAATATTGTTAGATACTCGTAATAACGAAAGTTCGTTATTTATTGTTTTGCTTAATATTTTTACATGTCATTTACTATCTAAGTACTAGGTCATTATTTAAAACTACAGATCACAGAAGCTGTTTTGAGTAGTCTGTGTTTAAAACACATTTTTTATAATATACAAGTAGGTATATATGTCTTGTATTCTTTATTGTAGGTATTCACACACAAACATTGGACAATATAGTGACTTAACATAGTTACGCAGAAAATTTACAAAGGCGAGCTTATCTCTTCAAGAGATTATTTCCAGCAAACCCAAAACACAATTTGTAACACAATTTTATAGAGTCATTTGTGTTATGGCCGGCCACTTGCCAAACGCGCCTATCTTCATTAATAGCTTACATGTTAGATATGTTTTTAATTTTATGATTATATTACCACAGGTACTTATCCATTGGTAACCAAGAAAAACTTGTAAAAAAGAAAAACTTAGTTTTTCATAAAATTTTATCGTCGGCGGTATCTGAATTCTTGCTCTATTTTTTAAATAACAAGATAGTTGATTTTCCTTGCAAAGCATTCAGGAGCACGATCTTGGTCTCTACTTATTTGAACAAGTTCTTATCTAGGTGTATTCTATAATCTAAGGTAGGTATTTTAAACCTACAGACTTGGAAAATAATTATTTACTCATCTTGTAGAGTTGATTGAAATACCTATGTACTAGGATTTCGGAAGGCAAGTTGGTATAGGTAGGTACCTAATTTGTGAATAACCAATAACTTTGATACTTCAGATGATGAAAGAGTGTAAGATAACCACAATTCCGTCTAGGCATGGGCTTATGATATCCGGGAAAGGATTGAACATGTAGCAAATCACTCCGACTATGGATATATATCCTTTTAACATATCCAACTCCGCGTGCATGTCCGGGAACGAAGAGATTAAGTGGAGCGAGATATGACTGGGATTGGTTTGGTTAGGTTGTTGTAGGTGTCCTTTTAACAGATCCAACTCCGCGTGCATGTCCGGGAACGAAGAGATTAAGTGGAGCGAGATATGACTGGGATTGGTTTGGTTAGGTTGTTGTAGGTGTCCTTTTAACAGATCCAACTCCGCGTACATATCCGGGAATGAAGAGATTAAGCGAACCGAGATATGATTGGGATGATCTATCCAAATAATAATTAGAATATTTGAGGCGTATTTAAAAATCACTAAATAGGTACATTAAAACTATTGTCCTAAAAATTTTTTCCATATCCAAACAGCTTTTATTTACATTAAAAACAAAATGTGTTGTATAGTGTTTAAAAAAAAAAAAATACTTAAGATCAAATATAAAACGGAATAAATAGAAATTTTGGAAATTATAATTACGAAAACAAATATTTACATATACTAAACGGCATGCCTGTCGCTCGTGAGTATTCGTATATACTCGTGTAATGTCGTTACATTCGCGCTCATGCGTCTACTGCGATAGTACCGCGCGTTCCGGCGCGTTCGCATTCCGTCTCGCTCACTTATTCTTATCTTCGGCATTATTCGGTAGGTCGGAGTGGGTCGGATATAGGATATGGTAACTTTCTTTAAAGTGAAGGAGTTGATTCATATCCTCCTCTGGATATATATCCGAGGATATAGTTGTGTCCGGAGTTACCCATGTCTAATTCCGTCCCTTAAGGTCTTCTATTTACTTCTATGGAACTCTAAAATGGGAAAAAACATAATATATTAACTCAATCCATACCTCTGTCTACGCCTACCTGCAGCTATTTTTTCCGGGAAAATTATTTGGTAAAAATCTGATATATTTTTTTGTTTAATATAAGCAGTCCAGTAAAAATTTGGACAGCATCATCCATCACGAGGGGATTACCCCACTCGCCGGCGCGGCGGCGGCGCTGATCGCACGGCACCTGTGGCCTCCAGTTAGGTACGGAGTGCCTTAACAATTTACGCACGAGTGCAAACCGTGTAAAAATAGAAGAATTCTAAATTTGGCAATTTATGGAGACTGAGAGTTGGTATGCATGTAAGGTACCAGCTTAATAGTGCCTTAGTAGGTAGATACCTACCTAAGATCATAACATGAATGATGTTTGACGTGTAGGTACGTAAAATAAATGTTAAGACCGCCTTCTCTCGAAGAATATTTTTTTTAAAATGTAAGTAACATATTCACACACACACATTCACACACTTCACAACACATTGACCTAATCCCACACTAAGATCCCTAAGGTCTTGTGTCGTGGGTACTAGGCAACGGTATATAAATACATAGATAAGTATATAAACATTCATGACTCGGAAACAAACATCGATATTCATCACATCAATGTTTGCACCTACCGGGATTCGAACCCAGGACCTATGGCGTCGCAGGCAGGGCCACTACCAACTACACCAATCGGCCGTCAATTTACTTGGTGCGGGCGCATTCTTTTTCTCGTTTTTAGTTTATTAAACATTTTGTAGTGTTATTATAATAAATAAATCCAATAAACGTTAAATTTTCATCAAAATCGCTTCACCCCAAGTCTTGTAGCAAAGAAGTTGATTTGCTGAAAGAAATCTCTACTTACTAGAAAAACTGAAAAAAGCGCGCAATCGTTTGAATCAATATATATAAGATATTGTAGGTACCTACCTATTGTAGGTACCTACTTACTGTATACTGAGGGCCTAATTTTCTACTGGTCAGGTAGCCTATGTGAAGGAAAATTTTGTTGCTGTGTTTCTCCAAAACTTAAACAGATTTTATCAACTTTATCCTTGCTTGAGATAATTACCCAGATCATTGAAAATTCGCCCCTTATTTTAAAAAGTACTAAGGCTGTAATTGGTGATTAGGTACTTATTGAGTACAATTTAATTTAAAAATTAAAATTTGGGGCAAGATGAATCAGTCGTGTCATGTTGTAGGCAAGCTGGGGTAAAGTGAGTTGGAGAGTCAGAATATGTAAGGAATGAAGTATATACTTCTATAAATAATAGCTTTTAAAACTTATTTCTTAAGTAGATACAAATTCGACAGACGCTTCGAACTTCGTTTGCGTGAAAACTGCGCGAGTTCGTTCGCGAGCTTCAGTGATCGACGCGATTCATCATCGGTAGCACGCCTACTTATAGGCTCTATGACACGCGACCTTTGCCCGGGAAAATTCAAAATTAAAAAATATATTTCCTTTTCATATTTCGAACGCATTTTTTCCGGCCAGTCCGGTTCAGTTTTGTGACTCGTGCTGTGTTTTTGATTGCGATTTGATTTGAAAGTGTCGTATTTTATTGTGCTTAGTTGGTGAAATTGATAACAAGGCTTTTTCAAGGTTTGTAGATATAATTTTTAAACTTTGTTAAACTTATACCTATGAGGTATGTACCTACTTTATTGAAAAAGAGACTTTACAAAGAAAATGAGGTCTAGATTGGTTATGATACTTGGTTATTACTAATGATATCATACTCAATTGAATTGCTTATCGTTTGTTCTTGGGCCTCAAATTATTGTATTTGTCTACAAAATAATTGAAGCATTTTTAAAGCTAGTCCAGATACTTTATGGTGTGTAATGTAATTTTTAAACAGTGTCTAACTTAAGACGCGGTTTTGTAATAACACCGCCTGCCTGACGCCAACCCTCCTTGGGAATTAGTGTGTACTTACATAATATTTAAGATCATTACATACATACCCGACAGATAAATAATTAACTCTTCGTACAACGTCATTATTTCTTCAAATTTAAAACAGGTGGTAACAAAAATTTTAATTTGTATCGAAATGTTTCATAACCATACATACTTGGAAGTAAGGAACTCGAATCGGGCCTTCTCTCAGGCGATAAGCTAGCAACCTGTCACTAGTCATTAACATCTGTCCCCGCTATGCTAAACGTAGCTGTGGGATTTCCCTAATGATCGTACTCCAGCTACTCAGCTACCCCATCTCAGGAATACAGCGGTAGGTACCTATGTATGTATATATCTCTTGGAAGTTTAATTGAAAACGAAACCGAAGAAATTTTATCCGAGAGAATCCTCCACCCTATGAACAAAAGTATCCTAAGTAAATAAATCAATAAGAAATAAATCACGAAAAGGAAGCGTACTTACATACTTCATCCTAATTCCATAAAAAATAAACTTGAGAGTTTTCTTTTAGGCAAACTTGGAGGCGTACAGTCACTGGCGGACTAACAGGGGGGCGGTGGGGGCGGTCCGCCCCGGGCCCCACAACTGAGGGGCCTCGGATTGGCATATTTAAAAAAAAAAATTCCTTGTCTACTCAGACAATGTTATTTTAACATAATCTGCTGTAATTAAACCATTCTTCCGATCATTTACCATAATAAGTAAACGGTGTAGGTACCTAATTCATCTAAGTTCATAAGATTCATAACCAGAGGTCGGAATTAGGTAGAGTCATTTATGTACTTGCATCGAAATGTTGATATTAATGTGGACATTCCCAGGATTTCTAATGGACAATCCCGTGTGGCCAACAATATTACAAATAAATAATAATAAAACCCTCAGAGATAGACAAATAAAACAAAGATAATTAACATAAAATGTTTATTAGTTTGTAATTTGAGGCATATCCACTTTATTCTTTCGCTGTATGAAATCAGTGCAAGTACATAAATGACTCTACCTAATTCCGACCTCTGTTCATAACGCATTCATAGGGCCTGTTTCAACACTTACTGATAAGTGCCCGATATAATTATCTGACAGATATCTCTATTGACATCTCCCTCTTGTTAGTACGAACCGAAAGAGACGGCATCACACATATGTGGCGGATAAGATATCCGGAAGATATCTGCATTTGTTTAATTCAGTAAATCTGGAGGGCGGGCGCCAGGGGGCCCTAAAATTAAAGACCGCCCCGGGCCTCAAAAAGTCTTAGTCCGCCAGTGCGTACAGTACTCCTTAGACTCAAATACACTTTTCGGTATTGTATCGTCGGTGATTAAGAAGGTATAAAGATACTAAGGAATACCTAGTTGATGATTCTGCTTCAGCATACTTGTTTATTAGAAATATTTAATTGAAAATGAAAAAAAATTTTACTCGAGTGAGATTTGAACTCACGACCTCTCGCAAACCGATCTTTTGCTCTAACCAACTGAGCTATCGGATCAATTAACTCGGATGACGAATTTTACCATCTCTTTTACATTACGTTTTTGGCAACGTTATTTTTTCATCCCGATAGCTATATACTAGCCAAATCTCGTATACACTCAAATATTGAAGTAAATGAAAAGCCATTATTAGTAGATTAAAAAATTCAAATTCAAAATTCTTTATTGACAAATAAAAATCACATAAAACATTGCAGATATCCTTTTAAGTTAATAATAACCTGTGACAGGAGATCCTATTTAATTATTGGCACATACATGATACATATGATGATGATGATGATGACATACATATTTATCAACATTAATATAGGTCTTTCTATCTTAGTTTAAAATTTACGTTAACTAAACTTTAATTACCTACATTTCATTGTTTTATTTAGTAGATACTTATTAGTTGTTGTAAATTTTATAGGATGCTGAGAACAACACGAAAGGAACTAAGAATCGTATCAGTTCGTTTGATAGATAGTTCGTCCGCTTATGATTTCATAGTAAAATTAGGGGAAAAATCTAATGAGAGAAATAAATTTTGTATTGTATGTTTGCAAATAGGTATACCTATTATTTGCAAAACAAAATAATAGGCATTATATCTACCGCTAATTCCTACCTATAGGTTATTTTTTTTAACGGTAGATAAAAGGGCACTTTTCTTCTAACACTACGTGCTATATAGGGTGTGGTGTGAGTGACAGCCAGGCAATATGCTGACTTCATACCATGATTCTGAATCAAAAACCATTAGTAAATTTTAGCATTTTCCGATTTTTTTATTGTTTCAGTAACATAATAGTGTACCTAATCGTTTGTGTAGGCCAAGTTAATACCTAAAATGCAAGATTTTAAACAGTCGACATGATACACAAAGTTGCGGTCAAAAGTTAACTCTGTTAACTGACTAATTCTTAACTCGCTATAGGCTTAACTATAAGTTATTTTGTACAGTATAGGCATATCCGTGATCCAAAAACTGCAATGTGCCACAAACTTGTGTGACTCAATTCACACAAGTGATCCAAAAACTGCAATATGCCACAAACTTGTGTGACTCAATTCACACAAGTGATCCAAAAATTACTTAATTAAATATAGTAACTAAGGCTACGTAACGGTATTTTACTCTATAGATCAGGTAGCTTGATATTGAAAGCCACCTTGAATGAAATGGGGAAATGAAAAAGAGTGAAATCCATTAGTGACAAAGTACATTGTCGCTAGAAACTAGAAAGGAGTTCGGACTATTAGGTGTACCTATATCCACATATACCACGATTATTACTTGTACTATTATAGTATTTATGACACGTCCGTCTACATCATTTTAGTTTTTCTTTGTTATCGGAGTAAGAAATGTGCAAATGGATGTTTGTTAGTCTTTCACGATATACCTTATATTGAGCGGATTTTGATTTACTAGGCATATACGAGTATACATACAATATTGATACCATGACTTCAGACCATGATTCTGAGGCGGAAAACACTGAAAATTTTCTCAGGAAAATTCCAAAAAATTCCGATTTCTTTTTCATATTTTCAGAAAAAAAAAATTGTTTCGTTTAATTAGGCCTTAGATAATGACTTAAAAATAAAATTTGAATCAAAAGATAATTTTAAAAAAAGGTGCCCTAAAAAAAGTTCAAATAACTGATCAACTCTAATAATGGAAGTCACAAGTGATCCAAAAAACAGCAATGTGTCACACAATAACCAATAAGCCCATTTAATTAGTCACAGCATCGTGCAAAAAATTACTGATATTAGGTAAATCAAAAATACATTTCCTGCGAGTAATATCACTGTCGTATAACTCAACACAATGGTACTTGTTCAGCATTTCAGTATTTGCCTGGCTGTCACTAACACCCTGTAACACGTTTGTTTTCCCAAAATGGGGTAGCAAGAACTGCACGATCATAACATAAGGGAGATCCCTCAGCCGTTTCCACATACGCGATTCTGCAGGTCTAGCTACTCCATTATTTGGAAACACAGACATGTGTAATATATGTAGGTATATATGTATCTAATTTTCTTCTTATTCAGCCTATTGCAGTCCACTACTGGACGTAGGCCTCCCCCAGGGCACGTCACAAGGCTACTACGTGGGCAGGCGGGTTGGTGACCGCAGTGTGGTTTTCGGACTATGCTGTCAGTATCTATCTTAATATATATAAATCTCGTGTCACAATGTTTGTCCTCAATGGACTCCTAAACCACTTAACCGATTATAATAAAATTCGCACACCATGTGCAGTTCGATCCAACTTGAGAGATAGGATAGTTTAAATCTCAAATTATAGTCGCAATTTTAATTTATTGCTAATTATTTGTCTGTTATACCTTTCGACTTGGTTGAGTAAGTAATCAATAGATGGCGCTGCTTTGGTAAACCGACAAACGTGTCATATAAGCTACAATTCAATTTCCACGCGGACGAAGTCGCGGGCGTCCACTAGTATATATATATATATATATATACATATATATATCTATATAGATATATATATATATGTATATATATATATATATAGATACTGACAGCATAGTCCGAAAACTACGGAATTTCCTCATCATCACGATCATTTTTCTCCATGGAAGCATACCTGGGAAGTGTCTGGTTTCCAAAATATTAGGGTCCAAAGTTGAGTAAATAGACAGCGTTTTTCTGCATAAATGCACATAGACGCGCGTAGCAGGATTTTTTCACAAAAAATAATTAATATCTGTCTATAAAAAAAACTAACATAAACACTAGACACTATAAATTTCGCACGATTTTTTTTGCATAAACTTACTTTATTTCGTGTATACAATACGTACCCTTCGTTAAAGGTGGCCACAAAAAACACCCTGTATATATATATATATATCTACCTATAAACATTTTTTTACAAAACCATTACTTCTCCACAACATAATTCAACTAACTGATCTGAAAAATGGCCACGACCATTAATTTCGTTGTTATTTCCTTACTTGCGAAGGGATACCACGTACGAAATATATTTTCCGATGTTCCACAACAAAAGAGCGGGAACTGATGGCGATTACGGAAACTTATGGGTGCTTAGACCAGGTTACATCTTTTGGCATCGACGTTTATTGGTGCTACTACCCGATATCGACGTTTAGAGGCTGGCTCTATTCATCACGTGATGGATATATGATGGAAATATGTATGTATTTGTCACTTTTGGAATCTATACATATAATAAAAATGTTACGGATCGCTGTCTGTACATGGAAGATATATGAGAAAAAAATATTATAGGAGACCTTTATCAACGCAATAGAACCCAAAATGATTATTTTTGGAATTTTTGTCTGTTTGTCGGTTTGTCTGTGCGTTTGTGCACGCTAATCTTAGAAACGGCTGAATCACTTTCGATGCAGTTTTCAGGAATATATTGTGACAGGTCCCATTTAACATATAGGCTATTTCTTATCCCGGGAAAATGTTTTTATCCCGGATAATTTTGACATTTTGTTTTTTCTGTAGTCCACGTGGACGGAGTCCACTAGTTGTTAATATAATTATGTGTAGATATCTACATTTATGTGTAGATAGATGCATGGAACCAGATGTGACACAGTTCACTCCAATTAAGGTGCCTCTGTGCAATACGCTTTCAGTAAACTAAAACCATGGTCACATATAACACAAATTGTGTGAAATTCCTTTATGGTTGTGTTCTAAACTACTTACTACTTCAGAAGTAACTTGTGGATAGTGTAGTGGACTGTGTACTTATTTATACTTTTAAAATAATATCTAACTATTTATTTTTGTATACAGTTGTTAACTGTCTCAAATAAATAAAATAAAAAATAAAAATAAATAACTACCTATAACTAGTGGTGTGGGTACCACCCACTCATTGATCTGTACTATGGTAGCGGTGCCGTAATATAGCGGTCATACGAACGAAAAAAGCATCCGTATTTACGGTGCCGATATGTTTATTCACTGGCACCTATCATAGAACACCAAACCTTAAAAAAATCTTGTATTCTTTATTGTACACACAAACATTGGACAATATAGTGACTTAACATATCGGTAGTTATACAGAAAACTTTGTCAAAAAGATATAAAATGTTTTATTACAAGCAAACACTAGAAGTTACCTAAAAAGGTAGGTACGTATACCAATCATAAAAGCGTCTTTACTTGACAAAGCATGTCTCCGATTGTATGTACCTAGTATACGGCCTTACATTTCAGTTTTGGGTATTATATATGCATTTATGTATCTACACAGATGGGTTACTGTACCCCTTTACACTGTGAAATGTTGAAAGCTTCGTGAAAATGGATCGAAAATATAGGCTAGCGCTTCATCCGTACTGTTTGTATTCGCTTTTACTCAATCTGGAACAGCGGAATAAATTACTCTCTTCGTTTGAAATATTTTATTTTATGGCAGAATATCGTGGCTAATTATTATATATACATACATATACACAGCGATGTATTCCCGAGATGGGGTAGCCAAAACTGCACACCTAAAACGGAAATCCCAAAATCACGTTTAGCAAAGCGAGGACAAAATGTAAACTAAGGAACTTGGGCATTCTCTCAGGCGAAGGAACTTATTACTGATCATTATACTACAGGATGTAACAAAAAGGGTATGTTAAGCGAAAAGCTACGTAAATAGCCCACTGTAGAGAACCTACCCACAAAATTTGAGACTCGAAATCACATATTTATTTTTCAAGATTGTATGAAAATTTCTGAGATGTTTAAAAATTCTCCATACTATCGGGAAAAATAAACATTTGATTTCGAGTCTCAAATTTTGTGGATAGGTTCTCTACAGTGGGCTATTTACGTAGCTTTTCGCTTAACATACCCTTTTTGTTACACCCTGTATATTAGGTAAAATCGTTGTTTTATGGATTCGGCAGACGTATTTAGGTCTGATACTTAAATAATAAATAAATTTTGTTGTTAATTAAATAGATATGAAAGTATCCAGGGAAAATATACCTTTTCGGGAAATTAATGACTTTATGTTTTTATAACAATGTATTCAGGGGCGGTGTACGTTCAATATCTGTTTGTAAAAACTGTCCATCTGTTACAATGATAGCGTGATGTGACCTCGCCACCATTAATGGTGATTGGCAGAGCAAAAACCGGAGTCAATCGAAGTGTTCCGATTAAGTGCCAGCGGTATATAAATGATGGCAAATGGCGACACTCCCTGCGCCGCAATAATATGTTTTTCCGACGTTTCCTTTAGGTGGAGCTATATTTAGACCACAGTTGACTTGATACGTGTTGAAGGTTGGATGTTTTAATGAAAAATAGCCGTTGAAGTCCATTGCTCCGTAACGATCTTCATCATCAGGACTTTTCTTTGTTTGTGTTCGGCATAAAGGCTACGCGTCCGATTATGGGCGTTTTTCACTAGACGACACGGCCAAGACACTGCCGGGCCCCCCATAGATGATGAAAAGCCGTGGTCGTGTCGTGACCGTGTCGTCTGATAGAAAAACGCCCTATCAGACAGTCGGTTATCGATGCCTGCTACGAATGTCGTAGCATGGACGTAGTTGCTACGTACCTCGTAGCAGGACGCCAAAATGTCACCTATGTTTTATATCATTTTCATGACCGATGAGTAGATACTTAAACCAACCCGTAACACTTAAGGGCGTTAAATTAATGACCCTTGCCATTATTTTGCCCTTTCTGAAAGATAGGTTCCCACGGGAAATATATTTGCATATCTGACAAAAGGGATAGGCTTGTAACTTTAATCATTGTTTACTTATCTTTAGTAGGTTGGATCAAAGTGCTTGTCTACAGAGTTGGTGCAAAGCAGAGCGGAGCGGAGAACATAAGAAAAATAAGTTCAGAAAATAATTACATAATATATACAATTTCCTATTTCATCCACCCCGCTTTGTCACCCTCTATTCCACTTTGCTCCACTTAATCAATTTGATGAATGGTCAATTTGTTAAAAATGTTTGACAAATCCAAAAACGACTCAGACTAGTTTTATCCGTGTAGCGTCACGCTCACAGGGTTTGAGACTCGTACCTTTACGGAAAGCGGAAACCAGGAGATGCGGGAACTCGCGTTACACCCATGGCGCGATGTATTCTCATTACCAACTAATTTGACTACTCATGTAGGGCCTTAGACAAAGTAACATTTTTCGCTCATCACGTGATAAATTCCATCCGACCGCTATTACGAGTATACATATTTTTTGTTTGAAAAAGGCTTGTCAACAACATAAATATCACACACTAGTGGACGCCCGCGACTTCGTCCGCGTGGACTACAGAAAAAACAAAATGTCGAAATTATCGAAAAATATTTATCCGGGATAAAAAGTAGCCTATGTGTTAATCCAGGGTGTCAGCTAATTCCATACCAAATTTTATTAAAATCGCTTCAGCCGTTTTTACGTGAAAGAGTAACAAACATCCATCCATCCATACTCATAAACTTTCGCGTTTATAATATTAGTAAGATAAGATTATTAAAACATTATTTGAACTTGATTCAATAACACAATAATAAATCAATAAAAATAAAGAAAACATGCGCAATAAATCAAATTATACTTAAATTAAAATTAATTGACTACCAAGTTAGATGAAGCTCAATACATACATAAAATCACGACTCTTTCCCGGAGGGGTAGGCAGAGATCACGGATATCAAAGTTAAATGGCGTTTCATCGTCTAAAGCGTATTTGTCTCATATTTGTATAAATATGAGACACAAACTAAGTTCCGTCGTGTATGGGCTCGGGTGTTTTGGGTTACAAACTTAGTTAGATGGACGTATTATCTTCTCCGAGCTTGTGATGTTTGGACCCAAACAAAGTTGTTGCCGAATTCTTTGAGAATGGTCAGGTTTCCGTGCGAGTGAACTTAGTTGCGATAGTTTTAGGACTGTCAGTTGTTTCCAAATGGGAATACGACTGTAACAATCTTTGTCTTCTAATATTATGTAGGTATGTGTATGGTTATTGTATAGGGTATAACAGAAAGGGTATGTTAAGCGAAAAGCTATGTAAATAGCCCACTATAGAGAACCTATTTCCAAAATTTAAGACTCGAAATCACATTTTTCGAGATTGTATGAACATTCCTGAGTTGTTTAGGAGTTTTCTATACTATCTGGAAAAATAAACATGTGATTTTGAGCCTGAAATTTTGTGGGTAGGTTCCTTTTAGTGGGATATTTACATAGCTTTTCGCTGAACATATCCCTTTTGTTACATCCTGTATGAATTTGTTGTGGTATAGTCAGGATATTGGATTCCTTGTTGATGTTCGAGTGAATAGGGCCGTTTACAGTTTTTTTATTTGTATTTATATCGAAAGATCATAAAAGAAACATTTGCGAAAGAAAACCTTCGCTAGCGTAAAAACTTTCCGGGATATAACGATTTCAAAATCTCAATTTTAGGATTGCCAAAAATAATTGTATCGTCACTCTTTCAGTAACTTGTATACGCGTAAAATAACTTTTGCTCTGCAGAAATTTTAAATATTGCGTTATAAATATGGTCACAAAGCAAAAGCTGCTGTAAATTATGCAGGTGGACATGTGATGTTGTAATTTTCAATTAATTTCACATTTGAAAAATGGACTTGCCCACTTAACTTTGAAAGCGTATTACTACCACATTTGGACACTTTATCAAACTGTAATTTTACAGATAGGTACGATTTTGATGATTTATTCTGATAAGCATAGAATATCATTAAAATTCAACCATAGTAAACATCCATTGTCATGTGAGAAATTAATGATAAAGATTTTCGATGTTGTTTAAAAAGGACTTTTGATAGCAAAATGTATACATATTTATACAAGGTTTAGCTTAAACAATGTTTAAATTCTTTTGTAATAACACGGTTTAAGGTAATGATAGTTTAGGCCGGACGACAGCTATACGGCTTAAGTGATAAAATTATACCATTTCATTTTTGGTAAAGAGATGGCAAAATTCGTCATCCGAGTTAATTGACCCGATAGCTCAGTTGGTTAGAGCGAAAGCACAGTTTGCGAGTGGTCGTTGTTCAAATCTCACTCGGGTGAAGAATTTTTTCATTTTCTTATTAATATTTTATCATTTCATATTAATTTTGACAAGGTACCTAAGCACGTCTCATTTTATTTTCTAACGTCGTCCTATCGATAGACGCACAAGGACACACAAATATCAAAGTTGTCATGTTGTGATAGATATCTTACATTAGAAGGTAACGAGTAAATAATTTTTGTTGTGAAATATCGGATTTTATTTGGGTAAGTACAGTACCTACGTACTACCTTAGCAGCAGCTATAAGAGATTTAGTTTATGTACTGTGATATGCTCACGACTAGGACTTATGCCTTCAAAGTCAAGTTGGCCATCATCAAAATGGAATAGTCATAGGCACTGTAAAAGTAAATACCAAAAAGTACGAGGTTTAAAGGCCGATTTTTACAAACGTCAGATATAATCTATCAGAAGAATAAAGTTGATGCAGCCTAACTTAATCATGATAAAGACAGCATTAAATTTATTCTTCTGATAGTCGGCCCTTAAATGAATGAATTCCCATACACCATTAGCAATAAATAGTAACATTTACAGCGTAGTGTTACTAAAACAACCACAAATTGCTTACACAATATTGTTCAGTTTAACGTATCACCTTAAGTTGTGGGGAATACTTAAGTAATTTACATTAATCTCTTAACTCACGCTATAATCCGTGGCGGGGTGAGTCAGGGTAAGCCAAGTCGAAGGTGCTGTCAACTTTGATAAGAAATGTTTCGATGTTTTGATTCTTGGATAATTTTTATTTTTAGTTCTTAGTTTTTAGCTATGTTATATACAGGGTGTAACAAAAAGGGTATGTTAAGCGAAAAGCTATGTAAATAGCTCACTATAGAGAACCTATCTACAAAATTTGAGACTCGAAATCACATGTTTATTTTTCCCGATAGTATGGAGAATTTTTAAAGATCTCAGAAATTTTCATACAATCTTGAAAAATAAAAATGTGATTTCGAGTCTCAAATTTTGTAGATAGGTTCTCTATAGTGGGCTATTTACATAGCTTTTCGCTTAACATACCCTTTTTGTTACACCCAGTATATGTTACTAGAATGGTATTCTGTTCGGAACGGGGAAAAATAAGAATATAGCACAACCAATATGGAATGGAATGGGCCATATGTTATTTTGATGTAAGTATTAGTAAATTTTACTATATTTAAATCTTATAAGTAAGAAATTTTATATTTCAATACATGGTGAAAAGTGGGTGTAATTTGCTTTATATATTTCTGTCCAACCTCTTTGGGGATAATGGACGTGACTATACCTATGTGTATGAACCCATGTCATTTTATATTTTTTGCCAGACTTGTTAGTCAAGTTCAATGAGTTTGTGTCTAGGGCGAGATTACCAACTAAACCCTTCATTTTCATTAACAACTCCAAAAATAATCACATTCGATCTCACAGTCACCTTGATTAGTTCACATCACGCAAGGACGTAAAGTGTAAAACCACTATCGTTATCGCTTTCATGGTAATACCCTACTTTCCCTTGAGGGCACTCGAGATGGTTGTACTTTTTTCTTTGACATTAGAGTAATTTTTTAATTGTTGAAAGAGCACAGCGAAGACTCATATCATTGACTAATCATTGATTTTAGTATTTACTTGATGCTATAGTAACCTGTTCGACCCCAAGTTGACTTGAGTCAAATTAATGAATCGTAGTTGAGTTTGACTGAAGTTTGATTTAACAATTGATGTAATGTACTTATTTATTTGATACTCAAGTTGGACTCAAGTCAACTTGGGATCGAACAGGTTACTATAGCGCCAAGTAAATACTAAAGTCAATGACTTGTGACCTTTAATTTTATTAATCAAAAGTTTATCAGACAGGAAACGCAATCGGACTGGCATAGTATAAATAAGCGTTGTATAAAGTTAAACCGACAATAATCCAGAGCAATTTGTCTAGAAGTAGTTCGTTCTTAGTTTATTCTCAATAAAACTCTATGGCACGTTTATTATTGTACGGTATAAGTTTTGATGACTGAAGCTGTTCAAGAACGTGTTTTATTCGGCTGTAGAGAGTACTGCAGCTGCTGGGGATAAAATCATGCTTCTAAGTATATTTTATGGTGAAAAGCTTCATCTTTTGAAATTCTTCATTGAAATCAAATCCATCAAAAACTCGTAAAAAGGCTTAACGAATGAATGAGAATATGAGGGCAATAAATTAAGAACTATTTATAAAGATGTAGATGTAGTTACTTGACTTACCATCACATTTCTATCCAGAATTTTTTCGTTTAAACTTTAGCCTTGATTGCATCAAGCCTTAAACTTAAGATTAATTTTAAATGGCGTCACACACTCATCACACATCACTTTTTTCTTTAACTATGCAAACGTATAAAAAGCAAGACAAAATGTGCACTAACCCGCGGATAAAAAAAATTACTCTACGATGAAGCATTTGGTGTAAAAGACCTCTATTCCATTACGTCCAAACACAAATACAATCAAAACAAACACTGACAGCATTCAATTGGAAAAGTAAATCGCAGTGAAAGTAAGGTGAAACTATCAGTGGATAGCACTAATGATCTCGGTCGTACACGCAACACGGCTAAGATTAGATCGCCCCCTTCGTGGGGTGCAATTTCCGCGATAGGCGCGATAGCAAGCCGCAAAGCTTTTGTGGAGCCCTATTCTGAAAGTATTTTGAGATTGCAAAGGAATATAAAGGATATCGCTTTTATTGTGATACTTATTGATTTCGATGCCGTGCCTTTTTCAGGGTTCTGTCGTTCTAAAATGGGTCTTCTAAGCGAATTTAAGTACAGCGGAAATGTGTACATACATGTGTATTTTTTTCTTTTGAATTCGATATAGGAACAGGTAAACAAGGTACGTAATGAGCATGGACTGACTTCATACTTGCTTTTCTTAGAAATTACATTGATATCATTATTTCCTTGTGATGAAGTTGAAATTCAGAAGTGAGTATTAAAAATGCCGTGGTGCCGGCAGAGTAAAGTTCGTACCACCCCATGCCTGCCCGTGGGTATCGTACGAAGCGATAAAGGGTTTCTGGGAGGTGGGCAGCAGCGCCTCCCTTGCTTACAATAAAGTCCAAAATTCAGACTGCGATCACCAATCCGCCTGCCCAGCGTGGTGACTATAGTCAAAAACCCCCCATATAGGCAGTAGCCTTGTGGCGTGCCCTGGAGGAGGCCTACGTCCAGCAGTGGACTGCAATAGGCTGAAGAAGATTAAAAAATAACACTGAAATTTTAATGCTCTTTGAAAATTGTATTGTACGATTATTTTCGAAGTTTTGCGATGCCCATTATTGATCTTGTACAACTGTATATATTAACCATTGATCAAGCGGAATCGCAAAAGACTGTATTCCAAAATTGCTAGATTGCGGATCATTGTTCTTATCAAGTTAGTGTCAGCGCTTTTCGGACCCGCAATTTGTTTGAGGCTTAAAAGGTGAATTGATTTGTGACAATTCATTCTTGCAAGGGTTTTAGGGAAAATAAAGTAAAACCGCCTAAGTGTGATAACGATCAAAGGTTTTCTGTTCTATAGGATATTTCGTCACAATGTTTTCGAGTCATGTGGTTACCTATATAGGACGATAACGTGCTTATTCACCCTTAACCTACTCGCACAACATCTAAAGTTAACTTTAAAAATCGTGTATTTTTGTTATAATTATCATCGAATTTCTTATACTAAGTATTTGGAGATCATATAATTCGTAACAAAATAACAATTTTTTTTTTGAGATACTCTCTTTAGATCTTATTGTGCGCTTCTTCTTCTACGATCTTATTTGTGGTTAAAATAGGATGTCAGGTGAAAGTTGGGTATGTACCTATAATTTACACACTTCTGCCTAACCTATCTATATTACCTTTAGCTTTATTTACCCACTGGAACCTAATGTTTTAGACCAAATTATAATAAAAGTGTTCATACTTGTGCGTTCCTGCGTAATTAAGTTTGTGCGGAATATAATTAAATGCCCCGAAGTTAACAGAGCTATAATTAATTACTTTAGCTGGAATAAAGCACTTGTTAGTTGAAAACGAGACAAGTCTTTAGCAAATTAAATGGGAGAAAAGATCTAAGTAAATAAAAAACATTTGGTTGGGTGTTTACCTTTTCATTTCATATTACCTATCTCAATTAAATCAAGTTTTTGATAACTTATAATATTTGGCACAACTGGTTTCGTTACCGGTTGCTAGATTAGTATAGAATAGGGTAACCTCTGGGATTATGGTAACCTGTAATGATAAACATTAGTTATATATGTGAAAATAGGTTTATGTCGAGAGATTACATATTAACACACGCACAAACAAATACAATAGCAACAATGAGTTTTTAAATCATTTTATTGGGTACATATCCTTATGTTTGCTAAACACAAAATTTTAACTGGTTGGCTGGAAAAAAATCTCAGTTGGAGATAAGCTCGCCTATGTAGGTACATTATTTTTATCATTATGCTATAATTATGTTTTTTGTGTACAATAAAGAATAGAAACAAACAGGGTAGGAACATAGAGGCCTTGGTTAAAAACGAAGACAGGGGAAAACATATAAAACAATACAAAAGAGCTGTATGCGACTCTATCTGGGGTAGAGCTCGAAAAGCGGCTTAGGTGGAACAAAATAACTGGTCAAAGTGAGGGTTTAGTTTGTACACTTTTGTTCGGCCTCTTTGGGTTAATGAGTGTGACTGCAGATATGTAGGAACCACCCTCATGCGGCCGAAGTAGCTAGGTGTGGCTAGTTATATCAGTGGACACTAAATTGATTTTACCCAAACCTTTTTATTTCAATAACGTAGTCCTACGGACATTTACGAAAGTAACTGAAACACACAGAAAAATATTACAGTCACAAGCACACTAGCGCTAATATCGGTGGACTTCAATGCTGGACCGAAATAAGAAGGTAGCAGGGAACATCTATCGGTAAGTGGGGTAGAAAGCCGTTTAGAGAAAATGTCTGTCTTAATCTGCACCATCTTACCTTTCACGAAATCAATGTATTTACTTGTATCGTTTAATGACTATGTATTTTCTATTCAATGTAAACCGGATCTTTTTATACCAGATGTAAAATTACATTATTTCTGGAAAAACTAGGAATTCATTCTAGAAAGAATAATTAACTGTAAGTAATTATTAAAAATTACGAAAATAAACGAAAAAGCCCAAATCCATAAGGCACATAACATAATATTAGGTACTCTGTTTCTTATGTATTCGAAGATTTCGTATACTTTTGCAATTGTAGAAGAGCTCATCCCAATAAAAAGCTAATTATTTGGCGAAGACATTTCGCCTGTTTAATCACATTATAGGTATATTACAACAGTTACATACCTATAATATAACAACGCGCAAGAAGGAAAAAATATTTAAACCAACGAACACGCATGTGAAGAATATCATAAAAGTCGATGAAGCGAAAGAGGTTTGTTAGGACTGTAGCAAATAGAGGTACGTGATCTTTGCATACCCCTTCGGTAAAGAGGAGTGTACATACACAAGCCTATGTTTCCGAAATGGGCTAGCTAGAACAGCAGAATAATAAAGGAGAGCCCACAGTTATGTACCTATGTCTTTATGTACTAAGTATTCAAATGATACAGTTCACTTTCAACAGATAAAGTAAAGCCGAATTTTTACAGTAGGTACAAGTACGCTCAGACCGAGTGGGCTCGGTCGGATTACTTCTCGGACGCTACGGATTGGTTACTGACGTCCGCCCCCTTATTACCCAACTAGCAAAAGCAAAGCGATAGCGAAAATTGTACAAAAATCGCTGATTGCTTGTCAAATTCGTATTACGTAAAATGAATTTCAAAGGAACTTTGACATATTTTCAAGGCGAATATTGTACAATTTTCGCTATCGCTTTGCTTCGGCTTTGCTATTGCTTTTACGTAATCAGGGGGCCGAGTGCGCTCGGATTAGATCAGTGGTCCCCAAAGTGGTCCAGGTGGATACTCGATGGGGGTCTCTACATTGACGTGAAAAAATGTTGGTGTACAATGAATTCGTATGCGGTGTATGCCTGCAGGGGGTCCACCAAAAGCAGTTAACTTTTGAAAGGGGTCTATGAGAAAACAAGTTTGGGAACCCCTGGATATGATGTTTACACAATACGAGTAGCGTCCGAAAATTGTCTCGATCCGAGTGTAGGTACTGTGAAAACGTCACAATAAAAATCGAGATGTTCAATTGTTAAGCTACTAAATGCGGCGTTGTATAGACGGCTATTTGCGAACGATAGCACGGCTCAGTGCTCACGCCATATGGCACAATGGCTGTCATATTGTCAATACAATTATGTGAATAATACGAGTATCCATCAATACATATGCGACCGACATACATGTAGTAGGACATAAAAATGTATGTTGGATCGTATATTTACGCACTTCATCTAGTTGCAATAAACTTTACTGTTATCCCGGATCCAATCGATTATTGGTATTTTTTTGTCATCTTAAGTTTTTTTACAGTCAACTTAATTCAATTCAATTTTGGGATATTTCCTCTGTCGTTACAGTCTAGGAATGTAGGTACCTACTGCAGGTAAACTATAAGGTGTTGTATACTAGTACAACGATTTTTACTGTTATTTTCATAGCATAGTTAAGTTTAAGGTTTTCTTTATTTGTAAGTGTAGTGTATAGCTATTTGTCTTGTGCGCATACGTCACGGGTGACCGCGGTTGGGGGTAGTTGTGTACCGACCACCGCGGAGAGTGAACGTGTTGGTGCGCTGGCAAGCCAAATCTGGATTTACTTATCCTAGTACATTACATGTGGCGACGAGGAAAAAAGGTATGTAGACTTTATAATTACTGACATATTGAAAGCGAAAACCTATACAGAAAAAATTCAATGGCAAAATTTTTTTTCTTCAAACGGAAAGGGAATAGATTAATTATGATTTAACTTTCTACATGAACATTCCTATTATATTGGCCCATATAAATGAAATATATATCGCCTAATAAATAATTAACATTCTTGAGCAAATTATTTAGTTGCTAGTGTAAGCACCTATTCTACAGATTAATAACAAATTAAAGGTGATCAACTTATGCAATACTTATTCAATTCATATTACATCCTAATTAAACGGAAAACGACAAAGACGGTGAGTCATAAACCCGGCGCCAAGCTAGGTAGGTACCTAAGCGTGTACGCTACTGATAAGATGAAGGGAACAAAGATGCAATAATAAATAACTAGCAATATCGAATGGAACAGACGATCGAAATTAACTAACCTTCTAATGTTATGTACGTATACAATATTTCAATACCTAACAAGTAAACATGTTCATTTTATAAGCGATTTGTAAACAATTACTAGGCTCATAGAATTTAGTGGCGGCTGAATATGTTTAAATGGGTAGGTCCGTGCTACATAGGTAGCTATAGCTAGCGAGTACGTACTGTACCTGCGATATCTATATTATATACGCAATGTAGGTCATTAAATTGACATTTAAGTATATTTTATATGGAGTTAGCTTTCATTTAATTGAATCAGAACCAGTGCTAAGCGCAATCTGTTTAAATATGAATCATTGAATTGAAATAAAGCGCATTGTTTAGAAATGGTTGCCAAGCAGATATATTCTGTACATTGAATTGGTATATTATGTAATAGCTGTGTGACCTAAAGTCTGGAAATGGCACCAAGCAGAAAAAGTCTGTATAAAATATGAAATAAAACAATAGACAGGTACTCACTCACAATATGTGAAGTAACGACAAATGTTGTTAATAGCAGATAAGTCTGATCATTAAATTGATACACCTTATTCCAGGTCGCCCCAAAATGAATCACGATAGTAAAACTTTGATTACGATGTTGGACAAATTTGACTGCGAGGGTGACTCAAGTTCAGTCAGCATCAGATGGGAGCGATGGAAGAGAGCTCTCAACATCTACTTACAAGCATCTGGTATCAACCAGAATGAAAAGAAAAAGGCAGCCTTACTACATCTTGGTGGGCTCGATCTACAAGAAATATTCTACAACATTCCGGGTGCTAATGTAGAAGCTACTGAGGGTACTGATACATTTGCGACTGCAATAAGCAAATTAGATGCATATTTCGCGCCAAAGCAGTGCACGTTGTACGAAAGACACTTGTTTCGATTAATCCAACAAGAGCCCACTGAGAAATTTGAAAAGTTCGTGTTAAGGCTGAGACAACAAGCTTATAAGTGTGAATTTAAAGACAAAGAGGAGCACATTATTGATCAAGTAATAGAGAAATGTTATTCAAATGAACTAAGAAAGAAAATTCTTAAAATAGGAGATGAAATAACTCTGGACCGTACAATAAATGAAGCTAATGCTCTGGAAGCTGTAAATAGACAGATGGAAGAATTCACAAAGGGGAATAATACTGACAATCAAACAATTAATAAGATAGAAACTGGGAAAATTTGGAAAAATCAAAGAGGTAGTAGATGCGGCAGATGCGGTAATTTCAGACATTCGTCAAACTCAGAAAAGTGTCCTGCTAAGGAAAAAGATTGTTTGAAATGCGGACTTCGAGGACACTTTCGACAGTGGTGTAAAACAAAAATGAACCTTAAAAGGAACAATACGGAAGATGCAAAAAATAAGTTCAATCCGAAAAAACCTAGACATCAAACAAAACATACTGCTGAAGTAAACCTAATAGAAGAGGGGAACAACGATAGAAAAAAAGAGCTTAATTATATCTTTCACATCGATGAGAACTTAGAAATGGAGTGACCAGTCGGAGGAATCAAAACTAAGATGATTATAGATTCAGGTTGCAAGCATAACTTGATAACCGGGGAAACATGGGAGGCTATGAAGAGACAGCAGGTGGTAGTCTTTAATCAAATCGCTAAACCAGAGGTGTCATTCGTAGCATATGGAAGCAATAAACCTTTACAGGTTAAGGGATGCTTCAATGCTACACTGAAAGTGGCGGACAAACAAGAAAATGCAACGTTCTTTGTCATTGCTAACGGAACAAAAAACCTTTTAGGTAAGGAAACAGCAATGTCATTGGGAATATTAAAAATTGGTTTAGATTTGAACGTTAACCAGGTGGAAGAGGAGAATGAAGCAATATTCCCAAAATTTAAAGATGTATTGGTTGAAGTACATATAGATAATTCGGTGCCAGCTGTTTCACAACCATACAGGTATCCATAATTTATAATTAAAACATAAATTACTGTACTAATAAATATAGGTAGTTGAATAATTTGGAGATTTCTGAAGGTTCATAATATATATGTTACATTTATAAGATTGATAATAATTGATAGGGAATTAATAATAAATGGATCAGTAATAGAGGGACTTTAGTTGAAAATATATATGTACACAATGACATGTACATATATCCTTTGATGATGAACACTGTTAGAAGTAAATAGTAAAGTGTGATAAGTTGATCTTATAGAACATGTAATGATCGCAATTATATTTTATGATTATTCTGAAACTGAGATTGTTTCATTTTTAAGAAAACCTACAATATATCATGTTTTATTATAGGAGGATACCCATACCCTTAGAGGCAAAAGTAGAGAGCAAATTGCAGGAACTTGTGGATAAGGATATTATAGAAGTATCTGGAACTTCCAAATGGGTTTCGCCCATCGTGCCCATCCTGAAAGACAACGGAGAAATCCGCCTTTGTGTAGATATGCGAAGGGCTAATATAGCTATCATCAGAGAGAATCATCCGTTACCGACCATGGACCAATTGCTGCCAAAAATGAGAGATTCTAAATATTTCACGAAGCTAGACATTAAGGACGCTTTCCATCAAGTCGAGTTACATCCAAATTCCAGACACATAACTACATTTATTACTAGTAAAGGTCTATTTCGATATAAGCGGTTGATGTTTGGAATCTCATGTGCACCAGAAATCTTCCAGAAAGTCATGGAACGGATGTTACTTGGCTGTGAAGGAGTCATTAACTTCATAGACGACATTTTAATATTTGGAAAAGATCTTGACGAACATGATAAACGTTTGAAAAAAGTGATGGCAGTGCTAAAACAAAATAACGTGGTATTGAAAAAAGAAAAATGTTTATACAGAGCAAATAAAGTGAGCTTCTTAGGACACGAACTAACAGGAGCGGGGGTTAGACCACTTCAGAAGTATATCACTACAGTACAAGAATTTAGGCCACCAGTTAATGTGGGTGAAATGCAAAGTTTCCTGGGACTGGTAAACTATGTGGGAAAATGGATTCCTAACCTCGCGACAATAACTGAACCATTTAAGGAATTACTCCGAAATAAAAACGCGAAGAGCACAGACATCGCAAAGCATTGGGGACCAAAACAAGAAGAAGCTTTTGAGTATTTAAAATCAGCTCTAACTAGTGTTTCTAATTTGGGATATTACAACGTAAATGACAGGACAATCGTTATCGCTGACGCTAGCCCAGTAGGTCTGGGGGGAGTTCTAGTACAAGTCGATAATAGGGGCCCAAGAATTATCGCGTATGGGCATAAGACGTTAACGGATTGTGAACGTAGGTACTGCCAAACCGAGAAAGAGGCATTGGCCTTGGTTTGGGCAGTGGAACATTTCCACATATTCTTATATGGCAAAGATTTCGAATTAATAACAGACCATAAACCTCTTGAGGTTATTTTTGGTCCGAAATCTAAGCCATGTGCAAGAATAGAGAGATGGATTCTACGGCTTCAGTCATATAGGTACAAAGTGGTATATAAACCAGGAAGGACAAATATTGCAGATCCGCTATCTAGGCTTCTTAAATTACCTGATACTATACCAACAACGAAAGAAAATTACATTCACCAGATTGTTCAATATATAAGACCTGTCGCGGTATCCATGAGAGAGCTTATAAATAATTCTAGGGATGACAAAGAGATACAGAGTGTAAAAGAGGCGATATATAACAACAAATGGAGCGAAGACACGAAAGTATACAAAGTTTTCCAACATGAACTATGTTTTTACGAAGGTCTACTTTTAAGAGGTACGAAGATCGTTATTCCGAAAAAGCTACGTGAAAAGATATTGAGCGCTGCTCACGAAGGCCATCCTGGCATAGTGGCAATGAAAACCCGAATGAGGACAAAAGTATGGTGGCCAGCCTGTGATAAAGATGCCGAAAACTTCGTAAAAGCCTGCAGAGGATGTACCTTAGTCTCCGTTCCAAATCCACCTAACCCAATGAAACGAAGGGAGGTACCGGAGGATGCATGGATAGATGTGGCGATTGATTTGATGGGACCCCTGCCAAGTGGCGACTACCTGTTAGTTGTAGTAGATTACTTCAGTAGGTATAAGGAAATTAAAATATGTCGGAAAATTACCAGTACCGAAATAATTGGATTGCTTAAAGAAATATTCAGTCGCTTAGGAAATCCTCTCTCTATTACTGCCGATAACGGTAAACAATTCTGCAGCGAGGAATTTAAATCCTTCTGCACGGAATGTAATATTACCTTGTTCAATACAATACCATACTGGCCACAGCAGAATGGCGAGGTGGAACGCCAGAACCGTGACATCCTTAAACGCCTCAAGATAAGCCAAGCTGAAAAAACTAACTGGAGAGAGAGCTTATACGACTACTTAGCAATGTATAATAGTACACCACACTCGGTAACAGGAAAAACGCCCTCAGAGTTATTCTTTAAACGCAAATTCAGGGACAAGATTCCCATGGCAGGTGATATGGGTTTGGAACCTAATAACACAGAAACAGAAATGAAGGACAAAGATAAAATAATGAAAGAAAAAGGGAAAGAATACGGTGACAGAAAGAGAAAAGCAACAGAATGTGATTTGGAACCTGGTGATAAAGTTTACATAAAAAACATGACCAAAGACAATAAGCTTAGCCTAAATTTCGATACAACTAGCCATACAGTAGAAAAAGCAGTAGGAGGTGACATTCAAGTTAGAAACGACGAAACAGGACAAATATATAGAAGAAATGTGGTGCATTTAAAAAAGATTCATGGTCAATGGGAAATAATAGACAACGGGAGAGACGAAGACAATCATGGTAACACAGAAGAAGGAAAAGATTCAAGTCACGAAAACGAGTAAAAAATTGAAGAGACGTTATGATTTATCATAGCTGTTGTAGATTAATATATGATTGATGATTAAAGAAATACCAAATGGTCTTATTCTTAAAATTGTACCTTTATTAAATTTTCAATACATTTAGTCAAGGAGGGGATGTAGTGTATAGCTATTTGTCTTGTGCGCATACGTCACGGGTGACCGCGGTTGGGGGTAGTTGTGTACCGACCACCGCGGAGAGTGAACGTGTTGGTGCGCTGGCAAGCCAAATCTGGATTTACTTATCCTAGTACATTACAGTAAGTATGTCGTTTACACATATAATACTTGTACTTAGATATTTTACAACAGAAAACAGCTAGGCTCGTTTAATAACCTGTTGATTCTAAGTTTAGGACCACCTGAGGAATTCCCTAAGCTGCTCAGGGAGATATTTACCCAAGAACAAGCAGCACATAATATAAAGGGAAGCTACCTATTAGGTATACGTGTATACTTAGGAATAGTTAATTATTTACCTTTGTACTTCCATTTTAACGCTATGAACTATCTATTTTAAAAATTATCGATATTATAATTTTTATGACTAAAATAAAACAAAACCCTTATAAAAACATTACCGCCCTGGAATAAACAACAACCCTGAAGAGTTTAGGTAGACGATTGTCAAAAAAATTGAAATAAATTAATATTTCAATTCAATCGCTGTTAACCCTAATGAATCTATTCGCTGCGATCAGAATAATAACAAGTCAACGTCACTCCACCAAGAGCTGAGATATAACAATGGGAGTATCGGTGAAAGCCATTTTCCAATAGCAACAGGGTCGTTCGGAGGCGATGTCCTGGCTGTATTATTTTTGGCGCCAGCGCGAACGGGACGCAGGGTCGGGCGGAGCCAGTGCGGGATGCGACCTGTTGACGGCAGGTTGTGAAGGGATTGGCCCATCCCGCTTGGCGGGACGTTTGATTGTGGAACGTTAGAATTTGAAATCTGCGAATTCGACTTGTGAGTGGCTAGTTAAATGTTTTTTTAAACTGGAAGTGCTTGGATGTGATTTATCTGGTTTTTTGTGATCTTGATTTTTTGGTACGTATTTTTTAGTATTACATACCTATATGTATTAAATGTACCTACTTAGTTATTTAATACATTAGTGGAAAGTTGTTTTCTTCAGGTATATAGTCCTAAGTGAATTTTAAGTCGTAGGTAAGCTATTATTTGTTATTTTAACTTAAATTATCCACTTATTAGTACGTACCTACGTGATAAAAATTGCCATAACTTCATATTTTTTTAATATACCTACCTACTTCAGTAAGTATATCATTATTTTTGTACTTTTCTATGCCGTATTTCGGTATCGGTAATGTAGCGCTGAAAAGCTTGATTTTTAGATTATTAATTTTCTACTAAGGGCCGATTGTTCCAAAGCTTATAAATATCTGAAGGATAAAGTAGAGAAAGACAGCATTAACTTTATCCTTTTGATAGGCTATCTGTCCATTGGAAAAATCAGCCCTAAGTAAAAAATTACATGTTCGTTTAATTCAAAATGGCGGATAAGTAGTCGTTTCGCACGAAATTCTTTGGCACGATCGTGCCAAACGCCCCAGTCAAAAATAATATTATTTTAGTAGGCGATAAACAAAAACTGTAATTAAAAATATCTTAGTACAGTCGTGTATAAGATATTATAATATTAAAATTTAATACTCTATTTTCATGGCAGTCATGCAAAAGAAAAACACATTTCAAGCGGTAAGATATAAAGTTTGGAGAATATTTAGTATCAAAACTTATATAAATGAGCATCACAAATGAGTGAAATGAAATAGATTGCCGGTGTATTTTTTTTACAAGTAATACTTACGAGTATAAATACTCTGTCAATTTTTTAACCAATGGGGCTGCCGATGTTTGCCACTTAGAGGCAAACCACATGTCGGTAAAGTTACATCAAGCCCGCATAAGCGCGCAAGTGAATTAAAAAGAGACGGGAAGTGATGAGAAAAGGGACGGCAGTCGCCATGGAGCGCATACGTATTTTGTACCCCGTATTAACCGTTTGTACAATAAGGACTCTTTTCTTTATTGTGATTTCTGATGATCAGAGGTTATCGTATCAAAGCTACTAGATTTTGAAATTGAACTTTTTAATTACTTATTTTAAACAAATGTTGATTCATTACTAATAAAATATTTTTTTTATACTCATTTTATTTATTTCCTTTATTACCTAAAAGTAGATGGAAATTTTGTGCACGATTGTACTTTTTTGTTAAAACTTTTCCATAAAATACAGGTGCGTGCGAAAAGCCTACTACTAATTTTTGAATGGGTCGATTCGCACGCGTTTGAAATTCATTCGTGCGAAATGCCTACTAAAATAATTTAATTTTTTGAAAGGGGCGTTTGGCACGATCGTGCCAAAGAATTTCGTACGAAACGACTACTAACCCAAAATGGCGATGAATCCGTTGTATATTGTCTATTAAACAAAAAGTATTTGCTTCATATATAGGAATGAAGTAGAACCTAATAGCTGAAGCCGAAAAATATTGGATTCATGCCTAAGGCCATCGTTCCTTGGAAATTAAATTATCTGAGGCTGTTGATTCTACACACAATTACACTTGCCATTCTATAGCAGCTTCATGAGAGAAATTACCATAAAGGAATGAAACAGAGTTGTATCCTACAGAAATAATGGTGAAAGTAAACTCATAAACTGAACTCAATTTCACTTTGAAATTCCTATGAATGTTTCGACTGTAACTCATAATTTTAATGAAAACTTTTGAGTCTATGTTCGGAGTTCAAATGGATTTCAACGGTTACCAACACTATTCTTGGAGACCACAATAAAAAAACAAACCGTATCTTTACTTAAAACGAAATCAGCCTTTATGGTGATGATTGCGAAAAAGGGCTACAATCTCTATATCGATAAGTGATAATAGTCTAATATGAAAGTAGACTGAATTATCTGTAAAATCCTATTGTTAACGAGTTCTTGAAGCACTTTCCCTAAAGAGAAATAGGTGGAATACAATCGATTAATATTATTTTTTTATGAAGCGTAATAATTTATTAGAAGGGCTTTTCTCTTAATAAGATTTCCTTGCTTATTATGTTGCAAGGTATTTTAGATGTTTTCTTCGTCCGGGCAAACTTTGGAATTTCAGTGCCCGGGAAATACATTTTTACCGAATGCCTGCGTCACGGATACCGTCCAAGTTTCAGTTATTCAAGATCAACAGTTTCGGCCTTATACGTCAGTCAGTCATTCAGAACGCATTTTATATACACTATATAGATGGTAGGTTCGAAAGTACTTCGTTTCGTACAATCACTCACTACCTTTATTTCACGTCAAATCAGCTATATACATTTTTTTGACAAATTGACTTTCCTATCCGAGAGAAGATATTCGTAGGCGGTTTTTGTAGACGCGGGCACACCTAGTAGGTAACTTAATATTATAAGCCAAAGCGGTGTTGTAACATCAATAAGCCAATTTAAAGGGACATCTCACGTACAAAGGGACGGATTTCGAAACAATATTGGATGAGATAGGGTGTTAGAAGTCAGACATCTTAACTGAGAGATCCTCGACTATCTTTGCTAAGGTATTCTCTTGGGATCGCAATATTTCTACTGAGATGTTAGCTCAATGGTTTTTGATCTGGACCTTAGATTATGTGTCCCGTATTTTATTATAGTAGCCTAAATAGGGTGTGGTAATCCACTCCAAGTATTCTGCGATATATTAAATTGCAGACGATGTTTGTTTGTTTTATATCTGCAAATACGAGTAGTCTATCTACTACTAGATAGAAACTCACACCTGTTTCTAAAAAGAAGTCCATGCAATTACATTCACTCAGATAATAGCTTATATAACGATTTTACGATAACTTTTAGAATCACGTCACTGCTTTTAAAAGTCATTTTAAAAGAAGAAGATGTAAGGTGCTGCCCCGCATCATACGGATGTAAAAGTTCAGATAATGCGATTTATTTGAAGTTTACATTTGATAATGCCACCGATATTATGATTTTAGCATATCTACTTACATACAGACGGGAAATAAAAAAGGCCAACGTTATTATCTACGCTACAGATTTACCTACATGATTGAATAGAATATATGTAAATTACAACATTTAATTGAAATTAATAATTTGATTACTAACTCTTCTCCATAACAGACAGCCATTTGACATTTCAAAGTCCGCCCAAGTTGTAACTGTTAGTTGGCGCTCTCATCGCGCACCCAGCCAATAGAGAGGTTTCGTATTTATAAATTGAATCTATTTTATAATAACAACCAAAATAGAGCTCCACTAATTGGATTAAATTTTGACATTGAAGATTTCAGTATTTATGAACGAAAAGAAAGGTTTTCAATGTAATGTGCCAGGAATTTCAATATAATGTGATGCACACAGATTAATAGGGAAGTAAATGTTCAATATGGCCTCAGTTAATATTTTACTAATACGTCGACATTTTTTTTTCTATATTACAATGCAAGATCTTAAAATTAAGTAAGAATATTATGAAATTAATTTGATTATTATATAATTCATCATCATCATCATCCTCCCCCGGGGCACGCCACAAGACTGCCATTAGTCACCTGCCATTTGCCCATAGTCACCACGCTGGGTGGGCGGGTTGGTGACCGCAGTTTGTATTTTGGACTATGTTGTCAACACGGGAGGCGCTCCCGGAAACCCTTAATCGCTTGTACGATACCCACTGGCAGACATGGGGTGGTACGAATTCGACTGTGCCGGCACCACGCGGCCAATCTTTTTATATAATTATTAATTAATATTATAAATATTATAATAAATAAATTAATTCATTTTTATATATAATATTATGTTTTATATACGTGCTATTTTATAAAACACATTTTCTACTAAAACAATTATCAGTATAACTATGGTTAATGAATATATTTTATAATGACAAACCTGCTATATTTCTGTTTATATTAGCTATACATACAAATATGTCTTTTGTTGTTTACCTAAATACAATTATTCAAATCGGATGAAATGAGTGTAAATAAAATTATGTAAATGGTACAAATCGACAATCTTGTGCCTTTCCCTTTCTCTGCTTACAACATCGGTTTTCTATTGCAAATTGATATATAAATGTTTCGAGATTGTGTAAGGATGGATAATACTCGTATTGTAATGATGAAAGAATTTTCTAAATCGGTCCAGTTTTAAAGTCTATGGAAACAAAAAACAGTAAATATTTTTACATTACACTTAGTCTAGTCTAGATGTTAGTAGATACTTTTGACATCTTTAGGTATAATACAAGATCGGCGTCAAGACCTTAAAGGGCTTAGACGAAGTAACACCTAATAATATTACATACATTTAAAGATGTAAAAATTGAGAATGTACCTACAGTAATATATTAGATAATAATCACGTTATTTGTCCCTTCATACATAAATGAAATGTAGGTACACACATATCAGCTTATTTTAGTCCACTGCTGGACGTAAGCCTTCCCCAGAGCACGCCACAAGGCTTGGTCTCCCGTTTTCGCTATTCAGTTACGACTAGCTACCCTCAAGTCATCGGTCAAATTAAATGTATGTACGAGTATCTCATTTCAAATTTCAAATAAAGAAAATGTTTTTATTGTCTCTATAGTAATGCAATTACTGTGATTGCGAAAGCATTCCGTACCTACATAGGTACCCTCAAATAAGCTCGGCGAGTAATTGCATTATGAAAACGAGAAGAGCTCAGCGTCCACTCATTGCGTGGTACTGCCATATTCTTTGATGTTGTACAAGGTGTGAGTAACAGCCAGAAAAATACTAAAATACTGAACAGTGTTATTAATTGCAGAAAATGCATTTTTAATTTCATTATTTACAATGTATCTATACTTTTCGCGCCAATTATATCGATGATTTTGTGACTAGTTAAATGGGCTTAATAGTTATTAATAAATGGTCTTATTGGTTATTATGTAAAACATTGCTATATTTTGGATCATTTGTGACTCCATTAAGGTTGGTCAGTTATTTGAGCGCAATTATTATTATTATTTGTAATCATCTATGGGTTTAAAATGTGTTTTTTTTTGTTATTTCCTAAGGCTTTATTAAATTGCACTACTCGTATTTATGTCCTGAATTTGGAATGTTCCTGCAAAAACTTTCTGTGGTTTTGACTCTCAGAATCATGGTCTGAGGGCAGCATATCAATATTTGCCTGGCTGTAACTTACATCCTGTATATTCTACTTAGGTACAGGTATGTATGCTGCTTTATTTAATTAAATATACGTAATTATACGTGTTTATTATACTGGAATAATTGTAAATTAACAAGTCAGATCTACCTGTCATAAAGCCTTTTTAATTCATATAGTATTGTCATATTATTGACGATATCCCATTTTAGTGCTTATCAATTTATGTGAATATAATTTAGTTTTTTAGTTAGGTATCTATTTTATAACAATACCAAAAATTTATAAAAGTGATCATATTAACTTTTAATCAGGTCTAATATTCTTGATAAATAATTATGTAATGTAATTAAGAGTTATTTAATTTTAGGTACTTACTGTTTTCTTTTACTATAATTAAAATAACAGAAAGCAATTAATTCCTCCCAGATTGGTGGCTAGGCTTTTCTCTGTGATATCTATTATATTTTCTTTTCATTACGGTATGTTATTAGAATATGTTATCTTTTTGAACTCTATTACTAAATGATTTTTTTATAAAACAGCACATTAAAGTCTTTTAAAACCTTTGCATAATAAATTTATTTATTAATTTATTATGATGCTCGACAAAAGTTTACCAAAAAATGGACTGATATTAAGACACTTGATGATCCTGCAAAAATCTAGACCATTGACGCAATAATGTTAAACAAGTATATTATCATACTGAGCTTTTTATCCAAGATAACGATAAGCTTATCTGAGTACGTAAATCCGATGCGTCATAGCATATCTAATGTCTATGTTAATAAATATCTATTAACGCCTAAGATTAACACAATAATATCTGATTCTGTAGACCAACTGGACATGTTGATTTTTCAAAGATGGGACTAAATTGATAAACATATTTGAATATTGTATACAAAGCAACGTCGTTCTCAACCGACTTCAAAAAGAGAGGTTATCAATTCGTCTGTATGTTTTTTTTTTTTTTTTTTTTTTATTTTTATTTTTTTATGTGTGTTACCTCAGAACTCCGTCATTTATGAACCGATTTCAAATTTTTTTTTATAGTTGGTCATGGTATACTTCCAGGTTGGTCCCATATTCACCACATCAGGATCTGATAATGGGATCTTGGAGAAATCGAGGGCAATCCTCGAATATTGTAGGCACATGTAGTCTGTTTTTATACTTTTACTGAGCGTTTTGATCACCTACATATAAAACATAACATCTGATGATGGAATCTCTAAGGAATCTAGGGATATCCTCAAATATAAAAGGCACGAGTAGTCCGTTTTTAGATTTTTATAGAGAATTTTGGTCAGCTACACATAATATAAAAAAACGAGGGTCTGATGATGGAGGCGCCGAAAAACAGATAGTGGAACTTTTTAGTAACAAAATCCCCCTATGGCAGGGGGGGCCTACGTCCAGTAATGGACTGCAATAGGCTTATGAAGATGAAGATAATTGTGTTAAGTCATTAAATTATATGTTGCGTTAAGCCGTGTCCGAAGTAAGATGGTTATAGAGGAAGAGGTAGACATGAGAATAACGAGATGACGGATAATAGGGATGAATGAAAAAAGAGTACCTACATATTGCACCGACCCCAAATGATTGGGAACAGGGCAGGAAGAAGGAGTGTAATTATATGTTGCTTAAATAAGTGTGTACATGGCTGTTGTGCTGCCAAATCTCTTATATTCCTCCGAGGCGTGGTGCATGTACCGTCGCCACATACGCACTCTGGATCGATTCCACCTCAAGTGCCTCCGATCCATCATGAGAATCAGATGGTCCAACCGAGTGCGTAATACCGAAGTATTGCGAAGAGCCAATGTAAGTGCCATTGAGGCCTACTTAATGCGTCGGCAGCTTCGGTAGTGCGGTCATGTGTCTCGTATGGCGGAGGAGAGATTGGCTAAGAGCATCTTCTTTTCTGAACTAGCACAACGACCAGAGTGGCGCAGGACGGTGATAAAGCAAGTACACGAGTTCGAGGAGCAGCGTCAAGCTGACCTTGACGCTAAACGTGGTGAACTAAAGACTCGTCCTCCTGCTGCCATTATCTATAATACAATAATGGCGCACTAACCTGTCCTCTGTGTGCGCGGGCGTTCAGGGCGAAGATTGGCTATGTAAATGTAAACCATCTCCGAGGGCATGAACGCCAACTTAATAATATCTAGGAGTAGAAGTGGTCGCCATGACCGAAATTGGTCGGAGGTCATCATTATCATCATAATCATCATATTGTCAGACGTAAAGTTTCGAAGCCTAGTTCTTTTTCTCTTTTGTCATGTGGCCTATTTTATATAAAAATTATATAAATCTGACAATATTATGCCTCCTAAACTTCGTACACGGCTTAACGCAATATATATTTGCCCTTTAGTTAAATTTTACTTTAGTAAGCTCGAGTTTTGGGAGGAAGTCGGTTTTTTTAATACATCTATTTGGAGAAAGTTAATTTGGCTTCTAGCACTTCTTCCGCTTAAGGCCATGCAATTCAGCGACTGCGCATGCGTGAATTTGATGAATAGTACGAAAGGCCACAGCATACAAAAATCAGTAATTCCACATTACCATATTAGTAGAAGAATGGGAGTTTATTTTGATATGCTTATGAGCGAGTATAATAATATATTATCAAAACATTTCATTCGCAAAATATTAGATATATTATCATAACATTTCATTCTCAAATAATTATATTATGGACAGTATTGGACAGTCGTCGAGAAAATAGGTATATAAATTTTTCATACGTATTTTCGTGCATAATATAGGCAAGATTTTTGAGTAAGGGAGATTTCAGTACAGATTCCAATTCAATACAATAAACTTTTAAAAAAAAAATCCATACATTTTTTCCATTATATTTTTATTTTTTTATATAGTTTTGAGTCCACCAGTGAGAAACTTATTGAGGTTGTTCTGCTATCTCTGTTTTGGTCTGCTTCTACACCGTCCTGTGGAACCCGGTCGGTGGCGACTTTCGCCCACCTGTCTGGGTGTTCCAATTTAGCCTGGCGGTCTGTGATGTGATCTGCGATGCCGGTTAAGATGCGCAATGTCGTGTTGCTTACGTGATCTGTCCTACGGAAACCAACGATACTACGCTCCCTGGCTATTTGGCAAACCTTGAGCGTCGGAGGTATATATGTTGACAAGTTTGCGCTTGAGTTTAACGGAAGGTTGCCATTCATTAGTTCCTTCATGGACCAGTAGCTCTTCCAGGCGTTAGAAATGTGCCTTTCGATTTCTTTATCATCTTTGGATCACTAAATTCTTGTAGCATATACTGGAGCTCGGCAGCAGATAGGGCAAACAGAACATTATCATCGGCAAAGCGAAGGTTTGTAAGCCTTTTGCCACTAACGCCAATGCCCTTGTCCACTCAATAGACCGCCAGCTTCATTAATACCTCGTCTAGGGTTCATACCAAACTTATTAAAATTGCTCCAGCCGTTTTTACGTGAAAGAGTAACAAACATCCATGGTTTTTTAAATTTTTTTGTGAAACAAGTGATATACAAGCAAATACAAATTCTCGTTTTGTTTAAAATACAAACACTGTTCGCTTACACTTATTCTTAGTTCACTTGGTATACTTTACTTTCTTCTGTCATCTAAGTAGATAAGATTCTGATTGTGATACTGTCTTCAATTTCTACTCTGTGGCCTCAAATATCTTTTTTGTCATTCAACTTTAAAATTACAATTATAAAAATAAATTTTATCAATTTCTGTATGATAACCGTGACCAGAAATGAATTAATTACCTTCATATCAAAATTATTTGGAAAGTCAGACATTTTATTATCAAACTATTTGTTTTAGATTTTACATTGAGCTTTTTTTTAAAAAAAATTTTGATCGAGCAAAGTATATACTATCGTGTAACGAATTAGCACATTCCTTAGACAATATCTTTAAGTATGTTGAGTATTATTTTCAAGATCGATAGTTAGTTGTAAATACCAAAACAATTTGTTCTAGAGAAAGGTGTTTTTCGCTTGTCCACTAGTACCTCGCCTTAAGTGATATGTTTAAATAGCCTAGGCCATTTGTAAAATGCCCAATTGGACATACCTAATACCTGCCGCATATAAACTATTATTACTCATGGTTGGCCAGTAGCTTCGTTTGTAGGTACCCGATTGCAGAGTAAATAAACAAATTATGAATTTAATGTGTCAGGATCGTAGCAAATGGAGATCCGTGATCTCTGCCTACCCCTCCGGGAAAGAGGCGTGATTTTTATATATCTATGTATAGATATATAACTCCTCCCTGGATCAGGAAAAATCGGTCGAGCTATCTTCGAGTTTTACCGAGTCTGACCTAACGAGTAGCAGATTAAAATTGTATTAGTTATATTTTGCGGGTTAAGAGCAGTTTCACTCAAAGGGTAAGCCCCTTCTAGGTATGTAAATAAAATTGATATCTGTATCGGTGATTCGCAATAGAATAAAACTATCAAAAATATTTTTGCGGACAAAACTAGAAATAGGTATCAACCAATTTTTATTTATGCTTGAATAAAAAGCTGCCAGTTTCAATTTCACATTCGCATTTGTTTTTCCTCTGGGAGATCAATATTTTGTTGTGGCGAGCGAAGTAATTCTTTTTAACCGACTTCAAAAAAGAGAGGTTATCAATTCGTCTACATGTTTTTTCTTATTATTTTTATTTTTTATATGTGTTACCTCAGAACTCCGTCATTTATGAACCGATTTCAATTTTTTTAATAGTTTGTCATGGTATGCTTCCAAGTTGGTCCCATATTCACCACATCAGTATCTGATGATGGAATCTTGGAGAAATCGAGGGCAATCCTCAAATATTGTAGGCACATGTAGTCTGTTTTTATACTTTTAGCGTTTTGATCACCTACATATAAAACGTAACATCTGATGATGATCTGGGCTGAGTGCCAGAATGTAATGTAAGTAATTGAATAAAGCATCACAATCTTTAAATTTAAGATTATTAGCTTTAAGTTCAAGAAAAAAAAACTACATGTATTTTTTTAATGAAAATAAACAGTTTTAAATTTTTAAATTTTTTAAAATTTTATTTTCAATTAATCTAGAGATATCCTCAAATATAAAAGGCACGAGTAGTCCGTTTTTAGATTTTTATACAGAATTTTGGTCAGCTACACATAATATAAAGGAAATGAGGGTCTGATGATAGAGCCGCCGAAAAAGAGATAGTGGAACTTTTTAGTAACAAAATCCCCCTATGGCAGGGGGAGGCCTACGTCCAGTAGTGGACTGCAATAGGCTTATGAAGATGAAGATAATTGTGTTAAGTCGTAAAATTATATGTTGCGTCAAGCCGTGTCCGAAGTAAGATGGTTATAGAGGAAGAGGTAGACATGATAAATAACGAGATGACGGATAATAGGGATGAATGAAAGAAGAGTACCTACATATTGCACCGACCCCAATTGATAGGGAACAGGGCAGGAAGAAAGAGTGTAATTATATGTTGCTTATATTGTCAGACGTAAAGTTTCGATCTTCTATGCTTCTCTGGGAGTGAAAAAATAACGTGGAATACTACAGCTGCTTCTCTTCCCGGGCATATTGTACAAGCCAGTAGAGGGACAAGAGGGTCTTGGTGTTTTTTAGGCGATGGGCTGACCACCTGTCACTACTAACCGAACTTGTACATCTCAACTATACCCTAAAAATTGGTCAGAAATGGCACCATGTGGTTCTATCGGCCCTTAGTGCTCTGCCTACCCCGTAAGAGATAAAGGCGTGATTATATGTAATGTAAATCTGACAATATTATGCCTTCTAAACTTCGTACTCGGCTTAACGCAATATATACGAGTATTTGCCCTTTAGTAAAATTTTACTTTAGTAAGCTCGAGTTTTGGGACGAAGACGGTTTTTCGTTTAAAAAAAACTATGTAAATTCTTTTTTGATTAAATACTCAACATAGACAGGTACGCTACGTATTTATAATCGCAGATTCTTTGCATAATATGAAATAATTGAATTGTTGTATGATAAGAAAGAAAGAAAGAAATTATTGTTAAACCTTGCAGCTTCTCACTGATCTTTTACATCTTGCCCCGCAACGCTATACTAAAGGTATATCTAGGTAAGATCTCTTACGTGATCATGCAGTTATTGCTATCCAATTTTGGAAACTCATAAGATAATCACTGTCATCCATAGTCTGATAACGTATCTTGCAAAAAAAAGCAATAGCAATGCAAAAAATGTGTAATTTCCTTAAATGCACAGCTTTCGATAATATTTCCAAGCAGCGTTAATTGCCTTTACCACTTCTTAAACTTGGAAAATGATTTTTACGGAAGCAGTGAATTAAAGTATGGTTCATTCCCGCTGTTACCAGACTTAAGAAGTTAAAGTGGCTTAATTTTAAATGAAAATTCTAGTACAGACTTGTGGAACTTGCCACTCCACTGAGTACTTGTTGCTATTCTGTGCAAAAGCTTCTGTACAAGTTTTTATCCAATTAAATCTAACTTCTGTCGGGTTCTGCTTCGCTAGTAATAGTTAAATGCATTCTCTTAGCTAAATAGACATATCATCTACAGTTAGGTTAGCATATGTAAAATAAGATAATAAATCAGTTATGTTTGTCAGCTGGTGGTTATACCTACACTACCCATCCAAATTTAATTTTATCTCAATATAGGTAATATGTTCGTTAACAAACATAAAATAAAGTCACGTATTTCTCCTTATAGATCACATACTTCCTTTTGCTACGGTGCTGACATACTTCTTTCGCTTCATCGACCATCATAATAATCTTCCTCCACCGAAGTGGTAAGGAGTGAGCCTACCGCCTTTTTGAGCGTAAATGGGAATACTATCTAGTAACAAGTATAAGGGACAAAACTATCTATTTTTGTAGAAACACAAATATAACCAAACAATATTCCTATCATTAGCGAGTCATCCCACTCACGCCTATCCGTAGCTCGACCAATTAATCTATAAATAAATCCCAAATCACTTTGTTCCAGGTGTCCAGTGAAGTGCGTATGTGTGCGACAAAGGTGTGCGATGTGTGTGTGAGTGTGTGCTAGTGCTAGTGGCGGGCTCTAGCGTCGGCGGCCGGCGGCGCCATGCCGCTAAGTTGACGACAGTGGTCGGCCGCGCCTCACGCCGCAAGACCACTTGTCACACAGGTAAGTTCTGTCTTTCTTTCATCAGAGTTCATTCACATGAGGTTGCTCCATGATAGCACGCTACGCAGCGCGATAGCTATAATTTTTAAGGACATATTTCACATTATTTACCATTGTATGAATTGATTTTAGGCTTCAACATATCTGATATACCTACAATGCCCTGTCTTTTTAGTGTAAAAAAATTCTGCTTTTGAGGAGGCTCTTGTGATCTATGCGTTAAAAATATAGACCTGCAAATTGTAGCTTGTGCAGCGCAGTAGGTTTATTAATGTATGTTTTCACATAACACAATTACACGTACAAGTATAACAAATCTTCACGGTAGAGTTTACTAAACCAGACAATCTATATAATGTTCGAACAAAAAATGCTCACCATACTATTATCATAGTCAGACGTAATTTTTAAAATGTATTCTCCTCAATCTATTCTTATACTGTGAAAATCTCAGTCTTTTCATGAAATGCGATGATTGAACTATTGAAGCGGAATTTTTCTATTACTGCAAATGGCATAGCAGTATCTACATTTTCTGTAGACGAGCTACGAATTCGTAGTCAGCTAACAGGTCATTTAATTTTTCTATGTTACTGCACATCTAGTAAGATTGACTTGTAGCATAGACCTCTAGACCAAGCTTACGTGAACTTTAGTAACACTTCCAAACCTTTGTGAATGCACGTCTGTTGCAAAGCTGGATCTAGTGTTTTATGGTCTACATATGGTCTGAAGCCTAACATATACGAGTATGTAGACACGGCTATGTTCCCAAATTAGGGTACCCAGAAGTAGAGGATCATAAAAGAAATACCAGAGCCATGCATAGCCATGGAAGAGACGAAGAGGGCTAATAAGGGCTAATGAAGTTTATCTATAGAAAACAGTATCGTCGATGCACGGGTTACTGTTAGCAGGGTATAGTCACCCCGTGATTGGTTCATACTGCATATTGAAGTTTCATGCACGATCGCATCTCCAATTATGCCTGTTATCGTTACTGTAGCTTAGGAAAATATATCCGGATCTTGCGAAATGTCTCCTTTCTAGTAGAGCTATGCCACCATTATTTATCGACTCTTTACTCCCTGCATCTATTTATTGGAAGTAGTTGCGATCCGAATATATATATATGTTGCATTAGCTCTGATGAGCTAAGTTTATCCTTATTTGCAATACTCGGTTTCCTTTCAAAATACGTTATAGGTAATGAGTAATCATCAATTGTTACGCGATTAGTATAATTATATTGAAATATACTACGTTACAGCTGCAATACCTATAAAGATAGAATTCATCTTTTAAAAGTGTGTATTTATATTTTCAATTGTATATATATTCCCAACGTAACAAAATAGCCAAAACACATTCTGAAATATTAAAAGGTACTTTCTAAAGCGAACAATTTATATGCAAACGCACAACGTCGGGAATTCATCACAAACTTGGCACAACGCGAAATGTTTTTGTCTGAAAAAAAAAACTCCCCGTAATTCACTAACTTCTGCCTGCACGTGTACGTAAGCCGATTCCGGCAATGATTTCAAGAGAGTTTTCAAATGCGTACAGGTTGAATGGGACACAGAGGAAAAATTAGAGAAAATTGACAACTTATATATTATAATACTACAGCATGTAACATGCTATCTGGAAAAAGAAACATGTGATTAACAAATGATGTGAACTGTTTTTGCATTCTTGCAATACGCAAGTTTTTGCATATTTTTTTTTATCAGAAAGATTAGAAAAATAATAATAATAATTTTATTTCAAACAAAATATTTACAATGTAAAATTCGTCATCCGAGTAATTGACCCGGAAGCTCAGTGGTAAGAGCGCTGGCACGGAATGCAGAGGTCGTGGGTTCGATTCCCACTCGGGTGAAGAATTTTTTCCATTTCTTTATTAATAATTTTAAAATATTTACACTTCATCCTTATCTAGTACATAGTGAGAATCAAAGAACACTTAAAGGAGAGCAGAGTTTAATTGCGGTCCCCATACTAGGTCAGGCCTGTATCGTGGGGGCCAGAAAAAACATTTGCATCTAAAAAGGGGACAAACTTATGTTGAACTATAGTAATATAATAGATAAAATCATATATTTCAGTTAAGCAAGTAAAGAGAAATTGTTAACAACAGGGTAACATGTGCAAGTAAACAAATTCTAAGAAACTACAAAACTACATTAAGAAAAAAAGGAGAGAAACAAATGACAGCATATTCAAATAAGATATGTGCATAATAGCAGCATTAAATTAGTAGTTACGAGTACTATGCAATGGATCGTCTTCCGCACACATTAACAGAGAATATAATTGCAATGCTGATTATTCAAATTTACAAATTACGTGTATAATGTAATTTTCGTATGGGCTCAAATGGGGGAGGCCTTTGCCCAGCAGTGGGACACGGTAAAGGCTATTAAAAAAATGTAATTTTCGATATTCGAAATAAGTAAATCAAAGTTCAACCACCTAATGATCCTAGTTGAAAAACAATATTCTGTGGTTTTACTTAAAGACGGCTGGAAATAGAAACCACACTCTTAATATCAAATCGCGTGATTCTAAATAAAGCTCAAACTACATTCATGATCCATATTTGCAGACTTTAAATGGATTTTAAATCGAGTTTCTCCACCGGATATAAAGTGCACTGTGGCTGCATAAGAGCGAGGTTTTCTCGAGGAGAGAATTCCTGCATGCATTCGCTTTCGTGGTCGGATGGCTCCGTATAGAGCACGAAGGCAAGACAAAAAGGAGTTGGCATAAATACCTTGCTTCATAGAAAATACATCAATACAAATAAACATACCCATTATCACCACAAAGAGAGCAAAACAGTATAAATTATACCCAATTTTCACCAGTCGGTCCATCAAGTAGCAGTTTGTACTTTCATGCACAAACAATCTAGCGACTGGTTACGAATCCTATGGGAAATGTTTTCAAGCCATTCTAAATAGATATTATAAGCTGTTAGCGCAGACGCTTCGTACGTTATATAGCAGGGTGCCCCATGGGCAGGTGCAGGTGAGGCTGGCTTAGTACCCGATACACAAGTAGGTAACAGTTGCTACGCGAGTGACGCCACCAGTCGGATCGGGCGGATTTACGTTTTCATAGTGATTTACTAATTATGGGAAGCAAATGCAGCCATAGCCAGTGAATACTTATGAATTGACCGTAGCAGATCTACATTGATTAACACAACTCTTCTTTGTTCTTCTTTCATGGCATAGAGCGAAGCTGGAAACAGCCACGAATAAACCTTTTCAAACATATTGCATGTTAAGAAAGTGTATTTCAATACTGTTTGTAAAATATCAGTACTTACTGCTACTGGTCTACAGGGTATGTAAGGGATATTTTTAAACGTGCATACTCGTATAAGTTACTTGCGGGTTTTTAAATTTTATAAATGTGATAATGTTTAATGATGTACGTATACCAAAGTTCCAGGAATACGAGTATAGCCATTTGCATAGAGGTCGATCATTGATAAGCGTGGACCACTTCTCGTCGTCATCGTCAGCCACTATTGCAGTCCACTGCTGGACGTAGGCCTCCCCCAGTGTACGTCACATGGCTCGATCTCCCGTTTTTGCCATCCAGTCACTACCAGCCGTCCTCTTTAAGCCATCGGTCCATCTGGCCGGAGGGCGCCCAACGCTACGCTTGCCGAGGCGCGGTCTACATTCGAGAACCCGTTTACTCCACCGTCCACCGGTTCTACGACAGATGTGGCCGGCCCACTGCCACTTCAGTCTGCTACATTTCGAGACTATGTCTGTCACTTTGGTCTTCTGCCGGATAATCTCATTTCGGACTTTGTCCATTCGCGAGCATTGACCTTTCCATAGCTGATTACATGAGTGACATGTAATCGGTGAGCCAGCCCCACCGTCAGGTTCCACGTCTCGGCTCCATAAGTCATGGCTGGTAGAACGCACTGATCGAACACCTTGGTCTTGAGGCATTGTGGCAACGATGACTCAAAAATATGACGCAACTTCCCAAACGCTGCCCACCGAAGCTGCACTCTTCAGGTGATTTCTCCCTCGAAGTTGTCTTTACCCAACTGCAATATTTGCCCAAGGTATACATACATACTTCTGAACAACTTCTAGGGCTACACCTTCGATGGATATCGGCTAAGGGATGATGTGTCGATTGAACATTACCTTGGTCTTGTCCAGGTTCATCCCGAGTCCCACACGCCTCGAGGCAGCATGACTAGACATGAGACAAGACAGCATTTTTTGTAGGTCCTGCAGCGATTCAGCCATCAAAACTATATCGTCTGCAAAGCGGAGATGCGTGAGACATTCACCATTGACGTTGATGCCTAGTCCATTCCATTGTAGCGTCTTGAAGACGTCCTCCATCGCGTTGGTGAAGAGTTTCGGGGATATTACGTCACCCTGTCTCACACCTCGGAGTAATTGGATCGGTCTTGTTTGGTGGGTTTGGACTTGAACGGAGATGGTTGCCATTTGGTAGATATTTCTCAGCACCTCCACATATCGCCAGTCGATTTGGCATCGCTGCAAGGATTCCAAAACGGCCCAGGTTTCGATGGAGTCGAAAGCTTTCTCGTTCCACAAAAGCCATACACAGCAGTTGGTTATACTCCTCCGACTTCTGTATAACCTGCCGTACAGTATGGATGTGGTCCACGGTGCTGTAGCCTTTGCGAAACCCGGCCTGTTCCGTTGGCTTGAAGGCGGCAAATCTCAATGCCAGACGATTCGTGACGACTCTCGAGAACAGCTTATAGACGTGGCTCAGAAGTGTGATCGGCCTATAGTTTTTGAGGAGCGTTTTGTCTCCCTTCTTGAAAAACAATACCCCTGCTCCACGCCTTCGGAGTAGTCCCATTGGCCAATACGGAGTTAAATAACCTTTTCATCTCCTCAAGGACTGGTTTTCCCCCAGTCTTAAGGAGCTCACAGGCCACTCCGTCTTCCCCGGGAGTCTTCCCATTCTTAAGCTGTCTGAGAGCCGCCCCGATTTCGTCTATATCTACGTCTAGGAGATCGGCCGTAAAGTGGCGGGAGAGTGGAGCACTGGGGTCGCTTGCGTCGGGAGGAGGCTTCGTGGCATGCGAGGCGTACAGATTTCCATAGAAGTCCTCCATTTCCATAGGACCACATCTATTGTCATCTAAATAAACAGAAACTGTGATTCACTATATTCTTGTAAGACAAAAGTTCCGAAATATACATATCTACAACTTACAACCCACACAGGTTTTCCCGTTATTATTGTTAGTTTTGGGAAGTCTTAAAAATATTTATAATAATCCTCTTAGCGGGGAGATGTCGACGAAAATAGACTGATGCTCGTAAATAGTCTGTACCCACATTTATTTCTATAGCAAAACAGAGGCAATTCCACTAAACTAAATGTATTTCAAATAGCAAAGAGACTTTAGAACTGTACTAATTACGCAACAACTTGCATTGAGTATTTCGCTTTACTCGTCTTTCACTAGTAAAGTTAGGTAAGTTCACCTTAGTATTGCTCGAATTTTATTTTAGCAGTTAGTAGCTAAAATTAAACTATTTCAGACTTTACGGATACGAGTACAATTACTAGCAGCAATAGTAGCTCTCTGATTTAAGATTTCAAATCTAGAATTCAAAATTAATCTCAGCGAATTTTATTCAAAACTAGCTGTTGCCCGCGACTCCGCTCACGTGGTTGTCGCTTATTATGTAAAGGGAATATAAAAATTCTCTCAGTAAGAACCATCCTCGTACGTTAAAGAATACGCTAAAAAGAATTAGCGAAATCGGTTCAGCTGTTCTTGAATCTGCGCTTAGCAACACATTAAGCGATTCATTTTTATACTCGTATTATAGATTTATTAAAAAAAAACTTTATTGATTGAAGATTAAATGTCTGGTAATGCACAAAACCTCATCCAAGATCAAATAATCGGTTATTAAAATTAGCTGTTAATAAGTTTAGTTAATAATAACGTGAGATAAAAGTTAGAATTTTTAATATAAAAACTAACCTTTCTACTTAGGATGTAAAAAAACCATTTTCTACATGGAATCGTACCGTATACCAATTTTAAAAGGAAGTTGATTAAATTTATTATAGGAACGTTTTTGGCACTTTAACTTTTATTACTTAATATTATAGCCTGAATAATGCTTCATATGGATAACGTTCCCGTTCAGTATCAGCAGAGTTTTATGTGCACTGAAGTGATATCTAATCCGGGATTTTATCGGAGTAGGGAGGATCACTCGTTGCGGGGAGTTACCTGCAGTTTATGTTCAATCTTTTTATGTTCACTCAGGTAACATGTTTGCCTTTTATTTCCATCCCATTGAGTCTATCAAGACTAATAAAATGTTTAACAAAACCTTTGGTACCATATGATTCTCATGTGTCAACTTTTGTCTACAAAAATAATTTTTAGTAACTTTATTCTTATGTGGTTCTATCGGCCCTTGGTGCTCTATGCCTACCTCGTAAGGGATAAAGGCGAGATTATGTATGTATGTATATTCTTTGTCAAAAACGTCTTTATTTCCTGTGCTGATTCGAAGTTTTACTGGAATACGTCAGCTGCATTTTCTTTCGTGCATGTTATAAAAGTCGACTAAAGAACTCAATTAGTATACGTACCTCAGAAAGAAACTTGTCACTGTATCATTTACATCTTTCTTTGGGATCTCCTTTACAATTGTGCTACCCAGTTTCAGGAAAACAGCCGGGTGTATATGTATGTATGTAAAGTTATTTATCGACTACGAACTTGAGTCATCTAATTAAAATATATTTTGGCATAAAGATGTTTGGGTAATATTTTTATTTAACTCTTCTTCATACATACACACACACACACACACACAAACACACACACTCATACACATACCCTTGCATGATGCATTTCTTCTATTTTATTTTTAATTTAATTAGACCTAGTTAACTTGCCTGCTGCTTTTTTCATGCATTTTTAAAGCATTGTAATATTAATTGGTATGGAGGAGGGGAGTTTCCTGGCACAAGTTATCTTTAACTTAATAGGAAATTCCATAAACTGTATTATGTGCGATGCTTGTGTTAAAGAATAAAACAATTTTTCATTTTTCATTTTTTTTTCTAGTTAAATCGGATTAGCTACCAACATAGCCAAGTTTTAATGTAGCCATTTTCAATTTTTCAACAAATTTAATAATATTGCTGTCGTATTGTACCTATATTATGTAATAACGACATATGTACACAAAGTTTAATTTTAGTTTGTCTGAGTGACTTGTTGTACTCGTAGTGGTACACAGTTTGGATATTAGTTGATTTGGCTGTATGATCTAGTTTTGCCATTGCCTGGCAGTTTTATAACAACCTTAGCGGGGACGCGATGGCGGCAATAAGTGATATTGATATTGTAACGCCTGATACAATTTCATTTATAAAAGTGATATCCATAAAAGCTAATTGTAAATTATGAAATAATAAGTTAATTCTATAATGATTTACTTTAGTTTGATTCACTGGGTGAGTATTCTACACTCGTATATAAAGGACCCTAGTGCGAGATTGTGTGGGTGTCGCAATAAATCATATTGGGTCGTTTCCAGAAGTGGGCGCGGAGGCACGCCTGGGCACAGTCACTTCAGTGAAGCGCAGTTGAACTGGCATTCGACTTCGCTTATGACTTCGTTCAACACTTCAGAACCGCGACCCTTGCGTGACGGTAGGGTTCATAAAACGGAATATACGTTATGAAATAAAGTTTTTACTGCCTTTAAACTTTATTTTAAATTTGCTGTTTTATGTTAGAGTAATAATAGGTTATTTATAGTATGAAAATTTTGTAGTAAGTATGTTTTCCATGCGTTATAGGTTATAAATAATATTTAAGCCTATTTTTTTAATACGGTGGCAATAAATGTTAGTAGCCACCCATTTAAAATTTGATGTCATTTAAATGCTTGAAGTTCAAAATTTAACGATGTACACTTAATTACCCAAAGAGTCTGCGTATGATTTTACTCAACCTACCGAGTCATTATCTATCGATCTATCTTTTATACAGGGTGATTTTTGGTCGTCAACGTTCCCGAAAACTACGGAATCTCCTCATCATCACGATCATTTTTCTCCATGGAAGCATACCTGGGAAGTGTCTGGTTTCCAAAATATTAGGGTCCAAAGTTGAGTAAATAGACTGCGTTTTTCTGCATAAATGCACATAGACGCGCGTAGCAGGATTTTTTCACGAAAAATAATTAATATCTGTCTATAAAAAAACTAACATAATAAAAATAAATAAATAAATAAATAAATAGACACTATAAATTTCGCACGATCAAGAAATAAAAAAAAAAAAAAAAAAAAAAATTCCCAGCATTTTTTTTGGCATAAACTTACTTTATTTCATGTATAGAATACGTACCCTTCGTTAAAGGTGGCCACAAAAGAACATCCTGTATATATGTAATAAAAATGTAATGGATTGCTGTCCTGTCTGTACATGGAAGATATATGAGAAAAAATATAGAAGACCTTTATCAACGCAATAGTACCCAAAAGAATGGTTTTTGGAATTTATGTCTGTTTGTCGGTGGGTTTGTGCCACGCTCATCTCAGAAACGGCTGAACCGATTTCGATGCAGTTTTCAGGAATATATTGTGACAGGACCCATTTAACATATAGGCTACTTTATACCCCGGATTTTTTTTATCCAGGACAATTTCGACATTTCGTTTTTTCTGTAGTCTACGCGGACGGAGTCGCGGGCGTGCCATGCGTATTTTCACCACTATATTGCACTGTGAATAAAAAATTGCAGAAATATAGACATGCCGGCTAGGATAATAAATTTTCACTTCCCCTAGAAGTGTAAAGTTGCTTGAAATTTCAAATATATATATGTATAATTGTGAATAAATTCATTATTTTCTTACTGTGGCTACTCATAAGCGATACTTAAGCTTCGCATAGCTCTAAAGTATTGCTTAGTGTTCGTTTAATAACTTGGGTCAATAATTGTGTCACTGTATTTTCATGGACCGGCCATAGTAACATGATTTCTAATAAACTGTGCTGAAACCAATAACGTCTTTACGGTCGGGACAATGTCTACGTCGGATCGACGTATAAAGTTTACATGTTGACGATGGTATAAGCTAAGGTACATAAATAAAATGGAAAATAAATATAATAATAATATAGAACGGTATGCTTCCATGGAGAAAAATGATCGTAATGATGAGGAGATTCCGTAGTTTTCGGGAACGTTAACGACCAAAAATCATCCTGTATAGATAAAACATTTTGAATTTCTCTTACTCTAAATAAATTTTGTAATAAATATATACTATAAAGAACCATGTAGGTAAATATTATATTGTCGCTTAAACGCGTATGTAGACTTAAAAAAGTATAATTTTCTTTGCGATTGGTAATATCAATTAGATAATTTGGTCACTAGTCATTTTATAATATTTGCTATTGCAGGATAAGCCTACCAGATTGTACGCACATGCACTCTAACTTATATCCAAGTGAGCTCAAAGATACCTACCTACATAGGCAGTATGAGTAAGTAAAATAACAGCCAGTAATCAAACGTAGGTACCCAGATTAGTCCGAAATAAACTGAAATGAAGTCACGTTTGACACGTAATCCAAGATATTCCTTGGTGGATAGCCCGGGCTGGTTACCCGTATCTACGAATAATTATGGTCAGTCTCTAGCGGTATATTCTGGTCTGGTATCATGGGATAGTACAAGTATCGTGGGATATCTGTGTCTTTGAATTAATTTAGTAATGTTGTGCTAGCCTGTAAGTGACATATTCGTATATATCAGAATATTAATTGTTCAAATAATGTTTTAATAATGTGTGATATTTATGTTGTTGACAAGCTTTATTCAAATCAAATAAATAAATATCTGATGGAAACCAAGTTCCTTTCTTCATGCATGCTTTAAGACGATGTTCGGTTGTGTGCCCGAAATGGGTTGGCACGAATTGCAGAATCATAAAGGAGATCTCACAGTCGCGATTAGGAATTCCAAGTTTTTAATTTAGTTAATTTGGGCTAACAATTAAAGGCTAGATTTTATCTAGTGCCTAAATTGTTTTTATATGTTTGTTATTGATAAGCTTGTTAGGTTTTGTGGAACTCTGATGTAAATTGTGTGTGCATTAATGTCTGAATAGCTCTCACAATGCTTCTATAAGTGAGGGCCTGTTATTGGCTCTATGTGTCTACAATTTTAACTAGTTAGCTGTTGGTCTTCCTGAATTTGTAAATTAAAAAAAAAAAAAATTATGTCACTTTTACTTTAATTTACTACAGGTGAACTTGTTTGTACCTATATACCGAATCGAAGATATAAAAGAATTTACTGTCATGCAGCAACTTAGATTTTTTGGGGCAATCAATAATTTTAGCAAGATTTAAACAGTTGGTGCAAGTGTAGTTTTCGTAGCAGGTTTAGCTCGTAGCTTGACTACGAACTCCATAGTCCGTAGTGCGGACGTAATCAAACACACATTTAACAATATAATAACTAACGTGCACTGGCGGACTAAGACTTTTTGAGGCCCGGGGCGGTCTTTAATTTTAGGGCCCCCTGGCGCCCGCCCTCCAGATTTACTGAATTAAACAAATGCAGATAGATAGAAACTAAAATTTTAATCAATATTTTTTAACATTACAGCTTTCAAATAAAAAACAACCAACCACACTACAAGTAATTAAAATTAATTACAAACATTTCAAATTGTGTTTTCTAGCTTTTAATGCACTAAATTTATTAATAACATCATCAAAATCCAAAACCGATGCTGCTTTTCTTTCAATCGACAAAATAGCCAAGCTAGCAAGTCGTTCTTCAGTCATGGTCGATCGTAGATAATTCTTGATAAATTCGCGCCACGAAAAGTCTCGCAGACGAGGCGCTACAGTCGCAAAATACGTTTCCGAACTTCAGTTTTCACAACTCTAAGGGCCTGTTTCACCACCTACTGATAAGTTCCGGATATCTTATCCGCCAGATATGTGTGATGCCGTCTCTTTCGGTTCGTACTAACAAGAGGGAAATGTCAATAGAGATATCTGTCAGATAATTATATCGGGCACTTATCAGTAAGTGTTGAAACAGGCCCTATGCGTTATGAGTGGTCGGAATTAGGTAGAGTCATTTATGTACTTGCACTGATTTCATACAGCGAAAGAATAAAGTGGATATGCCTCAAATTACAAACTAATATACATTTTATGTTAATTATCTTTGTTTTATTTGTCTATCTCTGAGGGTTTTATTATTATTTATTTGTAATATTGTTGGCCACACGGGATTGTCCATTAGAAATCCTGGGAAGGTCCACATTAATATCAACATTTCGATGCAAGTACATAAATGACTCTACCTAATTCCGACCTCTGGTTATGAATCTTATGAACTTAGATGAATTAGGTACCTACACCGTTTACTTATTATGGTAAATGATCGGAAGAATGGTTTAATTACAGCAGATTATGTTAAAATAACATTGTCTGAGTAGACAAGGAAATTTTTTTTTAAATATGCCAATCCGAGGCCCCTCAGTTGTGGGGCCCGGGGCGGACCGCCCCCACCGCCCCCCTGTTAGTCCGCCAGTGCTAACGTGCATTTAATTTTACCCCGAAAGATATGTATGTGTACCTACTTGGTAGGTACGTTTTCCAACATGGTATCCTTCTTTGTTTCGAAAGATTTCCCTATGAATCAACTTAATTTTCGACGGTATCGAAAATGCGCTACAATTTCCCTCCAAAGTAGTCATTAAAGACACACAAAAGATTGATTAGACGAGTCTGCTTCTGGTACAAAAAATAAGGCGAGATCGAATATTTCGTTCAGGAATTTCCGAATTCAAAAACTTTTCAAATTACGGCGCATTCGATATTGAGTACAACGTTCGTGGTTGATTTCCAATTCCATATCTGGCTGAAGTGATGTGTTGGTCACGTTTCATATAGGGCTGACCGTTGTTTACAAATCTGTCTAAAGCTTGAGTAAAATGAACCTGATATTTTAATTTATTTTTGAGCAATATTCTACTTTTTTTAGGCATTCAATCCGTTGTAAAATAAAGCATGCCTATTGGTAAAGAAACATTGTTCATATACACAGCTATGTTGTCAAAATCAGGTAACAAGAATTGGAGATCGAACGGCCACGCTTAGTGTCTCGGGAACGGATGGAAATGATCAGTGATAAGCTGCTAGCTCGTCGCCTAAGAGAATGCTGGAGTTCCTTAGTGGATTCATGGCTGGAAACGCAGTCGATGCATTCTACCAAAGCCCACGTCAGCACAGGATGGAAACATGTTATCTGCTAGTAAATAAGTAGTAGATCATCGAAATAGGTGTCTATATAAATGTATTTTTAAAAGATTAACAATCAATTGTGAGGTGTGTGTTAGGCAGGGATAAAAAACAAAGTGTCCTAAATTAAAACGGTTGATGCAAATGGTCTTTTATTATTAAAACTACATAAATTTTCTATGTTCCACTATCATTTAACTTTAGTTTACTAGTTTTAGATAATGAATTAATAGTTACTTAACATGTAACGTAAGGTGGCGGGGCGAGGCGGTACCTGTTTTGGGTATTGACAGCTGCCATTTACGCTCTTCATTGTAAATAGATTGACACTACCCTATTCACTACGCTGTATACATTAAATACTCGTAGAGGTAACGTAGGCACTTATAAATCATTGTTTATAAAGCCATAGAAATGTTCCTCATTTAGTAGTAGGTATTATTAAGTTTTAAATTTAAAATTATACTTACGATTATCCATTAATGACTTCAGATGAGTAAAGAAAATATTTATATTTTATTTAGTTCTGCACCCGTATGATGAATTTGGTGAGAGTGAGACTAGTATAATAAATCTATGGAGCGAGATGTCTTACTTTTAAACGTCAAATCTACAGAGCTAAGTAATAACTAGACAAGGCAAGTGTTTCTACTTGTTATGTAAAAAGGTAAGTGCAAACCACTTCTATCAGCCCTAATTCATTCATCCTGGCTCGAGAACGAGTGTCTATTCTAATTCTTAAGTCTGTTTTTTACATGCAAAGTATATACACTTAGTTTATCTAGTTATTAATAGCTCTGTGAATTTGACGTTTAAAAGTGAGACATCTCGCTCTCACCAAATTCATCATACGGGTGCTGTTCTTCATTAGAATACAACAGCCTTCCGTGCATGTCGTACTACTGTACATATCAATAATTGGTTCTCAGTGAAAGATACTAACGGTGCACATGTATCTATACGTGATATTTTTCATCGTGAACATATTTCTAGGAAACTTTAGACCTAAAACCCTAAACGTGCTATCGATAAACCTAAATAATCATGACAAATGGCGCTGTAATACTAGAGAGAATTCACTACGGACCCCTAAATATCCCAAAAACGGTCGGAGTTATCCCCTCTTAATCTTTTCTTCGCAACTCAAACATGGCAGCTTGATGGAAGACGGGACTTTGTCAAGATGGCGTCTGATGAAGTTTGAAGAACGCGTATTTTCGTACACTTACTACCTTCTGGCAATAAATCTCTGTTTGCGACTCTATCGCAATACCAAGGAAAAGGTATTCGCGAATTGTACGTTTTTTTTTGTTTTTTTTTTTTTTTTTTTTTGTTTTGTTTAGTTTATCCCGAAGGAAAGGCAAGGGGAACTAAGCCCATACAGCCATTGTCTTTAGTAAATGATTTCTGAATTTATGATAGATGATAATGATGATGATGAATGGAAACGTCGGGAAAATCCTCAAGAACAAGTGTACAGTTAGTCAAAATGAAAAATAATTGCAGAAACAACTTACGGACATGCAAGCCATTTACAAATAATTTTTGATTTTCACAAGAAAATTACACCTGCACCCTTCCAGCTTTTCCCGCCGAATCGTTCTTTTTTGCCTTAATGTTTTTTTTTTAACATGTAGTGTTGACTACTTATCTATTACCTACTGTATAAAACCATGCGGATTCGGCGGGAAAAGCTGGAAGGGTGCAGGTGTAATTTTTTGTGAAAATCAAAAATTTTTGTAAACATGTACAAGTAATCTGGTAGATAAGTTATATTTTGATTACTTGTGATGTGAATCTAGTGCGTATGCATGGTTTATACCAGGTAAGCCGAGTAACATCACTTTAGCCGGATTACGATCTCTTCATGGGCGCATGTAAGTTGTTTCTACAAATAATTTTTGATTTTCACTTTTTAATTACACCTGCACCCTTCTTGAGGCTTTTCCCGCCGTTTCCATTCATCGTCATCATTATCATGCCATCATAAATGTTTTTCAGAAATCATTTTAAAGACAATGGCTGTATGGGCTTGTTCCCCTTGACTTTCCTTCGGGATAAACTATTACCAAAAAAAAAAATACTTATACATGCATGAAGCTTTTGTTCGGTTGAATGTGCGAAACTTAGGAAATTACGCGTGGGAATTTTGAAAAAATATTTTGTGTTTAATAGTCATGAAAGGCTACTTTGTGGAATACCAAGTTTTGCGGTTACAAAAGTGCAGTTAATTCTGAGAGAGTCCACAAGTTCATACTCGTATTATATAATTGTACAAGGTTTTTTACATTGGTTACATTTACATTAGTCGAACCTTTTGTGTAACTCAGTTAAATGAATAGTCTAACTAACCTAAAAAGTTATTGTAGAGAGAGCACCATGATTGCGTATAGGTAGGTACTAGGTACCGTAGTCTGTAAAATATAATTATGTATGTTCTTCCAACCCTAGTAGCTGAAAGGCACTTAAATACCTACATAGAGATAATAATATGCATCGCACGTATCTGTTGCGACAGAGACACACATCACTTGCTACGCAGTAGTACCTACATAATAATGAGGGTACGAGTATATGTAACGGGGAAAGCTAGAATATTGGGTAAACCTAGATAGATTGGATACTTAGTTGGTAGTTATGAAGATACGGTAAAACGGTTAGTTTTGGTTATGCCTCAGCCAGGATTTTCTATAACAGAAAGCTTGGAAAATACTAAGTTTTACCGGGTAAACTTAGGTTCAGGAAGTAACTTGATTCTTCTTATTTAATAGTAGACACCCGCGACCCCGTCCGCGCGGACTACAGAAAAGACAAAATGTCGAAATTATCCGGGATAAAAACATTATCCTGGGATAAAAAGTAGCCTATATGTTTAGTGGGACCTGTCGCAATATATTCCTGAAAACTGTATCGAAATCGGTTCAGCCGTTTCTAAGATTAGCGTGCACAAACGCACAGACAAACCGACAAAAATTCCAAAAATCATTCTATTGGATACCTACTAGAGATGCGCCGAATACTGGTTTCACCGAATAACCGAATACCGAATAGTATTCGGTTTAATCTTTACCGAATCGAATATTCGGCCGAATTATTCGGTTTACCATTTGATTATTTTGCCGCGCAAACAAGTTCTAACGTGTCGTTGCTGGCAAAATGGTGAGCGTGTCTTACCTCACCGCCCACACCGCGATGTCTGTTAGGGATGGCAATTCTTTCCAAAAAATATTGATTTTTAAATCGATTCGAATTGTGACCTGGTGAATCGATCCACAAAAAAATCGAGGTCTAAAAGATCAATTTCCAAAAAAAAAACCATATAAATAAACCATATTACGCCGACCGAACCCATAAGTAATAGGATAAGGGCAGGATGATGATAATTTTTCATCATAAGCACTTTCACCACTTCACAAAATGGGGCAATTTTCAGTTAATGGCCACCTTGAATTTTGGATGTACCATAATTTATGTCCCTTTCACCGGCCACGCTCGCTATCGTTTTATACCATACTTGTTTTATGGATTCAGTACTACATATCGATTTGTAAAATCGATTATTTTGGCTCGAAAAATCGATTTCGCGATTAATCGATCTCTGATCGCCATCCCTACTGTCTGTCACTTTACTTCAAACATTGCACGATTACGTTGTAAATAAAACAAAAACGGTTTTTATTGCAAAAACGTTGCTAGTAAATGGGATGGAATGGGATTTTGTTGACTTACAATCTTTACTAATATATTATGATTTGCACATACACAAAAAGAAATATGGCATACAACATAAAGAAGAGATGCATGTACAATGGCAAGCTTATCTCTACCAGAGATCTCTTCCAGCAAGCCAAGCAAGTAAAGAGAAATTGTTAAAACAGGGTAACATGTGCAATTAAACAAATTCTAAGAAACTACAGAACTACATTAAGAAAAGAAAGGAGAAAAAACAAATGACAGCATATTCATATAATGGACAGGTAGTGATCCTTCAGCTTTTCCCTAAATGTACCAACAGTGTGACAATCTCTAACCGTGTGGGGTAATTCATTCCAGAGCTTAACCGCCCGAACGAGAAAGAATACCCAAAAGCCCCAGAATTAAATCGGGGAGTTTGTAGAAGTGATGCCGTATTGGATCGGAGAGGCCGATCTCTTGAAAAGAGATATTTAAAGCGCTCACTGAGATATAATGGAGAAAAACGATAATTTAAAATTTTAAAAAGGAGTGTTAATAGATGAGTATTCCGGCGAAAACGAATCGGGAGCCATTTTAACTCTTTACGAAAGTGAGATACGTGATCAAATTTACGTAGTCCGTATATAAATCGGATACCTAAATTCTGTAGACGTTCGAGTTTATTTAGCAGCTCCTCATTGGCGTCGAGATAGCAAACATCCGCATAATCAATAAGAGGGATGGAATAAGGGTCTGGGCAAGACTTATTTTAAAAAGGCAGAAAGTTCTGAAGACGCTTAAGCGAATGAAAGGATAAGTGCACCTCCTACTTACTTCGCCAACCTGAGCTGTCCACGACATTGTGCTGTCAAATATGACCCCTAGGTTTTTGACCGTATCTGTGAAGGGAATCGGGATCTGGTCATAAAACAATTGCGGAATATCCGACTGCCGCAAGATGTTCTTTTGCATTTAATACATAAATAATATATTAAATGCAAAAGTTACTCTGTATGTCTGTCTGGCTTTCACGCCAAAACTACTGAACAGATTGAAATGAAATTTGGTACTACCTGTGTACTCTAGAACCTGAGAAAGTATAACTAGGGCTAGCTTTGCACGGATGTAATACCTTTCACACGGACGAAGTTGTGGGAGGCCGTTAGTAGAACATAAATGTCACATAAAAAGTTTTGTCCTTAGCGCTATACCGTACGTGTAGGCATAAATATGAAAATACTCGAACCGAATATATTCGGCGCCAAAACCGAATGATTCGGCCGAATACAAACAGTGAAAAAGTTGTTGAATACGCCGAATACCGAATACGGTTCGAATATTCGGCGCATCTCTAATACCTCATATGTCTTCCATGTACAGACAGCGATCCGTTACATTTTTATTATATGTATAGATAGATTATTCACAAAACTACAATAAATACAGAGGAATATAAAAAAGAAATGCATACAAAGGCGTGCTTATCTATGCAAGAGATTTCCAGCATACCATATGCATACTATACCATAATATTTGTTGCTAATAAAAAATATATAATAACTAGTGGACGCCCGCGACTTCGTCCGCGTGGAAATTGAATTGCAGCTTATATGACACGTTTGTCGGTTTACCATAGCAGTGCCATCTATTGATTACTTACTCAATCCAGTCGAAAAGTATCGACATCTGTTAGAATCTTTTGGAGTTAACAGATAATTGTGACTGTCAACTAATTATAGACAAATAATTTGCAATAAAATAAAATTGCGACTATAATTAAAGATCTAAGCTATCCTATCTCTCAAGTTGGACCAGACAGCTCACGGTGTGCCAATTTAATTTTAAATCGGTTAAGTAGTTTAGGAGTCCATCGCGGACAAACATCGTGACAGGAGATTTATATATATTAAGATTATGTATTTTACTTAGATCTTTTTCACTTACTTCGTCTCAAGAAATACACAAGAGAACTTTCGCTAGTTAGCATACCTTAACATATATAATAATATGTGCTTAGTGTAGCATGCAACTCGAGAAGGTTACATTACGGGTAGGTTCTATACGAGAAGGCAATTATTGTCATATAATGGGGAAAGGATTAGTGCTGTCTGCACAAAGTCTGCACTTACCTATCTAATAATGAACACTGCTCATAGCATCATTAGGCTCTGGTAGCTTAAGTGGTTTGCAGTATGGCGTAGGTAGGTTGATACATGAATATTTGGCAGTAAATATTGGTGTAAAAAAAATATTGCGTCGCCAAATGAAATACTTTTTCTGTTGGTTTCGATCATACGTATTTATTTTAAAACAAAAAAATTGAATTATAGGTCAAGCCATCCTTAAGTTTTGCGCTAAGTAACACATTGGGCCAAATATTTCATATAGACTTGTGAATTTGTATAATAAATTCTCACTTAAACCTTACCGAAACGAAGATCGGTATCTGTGAAGTTACCTGAAAACATCACACGCGAATTAAAAAGCGAAAATCTTTGTGATGAAATATTTCCACGCTTTGAAAACCTTTTACCTCCAAACACCGATTGTATCATAAAACTCGTAATGGAAATTCTGTCTGTAAAAGAACAAAGTCTACTCGACGTCAGACCTTCGCGGCGGGTCGTGCGTGGGGAGATATATTGTTACATACAATTTATTTACTCAGCCGAAACGGTATATTAAATTACTTAATTAATTTGATAAAATTTTAAAGTGTTCTCTCACGGTTATTCAAGCCCTAATTATGATAAGATTAGTGGATGCCTCTACTTTATCCGTGTAAACTACTAGGTATATAGCCTACGGTATTATTACAAAGAAACTGTTCAAAGTGTGACTTTTGACAGTAAAAATGTATAGATGTGTATCTGTAAAATTTAGCCAAATAACGTTGTCAAAAACGTGATGTAAGAATAAAAGTTTAAAAGAGATGGTCAAATTCGTCATCCGAGTTATTTGACCCGGTAGCTCAGTTGGTAAGAGCACTGCACGGAATGCGAGAGGTCGTGGGTTCGAGTTCCAATCGGGTGATTTTTTTTTCATTTCTTAAATCATATTTATAATATATCATATCCAATGTATATCTTAAACAATGTTTAAATTATTTTGTAATAATAGGGACTAATTTACAGGAAAGCATTTTAATTATAATTATTTTATTTTAATCTAATGATTATTAGATGTGTTCTTATCCTTATGAAAATATAACCTTAATTTCATATATTTTTTGAAACACACTTTTAATGCGAAGTGTTCCCTTCTTTATATACTTAAGTAGCTAAATAAAAATGAAAAATAAGGCGGTACGAAGTTTGCCATGTCAGCTAGTAGTAGCATAGTAGGATTGATTGAAAATGTTTTAGATCACATTTATATCATATGTCTTTAGGTACCATTGTGTTAGCATGATTTCACTTAGCACAATGGATCTGTCGATGACATGGCATCAGAAGCTTTTAGAACCGACTGCCATATAATTCACTTTGTCACTGCCCTTGCTTTGATACTTTGACACATTGGATACGGAGCATCAGGTGAATTGGAGTGCAAAAATGGCGGCAAATTGTATCATTTTATGAATGTTTTATGTTTATGACATAGGTCTGTTAAAATAATCGAGTAAACACATTATTTTAGCTGTAATTTTGTCACAACACATACCTATCGTGTTATAACATAAGAATTTAAACATTGTTTAAGTTAAAATATTCCTAAATTTGACAGAAAGGTATACCATTTTACTGTCAAATGACATTTTCAAACAGTGTCTTACTTTAGACGCGTTTTGTAATAACACTGATACGGCAGATCTTTGACCATGCTCTTTGGCTAATGCATAGCTTTAAATATTAATTATAAAACCTAAAGTAATAACTTATAAAGTTATATTGTCATATGTTACTCAGAAATTTTCTTTCTTGACTTGTGTTGCCTGTATATGTGTATAAGCCAAATAAACTGTATTCTATTCTAAATTAATAATCATTTCGGGATCAGTTGTAAGCAGCAAATATGGCGTTAAGACAACTTCCGCGATTATGATACAGCATAAATCAATCAATTCTTAGAGCTGAAATAACAAAACTCGAAGTCAATTTACAACTTTTAAAATTTCAACTTTAAAATTCATTAGCCACTCTAAACCACTCCAACATGGCGGCGTAGAATGGGTTTGTGATTTACATCATGTCTTAATGGAGACGAGAGAGGGCGAAGTGATTATTATTAAGTTTACAGTTGATTTCGTGGGGTTGGGGGCACCCGGCACCTGTTGCCGATACTCGATCCCTTCTGACAAGCGCCTCACGTAGCGAATACTTCCTAAAACGTGCCAGACGTACACAATTCCCAGTGACATAGTGCGTCCTCTGTTAACAGTATGTGATGTGATATAGCTTCTATACCTATATTGTCCTGAAGGGCTGGTTTAAGTTTTGTTAAAACTGTTTCATCCGGTACTTTTCTTTTTAAACTGGTGAAATTTTAATTTAAATATCATTACAGTTATCTTTGAGTACCCGTGTGTTCTGCCAATCAATAAGTGTTTTTTAACTAAACACTTGTTCACTTATTTCAAAGGAGGTAAAGGAACACCTACCTGTATAAATATGGGTATCTAATACATGTATATGGGAAGATTGGTTAAGTGTAGATTTTGTTCTTGTAAGTGTCTCTTGCGGAAATTCAAACTTGTCCGGATTTACTAATAGGTAAAGGAATCCTCCGGATTAATCTCGAGATGATTGAGTAAATATGTCTGTACGTTGACGAAGATAGATATATTGAAGACACCAATACACAGGAAACACAAATTGTTACACTACATACAACTCATAGGTATCAGTAGTAATACAATAGGATGACTATTTCTAATTAGGGTTTGGTGGAAAAATTATGAAGTTTTAATATTGGAAAATTTTCAGAAAAAGTAACACGTAGATTTGATTTAAAAAATCTTTCGGTATTCCACTTTTAAAAGGGCTGTTTTTTTACCGACTGAAAACCTCATTAGAAGTTTATTAATTCGGCCGTACATAATATTATTTTTAACCGACGTCAAAAAGAGAGGTTATCAATTCTCTGTATGTTTTTTTTTATTTTTTTTAATTTTTTATGTGTGTTTGAACTCCGTCATTTATGAAACAATTTTTTTTTATTTGTCATGGTATACTTCCAGGTTGGTCCCAACTTGTCTGATGATGGGATCTTGGAGATCGAGGGCAACGATAGGCACATTACTGTTTTTATACTTTTATAGCGTTTTGATCACCTACATATAAAACATAACATCTGGTGAATCTCAGGAAGATATCCTTTAAAAGGCACGAGAGTCTGTTTTTGATTTTAACCATCAAAAAGAGAGGTTATCTGCGGTTTTTTATGTGTGTTTAATCTCATTTATGAGATTTCAATTTTTTTTATATGATTGTACTTCCAGGTTGGTCCCATATTCACCATATAAATGTGTCTGTCGAGGGCAACGAATATTGTAGGCACATGACGTTTTTATACTTTTAAGCGTTTTGATCACCTATATATAAAACATAGATATATTGAAGACAAATATAAAACCGATACGTTTTTAGATTTTTATAGAGAATTTTGGTCAGCTACACATAATATAAATGAAACTGATGATGGAGCCGCCGAAAAAAATTGAACTTTTTTACATCCCCCTATGGCAGGGGGGGGCCACAACTCTTATGAAAATGAAGATAATTGTGTTAGTCATTAAATTATATGTCGCGTAGCCGTGTCCGAAGTAAGATGGTAGAGGAAGAGGTGTAGTAGTACGGATAATAGGGATGAATGAAAAAAGAGTACCTATAGACCCCAAATGATTGACAGGAAGAAGGAGTATAATATATTTCTTAAATAATTATGGCTGTTGGGCCAAATCTCTTATATTTTGGTGAACCGTCGCCAAAATTATGATTACACCTCAAGTGCCTCCGATCCATTAAGAATTTAAGTGCGTATACCGAAGTATTGCGAAACAATGTAAGATGCCTACTTAATGCGTCGGCAGCTTCGGTGGTGCGGTCATGTGTCTTTGGCGGAGGAGAGACTAATAGCATCTTCTTTTCTCTAGAGGAGAAAACGCGGCGGGATCGATACAAAATCAGAAAAACATGAAGAGACAATATAGAACTAAATGGGAAGTTTTGTCAGCACAACGACCAAGTGGCGCAGGACGGTGATAAAGCTACTCGAGGAGCAGCGGGTGACGATTTAAGACTCGTCCTCCTGCTGCCAATCTTTCAATAATGGCGTACCTGTCCTCTGTGTGCGCGGGCGTTCCATTTTTAAATGTAAATCTCCGGGCTGCCAACTTTTTTAGGAGTAGTGGTCGCCGACGAAATTGGTCGGAGGTCATCATTATCATCATAAAAACCGTAAAGTTTCGAAGCAGTCCTTTTTCTCTTTTTAGCCTATTTTATATAAAAATTATATAAAGACAATACTATTTATTAATTCGCAATATATATTTGCCGTTAAATTTTACATAGCTCGATGGGAGGAAGTCGGTTTTTCGTTTTAAAAAAATTTTCTTTATTGTACACAAAACACTACAGTAAAAATAGAAAAATATAAAAATGCAAAAGAAATGTATACAAAGACGTAAGTATATATTTTTATGCTAGAATAATTTATAATAAAAACTTTTCTGTACTCCAGGTGGATAGAGTCACGGGAAGGCTCTATTATATTTAACGTCACATATTTTCTATACGGATAAGCCATTATGGAATTTTACGATACGGTTTTATAGACATAACCATTAACGCCCCAACCATAATGTAATTAATGATGTTGATATATTTAGGTGGCATTTTTATACCATTCTTCCATTATTAAGTGCAGTGATAAAGTAGTTGGGCCATGAAAATGGGTGCTGGCTTTATAATTTTTCATGTCATTTGGTGTTGGCCTGTATTCGTTAGTACTTTTTTGTAGAAGTTTCAATATTTAAAAGCCATCTACTACTAGTAAATAGTAACTGCATGAGAACAAAAGTAAAAGCCCAATCCTTCTCATAAAGAAATATGAAGATAATAGGTACATTAAAAGTTAAATATACTTGCAGCAAACCTAAAAAACAGTAGGTATGCTTCGTTTTCTAATGTGTTGTGTCGAGCAATATACAAATAAATCATATTGTAACGTAGATGGTAGCTAAAACCGTTCATTTAAGTTATCAAAGGCTACTTTGAAGTTCCTATTCCAGAAACCTGTTAGGTACACAATTATTATAATTAATTACATGTTTTCCGGGAAAATTTATATACGATATCTCGCTATTTCTGTAACCTACGAAATCACTAGAAGCAAACAAGGTAAACTTACAAAAATCCTTACCTATACATATAATAAAAATGTAACGGATCGCTGTCTGTATATGGAAGATATATGAGAAAAAATATTATAGGAGACCTTTATGAACGCAATAGTACCCAAAAGAATGATTTTTGGAATCTTTTTATCCGACATCGGATAAAAAGATTTTTATTGTGACAGGTCCGATATATTTATCCGACATTTTGTTATTTCTGCTGTCCAAGCGTTTTTGAGTTCTTAATATTTTTTTTACAAATGCTTCCGTGAGCAATCGCTCATTATTATTTCACGCTCCGGCGATCAAGACCAATTAGTGATTTGAATCATTACAGTAATACTTTTCTATATTTTATAACTGTTTATTGCATGTCGTATTTGTATTGAAAGCTAATTTGGCTTAATTTATTCGGAACATAAGAAACTAAAGTACTTACCAGTTATTCAAATATTTTCTTAGCTAGGTAGGTATTATGTCTAATAAGAAATGGGCCTTCAAAGATGTAATGTAACATAGCTACCTTTTTGTTTAATTTAATAGGCATTTCATTCCACTAAAGGAACTAGCCACAAAATCTTGAAGCTTAACCCCTATACGAAATTTTACACAACTGGAGGAACATGCATGCTAAAAATAAAATGACGTCAGATAATACCAATACTGTGATTCCATGATGCAGCTGTGCGTGTGGTATGAAGTACCTATAGGTGTATATACCAGCTGACTGAATGGGTGGTTTACCGCATACCATCACTTTGCCATCGTGTTTTATACCACAGCTTTATGTTTTTTGTAAACTCGGTAGTAAATGCAAAATGGCTTTTCTGTATAGAATGCACTTTGTTTTATGTATGTAATTTGAGTGGTTTATTATAGCCATGGAAATCTAAATAAAATATTATTTTTCATTTTCAGCACATCAGAAATGAAATATAATTTATTTATTTATAAAAATATTTCAATATAGAGAATTTAAAAAACTTTTTGAATGCATTTTAGTCACTGCCATGTTCGAATGTCTTATTATTTATTTAGAAATAGAACAATTAACAAGAACCTAGTCCTAATTTTCCGGGATAAGTATGATGATAGTAAATCCCGGAAAATTAGAACTAGGTTCTTGTTAGTAATGTATACTAAAATCTGTATTCGTCATAAAGCTGAGCTAAATACTAACATACTCCTCACAAGTCTTTAGTTGGGAATTGCAGCCACTAAAACGTTGTATGAAAACAATACTAGGAGATAGCGTAGACTTTATGTCATCTTCATATTTATCTCTACCTTATGACTTGGTGTATCGCAGGTGTCTCGTAGCTTATACATATAATAAACTGTAAAAGGTAGTGAACATGTTTGAATTTTTTAAAGTCTTGTGCGAAAAAACTCTAATGGATAATGTTGAAGCTTGGCAGATATTGTAGCTGTGTACGAGTACCTGTTAGATTAACAGTGTCGACAGAGTAGAATAGCGCACCGCCCCATAGTGACAGTATACTCCAAAAATCACACTGCAGTCTATGAGTGGACAACCCCTCTTATTGAAGTAGTACCTAGTACCCCTGAAGTAGTAGGCAGACATTCTTCCAGCAGCGGACTGCAATAGGCTGCAATGATGTGATTATAAAATGCGATAAACAATATGTACATACAATATACAATTTTTATAATATGAGGGCCAGTTCTTAGTTTTAAAGTCAGTGGCAGTAGTTCTACGTTTCTTCATGTGCTAAGTCTAAAGCAATCTGTGGCTCGCCTCGAATGTGGAACAGCCATTCATAACATTACACAAAGACTTACAAATGAGAACTGCAAGTTTGATGAGTTACTTAGTCTCCAGGGTGGATCGCCTGCAAATACCTCGGGTTGAGGGTCTCAAAGTTTTCGATTGAGTAGATATAGCTTGAAGTGTTATGCTATTTTAAACGATATAGTCTCCAAGTAAAGTGTATAGTTTCTTGTAGGTACATCGTATTTAGCCTAACCTTATATAGCTTCTTCTTTTTGAAGTTGCACTCCATAACTGGAGGTCTGCCGTCAGCTTACTAAATGCAGACTTGTCCCTGGCCATTCGGAACAGCACATTAGCTATTCTCGTCCACTCACGAATGTTTCGCAGCCAAGATTATAGCTTAATAGATTGCGTTTTTCTGCATAAATGCACATAGACGCGCGTAGCATGATTTTTTCACGAGAAATAATAATTATCTGTCTATGAAAAACTAGCATAAACACTGGATATCATAAATTTCGCCCGATCAAGCAACTAATTTAAAAAAAAAAATCATCTTTTCCCAGCATTTTTTTGCCATAAACCTGCTTTACTTGATGTATAGAGTACGTACCCTTCGTTAAGGGTGGCAACGAAAAAACACCCTATATATTCTAATAAATATCAGTTTGACCGCGGTACATTATGGTAAATGTATTTATAATTGAAGTCATGCTATAAACCCTAAATGGGATTCTAAACAGTAATTAATATAGTTAGTCTAAATTTATGAACGGCCACAGAAAAAAGGTAACTAATCCAATAATGAGGGATTTTCTGACAAGTTAAAATAACAGTCAAAAATAGATGGCGTGAGCGCATCACCTGCCCTAATCCCACCCACCCACCTCTTCCAGCTTGAAGGATAGTAATAGTTCCGTGAATAGACTGTGCACTGATGACTAAAGCTGGCTACACACCCAGACTGTGTACAGCCGACAATAAATAATCCAGTCGGTTTTCTAAAGACGGTGTAGCATACCAGTAGGAGACATAGCAAGTAACAAGTTGGATTTTGCTACATGGGGTTAATAGTATCAGATTATAATCTTAATACGAGATGATACCTACTTAATTTTTTTTAAGAAACTTAAATTTGTGAATGACTACTGTTGCCCGTGACTTCATATGCGTGAACTACAGAATGTAATCTATGTCCTTCTCCGTACTCCTGTATATGCTTTCATCCCATTATTATATAAAGTCAATTGATTAAGGGCTATATTTTATAAAAGTAGTTATTATGATTCCTGCAATATTGTTCTGGGAGGTTGCAATGGTTGTATAAATAGTAGGGTAGAAACTAAATGGTGTCACTTTTATTTTTGATTGTTGAGCTTGTAAGACGTTACTCTGTCCAATTGCAGTTTGAAATAAACTACCTCCGTTTGTATTTAAAAATGTTAATCGTATTGCTAAATTAGTTACTGAAATAAAAAGTAAGATAAACAGTGTAAATTAAGTGATATGGTGCTGCTTTTCTCGAATATAATACCGCCAAAGGCAGCCTAACAGTGAAATAGTTGAATAAACCGTTGTACATAGTTATATATCGTTTAACTTCTTTTCCTGGATATACCACTGCTTCATCGGATTTCCTGTGGTAATACTACCTCTTTCCCATTTGGACCCTTCCAGGGTCTTCCAGGTTGCCGTAATACAATTTGCGGTGACCCATCGGTAAAAGTCGGCCAAATTTTTGGGAAATGTCAATAAGAATGAATACCGCTTTATTTTGGGTAGAAGACAAGGAAGTGGCTAAAAACATTTATTTATTCAGAGATAACCTAATTTATATACGTTCCCAAAATTGTGTAGTCAGAACTGCAGGATCAAAAAGAAGATCTCACACCGCCGTTTAGCATAACGGGGAAGATGTAAATATAACATATAAGTTGTTTTCAAAATTAATGATTTGCTTTTGACACGAAACTATAGGTTCTATATCATACTGTGAAATCGTAGCTCCCTTTGTTAACTGCGTCAAGGGCTTAACCTGGGCTGGATTAAGATGTTGTTCCTGTCAGCGAAGACAATAAAAATGTTCTTCCATTATTATTCGCGATGATGAATCGTTCTAAGTTATTGTTTATAACCTGGCGTTTGTGGAGTTTTATTGTACCCATTGGTTTTTTTGTTTCGTTACGACTCCCTTTACTTTAAATCAATTAAAAGTTTTATTGAATACCTAAAATCCAGTTAGATAATAAATCTAAATTGGAAATCATTGACTTTATCAATGTTTGCTGCTACACTATGAAAAAGTGTAGAGAGTATCTTATAATAAAACCCAGAAGACGTTAAGATTTTAAATTTTTAAGCTTGAATATATTAATTATAAGAATCGATATTGATAAGAAATAGGGACGAATGCAGAATAGGGTTATTGGGGGGGAGGGTTTATATCCAGTGGTACCATAGGCATGGGTGGAACAATACGGCCTCTTAATTAATCTACCACATGTCAGCAGGGCGGGCTGATGCAATTACGGTCTGATCCATATCAGGCATCACACTGAATCGGGTCTTATAGGTGGTGATTTTTCATATAAACTAGGTGAGATAGATAAATTTTGTAATTTAAATACATACATATACCAAAGTGGAGTAGCCAAAACTGCAGGATTATAAGTATATTTATTACTAGCAGCCGGCCACGACTTCGTCCGCGTCAAGCGACATGGTGCCCGTGCGGAGCCGAAGCGAATCGCTAGTTATACATATAAACCTTACTCTTGAATCACTCCATCTATTTGAAAAAACCGCATCAAAATCCGTTGCGTAGTTTGAAAGATCTAAGCGTACATAGGGACGGACTGGCAGTGGGAGGACTTTATTTTTAACCAACTTCAAAAAAGAGAGGTTATCAATTCGTCTGTTTTTTTTTATGTGTGTTACCTAAGAATTCTGTCATTTATGAACCGATTTCATTTTTTTTTAGTTTGTCATGGTATGCTTCCAAGTTGGTCCTATATTCACCACATCAGGATCGAGGGTCTGATGATGGAGCTGCCGAAAAACATATAGTGGAACTTTTTAGTAACAAAATCCCCCTATGGCAGGGGGAGGCCTACGTCCAGTAGTCGACAGCAATAGGCTTATGAAGATGAAGATAATTGTGTTAAGTCGTGAAATTATATGTTGCGTTAAGCCGTGTCCGAAGTAAGATGGTTATAGAGGAAGAGGTAGACATGAGAATAACGAGATGACGGATAATAGGGATGAATGAAAGAAGAGTACCTACATATTGCACCGACCCCAAATGATTGGGAACATGAACGACATATACTCGTACTTATGTTCCTTGAATACAAAGTCTATCGTACATAAACGCCTTAAAGAATTGGAAAAGAAGGTTTTATTTTACATAAAGCTTTTATATTTGACCTTGTTTTCGTCAGCAAGGTTTCCGCTATATAATCCCTGGGACGGACTCGATAAACAGCAAAATTTCTCGCTATTTCCCAAATAAGGTTTAATTTTAATTAAGGTTTAAATCTTAATTATTTATATTTTTTGTTTAATTTTAATTAAGTCTTTAATCTTTAGTTTAAATCTCAAAATAAACTTTAAATATCAAAATTAAAAATTATTCCTAAGGGGTAAAGTAAAATGTAGATATAACTAACGTATTTACGAGTAACATTGCAATAAAAACTGTACTATGCTTATTTTGAAAACCTGAACATGTACGAAAACGAGTGTCGTGGTCAAATATATTTTTTTCTTTAACAGTTAAGCTTAGATTAATGATTGGTCTTCGCTCCGCTCTGACCGAATCATTATTTTAAGCAGTTAAGTATCTACGAGTATTACTCACCAACCCGCCTGCCCAGCGTGGTGACTATGGGCAAATACCCCCCATGACAGTCTTGTGGCGTGCCCTGGGGGAGGCCTACATCCAGCAGTGGACTGAAATAATAGGCTGATGATGATGATGATGAAGTATCTATTATATTTTGGTAAAGATACAAAAATATATTTGCTTATAACCTAAAACAATCAAGCAACATCAATAATAAACAACAACAGCAATCATCATCATCAGCCTATTGCAGTCCACTGCTGGACGTAGGTCTCCCCCAGGGCACGCCACAAGACTACCATGGGGGGTATTTGCCCATAGTCACCACGCTGGGCAGGCGGGTTGGTGACCGCAGTTTGTATTTTGGACTGTGTTGTCAACACGGGAGGCGCTGCTACCCACCTCCAGGAAACCCTTAATCGCCTCGTACGATACCCACGGGCAAACATGGGGTGGTACGAATTCTACTCTGCCGGCACCACGAAGCTAACAATAAATAGCTCCCATACCAAGAGAACCCTGTCGCGAAATAAACTTACTATTTCCACACCTTTGCTCTGTTTGACAAGCGGAAGGGTCATATCCGCGTTCATTCCCATTGAGATAGTACAGAAGATCGGTTAACACTGACATTAATGCCTATATGTGCACGTATGTCGACTACAGTCCCGTGTGACAAAGGCCTTGCGTCCTACTTTTACATCTTGTAAACAGTCTAAGCCGGAACGTTTCACCACCGGAACGATGATATACTTGTAGGTATAGTCTGGTAGGTGAGAGATTTGTATCTAGAGATTAAGGAGATACTATTGTTAATTATATATACTTATAAATATTTTCTTTAACGGATAAGGATAATAACGGGATCCTATTACTAAGACTCCGTTATTGTAATGATAATTAATAATGAATTACCGGAAAATTCTGGAATTAAAAGTAACCTATGATGTCTTTACTCAGGCTCTAGTCAACCTGCGTACCAAATTTAATTTAAACCAGTTCTGTACGGCTGTACGCGACAGACAGTTACTTAAAATTTTTATAACAATTTACCAGTAAACTCAACTCGGGTGTGTTATAACACGACGTCAATCAATTGTCACGGCGAACTCGTTCAATATAAATGCAAATCGCTCATCACCTCATCGCATACACTACGTTATAACCTTTATGTACAGTAGGCACGGGAGGTGGTGCAGGCGAGAATATGGAATTTTATTTTTATTTTAAAAAAGTTGTTTTCTCAGAATTATACAGGGTGGAAGTGACAGCCAGGCAAATATTGATATGGTGACTTCAATCATGATTCTGAGGTGAGAACCACAGACAATTTTCGCAGGAAATATCAGAAAATCAGGGAAAAAATAGCGAAGTTTGTTTAAGTAGGCCTTAGATGATGACTTTTAAAATAAAAATTGAGCTCAAAAATGTTTAATTAACTGATCAACCCAAACGGAGAGTTACAAGTGTTCCAAAAGGTAGTCCCTTTCTTTTCCGAATATCGATCGTCCGAAAATCATATCCCTAACAAGTTTGCTATAATCATTACTTTTCATAATGTTTGCGTATACGAAATTGTATATTACTTAATCGTCTTTAATTCTAATACTTTTGTGCCATAAGATCGGGTGCTATAATGATTAGATGTCCTAATTTTTCTTGCTATAAAGTCACATGTTATAATAATATTGTTAATAGGAATCTTTCTAGAGCATTATTCAAAACAAAAAATAGGATGAATAAAAAAAACAGGCACTTAAATCGACTCAGTTTACCCCGACTTCACGCAGTCTTGTCTGCCGTACCCCTAGAGTGCAATGTAAGAGCGCGTAGGCGCGGAGGGGCGAGGCGGCCCGCGAACTGAGGAGCAGGTGAATGCGTATAATGGTATGCGTTACATCCATCTGCGACGATAAGCTAGCGTGGGACCGTCGGAGTCCCGCAGCGCCGGAGCCGTGAGAGAAACCATGCCTGCTGCATGTTTGCTTGTATACTGCCTGTTTGCTTGCATGCTGCATGCTTGCTTGCATCCTGCATGCTTGCTTGCGTACTACATGCTTGCGTGCATGTTGCATAGTTGATTAAAACAAGAAAGTTCTTATGGGAAGGTTAGGCCCATTAGGACTTATAACTATTATAGAAAAGCATTTTATGTCTTATGAATATTATAGATTGAAGAAGGTTGGAGAAATATATTGCCTGGTTAGCTTACCATAATAGTTTTTATATCTCGGTACTACATATAATATTTTTTTATTATTTGATTGTCTGGTTGGATAGCTATAGATACGCTCCTTTTTATGTGTTTTCTTATCAAATTGTTCTAATATTAATTTCATTTTGATTTTTTTGGTCTACTTGTATAATTTTAGTAGTCACATGATCGTCCTAAACAATTAGCGCGGAAAGCAAACATTGCGGATAATCAAATTAAAAATGCATTTCCTGCGAGTAATAACACTGTCGTATAACTCAAAATATTGGTACTTGTTCAGTGTATTTGCCCGGTTGTCACACACACCCTTTATTATTAAATTATTGGAAGCTGTTTCTAGTCTTGTCATTATGTTCCGAGAGAGCGTTACCGAGTGGCAAAGAGACCTACAACCAGGCTTGCCAACTGTTACACCTAATGTAGTAGAATACTATATTATACATACATACAGCAGTGTTGACAGCGCCAGCTAAAACTACTACGAGTGTATTTACACGTTCCTTTCACTTGGTTCATGTAAATGTGCTCTATAAAAGATTATAATAACACCGAGAAGAAAATTCCTACTAGTATTCTTTTGACATGGAGATAAATGTGGTATCTACTTGGCTTGCTATTACAGAATATGAATTTGTGTTTTATAAATATTTATATCTGCATTATCAGAAACCAAAGCTCTTTTTTTATGAAAATGTGATCATTGAAATTTTATCAACAGGAAAATCCGTCAAAGGTATAACAATTATGAGGAATTATACGCGGGTTTATCGAAAGCATGCAAACGTAAATTCATAACAACATTAGCATAGTATCAAATCTAAAGAAAATTACATTTAAATCGATGATTAAAGTAGCTAAGCTTTTGAGAAACCGATGGTATATCTACAAATCATAACGTATCAACTCGAACTAATGTAGCTATAGTTGTAAATAAGCCTGCCATAGGTAAATAACATTAATGAATCATCTTCATGTAAAACGGATTAAGTAACTTGAATTTCACAGCACGTTTCATAGCTCAATCAGTGTTGGAGCCAACGAAGTAAACCTGTTACAGATACAGCCAGCTGTACACGTTCCGATTTATTGGGACAACGTAAATAAATTTTTAACTAGTCTTCCTGCAGCTTAGCTTACTAAATTAAACTGCAGAGTTATTTACTAGGGATACACAAATATACGCAAAACTTATTTCAAAGCTTACGATTATTTATTTTTATGATTAATTTTTATTTACAAAAAAAATTCGCTAGTATTATGAGGAACAATTAAAAATATTAAAATATTATATATGAAGTTGTATGTATCGCAATTGTTTTCATATTGGTTCGTCTGTAGCAGCCATAACTTGACGGGTTTATTTTGATTAGTCTGAACCGCGGGAATATCTGCATTTAATACAATTACAAATTTTAGATAGCTATTTATTATTTAATTCAATAATAACTAGAAGGTTGGGTAAAGTTGGGTTATGGGGTCAAGAATCTATATTAAAGTTTACCTGGTAATAAGATAAATTCGTATGTAAACTATAATGTACCTATTATTTAAAGATAAATAGAAGAACACTTGCTGAATTTAAATCTGTATAAATTTGTGTCATTCTTACTAATATTATTAATGCGAAAGTAACTCTATCTGTCTGACTTTCACACCAAAATAACTGAACCGATTTAATTGAAATTTGGTATACAGGTATTCTAGAGCCTAAGAAAGGACATACTATAGTTCACGCGAACGAAGTCGTGGGCGTCCAGATGTATAAAATAAAACTACATTTGTAGGTACATTACATGTAATATAGAAGAATATTAATGAAATCTATTTCAGACGCCAATGGACGCTCGATACCCTCCATATACTAATATCTATATCAAATATTTCAGGAAATGCGGATATGTTATTGCCCAAGGGATATCATTCCTTATTATTACGTATGAGGATATCTATGTATATCATATTATTATACTCATAGATGTGCTGATGTAGATAGATAGCTAGAAGTAGATTAAGACACTTTTTATTTCCATGCAATTATTGTATAGTTTGTACTCTAGAATGTACCTATATACAGGGTGTAACAAAAAGGGTATGTTAAGCGAAAAACGACGTGAATAGCCCACTGTAGAGGACCTATCCACAAAATTTGAGACTCGAAATCACATGTTTTTTTCCCGATAGTATGGAGAATTTTTAAATATCTCAGGAATAAATATCTCTAGCCTTTCGCTAACATACCCTTTTTCATACACCCTGTATAGGGACTACCTATTAGGGAGTGTAGAATGTTGAACAATCTGAATACTCAAATAAGTATGTACGAGTACTCTATGATGCACTTTTCAGCATCTTAAAATCCTAATTAATTAATAATATTTGTTCTACCAATCTTCCTGATATTTTGCACACATATTGGGATGTGGTCGATGTGGACGAAGTCACTGGTGTCCTCTTGTATGAATATAAGGGGCCTACTTAAGCATAAACAATTTGTTAAAATGTCGTGTCAATATTCATTGTGTTGTAAACAAAATATGAATATTTGATTTGCTTCAACCCACCTGTTGCTTGGAAAGCGGGGTTTATACCATTACTTTTCGATAGAAACTATTTTATTTTTATTTTACAATTTCAGGAACACCAACAGCTATTTATTAAATAGTTAAAATTGTAGATACACAAAGCCAATAACAGGTCCACACTTATAGAAGCATTATGAGAGCTATTCAGGCACTAATGCACACACAATTTTCATCAGAGTTCCATAAAACCTAACAAGCTTATCAATAACAAACATAAAAAAAAACAATTTAGGCACTAGATAAAATCTAGGTACCTACTAACTTATTGATGGAAAAAAAATTCACTAAGCACACGCCTCGCTATGTTAAAACTGGTATTGAAGAGATCAAGCTCTACGCCTTTACAAAGTTCATTGAAGTTATTACCCGCTCGTAAAAGGAATGTATTCTGACGATATTTCGTCGATGCAAGAGAAACAGAAAGTGTATTGTTGTGTCGAAGAGTTTTCGAAGGTATTCTAAGATTAATATGTGACAATAGCTTAGGACAGTCTATAGCGCTGGAGACAAGCTTCAGAAGAAAAACGATATCAGAGATTTCCCGGCGTTTCTCAAGAGGGAGGATATGATGTTTTATGTAAACTGATGTAATTTGAGTGACTGTAATAGTCCCTAGTACGATAGCATAAGTATTTTATAAATTTCTTTTGAATACCTTCGATACGTTCGATATAGACATTGTATAATGGGTTCCAGATCTGTGATGCACACTCAAGAATACTTCGAACGAAACAACAGTAGATGACTTTAATTGTTTTGATTTTGGTGAAGTCTTTAGAGCTACGCATCACAAATCCAAGAGCTTTGAATGCTTTAGCCGTAATTTTTCGGAAGCTTGGAATCATGATATACACCTAGATCACGAATGACGCTTATTCTTTGCAGGATCTTACCCTTTAAGGAATAATTATGGACTATCAAATGCTTCTTACGGCTAAATGTAACAATATTGCAGTTAGAGGGGTTAAGTTCTAAATTATTTAAGTGACAATAGACCTCCAGACGAGCTAAATCTGTTTGTAGTAGTTCGGCGTCAGCTGTCGATGAAATAGGTGCAAATCAAATAACATCAAATGGAATTAATATTTTAATATTAATAAGAGCTCTCCATTTAAAATGCTTTTAAATCGTCAAACGCTATTACTCGTTAGAGGGAAGACCTATGAGAAATGAAAGACGTCTTCCTGAAGATTGAGGATATTATTTGACTGTAAAAAGTCAATTTCGAAAACAGCTCCTATATTATGTATCTAGCCAAAATTCGTATCACGTAGCAGCAATCTCGAAGGAATTTGTCATTTCAACGCGAAAATTGTACAATTATTCGTGTTGCTACTGCTTTGCAAGATACTCATCAGCTGATCAGCCTACAGGGTCCCGTCCCTATGTTTTTAATTCTCAGTATCTACACCGTAATATCTCAATGAGGTAGGTACTTTCATAAAGTAGATTCTTGTCAATAATCCTGTTTATTCGTTTCTCCATCATTTTTTATTAAAATGACAATGGATTTTTCCACTTTGAAGTCGGTTTAAGATGGGATAAGATAAAATCCTCTGTAAATTGAAATAAAAAGAGCTTTTGATAAAACATCTTGCTTGTTCGTTACAGTTCATATACTGATATTGTTATTAAAAAAAACTCTCGATAGTAAGAATACAATTTAAGGTTTTCTTAATGATTCATTCCCTTATAGTTAGAGTTGATTTAATTCATGAAACCCGTAGGTAATTCATTTGAGCCATTAGAATTCGAATGACTTCAGAAATCGGTTGAAAGGTAAATGTGATTTATTTTTGTTGTGTATTTCGCGTTGGCATGGCAATTGGTGACCGGAAACCAGCAGCTTTTATGGTTCCCTTCAATGTGCCTGGTACATTAAAGTTGGTCTAGGTACGATGTGAATTGATAATAAGAGAATCTGATCTTCTCTAAGGATCTACTATATACTGCCACACGCAGAGACGGTTAAATGGTTACTAAAGCCACGCTGTAAAGAACTTAAAATGTATGCAAGTTTAACGGTAATTGCTTAATTACTCATTAGGACTAATTTAATAACCTTTTTGGGACCGGTGTCTACTATAATGTAAAATTATTAATAAAGAAATGGAAAAAATTCCTCACCCGGGTGGGAATCGAACCCACGACCTCTGCATTCCGCGTGCCAGCGCTCTCACCAATGAGCCACCGGGTCAATTACTCGGATGACGAATTTTACCATCTCTTTTCTAAATTACATATTGGCAACGTTATTTTTCATCCCGATAGCTATACACTAGCCAAATCTCGGCAAACAAAGCTGAATCCCTCAGCACAATGTTTAAAGATGAAACAATCAACCATATCCTAACGGATTATATTAATGGAGAAGTGTTTTTATAAATTTATCTTAGTTAAGATATTATATATTATAAAATTATTAATAAAGAAATGGAAAAAATTCCTCACCCGGGTGGGAATCGAACCCACGACCTACTATAATACTACTATAATGGTTCAGTCTTCAGATCGTAAAAAAAAACATAGAAACAACTCGAAGTTAGGTGCTTGAAGTAACATTACTCCAAGGCACATAATGTTAAAGATAATGCGGAAAGATTTATCTTAATTACAACTACATAATATTGACTCTTAAAACATTTTGATATTAAACTACAGGACATTGGGATATCAGTGTATGAAGTCTGGGCCCACCTCTCAATAGTAATATGCGATACAATCTAACATAATAGAAACCCTAAACTCTGTTAAAAAAAGAACAGTACCTATTTAAAAACTTATACCTTCTAACTTTAGGATAATATATTCCGATATTACCACCTAAGACCTAGGAAACTGTGTCGCTCCATTGAGTAATATGTCCCGCCTCGAGGCTTTACTGGAATCCAAGTTATGTACAAATAAAGTGCGTATACGTAAAAAACAACATCGCTTTTCACTCAGCGCATAAGTAACACCCTACGATTTACCTTACTGAGAGGTTTTTAGTGACGTTTTACCTGTTTTTTATGCCCTCTAATATATGCGGATCTCAATTAGGGACGGAAGGAAGGTCCTTACTCTTAATTATGTTGATTTATATTGAGTCGTGTAATACATTAAAATTTAAGGTTAGTTTACCATTACGATAGGATTTGTTAAAACTATGTAAGTATTATGAATTTGTAAAACTACGGGGAACTAATGCTATAGTAAACCTATAAAAATAAAAGTATGGAAGGTGTGCAAAAATGCTGTCAGCGTTGCCGCGTCAACGCGTAAGTTTTATAAAGACAGTATAACACGGCCGTGTTCCCAAAAAGAGGATAGCCAAAACTGCAGGTTTAGATATCGGGGCCCTGACTTAAGTGACAACGACAAGTTCGCTAACTCACTACCTAAAAGCAGGAGATGTAGCTGATGTATTCCATCAGCACAGCAAAAATGTATAATTTTTGCTTTCATACGTAATTAGGGGTGGGCCCTTATGACGAAATATTGGTAAACATGGCGTCCATTCTTGTTTCTCCACTCGTAATTACACCCGTAGTGAACATCTGTCGCTTCGGCTTGCTGTCAGAGCCGGCCTACATTCCTGCAGAGGTAATTACCCGATAAATCCTTGCCTCGAATCGTCCTGTCTCGGTGTTTATTTGCCTATGAGATTTTAATTGAATGTTCTGCGGTAGTTAGATTTTCTTGGCAAGGTGATTTCTTTTTAATTCGATTTATTTATTGCCCAGAAGATCTGAAATGGCTGATTTTTTATCGGCTCTCTACATGCAAAGAGATATAGCTACAAAGGCATTTCGGTCTTTAAAAGGTAAAAGTTTAGATCATTCTTTAAAGGGGATAAGTAAAATTCGGGTTTTATTTATATCGGTAGACTCCAAAAAATGCGAAATTAATTTTCAACCAGGCAAGTGAAAAGGCGAATGTGCGTAAGTCACGTAGGGCGAACATCTTGCCCTCGAGGACCATTAGGCGGTGACCAATCATCCATCACGTCCCTCTGCTCTCTCGTGAGGTAACATTAGGGTGTCAAAATGTCCACACCCGCGCCTTCGGTTCGTATATTAATGAAATTGGTAGTTCAAGAATTTTCTTTAATAACGTTCACATGGTTAACAATTTATTGCACGCTTTCTAAACATACATAAAAATAAAAAAATAAATAAATCCAAAACCCGATTGCGTAAAAAAGAACCAAACTATGTAATAATAAAAAACTGAAATTATGGAATGAATACTATTGAAGAAAATAAAATATTTTCTAATTATGTAACATAATAACTGAACAGTCAGGATCCATTGAAATATTAGCTTGGCTGTCGGATAATGAACCCCGACTGTTCAGTTTTTACTTAATTTTACTATGTTCCTGAGATTTTTGTGTTGACTTCGATCAATTACGTAAATTAACGGTAATAACTGTATAAGTATAGAATTTATAATTCTAACGTATTATTTTAGTCGTGACAAATATATAGAGGAGGATGTTTATCAAAGATTACCTAGAAAGTAAATCTCATTAGATCTAATAGCTAAAAATACTACATAATTATAAGTAATTAGAAATAGCACCTTCATTGTACCTCTGACTACTCGTAGCTCTGACTCGAAGGGCTTTTATTTTTCATCCTAAATTCTATTACGTGTCGGCCAAAAGCTCAGACCCAGAGTTCGAATTCAACAAGTATGTAAGCTCTAAGTGGCTTATCCGTATCTTACGATCCCCAACTTTACGAGTATGGTCTTAAGATTAGGGGACATTAGCCAACATTGTTACCATTTGTTTTATGCTGATTGAAGTTATGGATTGGCGCTCGTAAAATATTGTTGTTTAGTGCAAGTGAATTGATTTAGTAGAATAATGTTGCTGGTATACATATAATAAAAATGTAACGGATCGCTGTCTGTACATGGAAGATACTCGTATATAAGAAAAAATATTATAGAATACCTTTATCAACGCAATAGTGCCCAAAACATTAATTTTTTGAATTTTTGTCTGTTTCTCTGCTTGTCGGTTTGTCTGTGCGTTTGTGCACGCTAATCTCAGAAACGGCTGAACCGATTTCGATGCAGTTTTCAGGAATATATTGTGACAGGTCCCACTTAACATATAGGCTGCTTTTTATCCCAGGAAAATATTTTTATCCCGGATAATTTCGATATTTTGTTTTTTTTTTCTGTAGTCCACGCGGACGGAGTCGCGGGCGTCCACTAGTAATTATTATGTTTTACGATTAAGAGAAGATTATTTTCTGGTTGTATTCTTAGTAGTAGTGGTTGTATTCTAAGCACAATGCTCGATGGCCTCAATCGAGTCTCCCAACAGGTGGGCCTGAAGATGAACATGGATAAGACGAAGATCATGTCGAACGTCCATGTACCGCCCACTCCTGTACTGGTTGGGAGCTCGATGCTTGAAGTTGTTGACGAGTATGTTTACCTGGGACAGACGGTCAAACTAGGTAAGTCCAACTTTGAGAAGGAGGTAACTCGGCGAATCCAACTCGGCTGGGCAGCGTTCGGGAAACTACGAAGCTTATTTGTGTCCAAGATACCCCAGTCCTTAAAGACGAAGGTATTCAACCAGTGCGTGCTGCCGGTGATGACCTACGGTGCCGAGACGTGGTCTCTAACTATGTGCCTCATAAAAAAGCTCAGGATCGCACAGCGAGCGATGGAGAGAGCTATGCTTGGGATCTCTCTGCGTGATCGAATCAGAAATGAGGAGATCCGCAGACGTACAAAGATCACCGACATAGCTGAACGGTCCAGCAAGCTGAAGTGGCAATGGGCAGGGCACATAGCTCGAAGAACTGATGGCCGATGGAGTCGGAAAGTTCTAGAGTGGATACCACGTATCGGCAAGCGCAGCGTGGGAAGGCCACCCGCGAGGTGGACGGATGACCTGGTCAAGGTTGCGGGCGTCGGTTGGATGCAGGCTGCTTCCGACCGATCGGAGTGGAGGTTGTTGGGGGAGGCCTATGTCCAACAGTGGACTTCTCAGGGCTGTAAATGATGATGATGATGATTCTTAGTAGTGTTTATGTATATGAAAAATATATTGGTACTCTAAGAATATAAGGAATATATATAAGGTTTATTTATAATGTGCTTGAAGGATCTCCCTATTACGAGCTTATAAGCCCCCAATAACTTTTTATGAATAAGACCGTTATACATTATGTATAATTCAAAGTATGTAAGTGGATAGTAATATATCGTAAGTTAGACACACAATAATACGTTTTTAAGCAATTTTCGATATATTAATCTAAAAACTTTGCTAAATATAATATACATAATAATCTTTTTAATCATTGCTATAATAGCGTAAGTTCAAGTACTAATTGGGTTCCGGTAAGAGACAGAATAACACTATAAAATGCCGTAGAACTGGTAAGGGCCACTTTGAGTTCTTATTTATAGTTAGATACTTAAATACTGCTAATAGATATAATCGCAAATACCTCTTTTACTAATTAATCTACTGCCAGACAAATTCATAAAAATACCTATCGAGACTACTAGGTATAGAAAAAGTTAAAATATTGCTTCTACCCTTGGGGAGTGAAGGGGAATACAAAAAAGGCTGTACTAAAACCTCCACGAGAACGGGTACAATGGGAATTCTAGTGTTTACGCAGACGAAGTCGCAGGGCGGCCGGTGTTACAACTATCAACTGGATAAAGAAATAAAGATATTTTTCTAATAAACCAACTACAAACTCTCTTACTATTCAACTATTATGGGATGACTTTGATTACTAACCGGAATTGGGCCACCACTCATTCCCGCCTCAGCAACTCCTGTGAGCCAGGATCAATAGAGGCGATCGGAAAAATGCATAACATAGCATAGAAAATCCCGGGGGACCTATCTAGCGACTATAAAGCATTAAAACTAATAGAAAAACAGAATGTGAAGTATGAAGATAGGTATTCTTAATATTACATTAAGCACTGACTGACAATATTATTACAATTGAAACATACGGCTAGTTTATGTTACCTATGAGTTATTATGCCAATAATAAGCGTGAGAAAATTCTTTGATTACTACCTACTATATCCAAAAGCTTTTAAATTGTGAGAATCTGTACCTATTTACCAAGATTCATACCATAGGTACCTCTGTGACTATCGATTGGGCAGCCAAAATGTAATCAGGGGTTGGTATCTAAGGATTATCTGTGAAATACTACACTAATACAAATTTCTGAGCTTTTAATGAAAATAGCGTAAATCCGAGTTCATTTTGGAACGTACTTCTTAGGGGTGGGGTATATCAACAGGTCTTACATAGAGATAGAACTAACAGAGTTTAACATCACCATAATAGTACAGTATACAGGGTGCACCTGCTATTTAACGGTCGCTAAATAGCCTATAACACCTATTTAAAACGGCACGAAGATATTTCGAAAAATCTGTGCCTAAAAAGCAGCCAAAAAGTGAGTATATAATTTGCACATTTTTGCTCAACTTCTTTCATTCTTTCTTCGTGTTCTTTCGTCATAAAAACACGAGTACCTAACGTGACCCAAGTTGTATGACTAGCTCATAAATATATTCCTCTTGAATGTATTTCAGTAATAATTATAATAAAACTATTTTAAATAAAAAATATTACGTAACGAATTTAATTTTGTACCATGTTTAATAAAAAAAAATATCCACTTTATAAATCAGGTACCTACCTAAGTAGGTACCTACTAGTTGTCAATTAAATTTCGTGCCTTTGTTTAATTTGTGCTGGTGGCAAATATAAATTATTGTTTTTAGTAAACAGCAGAAAAATAACGTTACCTTACGTTACGTTATTCAACCCAATAAGTAGGTACATAATCTACAGTTTATATACGGTTAATCTGGTTATAATAACGTTTGTTCTATCTCCGGTCCATCGCCATGGTAACGCGCCTCCCTTAGTAGCTGATCCCTTGGGGAAATTCCGTTAAATTATCTTGTCTCCATTTTATAAATAAACAACGGATAATATTTTGTATAAAAAAATATATCTGACCTATAGAAATCGTATATTAAAATATTTCATAGATTTACGAATGTATCCCAGTCTTAACTTTACAGGTGATTCCGATTTAACCATCTGTTTATCAAAATTTCCTCAAGATCCGCTAGTAATTTATTGCTGAAAGATACACAACATAGTAGGTACTCTAAATGCCACCTGCCTCTAAAATTAATAAATGGTTGTCCTTACTCACTAACCTACATCATCTATGCTTTTGTCTTCCAAGTTTTGATTTAATCTGAAAACAGATACCTCTCGATTGTCCGTAACGCTATCGTCATTCTGTCATATCTCATAGATTTTGCTTGCTGATAGTGTTACAGCGCGTAAAAAGGCTTTCCCTAATGCTAGGTGCTAGGAGCGAGAGTTGTTAGCCCAATATATGCTTATGCCCAGCAGTGGATCACATAATGGCTATAAGAAAGTGGGTACCAACCTTAATTTATTTTTCTTGCAAGCTCCTTCGCTAGCAGCCTAGTATCGGACTAAAATTAAGTTTGTAAGGGCCCTTACCCACGGCAATATTCTCGGGTTTGTTTACTGTGTACTTGTGCCTGTATTCGAATAAATAATGCGATGTCTGTCTTACAAGTGGCACAAATATCGATACAATATTGGAACGCCCAAGAGTTTTGTATTATTAAAATCATATATTTATGTATATTGGTGCACTTTTGATTGTACCTCTGGGTATATTATTAAACATGTATTTTCTTTCTCTATATAGAGTTAGTAATGTAATCTGCCTTAAATGTCGTGAAAATTGGCGGCATTAAACAGTTTTTTTTCGTTTATTTAAATTCAACACCTTTGTTCGTTAGTTATAAGTTCAAGTATTACGTAAATTCATTGTATTATTTTTTCCAATAAAATCACTGCCCTTCATCTTGATCACTGAAATTAAAAAATAGTAGATATATTGATGTCGTGTGTAGAGTCCTAAGAAGGTTTATTTATTTGTGATAAAGAGCAACGGGATACCATACCTATTTCATAAATAAATATATACTGGGTGTAAAAAGACAACTTTGTTCTTTTAATACCTCGTATTCTTTGTAATATCATGATCATTTTTTCTATGGAAGCACCCCTGGGAAACCACGGGTTTCCAAGATATTGAGGTCTAAAGTTACATGAATATCAGTATTTTTTTAAAATAAATCCATCTGGAAACAATTAACAAACATTTTTTTTAAAGACATCATATTAATATGTAAAAATGTTAGTTTTATAGGTACATTTGTCAATCGAATACATTGCTTGCAATAATTTTTTTTATTTTTTTATTTTTCGTTTCCCAGGATTGGTTCCATAGAAAAAAATTATCGTTACGTTACAAAGAATACGAGGTATTAAAATAACTACGTTGTCTTTTTACACCCTGTATACTCGTCTCTCCATCTCATATTCAGTGTCTCAGTTCTTCATATAGACATCTTGGAAAAGTTCTATAGAGTTTTGTTTCTGCAAGACACAAACTGAGAACATAATATTATATTCACAACTTAAGTTTATACGATAAAAACTTTAGTGCAGCAGTCTTGCAGGTGCTGAACACTGAATTATAAAGGAACTACTGATTAATTTATGACTTGCACAAGATATAATACTGTGCTATTCTAAAATGTATAATATTGGTTTTGTGATACGAGTATAGGTACCTAGGTTCATTTCAGGATTTTATTTTAATTCAAGGTACACAAGTGTCTGTGCCAATACAGCTGCTCTCTTTCATTTTGTAGTGTCTAACATATATTGATACAACCTGTAGGTAGGTATATCAGAGTAACAGTTCACGCGAACAAAGTCGTGGGTGGCCGCTAATGTTTTATATGTAGATCAGCACCCGTATGATGAATTTGGTGAGAGCGAGATGTCTCACTTTTAAACGTAAAACCACTGAGCTAAGTAATAACTAGACAAGACAAGTGTTTCTACTTGGTGTGTAAAAAGGGATTTCAATCCACTTACTCGTATATTAGCCCTAATTCATTCAGTCCTAGTTATTATTAGCTCTATGAATTTAACGTTTAAAAGTGAGACATCTCGCTCTCACCAAATTCATCATACGGGTGCTGATCAGCACACTTCGAATACTATATGAAAAACAATACTCCTACTGAGATAGGTCTTTTATATGACAGAACGCATGAAACCGGAAGGAAGCGCAATTGACAACGCAATAAAGGAAATTGAAATGTCCAGGTGTACGTGCATCCGACCGCGTTTCGCAGAACTTGCGAGCTGTGAAAATCATTGTAGCCATAAAATAGGCACCTTTTATTCTTGTGTCGTGCAAATAAATTGTAAGTGGATAGTCAATGATTTAATTCGTGTAGTAGACGGATCTAATGCCCGTAATCAAATGTTAAATGCTTTTAATGAATTTTCTCACACTTATTATTGGCATAATAACTCATAGGTAACATAAACTAGCCGTATGTTCCAATTGTAATAATATTGTCAGTCAGTGCTTAATGTAATATTAAGAATACCTATCTTCATACTTCAAATTCTGTTTTTCTATTAGTTTTAATGCTTTATAGTCGCTAGTTAGGCCCCCCGGGATTTTCTATGCTTTGTTATACATTTTTCTGGTCGCCTCTGTTGATCCTGGCTCACAGGAGTTGCAGAGGCGGGAATGAGTGGTGCGCCAATTCCGGTTAGTAGACGGAAACACCCAAATTATCTATATTATTTAACAGCTCGTTATCAAACTTCACGGCCGAGTTTATTAAGTATTAAATTTTATTGGCTTTGATACACTAAGGTATACCTGTACATATCTACATTTTATTTAAATTTGTGATTCCCATCTATCTAATAGGTATACTTACACGTAAATTTATTTGTCCAGATTGAATGACCAACCAATCAACGGTTGAGACCTGAAAGTCCTGAAACTTGGATGGTGCGTTCTTTGTATAACGCATAGGCATCCGATAAGAAGGGTTTGGTTATGGTTCATTTAAGTATCTTCTTTATCTTCCGAAATAAAAGCAGTAAACCTTCTTATTGAGTCTGACTGATCTTCGAGTGCCATTACGAAACATATATAATGCATCGCAAAGAAAAGAATAAACAGTCATTTGTAAAATAAAATACAATAAAGCCTTTTGTCAGTTAGTCCTTAGAATATTAATAAACAATAGAAATGCCATGTGAGAATACAGATTTATCAGACTTTTTGCAAGTAAGTGAAAAGCTTGAGTAGAACCAGTCAATGTATTTAACACAAAAAAATATATGTACCTTCTTACTCTATGACGAGAATTTTAACACTTATTAGGGCACGCAACAAAATCGTTGTGGAAGAAAAGAGGACATTCTCTCCTATGATAATCATAATCAGTGCTATATGATAATAATAAGATAAATCTCTATTATTATAACATCGCTTTATATGCGATCACTTAACTATCAACAACTAGCATATAATATAATGTAAGCAACCTCAAGCGGCGCAAGTATGCAAACCAAAGCGGGGATTACATATTTGAGCCGTTTGGGGTTGAAACCATGGGGCCATGGGGTCCGAGTGCGCATGCCCTCTTCAGGGGCATTTCTAAAAGATTGGTCGAAGCATCCCATGACCGGAGGGCTGGTGCCTATTTTGGCCAACGCGTAAGCCTTGCTATACAGCGGGGCAACGCGGCCAGCCTTTTGGGCATGCTGCCATCGGTGGAGAATTTGCAGGCCGTCTTTTATTTGTAAATATTTGGAGTTAATAGGTAGTTAATATTTAATTTTAGCAACGTCTGTGTAGATGTAGTAAATAATAATGCGGGGGACCATAATTTTTTTAACTATTTCAAGTAAAATCCGATATATAAATCGATATTCTAAAAATGACAGTAAAACCCTTAAAGTATTTCCAAAGTTGTCAGACTTTGATCACAAACAGCGTTTGATGGGAGTAAATAAAGCCAGAAATCTACACGGTGTTGTGGCAGTCATCGGTTTTAAATATATTTAGTAACTGAAAAATTTAAGTACATGTATTTAATGTTAGGTGTTGTAAATAAGATAATTTAGTTTAATGAATGTACTTACATAGACTTGTTTGAGTGTTTATTTAGTTTGACTTGTTGAAGTATACACAACATTCTGTAGCTCCAGTAAAATGCAATTACATTTTTATTACGCGTTGTATGCAACCTAGGGAGATCAGCATCAAGTTATATCTACAACGTCCAGTCTACATCTAATTTAATGTCCATACATTCGTTACTTCTGAAAGCCTGAATGCTAATACTTTGTGCCTTATAACAAGGGTTGAAATGAGGTGGAGGCAACAGGTCAGCACCCCGCGGGGAGGCTTTTTGGTTTACTGTTACACGGATTTCATACTTTTTATTGCTTTCAAAGTGCGAGGCGTTTTTTTGGACAGGACTATTGGCCGTAAAAGGTGTGGGTATAGGTACTCGTAATAGATAGATGGATGAATGAATATTGATGCATATCGACATATAAAAAGGTTTTGGTGCGTTCTGAAATTTGAGGGGATGCTAAGGTTTAAAAAGCCCCAAAATAAAAATATATCAGTGGCCCCTCATAATCATAAGAGTAGAAGGTATTCAGGTAAACTTCTCACTGATTTCTTTTTTTTCTTAAGGTAATTTAGATAGATATTTTTGTTTAATACTTAAATAAAAATAACTAAATTGTTCACAAAACACGCAGTAGGTATACCATCCATTGATCCGTTAAGACTACTTTATGAAAGGACTTGGTAACTCTCGTTAGAGAGTAGTATATTCTTTGTAAGGTATCTTTTTCTTTGATCGACGTTGTACAACGCGTGGTCGTCTGTACCTAGATCCCTATTTAATTACTGCTAGTCCCAGTTTACGCAAATTGAATTATAATGTTGTCATTCTTACTAAGAGTTCACTGTACGTATATTTCTTTCAGCGTATCCTTGTTGCTTTTATTATACCCGTTGATGTTACCTTTTTCTTGTACAGACGGTACATTTTTTAGGGGTATGTTATTACCGTTTGCTAAAACGTACCTATTCGCTATTGTGTTTCTGCAGCTCTATACGCTTGGACGGGCTAAACAAAAACTTAAAACGAATTTCATGGGAGTTTGTATTTTTTCGGAATAGTAGGTAACTTTTAGATATTTTTTTTAACATACAAAACTATTTTCTGTACACCGGACACTAGTGTATAGTTAAAAAATTGCACTTTTAAGGCAAAAAAATATTTTTGTCTTATAGCCAATATTGATAAATTTATCGATTTGACTGTCCGATATACAAAAATTCCCATTCGAACGTATTCTACACGTTCTGAGCTAAGTAAACATAATCTTCTTCTCTTTACAGCATAATTATACCTGTAGATTTTTATGCTTCAATCACATTTTAAAAGTAGACGTATCGATTTTTCTAACAATATGAAACACTCCATTACATTGCCAATAATGTGGGATGAAACGTAATTGGGTATAAGACGACAGTTCTATAGGGCTATCCCAGCTATTGCTACACAATAGGGCTCTTTGTGCGAAGCCCTAACGCCACTGGCTGATACCGAGGGCCTGCGAGCGAACGTTTATTGATTTCGTTTAGTTTGATTGAAGTTACAGTTTTTGGTGGGTAGTTAAAACAGGTGAGCGAGTAGTTAGCTCCTGCGTCCAAATGACTGAATTTTAAAAGGGATAGTAACCGTATCAATAAACAAATTAGCAATCTGTTAGATCACTAGTAAGTAAGTGTAATACTATATTTATAATATACCTTTAATTATTATTTTTATTTATATACTGGGGAGGCCTATGTCCAGCAGTGGACTCCATACGCTTGGACGGGCAACAACAATGTTGTTATTTAAAAAAAAGCCGACAAGTGCGAGTTGAACTCGCGTGAAGAGGGTTCCGTACGATGTTACCTATCATGTTTTTTTAAATCTGACAAAAAGTTGGTACGCACAATATTGAGTGATTTACCATGTTATTTTAATATCATGGACTTCTTATAGGTTTTCCTATAATCTATAAGGAGAAAACTAATTTCTGTATTTTTTTTCAAAATTTTAGGTTCAGTAGTTTCGGAGATAAGGGGGGGGGGGAATGGTCAATTTTCGTCTATTTTCTTGAATAACTTGGAAACTATTTATTTTAAAATTACAAAAAAATACATTTAAGATCTTCTCAACAAGACCTTTCATTTGATATGCCACACGATGCAGTTTTCAGAATTTTTTTTTTTGAATTTTCCCCTTCCCCCCCAAAAATGACCCCCCATATACAGATTTCATCTGCTCACGTCACACCTCTGTGTTTGGGTCACAGGAATTGATATGTGTACCAAATTTCAACTTAATCGGTCTAATAGATTCGGAGATAATTGACTGTAAGCGACGGACGGACAGACACACGAGTGATCCTATAAGGGTTCCGTTTTTGTATTCAGACGTACGGAACCCTAAAAATACGCCAGTTCAGGGGTTCACTAGAATACATCAGCTGCATCTCCCTTCCCTCCCTTAATTAAATCAGACAGAACGCTTAAAAAACTGAGGCGTCTTAAAAAAAGGGTCATAAAGTTAACAAAAAAGAGATTCGCGCGTAATCATTTCCCTACTCCGAGTTAGGGACCCCTTAATTCTGAATTATACCATAATGAAGTACCATCTAACTGAGTATTTTCTATACGGGGGTAAAAAACTCTACTAAACAAAGAATTCAGAATATCAGACTAGAGTAAACACTTGGTATCAACAAGAATAGTAAGTACTACTTAATTTGAGTATTTGGTAGGTACTAAATAAAACATACTATATAAAATTCTAGTGACGAATTTATGAACGTCAGAACCGCGAGGCCATTGAAAGAAATATCTACCCTGATAGCTTAAAAAATTAGTAGCTAATTGCTACTAATTGGTACCTTTACTCTCAATATTAGATCCTAAATAGTTTTTAAGTTATTACAGTCTTAAAGTGGTCACGCCATCCTGACGTCAGGATGGCATTTTACCAAGTTCCAAATACTTTATCGAAGATTCAAGTACGATAAAATTTTGAACAGAATTGGTACATTTACTCTCAGTATTAGTACCTGAATGGTTTTTAAGTAATTAAAATTTTAAAGTTCTGACATCAGAATGGCGTGACCACTCGCAGTTTACCAAGTACCAAATACTTTATCGAAGATTCAAGTACGGCAAAATTTAGTACCTAATTGGTACCTAAACGTACATTAATCTCCACATGATAGCGTTAAGCGTTGCAGAGTTATTGACGAAGTTGACGAGCAAACGCCTGTGGCTTTGCTCTAAGCCATGCGCAGCAGATACATATTTTATTTTTTCTCAAAATATAGGCGCGTCATTGTATTTAGGAAAAAGGTAAGCAGATGAAAATAATCTATTGCCATGGGACCTAGGTATTTTAGACACAAAGATTAGAAAGCGGAAAGTTTTCTGTGTTGCCATTATATGCCGTAAAAAAAGGAGTGAATGAAAGAGCATAAATGTGATAAAGAAAAAATAAGGAAAGTAAAACCTTTATTTAATATTATTAACGCAGGAAATCTTTTTAGTATTTTTTGTTGACTTAGTCGCGCGCAATGTAGGTCTCTGATCTTTGCGTTGGTTTTTTGTAAGGAAATATTTCATTAAATTTATAAGTACTCCAGAAAAACGTTTATTGCATGTATCAGTGTGCATTTCAGCAAATAAATGTAATCTGGTAATTCTAATTTCGATCTTAATATCTTGGAAACCAGACACTTTCCTTATTAACTTAAAGTTAAAACTTAAATTAACAACAAACGTGAAATTTAAATCAACCAATTTATAATAATTATACTTAGATATTTTTAGTTTACGTGTAGGTTTAAGTGTGTGACTACCGGAACCGACCTTAATGCTGTAATAATTAGGACAGTAAAATTCAGTCAAAAACACGAATAAAACTAAGATGGCCGTAGTGGATTGTGTCTAAAATACCTGGGTTCTATGCCAGTAAATTATTTTCATCTGCCTACTACTTTTCGTTCATACTATGAGGCGCCTATAAATTGAAAAAATATTTTAGAATCTGCTTTATAATATTTTAGTATTAGTAGTAGGCGTTTGTTCGTCAAGCTTTGAAATGCTCATAACCCTGAAACGCTTAACGGTATCATGTGGAGATTAATGTACGTTTAAGTACTAATTTGGTACTAAATATTGTCGTACTTGAAAATTCCATAATGTGCCACTTGGTAAACTGCGGGTGGTCACGCCATCCTGACGTCAGGATGGCGAGACCACTTTAAAAGTGTAATAACTTAAAAATCATTTGGGTACTAATATTGAGAGTAAAGGTACCAATTAGTAGCAATTAGGTACTATTTTTTTAAGCTATCAGGGTACATATTTCTTTCAATGGCCTCGCCATTATCTATAGATAATTCTTAACCATAGTTATGTAATAAAAAGATTTATTTGTATCAAATCGAAATATAGGGACTATATAATTTATAATGTATGCATCCATCATAAATTAGTTAGTCGAATAATTTTGCTGAGTAACGTGATCAGTCACAGTAGTTAAATGCATTTGATGACATATTCGTGTAACCTAAAATAATCTCTTGTTTAAAGGTAATAAAGTTTTTTTTTTATCACAATTACAATTTCTATTCGGATAAGAAGGACAATTGTATTAGAAATACAAAGAATAAATTAAAAATCCCATGAGCACCTACTTACTTTCAAACAAAATATGGTAGATACGGTGGATACTTCTGCAATAAGGTACAGGAAAGTAAAGATTCGTCCGCATTTAAATCAATTGCATAATTATTTTACCTTCTCAAATTATGCTATAAAATATACTGACTCTACATTTTGACGTGTCGGCGCTTAGATCAAAGTATGTAGGTAAGAAGGTACTCGGATTTCCGGTTTTAAATTCGGTCCATTATGTAAATAAAATTACTTTCACTTGTTGGAATGAAAGTATTCGATTTATTTAAAATGTGGTAAGCTTTGAGTAAAGCTTTATATTTTTAATAATAGTAAAAGAATTCACATCAAATAATGGGAACAATTTATGCTATATGAAATGGAGTCGACATATCTTTAGTTAGAGATTGTACGTAGTCATGAAATTATGCTCTATTTTGCATATTTACACTTCTTTCTTTTTGAATATTGTTATCTTAACATAATATGTATCCTCTATTTAACGAATGCCCATTAGAAGAAATTTTTCAGATGATACTCGTAAACTTATATTTATTGGAGTTAGAAATGATTTTTACCTAAGCCACCGGAGGATGGAAAATATAACAAAAAGAAATATAGTTTCGGATGTGATTATTCCGTATGTAATCAAACCACTTTTCGACTGACTGCACCACACCACAATATTCGTTCTCGCAAATAATATGGGAAAATATTATTTTATTTGTTATATTTTGAGCATGGTGAATATTCAAATTCAAAATAATTATCATATTATATTTTTGATAAATGCACAATAATGCTCAGAATGCACATGGTGGTGGAATTCTATTAATTTACGATGTTTCTGTTAAAACAATATTTTAAATTATTTTGTATGCTTTGGCTACTTCATATCCTTTTCCAAAAATTATCTTTATTCAGAATTACATTCACATTTAGGGCAGATTTTTCTAATGGTCAGATAGCCTATCTGCAGGATAACTTATTTTGATGCCGTCTCTCTCTAAAACTTGATGAAGATAGAGACAGCATCAACTTTACCTATCCTTCAGATAAGCTATCTGAATAGAAGGTTCAACCATTATTGAATTTCCCTACTTTTGCACATCTTAACAATATTATAAGCAAACCACATATTTTATAATAGTTACAACGTAACATAACGTCTATTCAGCACTTCGAACTATTTAGTGAGAGATAACGCTGTACATTACAATTTGGTGCGCAAATAGCGTACATCCTGGAATTTCGTTAATAATTCGACCCACACGTGAGGGTTCGATGTAATTACTCGAGTTAGGAATATATGAAAATGTTAATATAGTAAAAGTAGCAGTGATAGCCCAGTGGTTAAGACGTGCGCCTTCCAAGCAGGAGGTGTAAGTTCGATCCCAGTCAGGGGCCTGTACCAATGAATTTATTTCATGTACAGATCTAAATATTGTAAAATTATCACTTAGCTCATGCCTCGGAAAGCACGTAAAACTGTTGGTCCTGCGCCTGATCTCATTCCGGTCGTGTCGGCTTTCCGTCCCATCGGACTTTGAGAGCGAGGGAATAGAGAGTGCATCTGTGTTTGCACACATATTGTGCACTATAATATCTCCGGTGTACCTGGCCAATCTCCGTAAAGTAGAGATTGGTCGTTTTGGCCAAAATACGGTTGGGAGATCTTATACGAAAATAAACATGTCTATAATATGTATGGCCCTTTGAGGAAATTGCGCCTTTACTGCGGGATTATTGGGGCAAAACCTGTCGGGGAATGAAAATTTGTTGAATTCAAACGGTATTGGATAAGAAAAATGAACGAGCTTATTTGAATTGACAGAATGATGACTGGAAAATACGTGGCCTCGTTTTCATACGACGATCATTTTAGCAGGGGAAGGTGTCGTGACACTTGGATATGTTTTCGCCTTTGAAAATATAATACTTCTAGATGTGTTACTAAGTGCTCTGACAAAATGCGATCATTTAGCTCCTCAATAATTCACGTCTAGAAAGATTTTGTAAGTAGGGACGTTTCTAGAACCTATAACATGTTATATATTTAATTCCTAATTTAGGTGAAATACCTACATTAATTTAGGAAAACTAATGTAGGTATAGTTTACTAATAAATGAAAAAGTCTTAGGTTGATATTCTAAAGCATTTGCAATATGTGACGTATTTTATATTTTAATATCTATGGTTAAGACACATTACCTACTTCCTTAGACGCGTTTGTAAATGGATTATAATGTCACAGGGAAACGATGTCTTTTATGTTACCTGTTTATTGATATTCCCACAAAATAGGATATTTATGTGCCTATTATTTTATCATCTTACGGCCAATTTCAATACTAGAGGTCATAATGAATTCGGATTTTAAAAATTCCCAATTTGAAATTAAGTATGTTAACATCCAAAAAAATCTCTCAAAATCGGTTATTGAAATTGGCTGTTAGTCAAGCCCATATAGGTAGTTATCTCATATTAAATAAGAGTTGATAGTAACATATGCTTTTATATTCCAATATTTGCGTCGTTTATAATGAATTTCAATACTCAAGACTCTTGAAACTCCATGAAACATCAATAAATAATCTTTTATTTGTCTGAATGACTATATCTTTGTATATGATCTATCTGACCTTTCACCTAACCCAGTTAGTTTTTGAAAATACATAGATACATATACCTACACAGGGCTGTGTTATCGTAATGAGGCAGGACTACAAGATTAAAAAGGGGGTCTCACAGCCACGTTTAGTGACAAGTTGCTAGCTTATCGCCTGGTAGAATACCCTAGTTCCGTAGTCGACTCTTACGATATGCACGGAAAGAAATGCAGCTGTTGTATTCTAGTGAAGCCCCGCATCAGCACAGGATATATTATATAGAAAATGAATTATTTAAAATTACTGTGATAAATAGCAAATGTGAATAAACTTTTTCTTTTCATTTCAGATTCTATGAGAGAATGAAAGGGCTTAATTTGGTCAACTTATCGAGTGAAATAGGTTGGTTTTAAATAAAATAGTTTAATGAAGTTAGTTTTAGTGGATGCTAGTTAGTGAGTTAACCTGAACGTCACACGTGTAATTGAATCAGTAGTTGTTACCTACCGCCATGTAGGTCTATTTTACTGAAAAAATCTATGTTCTTGGGGGGTACATACCGACCCTTGTTTGAGTGAGTCGGATACCACTAGGATACGAATGCATAGGCGTTACAATCAAATTTCTGTAAGCAAGGTTATTGAGGGTCAGAATCGAAAATCATTTAATTTGGTTAATGGTCATTAGGTAAATACAATGTTTGGTCACCATAATAAAAATCAAATACTCGCTCATCGTGTCGTTTTCGTAGTAACCATTTATTTATGTATATATTTTTTATGAATGTATATAGACTAGCCACCTTAGCAAAATAAAAATATTTATTTAAGCACGATTTAACGATTATCCCCCAAAATACTCCAATGCTAATGGATAGAAATAATTAAGTTTACCTAATTCCGTAACTACCCGAAGTTGTCATCTTGTCGACGTCGTCGCCGTCGACCCTGTTGTTCATTATAGAACGAAACTTTTGATGTAGGTAAAACAAAAGAGAGCGACATCTTTAAATTTGCAATTTAATAATTAAAGCAATTATAGTTTATTACTAGTGAACGCCCGCGAATCCATCCGCGTGGAATGCAGAAAAAAATAAACTGTCGATATTATCCGGGATAAAAACATTTTCCCGGGATAAAAAGTAGCCTATATGTTAAGTGAGACCTGTCACAACATATTCCTGAAAACTGCATCGAAATCGGTTCAGCCGTTTCTGAGATTAGCGTGCACAAACATCGATCCGTTACAATTTTATTATATGTATACATGATTATATTTGGACATACTTTAACTGTTAAACAAATTAATAAAACGCGTTAAGCTAGCTAATAAAAATATTAAATAGTTTTTTTTTAGAGTATGTTCAGAGCAGAGTTAACACCAAGATTTTTGAGTTTCTTGTGGTTTTCTTGTGACAGGATACGGTTGTACCTACTACTATAACGTAGATTATTAATTATCTACTTTACTATTGAGATGTTTAAAAGTGAACATGCCTTCTTTATTCTTTGTGTATGAGAATAGCAAAATAAAACAAATTTCGATATTCTGATATTCTGTAATACATATTAATATTTTGTACACAGAAACATTACATAATAATAGCTAGTGACTTTACGTAGTTACCTACACAGAGAAGCACAAAGGCAATATTTTTATTTATGTCCCGTACAGTTTTTTAAACCAACCAAAATGAATTTGTTATTTTAATTGAATAAACGCAAAGCACTTGATATAACGTCATATCAGCAGAATACAATATAAAAAATCAACAATTTTATTGGACCGAAATAGAGATGTAGATATAAATAGATCCTGACATTGATAGTTACACACTATGATGTCGCTGTGTAAAATATGTACCTGTCAATATAAAACAAAATATTGATTCATGAGTTAAATTGTCATAGTAGTTTATAATTTGAACTCAGTGGAGCTGAAACTTATTAAGGGCTGACTTTTCCAAACGTCAGATAGCCTATCTGAGGAATAAAGTTGATGCTGTCTCTATTATTATTAAGTTTTAGAGAAAGACAGCATCAACTTTAATTCTCTGATAGGCTATCTGACGTTCATAAATATTTTTAAGAAATATATTTTTTTCACCCGAGTGGGACTCGAACCCACGACCTGACGCATTCCGTGCTGTGCTCTAACCAACTGAGTTACCGGGTCAATTAACTCGGATGACGAATCTGACGTTTGGAACAATCGGCCCCAAAATAAAATAAAGTACATTTTATTTTCAATGTTGCGCTTAATCTACTTAAATCTGTATCTGTATGTGAACTGGGCTTTGAATAGGACGTTAAATCTGCAGGATGCAAAACAGAGCTGGACAATTTTATTGTACAGTCAGAACAAAAGGCATCACTCGGGACCAAGCGTTGGGGTACAGTCGGCAAAATAAGCGCTATACAGATTTATTGGACTGAAAGCAAAGGCTACAAAGCTTTGTTACTTCAAATAATTAATCCGCACAAATTAATTGCTGTAATATAATATTAACAGGTTATCTCTATTTTGTGAAATAAAACCAAATGTGGGTAAGCAATCCAACCTGCATTTCAATATCATTAGAAAAGAAGTACATACCTAGTGAAACCCTACAAAAAATGTTAATGGTAATATGTAACTAAAATTTTGACCCATATAATAGATGATCAAACGAACTTCCCAGGTGAAGTTCGATCACTATTATAGGAGTCGCTTCATTCGAAGATATAACAATTATTTACTAAGGTAGTCCTTTATTTATACAGGCAACTTTCGCACTTTTTATTTTTTAAGGAAACTCATTTTAAAGTTGTTCAAGTTGTATGCGTATGTATCAGTGGCGCCGCCGTGCCTATTTCTCATTCTTTAGAGATAGATTTATAAAACAAAATTTCCCAATGGGTTATTTCCACATTCTTGTGACATAACGGGATGGGCTGGGTGATTATATCTTCGAATGAAGCGACTCCTATAATAGTGATCGAACTTCACCTGGGAAGTTCGTTTGATCATCTATTATATGTCGTCGCTTCATTCGAAGATATAACAATTATTTACTAAGGTAGATTTTTAGAGAAGGAAATTTGTTTTATAGTTCCTTTCCTAATAACAGGATTAAATAACTAAGAGAGGTTATAGTTTTATTCAAAACATATATTATTTATCAAGTAGGTAATTTAACAAAAATATAAATAATTAATCTTCTAAGTTATTATAAATCACCATATTTAGGAACATTATATACGTACATAGACGTACATATGTATACGAACATAAAGTATTTACTTAATGAAAATTATAATTCTAACGGCAAACATACAGATCGCGCAAAATCCGCTGGATCGACAACAGGTCGGTTATAGAACCGCGCAAAAGCACTCGAAGCGCTAGTCCAGCCTGCAGTTTTTCTTATGACCTCGACACTAAGTCCGGCCGATCGCGCGGCCGACGTACTAGCGTGTCGAGTACTATGTGCAGTGAACATTGTTATGTCTATGCCACACTCTGATAATATATTCTTAATCCAACGACTGATGGATTGTGCGGAAGCCGGTCTGTGTGGTGGCTTAATCGTCAAAATAAGTTTTCCTGCGTTCTGAGGCCTCATATCTTTTGTCACAAAGATGTAATCTTTGAGGGCTAAAGCAGGACAAATACTTAGATTATCATAGAAATATGGTAAGAAAAGAACGGGTTGGTCACGTCCCGATGCGGACGTTTTAATAATGTCTGTTATAGCAATATTGATTCCGTTATCGCAAATTACAATATTCTCAATTTTTATAAGTGAGAGAGTCTGGACCCTGTGGGCTGTACAAATTGCTAATAGGATTACTAACTTTTTTGTTAACCTTTCAATGGTGAGTTCTGAATTTGGAAACCATTTCGAAACATAGTTAAGTGCTATCTGAGGATCCCAAGTATGAGTGTATTTGGGCCTATTAGGTTTTAATTTGTATGCCCCCTTGAGTAACCGTTTAATGCACTCATCGGAACCAATCTGATTACCTAGTAAAAGGGATAATGCAGATCGGTGACAATTAAGAGTGCCATATAAACATCCTTTATTGAACTGTTCCGTCAAAAAGGACATTACCGGCGCCTTTGCGCACGAGTACGTGTCTAAATTAGCTTTCGAGCAAAAAAGCCACCACAGTTTAAGTGTCACATTATATTGTTTAATTGTGTTGTCGGATATGGATGCCATCATGAGAGTAAGCGCGTCCGACGGAGCACCGCGGCGAGAGAGTGCCGTCCGCAGAGCCTCGCGACACCCAGGGTAAGATTGGTGTGAAGGGGATGATGGTCCCTGAAATGCGATTGAAGTAATGATTTATTTGGATTAAGGTATACGATTTCGGAATTTAGTATGCTAAGCATGAGCGGAAACCAAGGCTGCGAAGGCCAGTAAGGAAAAACTAGAATACCACAGGCTTCATTATCAATTATTTTCCGCAAACATTTTAATATTAAGGAAAACGGTGGAAAAGCATAAAAATATGTAGAATGCCAGTCGATGGTAAAGGCATCTACAGCTATTGCATCTGGGTCTGGTTTCCACGATATAAACGTCTTACATTTGGCGTTGGTGCGAGATGCAAATAAATCAATATCCGGGTTACCAAAATGGTCTGTTATTATCTCAAATGATTGGGTTGATAATTCCCACTCGGTATCCGGGTTAACTTTTCGCGATTCCGCATCTGCATGATTATTTTTTGTGTTTACGTAGGATGCGAATATAGTTATATTGCGTTTTTCACACCACTGCCAAATTGAACGTGTTAGGTCATTTAAGTGTGGGAACTGGACGCCTCCCATACGGTTAATATAGCTTATAGCCGTCGTATTATCGATTCGTAACAGTATAGCGCAATCTTTATGTTTATTAGCTAAGGTTTTTAATCCCAAAAAAGCTGCTAAAAGTTCCAAATAGTTAATATGAAATTTTAGCTCATCTGACTTCCATCTGCCGATAATGCGGTTATTACTGCTGACTGCGCCCCAGCCTGTCCTGGAGGCATCTGTGTAGATCTCCAGTGTATACCTTGGTGTTCGCATATTATTAGAAGTAGATGCGATATTTATACACCACCAATTTAGATCTTCCAGTATTATGTTTGGTAGTTGTATCTTAGATTCATAATTATTATTGTGTCTAATTAATGCACGGTATTTTTGCCGTTCAAAAACCTTGGTATAGAGCCACCCATATTTGACAGCAGGACAGGCGGCAGTAAGAACACCGATTAACTGGGAAAATTCACGGATCGAGCAACGTGGTAATGACGAGTATTTTTGTATCAATTGGGCTATATTGTTACGTTTATCAGAAGGTAAAGATATGGAAAGTGTCTTTGAATCAAAGATGAAGCCTAAAAATTTACAAGTTTGTTTTGGTATCAACGAACTTTTATCATAATTAATAATGAATCCTAAACACTGTAACAATCTTAATGTCTCGTTGACATTTTCCATACATTCGTTATAGTTGTCACCTATACATAGGATATCATCTAGATATATAACTGACCTAAGTCCTTTACGTCTCAAACATGCAACTACTTCCTTCATTACTTTAGTGAAAACCAGCGGAGCTACTGATAAACCGTAGGGCATTGCAGAAAACTCATAAGTTATAGTTTTATTTGAATTATTAGGTTTAAATTGGAATCTTAAAAATTTTCGGTCTAACACGGATATAGGTATTAATAGATAAGCTTCGCGCAAATCTATTGTAGCTAGAAATCCATTTCGTGGTATAAGTTTTGCGGCGGTTCTATAGTCCTCCATTTTGAAATGGGAACTTGAAATAAACTTATTTAGAGATTTTAGATTTAATATAAAACGTTTACCGCCGTTAGGTTTATCTGTTAGGAAAATATTAGAAATATATTGATCTTTGGTAGGTAGACATTCCCTTATTGCACCGAGATCAATTAATTTATTTATGGCTAATTGCATGTCATGAGAATCACTAAATGAAAAGTTACATTTAGGTACTATTGTTTGTTTAACTTGTTTAGCGAAGGGGATAGAATATCCTTTTTGGATCCAATCTAAAACTACCCTATTATTAGTTATTTGGCGCCAACAGTTGTAAAAGAAACAGATTCTCCCAGCATGTACCTGTACTAATGATGTGCACCTGCGCGGCCCCTGTTTGGATTCGTGGCCTTGAACTGTGTCTGCGATTGCGATGGCGCCGGCGCTGACGGCGGCGGGCGTCGTGTTGTCGCTAGGGGCTTCCTGTAGTTGTAACCTCCCCGCCCCCCCCTGTTCGACAATGGGTAACGTGGAGGTACCGACCAGTTTCCCTGGTGGATAGGTCGAGGATGAGCGTGAGATGTAGACGGTGTCGCCACCTTAGGCGTACTTTTCTTAATTTGTAAACTTTGCTTCTCTATTGCTTTAGAAGCTTTTATGTTATCTGACAATTTATTACCAAATAATGTGTCATCTCTCTCCGAGTCTTGTATAATAGTTAGAAATGTCTTGTCTAAAGATGATGTAAGAAGCCGTACTCTGTTAGCAGTTTGCGCTGAATGTAGATCTGATAGTATTCTACAACTATCACTAAGATTTTTCATAGCTGTCTTGATATCCTTAGATTTTATAAGAATATCCATGGCTTTATTTACAGCTGTTATTCCCTGTCCTAGCTGTTGTTGTAATGCACTGATAATTTTATCGCGATTACGAACCATATCAGTAATCGCTGCGGAAATTTCCGGGTTAAGTTTTGGTGATTGAAGCAACTTGCAGTTCTCAGGCACTTTATATTCTTTAAGAATCTTTTCCCTGTTATCTTTAGTTAGGCCCTTCTTCAATCTAGGAAGCCATAACTTAGCTAAATTTTCATGAATACTAGCACTAAATTCAGGAGCTTCATCTATACACTCACCCAATGCAGCCAAAATTTCTGGATCTAGATCTGGTTCCGCAGAGTCAATTATTTCCTCCTGGGAGGTAGATGGGGTTATTTGGACATCTGTTATTGGTTGGGACTCGACTGATTGGAGTTCTTGTATCGGTTGCGAGATTACCTCTTGAAGAGGGCATGGAGCATTTTCTAAGTTTATATTAGAATCTACTAATTGAACTGGCGAGGCCCGAGCCTCCTCAGTATCAATTTGGGCTTCATAATCACCTAAAAGGGAATTTTTGTTACTTTTTTGTGGGTATTTTTAGATAAATTATTACTTAATTAATTCATCATATAATTAAGTATATAAATTTTTCAGGTAACGTGTATATCTAATGCAGATTGCACGCATTTCCTGTATATTTCATCGTTGGAGACTCGCAGTCAACTCCGATGTTTTTAAGCCATTTTTGCAACATCTTTTGAAAAAAGGGGAAAATAATACATTATAGTTAATTACTTACTTTCGTTATGATCCCCATATAAACGTGTATCTTTTAATTCAAGTTTACGAATTTTTCTTCTATAGTAATCTAACTTTTCCTTCGAGCTACGTTTCGGCATATTTTGATATGACACTAGCACGCAAACGTGCGTTCGTTGCCTCGCACAAAAAAAGAATGAGAAATAGGCACGGCGGCGCCACTGATACATACGCATACAACTTGAACAACTTTAAAATGAGTTTCCTTAAAAAATAAAAAGTGCGAAAGTTGCCTGTATAAATAAAGGACTACCTTAGTGAATCCCTACAAAAAATGTTAATTGTTATCTGTAACTAAAATTTTGAAGCGACGACATATAATAAAAATCAGCAATTTATATTAGTAATTGCTTTTGGCTTAAGGGTTGAGTTTAGTTAAAGCTTCAGCCCCCCTAGCGTGACCACACATCGTGGATATCGTATCGTACGATATCGTATCGTCTCTACAAAATTCAACATGCCGGCTATATTTATTATATATTGACAGGCTAAATGTCGATAAATGGGTTTATCATAACGTGAATCGCAGGTCATGCTACTTGTGCTGGTCAGTTTTGGGTGGTTTTGGGTATTTGATAATAACTGTTAAATAACATGTTTAATGTCCAATTACATATATATCGGAGAAGTGTTAAAGCCTCTTCTTTATGTTAACAATAACAACATTTCATTAATCAGAGTTCCCAAAGGACTTAAGACAGCGACTTTTAGCTAAACAGATTAGAATTTTACGCGATGACTAATGTAGTTCATTATGAGAGTAACATTGTTTGCTCACTTCGTCTCAGCTTGGAAGATAAAGCGATTAAAAGAGCATCATACATTGTTTCCATCTAGAAAATAATGGCATTACGTACGGTGATACAATCTACTTTGACAATGTTTGTTTGTGTTCAAATTGTGATATACTTTTACTGCGCCTTTTACCGTTTAAAACCCATCATAACTATTAATGTCAGGCTTCAGTAGAATACATCACCTTTATCTCCTTCTGCACATGACGTAAGATTTGGGCTTTCTCTTAAGCGACAAGCTAGTAACTTGTCAGTGATAATTAAAATCTGTCCCCGCTATGATAAGCTTGACTGTGGAATATCCTTAATGATCCTGTAGTTCTGGCAACCCCATTTCGGGAACTAAACCGACGTCTATACTATACGCCAACCCTCCTGGCACACGCCGTCATAGAACGTTATATGACAGCGTGTGACAGGAGCGCTGGCATATAGTATAGTGCAGAGCGTACAGAGAGGTAACACGAACTTCTCGATAGTCCGTAACGCTAGCGTCAAACTGTCAAATCACATAGATTTTGCTAGCGAGTCGCTAGCGTTACGCCGCGTAAAAAGGTTCGCGCTTACCCCACTGAGGTAAAGTATAATTCATGTGCATCGAGAACTACTACTTAAATGCTTTGTGATCATATCAGCCCGATAATTGTTTTATGTAAACTAAGTATACAGGGTGTTTTTTTATGGCCACCTTTAACGAAGGGTGCGTACTCTATACATAAAATAAAGTAAGTTTATGCCAAAAAAAATGCTGGGAAATTTTTTTTTTTTTTTTTTTAATTTTTAATTACTTGATCTGGCGAAATTTATAGTGTCTAGTGTTTATGCTAGTTTATTTATAGACTTTTATTAATTATATATATATATATATAGATATTAATTATTTCTCGTGAAAAAATCTTGCTACGTGCGTCTATGTGCATTTATGCAGAAAAACGCAGTCTATTTACTCAACTTTGGACCCTAATATTTTGGAAACCACACACTTCCCAGGTATGCTTCCATGGAGAAAAATGATCGTGATGATGAGGAGATTCCGTAGTTTTCGGGAACGTTGACGACCAAAAATCACCCTGTATTTCATTTTAACTACATTTTAGGGTGATAAGATGATTAAAATTGGCTTAATTATGTTATTAAATTGATGTCCATTCAATGTATTTGGACAATCATTGGGGTATAAATTACCTACGTATGTAGGTATTACTTAAGGGGTTATATCCACTTGCGAGGCAGAAAAAACGCGTTTTTTTGTGAATTTTTTCCAAAGAGGCATTTTATTTTATACATTAATGGTAAAAATGTACTTAAACAGAATTTAATGTACTTTAACAATCAGCGGTTTATTTAAAAAAATATTGGATCCCCTAGCTCCTGTAGATGATCTGCGGAGAGACCTCCAAAAAAAAGTGCTTGGCGGTGAGCAAGATATCTCTGGTCCAAATTATCTGAAAACCAAAAACCAAAAATATTTAGTTTTATAATAAATAAATACAGGTAATGATCGAAGGTCTAGTCAAAATTTTGATTTTTGACAAAATGGCGGCTGTTCAAAAAAAAATTCAGTTTTTCATGAAAATTTTTCACTTCAAAGTGGCTTAAAAAATCGAAATTATTGTCCAAAACCTTATTCCTTCGATCATTACCTGAAAAATATATCTGAGTAAGTCGTGTGAAAATTTTAAACCGATCGGTTTAGCGGTTTCGGAGAAATTTTCCTCACCGACTCTGAAAACACGGTTTTGAGATAAACGCGTTTAAAGTTTCGGGAACGATTTATACTAAATTAAAAAAAAAAAATTTCAACTTACATCGTGTCATCTATTCCAGCACCATAAGAGGAACCCTCTGCTTCGTCGTTTGCTTCCATTTGTATTATTATCTTAGAGTCCCAAACACAATATAAGTCGAGAACAAAAGGGTAGAAGCTACCAGAAACAGCTGCTACTCCGGCTCGTGCTCCGCCTACTTTCGAACGCTCGGAGACGTTCTTACTAATACGCTCATATCTCCGAAACTAATTGTCGGATCGATTTGAAATTTTCAGAGAATATTCTTGAATATATGTACAATGAAAAAATGAAAAAAAATCAAAATCGATTTTTTGAAAATCACAAGTGGATATAACCCCTTAAGTACCTAACATATTTGATATACTGTAATTTTATCGCTCATTAGTGTAATTATACAAAGAAAGAACGTACAGAACGTGGAGATCTTATTGAAACATACAAAATTCTAACACAGAGATATAACAGAACGTGGAGATCTTATTGAAACATACAAAATTCTAACACAGAGATATAACTTACAAGATTTTCATGAAATGTTCGAGCGTAATAAAAATACATAATTTAATAAGCACAGGCATCTCACACAGCAATCCCCGCAAAAACTTTATTACCAACAGAGTGGTGAACCCTTGGAACAAACTACTAGAAGAAGTGGTTTCGGCACCAAGTGTCAATAATTTCAAAAACAAACTAGATAAACACATTAAAGAACATTAAAAAACCTAAGAAGAGAATATTCAGATACAGGGAAAATCAGTTTACTGGACTTGACTCTACTGCTACGCATAACAAAAAATTACCGAATTTCCACTTTCATTCAAGTTATAGACTGTGAAACTAATGGCATAAGAGCCATCAATAGCTAGAATTCTCGTATAACTCATTAAATTTTATGAAAACTGACATAAACTTAGCTGTGTCCGCGTTATACATAGCGGGGCCAGATATAAAATTTCATATATCATCATCAAAAATAATAGATTAAACAGTTAAATGTAAAAGAAAAAAAAGACATATGCAATAAAATAAATAAAGTTCTGTCATTTGTAAAAATACGTATCCCTTACCATTATTTCTCCGATTCCAGGATGCTGGGCGGCGTGGGAGGCCGGCATGCGTCGGTCAGGCGGCGCGGCAGCTCGCCGGGCGTGCGTCGCGAGTCGCCGCCGGCGTCGCCGCGCCCCATGCGGCGTCGGCGCGCCGCGCTGGCCGCGTCCGACCACAAGACTTGCGCCCTTATACATACGCGGCTCAAGCTGGGCGATATTATGTGAGTTCACGTATGAATATGTAGGACAAATATAGTTTTTTAATTTCAAATATGACAAGTGGTCAGGTTAAATGCAGTGTTGTTTACGCGGCTGTCGGACAGGACACGTGGTCATATTTGATCACATGACTTGAGCCCTTATACATACGAGGCTCAAGCTTGGCTTTATTATGTGAGTTTCACAAAACGTGTGACAAGTGAGATTAGTCTCAAGTGGTCCCAACATTATCTACATACTGTGTTGACTCATCTCTCCCGTTCGGCCAAAATACTTACGCGCTTATACGAGTACATACAAGGCTCATTGCCAGGCGATATTATGTGAGTTCACGTATGAAATTGTAGGAAAGTGAAGTTTTTTTAGTTCCAAATATTACATATTGTTCCGTCCGTCCACAAAGCTTGCACGCTTATAAATACGAGGCTTAAGCTTGGAGATATTTGTGAGTTATTAAAACGTATGAAGTTAAGTATAACGAGTGTTGCTAATACGGCCATCCTTCCGGCCAGATTTGCGCCCTTAAACGACATACATACAGACATACGTATCTACAAGGCTCAAGCTTTTGATATAACGTGACTCCGCAGATCAAAATGTGTAACAGAAAATGTAACAGTTTTCGGTAGTGGGTAGAGTCCGTTTCAAAATCCTCTGCCTGCAGGCACCATGGTCTCGGAACTAGACTAACATTTTTTGTATGCAGTTACACAGGCTATTGCGGTCATACACATAGAAACTAGTACCATCATTAATATGAACTATTTGGTGAAACGAAAGCTACATACTGTTTTGCTAACACTTTAGACTTACATAGATGAATAGTGTCTACGCGAACAAAAACGGAGTACACACCTAGGATGAGTGATTTAGACAGTCAGAGACGTTAAATACGGTGCTACAATTTAGACCAATTATGTATATTGCATAGATAGCTACTCTCCTTCACGAGGTGTAGTGTAACCGTAAACTCAGGTAAAGTTAGAGCAACAGCCGTCTACATGGGAAAATATCTTTCAAAACGTAGTACGCCATCTATAGGAACGTGGGAAAACTTAAACTGCGTTAGTGCCGCTGCGTGCTCATAGGGGACGCTCTGAAATACTCGAATGCTATGTTGTATGCAGTAGCGCCACAGGTTCGAAAATGGGAAAGCTGTTGGAACTAAAATGTGAACTCGACTACGATCTGCCGTCTACCCACATCTGGATACCAAATTCATTGCTTTACCATGGTGCGAAGCACGGATTGTTGGATACACGTTTCTACTTAGGTGAACATAAAGTTGACAACAATCTAAAACAGATGGCGTTACAAGCCTCTTTTTAGTAATTACAAAATAAGGCCAAGTAAGAACACCACAAGGAACCTTTATGCTTCAATGTAGGCTTAATAAATAGATATTTTGACAGCTTTTAAGGCTAACCGTGTTTTGTCATAATAGAGTAGTCATTTAAGGGAGTCTATTTAATTATTACGTAGTAATAAACATTTAACAATATTACCAACACGGCTACGAATCTATGAGGTGAACCATGAATTATCCCTAAATCAAATCATCCCTCTATATAGAACTCGGTCCGCGCCATTGTCTGAAAGTGAAATCATTCATGAGATTCAATGTACGGGTACAAATTCAATTTCGATCCGACTATTCGAGTTTCGAACTGGCCGAAACAGAAAGCTGGATCCAATTCAATTTTGGAATAATAGCCGATCGTCAGTCGTCCGTCGGCCACGTTTAGCTCGTGTAAATGAAGCGGCCTTCCTGCCTCCACGTGGCAAGATGCCATTATTGATTTCCGGCGCCAAAAAGAGACAGCGCCATACCACAATTTGTTGCACTATTTTCCGTCTCGCTCGTTCGCCAATATATGACCTATTTTTATGCCGCTTTCCCTATATTAATACAGCCTAAGTAATTAGGTGGAAAGTTTGGTTTGTATTATAATAAAAGATGGTTGTTTTAATATTTTACAAGGGAACTACTGTAATGTGTATTGTCGTTTATAGTTTTATTCGAAAACGTTGAATATAGCTTTGTTTTTGTTTATTTTATTATATTCTAATTTCAGTGGTTTTCGTAAAATGAAAACATATAATTGATTGTGCATTTTACATGCACAATGTTATATGTACGCACCTATAGTTTTTTTTAAATATGCCGTTTACAAATCTCCGCATATTTGTAGGGTTTCGTACAAAGCCGAGCGGAAAACTGCTCTAGGGCTTTTTAATATTATCGTGTGGGAATAGAACGATGTTTTTTTTGTTGCTATTTTTGTAAAACGTATTTTTCTCGCTTGTGGTGAAATAACTTCTTTTTTTTTAAATAACAACGTACCTACTTACATGTGCTTGTCCAATATTTAATGTCTTTATAACCAACTTAAATAAAAAATAATGCTTGAGTACTTTTTATTTTTAAAATCATAGGTGCCTAGGTAAAGAAACAAACTTAACTATAGTTTTACTTACCTAAGAAATAAGTATAAGTCGGCACCTTGACCTTTATAACTATGAAAAGTTACTAAATTCATAATATAAAATTATTAATAAAGAAATGGAAAAAATTCCTCACACGGGTGGGAATCGAACCCACGACCTCTGCATTCCGCGTGCCAGCGCTCTCACCACTGAGCCACCGGGTCAATTACTCGGATGACGAATTTTACCATCTCTTTTCTAAATTACATATTGGCAACGTTATTTTTTCATCCCGATAGCTATACACTAGCCAAATCTCGGCATTCATAATACTTAATTATTGCAAAAAATTTACATTTAAATTATTAAACCCTATCATAAGTAAGGCATTAAATATCACTTAAAATATTTTCTGACTTAATATTATGGAGACGTCTTTTATATGCTAAAAAAAACATTTTATCTCACCTGTATTCTACGATACAAAATAATATTACTAAAGACATTTCTCTCTCATTCTCATTAAAAAATCTACTACTCGAACCTTTATCATTAAAACAATTCTCAGTCCACTGTTGGACATAGGCCTCCCCCAAAACTCCATCCGACCGGTCGGAAGCAGTGCATGAAACCGTTTACAACGTTTAGATCATAAGTAATAAAATCTGATGTAAATCATTGAATTAAAACTATAGTTGTAAGCGGTTCTCCACAACATCTGCACTTAACCGCATGCGCTACTACTGCAACTCGAAATTAAATGCAGACCATTTTTATTTGTAACCACGATAGCGCATGCGCTACTTCTGCTAGTTGAAATTAAATTCAGCCCATTTTTATTCGTAACCACGATAACTACCTATAGTGATAGTCACATGCAAACAAACTAACTACTCCAAAGGTTAAGTAGTGCGTCTTCCAGTCACAAGGCGTAGGTTCGATCCCAGTCATGGGCCTGTACAAGTAAATTAAATTATGTTATGCTCACGTAAAACCAACCCTTTTCACTTCGTTCGAGTTACCATGGTAACCTTTGGATTTATACTAAACAGTTTCAATATGCTAATTGGTTTAATTAAAATTGATAGCTATATGTATTTAGTGTTATTTACTGTTTACTATACGCATATTAAAAGCTTATGATAAAATTTATTAAATATTATTTCTCTATATTCAAAATGCAGTTTGCAAGTCAATAATGTGTAATGAAATGAGACTAATACAGGGTGTAACAGAAAGGGTATGTTAAGCGAAAAGCTATATAAATAGCCCACTACAAGGAACCTACCCACAAAATTTGAGAGTCGAAATGGCATGTTTATTTTTCCAGAATCCTAAACAATTCAGGAATGCAAGTAAACATGTGATTTCGAGTCTAATAGGAATGTTCTCAATAATGGGCTATTTACACACCTTTTCGCTTAACATACCCTTTCTGTTACATTTTACTATAGTAAAATATTATGTTTACGAAGCATCATAATATTATTATATATATAGTAATCACTTGTATGTAGTCTTAGATGAATTATAACTAGATTCAGTGACAGCGCTCAAAAAATGGCACTACAAATAGCTGCTCAAATGTATGGCTGGGCGTCTATTGTCATAAATTGGTGCAAACAAAGTCGAGTCTTATGGTAACTACATAAGATTCAAGTTTAAAAAAATGTGATCTAATGCAGTTATTACGTTTATATGCCATAGGATTCACTCGTGCCACTTTTTATAAATATTTTATTATGAGACCCTACGTCTACCTATAATCACGTCACTGTATGTAGTGTAAAGTAACATCAGATAAAAACGAGGTAAAGTAATTCTAGTTCGTGTTTCGTAGTATTTCGTAGTATCTCGTAGTAAATGCGTAGCAGTTCGTAGTCGTACGTCTCCGTTCGGAATTATTGTTTGTAACAATTACATTTTGCAATACAGTTACGTTATATTCTTCTGAGTACACAGATAATTTATTATTAGACATTTAAGACAATCAGATAATATAAAAGAAATATCTATAATCAGCCTATTCTCCTTGCTATGGATTAAGAACCCGGTACAAATTGAGCCTCAAAGTTCGATCTATGGTCAGGAGTGCCGTAAAATTATTCCTGTAAGTTTAACTCTAGTTAATCCAAGGTTCAAACTCCATTATTCTCGGCCAATGACACAGATTAATAAGAAAACGTCTCGCTATCTGCCCCCAACAGATCCTGGCCTCGGAAAAATGAAAGCTTAATTAAAAAGCCAAACAATGCGCCGCTAGTTTGTAAGGCGGTGTTATAAACGGCTGTAGGTCATGCCCGCGGAGGGAGGAAGTGCAGCGGAGTAGTTCATCATGATTGATATAGGTTAGACGAGTGCGCCGCGCCGGCGCGCCGCCGCCGCCGATTTCCTTTTCGGCGTGAAATCGGTGCGACTTTTAATCGTTTAAAAACCACTTTTGCACACTTTTCAAGGTCCAGCGTCGCTGGTACAACTTCGGCGTCGGCAGCTATTAGCAGGGGCGTGCACATTCATTAGACTAATTTTGCGCACTTTTGAAGGTCCAGCGGGTAGGCGCATCGGGTACCTATCTACCTCAAATAAAGACTATGGAGATATATCTCAATTCTTCACGCCAAAAACATGCTGACATCACGCCGCCGCCGCCGATTTTTGACCGGCGTCCGGCGCCGATAATTATATCATCGGCGCACACGTCTAATACTCGTAATGTACATGAACTACATACATTAAAAATTGAATTAAAGAAGAATTGAATCGTGATCATGAGTCGGCAGATCCGAGGGTCAGCGGAGGGTATAGGGCCCGGTGGTGGGCGATCCCTCAATAGAGAACATTATAGAAACTTTAAAGGCTCATTGAAGCAGTAATAAGATTGTGACACGTCAAAAAACTGCAATTTCGAAGCTTAAGGTTAAAAATAAGGTCTAATACGTTATTTTTAACCTTAGGTTTCGAAATTGCAGTTTTTTTCATAAACAAATCTATTGATTTACAAATATTATGGTTGTATCTTAAGACCATTCTTTATTTAATTAACATGTAAATGTTCCGAAACGGCGTTTCTGCGTAAGAATTCTAGCTGAAACATCAATCGGTTGATTAAAAAAAAATGCTCTTTTTATTATTTTGTCTAAGTATTCAGCATAAATGCGGACAGTAGGTAGACTTTAGAAAATAATTTCCGGTATTGAATCCTTACATCCAGTACATCGTACGATGCAACGTCGTGTGTAAACGGCCTTAATTTAGCGTCATATCGCAGAGTTTGTATAGTGATCGCCAGAGTTGTGTTAGTAGGTCAGGCTGCAGGCTGCATCCCAGCTGAGTTAGCTCCGGGAAACCAACGCAGTATTACCGGGTAATAGTGAGACTGACATATAACACCTATGATGGCCGACAAGGTAGTGTGGAACTAAACGTAAATGTATGATAACGTGGTACAAATGTTAGACGCTAGCGCCAATGTTATCGGCTATATTAGCTTGCCTACGCAAGTGTACTAGATACTCGTCAATGCATGTTGCGTTCGCTCGCGCCGTCATAACAAACATGGTTCAATATTATAAAATTATTAATAAAGAAATGGATAAAATTCTTCACCCGAGTGGAAAACGAACCCACGACCACTGCATACCGTGCCAGCCGCTCTAACCACTGAGCTACTGGGTTCAATATCTATTTGAGATAGATTTAAGATATTAAGTAGTTAGACATTGATAAACTGGTGTAACGTAGACAGATATTTCATTTATATTTTTCAAGCGATAATGATCAAGCGAAATTTATAGTGTCTAGTGTTTATGCTAGTTTTTTCATAGACAGATATTAATTATTTCTCGTGAAAAAATCTTGCTACGCGCATCTATGTGCATTTATGCAGAAAAACGCAGTCTATTTACTCAACTTTGGACCCTAATATCTTGGGAACCAGACAATTCCTCAGGTATGCTTCCATGGAGAACAATGATGGAGATTCCGTAGTTTTCGGGAACGTTGACGACCAAAAATCACCCTGTATAGGTAGAGTCAACATCTGGTTGTCCTAAATAATAAGATGTGTAATTATACCGTCTGTATGCTTGTCATGTACACCAAAAAGCCGCGCTAATTTGTATCTATTGCACACGTCAGTCGACTTCAGCTGCGGGTGCAGCTGTGCAGGGTATAGGGTATAGAATAACATTCATATTATGTATACGCAGAATTTTATCGGTCTCATACAAATTTTATTAAATAGAATTAGATAACTGAAACTTATATAGCTTTTTTACTGAAATAATTAAAAAAAGCCGACAAGTGCGAGTTGAACTCGCGTGAAGAGGGTTCCGTACGATGTTACCTATCATGTTTTTTTAAATCTGACAAAAAGTTGGTACGCACAATATTGAGTGATTTACCATGTTATTTTAATATCATGGACTTCTTATAGGTTTTCCTATAATCTATAAGGAGAAAACTAATTTCTGTATTTTTTTCAAAATTTTAGGTTCAGTAGTTTCGGAGATAAGGGGGGGGGAATGGTCAATTTTCGTCTATTTTCTTGAATAACTTGGAAACAATTTATTTTAAAATTACAAAAAATACATTTAAGATCTTCTCAACAAGACCTTTCATTTGATATGCCACACGATGCAGTTTTCAGAATTTTTTTTTTAATTTTCCCCTTCCCCCCCAAAAATGACCCCCCATATACAGATTTCATCTGCTCACGTCACACCTCTGTGTTTGGGTCACAGGAATTGATATGTGTACCAAATTTCAACTTAATCGGTCTAATAGATTCGGAAATAATTGACTGTAAGCGACGGACGGACAGACACACGAGTGATCCTATAAGGGTTCCGTTTTTGTATTCAGACGTACGGAACCCTAAAAATTAACTTAAGTGTAGTTTTTTTGATAATTTTGACCAACCTAGAGGGGACACACGAACATAGTCAGATCTCATAGATTTTGATTGAGTATCGATAGCGTTAGGGTCTCCCCACATTTACCGACGCGGAATCGGCTTAAGCCGGTCAAAAAAGCCTTTATGTTCACATCAGCTCGGCTCGGACGACGCATCGCGACGCCGGCCGACGGCGAAAGATCGCATCCGTACGGCTGCGTACGGCGCTGAATCTAGCGGAACGTTTTCGATTGCTGCCGAACAGCGCTTTTGAATAATCCGCTCGCATGCCTTCGATCTCCGACGGTAGCCGAACGGCGCCGGAGACGGCCGATCGGCGTTGGGTAGCAGTCGAATGATCCGCTCGCATACCTTGCACGTGAACATCCGTCGCGACAGCCGTTCGGAGGAGTCGACTGCCTGAACGTAAGTGAACAGCGGTCGTGACGGCCATTCGGAGGAGTCGACTGCCGAACGTAAGTGAACAGCCGTCGTGACGGCCGTTCGGAGTAATCGACTGCCGATCACATGTCAACAGCCGTCGCAACAGCTGGTCGGCGTTAAGCCGAGTAGTGTGGTGATATGCACTCGGCTTAAGCCGATTTCGCGTGGATAAATGTGGGGAGATACTTATTTTACTTAATTTTGCGTCTTTTTGTGAAAATATAGACGGGATTTCTACGTTCTTAGGATTCCCATAACCAAAATGGTAAAACGACACCCTTATTATAAACCTAATAGTCAAAATGAAAGGAGTATTTCTCACTATGATCACAATATTTCAACTTAATATCTCGAAATTATAGCGAAATGCAAAAAATACATTATTAAGATCGCTACTTACATAATACATACATAAAAATCACGCCTCTTTCCCGGAGGGGTAGGCAGAGATCACGGATCTCGATTTGCTACGATCCTGACACTCCTCTTTCGCTTCATCGATTTTCATATATCTTTCATATATACTCTACACATACCAAACCATCTCAACATACTTATATTAATTAATTAAAACATAAATTTTAAAAGTGCACCCTACGTAGATAATCTTACTACGTTTTTAAATAGCGTATGTTATGAAGGGAACAAAAAGTCTTTTTAATCATATTCAGCCATTTAAAAATTAACTCTAAGCTCAACAAATAAGGTACTACTATCTTTCAACCGATTACCCTCAAGAGAAACCTTACTAAGACTATAAATCTTACTCACATAAGTGATCGAGGTTGAAAACAAGCAAACCACTAAACAAAAAACTTTTTGCTTTTACGTGTGGACCAAAGTGAAACAACGCTTCGAAATCCAATGTGCGATTCAGCTTTGTTCGCTGAGAGGCTGCTGCACTCAATATCGGGAAAATTCGCGTACAGTGAACAAGAAAATGAATGCATAATGTTGCATTTAGCCGACTGTGAAAATGTTTTGACTTGTCTTAACCATTTTTCGAATAAAACTGCGAAGAAAAGAGAGAGCTTTGCTTAAATGGTAGTCAGGCTTATAATATTACATACATATAAATATAGGCACAGCTGTGTTCTCGAAGTGGAGTAGCCAGAACTGTAAGATCTAAAGGAGATCCCATAGTCACGTTTAGCATAGCGGGGACAGGATGTCAATGATCAGGGAGTGAGCTTAAAATATTATTTTAAAAAATTGCGTGTAACTTTATGTACGTATTACACTGTGCTATTGTGCAGGTATGTGCTACTCAGGTGACATAGTTTCAAAGAATCACTCGGTAAATAATACCTTAGGCTTACCCTATGACATACTGACACAAGAGTAGCACTTTTGCTGCGTGTGGAGTGTCTTAAACGTGAGTAAAATACATCAATTATTTGACTTATTACTGATTTCTGCAATTCCTGAAAATTTTTGAGCCGAAACGCAACCACTAACGAACCGTTAACGAATCGCTGTGCGAAGCAACATATGAGTGTATAGGTACTTACCGCTTGAGTAATAAGGTACATTTTAGCACGCATCATTCGCGAGCATGATAGAATAAAAACAAATATCTGTCTCGTGCTGAAATATGTCTAATAACGTCACCATGTAAAGTAATGATTGCTTTGTTCTAAGCGTCTACAACGGTTCCGTTTCGGCTTCGTTCCAACTCAAGAATTCGAGAATTGGCCCCGCAGGTATTTTAATATTCTACGATATATATATATGACGTCTATTTTATGACTTTATTCGGGTATGGGCTGATTCACAGTTAGGTATTATGAACCCTTTATTTGTGAATGTTATTCAGAAGTTAAAAGAGCTTGCTGAATAACATCTGACGTAAACAAGTCTAAGATCGCTATCGGTACATAGTTAAGTAGGATGGAGTTAGGTAATTTTATAATCATCCAAATAGGTAGGCCACATATAATATATTAAGACACTACAGATAACAAGACAAGATCTTAAGACTTATTGAAAATGTAGAGTAAAATCAATAAACAAACTTTCGTATCTCTGTGATTATGGTTTAAAGACCCGAAATTTGCGATTTGAAGCTGCAAATAAAAACTGGCATTGTTAGCGCCTATGCTAACAACGATAGCAAATCTTAGAAGCCTCGGGAAGACTACTACCTGACTTTCGACTTTTGACAGCTATCTACTTTCAACCGGCATCAGATCAGCCTCTGTGTGTTGCACAAAATTTAATAAATTGCAATAAGTACTGTACTGGATTGTGGAATAAATATACGTGTAGACTCTAAACATATTTTATTATGTCCGCTGAGAGAGGCATATATTCCTAAATATCATCATTATCATCATCAGCCTATTACAGTCCACTGCTGGACGTAGGCCTCCCCCGGGGTACGCCACAAGACTGCCATGGGGGGTATTTGCCCATAGTCATCACGCTGGGCAGGCGGGTTGGTGACCGCAGTTTGTATTTTGGACTATGTTGTCAACACGGGAGGCGCTGCTGCCCACCTCCCGGAAACCCTTAATCGCCTCGTACGATACCCACGGGCAGACATGGGTTGGTACGAATTCTATTCTGCCGGCAAGTCAACATAAATTCACAACATTCACAACTATTAGGCAAACAATAACTTTGTTAAGTCCTTATCACTATTTAAAATTAACTGTAAAAAATAAATTATGAAAACATTTAAATGTTGTGATATGGCCTCAGCTCAGCAGATGCAGGTTATGAAGCCTGTACTGATATTCTGCTGAGACCATCTGATATTCTTCTGGGACCACGTTATTTGTGGTAACACTAGTGGAGCAAACATTATGAAATCACCAACAAACATATACCATAGGGGAATCAACTAAAATGGTTTCAAAATTAAAAAACAGCATAAACGGTGAACTCAAGCGATAATACGCTAGGCGACACAGTTGCAGCCATCCCATTACTACGCACGCCATACACGCTTGTAGGGCACCCTCCCATTTTTATTGTAGGTGAAATGCACTGAGCCGGGCGCATCGGGCATTGACCTCGGTCACTAGGTCAGCCGCGACGCAGCCCGCCGCAACGTTGGTACCTACACTTGAACTTTGTAAAGAAAGCGTGTTGGAATTATGGAAGATCAGATGATTTTTGAATGATGCTGGCTGGTTTTGATAGAATGAGGTTTTGTAATTAATATTCAAATGGGGTGTCTATTAGAATAACAGATTTTTTTTGATATCGAATTTCATTTTACCGAAAACTATTCCACGATTTTTAATATATATTTTTTTCAATTCATCGAAAAGTTTCTTTAAAAAAAATCTTTTAAAGTTGTTTTGATTACCAGAAAAACGGTATATCGAACTTACATTTCATAAAAGTATTAAGTTAACGATGAAACTATTCGTAATAATTTTTTTTAAACGAAAAACCGACTTCCTCCCAAAACTCGAGCTTACTAAAGTAAAATTTTAATAAGGGCAAATATATATTGCGTTAAGCCGTGTACGAAGTTTAGAAGGCATAATATTGTCAGATTTATTTGCCAGCAAATGATTAAATAGGCCACATGACAAAAGAGAGAAATGAGTAGGCTTCGAAACTTTACGTCTGACAATATAAGCAACATATTCCTGCCCTGTTCCCAATCATTTGGGGTCGGTGCAATATGTAGGTAGGTACTCTTCTTTCATTCATCCCTATTATCCGTCACCTCGTTATTTTCATGTCTACCTCTTCCTCTATAACCATCTTACTTCGGACAAGGCTTAACGCAACATATAATTTCACCACTTAACACAATTATCTTCATCTTCATAAGCCTATTGCAGTCCACTACTGGACGTAGGCCTCCCCCTGCCATAGGGGGATTTTGTTACTAAAAAGTTCCACTATCTGTTTTTCGGCGGCTCCATCATCAGACCCTCGTTTCCTTTATATTATGTGTAGCTGACCAAAATTCTCTGTAAAAATCTAAAAACGGACTACTCGTGCCTTTTATATTTGAGGATATCCCTAGATTCCTTAGAGATTCCATCATCAGATGTTATGTTTTATATGTAGGTGAACAAAACGCTCAGTAAAAGTATAAAAACAGACTACACGTGCCTACAATATTTGAGGATTGCTCTCTATTTCTCCAAGATCCCATCATCAGATCCTGACATGGTGAATATGGGACCAACTTGGAAGCATACCATGACAAACTATAAAAAAAAGACATACAGACGAATTGATAACCTCTCTTTTTTGAAGTCGGTTAAAAACACGTTACAATGTGTATCGGAACCCATAATACTTTTTCACATAACAACTTTTTAGTATTAATCAACTATGTAACATGCATGCAAGCAAGCATGCAGCATGCAAGCAAACATACAGCATGCAGCAGGCATGGTTTCTGTCATGGCTCCGGCGCTGCGGGGCCCAGGCGGTCCAACGCGAGCTTATCGTCGCAGATGAATGTAACGCTCACCACTGCACCTTCGGACTTGCTGGCCGGCTGCGTCGGCCAGCCTCAGCCGCGGCGGCGAGCGTTGCATCCGCCTGCTCCTCAGCTCGCGGGCGGCCTCGCCCCTCCGCGCCTACGCGCTTTTACATTGCTTTCTAGAGGTAGGGCAGACAAGACTGCGGGGAGTCGGGGTAAACTGAGTCGATTTAAATACTTTTTTTATTCATCCTTATTTTTGTTTTAAATAATGCACTAGAAAGAAGACCTAATTAATTGCATGAAATCGTATTTTGCCATGTCCATTGATTTATTGAAGTAAAAATCGATGTTTCAATTATTTTGCAAACTGAAACTTACGATGAAACAAAAAATATGGGTAACAAAACTTCGATGTAACATTATTTCGATAAAAACATGAAAATAAATAACCATTCAAATATTAAAAATGCGAGTTAAATTTTTTTTTATGCGGTCTAACTTAGATGAATTGAATAACTTTAGATTACTAAAGTTTTCAAATAACACAATAAAATTGTGTATGTATAGAGAAAGCACTGAATAAATGCAGCCAGAAAAGGTAAATTCACTTCGCGATTTTATTAGTTTGCACGTACAAAGCGACGATCATTCCTCCGACGCGCATTAATAAACTTTGCACTACTGAAGTCAAATAGCCCAGCAACATTTGCTCTATGCATCTAATGTAAGCAACGAAAACGCAAATAAAACAGCTAACGAGACATAAAATAGGCTGTATTTTCTACGCTGTAGAGGTTAATTGGTGCTGGAGAACTCGAGCATTGTTGTTCGGTCAATGAAAAAGGCAACTGGCTACGCGCACAGAGCTACATTATGTACGTTCGAAGTAGGTTAATAAAAGAAAACTTGCAGTGCTTCCAACGTTTCTGCTATACATTGGAAAACTAAAGACAGTGCAAAATAAAAAGGCCGATAGTAGGCCTACTCGAACAAAGAGCTTGTAACTGCAGTAGTAAGTATGTTAGATATGGATATGAATTCGAATGATAATAGAAAAAAAATGTTATAAACTACTCATGTGAATACATTATACAAATGATCATTTAGACAAACGTACGAAATATTCTTATTTTTATGCCGGTGATGACCTACGGTGCCGAGACGTGGTCTCTAGCTATGTGCCTCATAAAGAAGCTCAGGATCGCACAGCGAGCGATGGAGAGAGCTATGCTTGGGATCTCTCTGCGTGATCGAATTATAAATGAGGATATCCGCAGACGTACAAAGATCACCGACATAGCTCAACGGTCCAGCAAGCTGAAGTGGCAATGGTATGTGCCCTGCCCATTGCCACTTCAGCTTGAAGAACTCATGGCCGATGGAGTCGGAAAGTTGTAGAGTGGATACCACGTATCGGCAAGCGCAGCATGGGAAGGCCACCCTCGAGGTGGACGGATGACCTGGCCAAGGTCGCGGGCGTAGGTTGGATGCAGGCTGCTTCCGAACGGCCGGAGTGGAGGTTGTTGGGGGAGGCCTATGTCCAACAGTGGACTTCTCAAGGCTGTAAATGATGATGCTTTATTGTACACTGTAAAGTTTTCACAAAATAAAGTTTATAAAAGCTTCAGATAAAAAAGCCTTTTTTTTAAACAAGCTTTTATTATTTGTTAATATAATTAATTGTTGATTTGTTAAAATTAAATGAACTGATCTAATCGAACGAGCACAAACTAGACGGGGTTGCGTCGTTTAATTACGGAGTTCCTATGGCCACCTTCCAGCTCCATAATCAGATCAGCTCTATGTCATAATAACATTGCATTGTTATCCGATTTATACATTCATGCACAATTTCGGCTCAATCGGAAACCGGGAAGTGGATCTAATTTAACTTGCAAGATTTGGTTGACAACGGGACAGGTGAAACTAAATAACTCGTGTTTTAGATAGCACGTAAAACCATTGGTCCTGCGCCTGATCTCTCACCAGTCGTATCGGCTTTCCGTCCCTTTGGATTATTAGAGTGACGGAATAGAGAGTGCATTTGTAATTGCGCACACATTGTGTGCTATAATCTACGCACCTGGCTGATCTCCGTAGAGATTGTCCGCCTTGACCGAAATACGGTCGGACACATTATGACTATTCAACCGCACTTTATTAATACAGGGTGATTTTTGGTCGTCAACGTTCCCGATAACTACGGAATCTCCTCATCATCATGATCATTTTTCTCCATGGAAGCATACCTGGGAAGTGTCTGGTCTCCAAAATATTTGGGTCCAAAGTTAAGTAAATAGACTGCGTTTTTTGCATAAATGCACATTGACGCGTGTAGCATGATTATTTCACGAGAATAATTAATATCTGTCTATAAAAAAAACTAGCATAAACACTGGACACTATAAATTTCGCCCGATCAAGTAATAAAAAAAAATTACATCGTTTCCCAGCATTTTTTTGCATAAACTCACTTTATTTGATGTATATTAGAGTACGTACCGTTCGTTAAGTGTGGCAACGAAAAAACACCCTGTATATAATTATCTACTTATAAACCTAACCACAAATCAGATAGATTTACTTGGTGGTTAAATAGGTTTATCAAGTTTCGCCACATGTAGGTACTAGCTATTTCATACATTACGAGTATGTATGCGAATACGCATTAGGCTCAAAATTTAAAATTAATAATTGTATTCTAAATTACATTATAAATATATCAGATACAAAAATCGACACACGTAAGTAATGATGACATACATCTTTAAGCAAACTGGAAGATCTTAATATTACGTAACTTGTGTCTTGAGAAAGAATTTGCTTGAAGCTGAAGCAAAAGTGATGTGACTTGGATGTTTGCTGATCACTTAATACTTATTGGTTAGCCGGAAATATCTATTATTGCAGTCCATTGCTGGACCTAGACCTTCCCCAGCACACGTCAAAATCAAATCACTTTATCTATAAAACCGCATCAAAATCTGTTGCGTAGTTTTAAAGATCTAAGCATACATAGGGACAGACATACCTACTGCGGGAAGTGACTTGGTTTTAAGCCTCGAGCACACCGTATGCGTATGCGTACACGTAAGCGTAGACGTATACGTACCTCTCAGGTGTAATGTATGGAACTGTATAGGCACGGGCAGACCGGATGCGTATGCGTAGACGTAAGTATAGACGTCAAGCGGTGACAGAGGTACGTGTACGTCTACGCTTACGTGCACGCATCCGGTGTGCTCGAGGTTTTATCATACGAGTATGTAGTGAATATAACAAACCCATAAACAATAAAAAGTAAGTAACTTCTATAGCAAGAATAATAAATTCACAATAACTAATGACACGAGGACGATATACATTGCTGTTATAACAGTGGATAAGAAAACATACGTGTATGTGTTGTGCACCTTTTTGCCTCCATGTATGTCGGTCGAGCCTTTTTAATCGTGCACACATATGGACATTCTCCGCCATTTTGTGTCCCGCTTTACTTTGCTGTCTTCAAGAAGGGTGCCCCAGTAAAAACACAAAGCATTTCACATAACTAGGGTGAATGCAGAAGTGATGATAGGAGAGTAGGTTTATATTATACAAAATTCGAGCTGAGATTGTCAAGATGTCAAAATTCGAGCTGAGATTGTCTTGACTTTATTAAGTGGCGATTTTTCCAACGTTCAAATAGCCTATCTAAATGATAAATTTTAATTAATTTCTCTAAAACTCAAACATAAATATAGAGTCATAACTTTATCCTTCAGATAGGCTATCTGACCATAGGCGAAATTGGCCCTAAACGACAATCACCTCAATATTATTTTGAAAATTGTGATTTTCAAAAGTTTAAACTTATTAGTTTTTTCGTAACACTAAATTCCCGTTTTGCCTAGACCTTATTTACTACTAGTGGACGCTAGCGATTCCGTATGCAGAATGCAGAAAAAACAAAATGACGAAATTTTGCGAGAAAAATATTTTCCTCAGATAAAAGATAGCCCATGTCTTTTCTCAGGCTTTAGACTACCTGTGTAGCAAATTTTATTTCAATCGGTTCAGTAGTTTCGACGTAAAGAAGCGCTATTGATAGATAAACCGAGAGATATTTCTAATATTAGAGTAAGAAAGTATGGATAAGGATTTTCCACTGAAAGAATAGAAAAAAAATATACTAGAGATTTTGTATGCAAATTTGAAATGATGTATGAAAACAATATAGAGATATACAAAAAGTCTGTAAGGATATTGGAATTGGTTGTTCTAAGTTCTATGAAATTCGTGCGATTTTGTAATTTTACGATATTTGCCCTAGGAACCTATACAATGTATAGGTTAGTAAGTAGGGGAGACCGGGGATAGTTGACTATAGGGGTAGGTAGAATAACTGTCAAAAACTCATTCGGTGCAAAAGCTTTAAGGCAACCAGTGATGCACAAGAGTCCGTCAATGACTCCCGCTCAATCACCAAAAAGGCGACGTTGCACACGCAAGTCGCTTGAGAGAAGGATCGTAATATTGAAAAAGAACGCATGCTAGTAACTATTTTTGTCGTAATGTTATTTGTAATAATGCCTATTTATTCATGATTATTGATTGTTCAAGTATTTGTATCAATTGTTTGATTCATGTTTTTTTCTTTTATATATTACTCTATTTGATTTGGACGCAGTTTTGAGATTATGGCCCTTGATAAAAAAATGTAAAGGTGGTTCGGGGCTAGTAGACTCATAAATAATGGGGCTGGTTGACCTATATATATTATTACCAAATAGTTAAAGGTTATAACAAGTTGTCTCATTTTGTTTGAAATACTTAATAAGTTACTACTTTGTTTGTTTTTGGGTACTCGAATTGATTGTTTTATTTTTATAACTTGAATTTTATTGTGTTTAATTTGAAGTTGTGAAAAACCGTCTATTTGATTTAATTAATAATTTTCTATACATTTTTGTGTATTTTATAGTATTTCCTCGTAAATTTTGCCCTTTTAACGTCATTGTTCACTTTACACCAGGTGAATAGTCAACCTACTCCAAGACTGGGGTAAGTTGACCGGTTTTTCCTTTTGTACAAAAGCTAGTTTGTACTCTATACCATAATGAATCACGTGCATTTTTCCACTTATTTCCAAAGCTTAATAGTCAATCTAATAACTGTACCTGTTTTTAAAATAATTAACTGTAAAGAAATCGAAATAGACACCTCTAAGCTGAAAATTGGTCAACCATCCCCAGTCTCCCCTATAGTATACATCGTAGTATTCGTAGTCCGTAGCAAGTGCTATGATTATATTAGCATCAAAAATCTTGATTATTCGTAGTAAATGGCTTGAGCGTATTGGGATTTATTTCTTTTTGGGCCTATTTTATAAGCATCAAATTGCCTTTAACTTTATCGTTCAGATAGTCTATCTGACCATTAGAAAAATCGGCCCAGATTAACAAACATACATTCTAAGAAACTTTTAAAACTATTTAAGTATACTTAATATGAGCAGGATATGATGTCGCTATAATTTATGCAGTCAATGAAATATCAAAACTTTATTTTCACCGAGTCAAATAATGTAGCATCATGAATAATTTATTGATGATTCTAGCGAGCGTATAGGAAATTGCCCTATAGTTTAGATCATACAAACTAAAGATGCACATATTATATGAACTGTTCTAACTTATAACACCCTATATTTTTGCGTAGAAGGTTAAACAAAATTTAGTAGATTTAAATATATTCCAGTACAAGCATCTGCCATAGGTAAATTAATAAACAACACCTACCTACGTAAGATTTTCTATTTATTTAATCTCTACTATGTTTGACATGGTACCAGCCATTGCACTCACCAATGTGCAAACACATGCATAATTTCGCAGCGCTCTGTTCGTCGGCAGTTCGTAATAACTCAATACAATTTGTTGTTTTCAATATTATCTCTGTTGAAGAGAAGCCAATGTTTGGGATGTCGCCAAATTGTCTGCCTGACACGTACCTACCTACAGACAGATACGACTGATTTGCATCTAGCTCCGAAAATTCTGGATTAGATTTGTTCCTTATTAGGTTGCCCTAGTACACGTCGTCTGTATGTCTGTGGCGTTAACCTATTTGCTATTAGCCTGCATCTTCCCATTGGGAAAGGCCTTTCTTAAGTGTCTTATAGATTTCTACGCGGTCACTGAGCAAAGCTTCTTAGAGGTCGCTCTTTAAGAAATATTTTGGACTTAAATTTACCTATATAAAGCCTGTATTTCCAGAATGTATTGTTTACTTTTACAGAGCTGTCTGTGCTTGGAAATACTCGTACGTAAAGAATTGAAGTGAACTTTGATAAATAGTGATATTGGAGTGAGTGTTGTGAAGTTGGTCTTCGAGGTGGATGGCCGCAGCGAGACAGGAGCGGCGAGCGGCGTAGTGCGGCGCGTGTGTCTGAGCGGCGGCGTGCGCGCGCACGGCGGCGGCGGGGCGGGCGGCTCAGTGGCGTGCAGCGCGCGCCGCGGACGCCCGCACCGCAGTGTCGAGCCGCAACCCGCCATGCCCGGCCCGCGCCTCTCCCGCGCCGCCTGACAGCATGGCCCATCCGACCGCCACCACCACACGCAGCCACGCTCTGACGACGGTACGCATCGGTGATCCCTAGCTAGTGATGTGCTCCACAGCCTCAGCCTTCGATCGTCCGCAACCGAAAGGAGTAGGCGCGAGTGACCGTTGAGCCCCGATAGATGGCGCCGCCAGTCGCTCCTGCGGCGAGCGCTCTCCGCCCGCGCCCCTTGCTGTCTTTTGTTTCGCGCCGTTCGCGTACATAAAATAATAATTGGCAGACGACGGTGGTGCGAAGGCCCGCGCGGCGCCCAGCCGTCGCTGACGTCAGCGGGCCCGGGCCCGCTCCCGGCTTCCCCGACCTTCCACCATCGCCGTCTGCGGCTGGGCCGACTCACGATACCGACACGTCAGGCTTTACACTGACTCCCCCGCTCATCCCCCTGTCATGTGCCAAATTAATTGCAAATACGGAGGTCTATAGCTAAATGGCAAATCGGTAGCCACTAAAGCCAGACGTGCCTTAACAGGACTGCATTTGTAGGTGTCGGTATTCATTCACGTAACTGATGAAGGTTGTCAGTTGTAACAATATTTAGGGCAGTGACAGCGGTGGCAACCATCTTTGTATTTATACGTATACATTTAGCCGATTGTACGATGGTTTTAAGAAGGGAGAGTATGGAAGCGCAATGTTACCGTGGATTTATTTAGAAGGAACAGTGCGCTGGTGAGCCGCGCCCATGCCCGTTACCGTGGTGAGTGCTAGTTGCTAAGCATAGTCGAATCTTTCGCCTGCACCCCATTTTGTGACTTTCGTAGCTGTTCTTATCAATGACCTTTTAACGAGCAAAATTGTAACCAAATTGTAACCTGCCATATAACATTTCAAACTTGACAGAAGATTGTATTTTGTAAACAAGATTATTTTTTTATCAATTGAAACTTAATCCTACTTTATCCTACTAATATTATAAACGCAAAATTTTATAAGTATGGATGGATGGATGTTTATTACTCTTTCACGTAAAAACGGCTGGAGTTAGCTGACACCCTGGACTAACACATACCTAGGGTACTTTTTATCCCGGGAAAATATTTTTATTCCGGATAATTTCGAGATTTTGTTTTTGCAGTCCACGCGGACGAAGTCGCGGGCGTCCACTAGTTTTAAATATAAGAAGAATATTTTATAGATATTAGGGATTTCATGTCATTTATTAAACATAATGATATCATCATTCATATTATTTTAACATATTATTTAGAAACCATAATATCAAAATCATTTTCCCTAGAAGCCATCAGAGCATGCGTCAAACTAGCAAATATTTTGGTAAAAGGAGCTAGGCGTCTATTCTCATAAGTTTCGTATCTAATATTTGTTGATTTTTGTAAAATTCATGCAGTCTCCAATAAAATTTTATATGCTACAAGTTCTACTTATATACGTTCTATAGGTTTAAATGTATTTTACAACTGAAATATCTTGTGGAAGCTGACCCCAGCGACGTTCCGTAAAAAGTTATTTTCATGAAAAACGTTACAAGTATGCTTTTCTGTGGTCAATTATCATAGGCAGTCATAAGCTATAGAACAGTATCGCTTCGTTCTATGGTAACCATCGCAAGCAAAATTATCTGGTTTTTCTACTGTTTGATCACACGTTTATAATATGACATAATTACACTATGTTATTGAGTACCCCGGTATCGCAACACTGAATTGATATCAGTGAAATTGTTAAGACTGTGTTGTGGTCCACTAATAAATTCATTCATTCAGGTCATTTTTAGAATTTGCCCGTGACTTCGTCCGCGTGGACTAGAGAGAATACAGCCTGTGTAATTAAAATTTCCTTATTTGCAACATTAGTTGTACACATAATACGAGTAATACAAAGTTAATAATTACAAAGTATTAAAAGAGTAAATACAAATGTTGCAAAATGGTCCCAGCTCAGCATATGCAATATGTAAATTGCGCTGATCTCCCGCTGAGGCCTTTGGATATATATGTGTCGTGGCCATATCGTAGAATTGATCATTTCATGAAATGGTCGAGCATTTCATGAAATGGTCGCATTTCATGAAAAGTTCAACTGTCTATTGGCCACATCATGATATGGTTTGGGCAGATCGATGATTAAAAATCGTTTCTCGATATGGGCAACTAAACGCCCGATCATTTCATGAAGTGGTCAAGATTATTGATCATATCGTAAAATAGTTACATGAATCACCGGTAGAGGCGCTGCGCGCGTTTTATTTATGTGTGAAGATGGCGGATTTTTCTTTTTAGGTTATAAAACAAATTAAAGAGAGTAGGGTGACTATGCAGAAGAAGTTCACGGATAGTGTGTTATATTGTATAATGTATATTAGACTTAATGGTGGTTTATAATAATATTGTTAAACAAAAACCTTAGATTACGATAGGTTAGGTTAGACTATGACAAATGACGCACGAGCCGAGCGAGCGGAGCGAGCGTGCCCAGGCAGCGTCCGGCGATGTGCCAGATGCGAATCGCTTTTGTAAAGTCTTTTATGTTTTTAAATATTATATTGTGAAAATATCACATAAATAATAGCAAAAAAAATCATACCATCATACCTTATGGTATACTTATATATGGTGTAAGCTCTTACCACATTCGGATTTTATGGACACCCTGTTAATACGATTTGGCCAAACGTGGATGACAAAATCGTGAAATGTAGACGATTTAACGATCTGGTCAAATTGAATTGGCCACTTCATGAAATGCGACCACTTCATGAAATGCTCGACCATTTCATGAAATGATCAATTTAACAATATGGCCACGACATATGCACACATATATACATACACACACACATAATTATAAATGTTCAGTTTAACAAAAAAAAATTACAATTGGCAGTTTGTTATAAAATTATTCCAAACCAAAATCCATTATAGGTAGGTATAAACTAAAGAGAGTAAAATACTAAAAATAAAAAATTTCAAATTAATATTAAATTGAATACAAGCATATATAAAACAATAAAGAGATACATAATAAAAACATACACACACATTTACGTATATACAATACACAATAAATATATATATTATATAAGTACAATAAAAATATATTACATAATCCCATTAAATTGCACTAGTATCGTGTGCCAGAACTTCTTGCTCCTTTTGCCAGTTAAGTAAGTATTGTTTTAATTTTAATTTAAAAGTCTCAATAGATTTTAGGTTCCTAATCCGTGGTGGAATATTATTCCAACATTTCGATGCAGCATAACGGAAACTACCTACTAATTCCCCGTACTCTCAAATATACATTTCAAGAATATTGGTTAAGTAAATAAAGCGTGAAGAGGCAATAAAGGAATAAACTTACTTTCGGCTTCGCCCGCGTGAGAGTGCATTACTCCTATGCGAAGCCGGGGCGGGTCCCTAGTTATACATTATAATCCTTCCTCGTTAATCACTTTATCTATATAAAAAAACCGCATCAATATCCGTTCCCTAGTTTGAAAGATCTAAGCATACATAGGGACGGAGAGATAGCGGCAAACTACTTTTATTATATGTAGTGATTTATGATTTACTAGTGGACGCCCGCGACTCCGCGGCTCCGCGTCGACTACAGAAAAAACAAAATGTCGAAATTATTCGGGATAAAAACATTTTCCCGGGATAAAAAGTAGCCTATATGTTAAGTGGGACCTGTCACAATATATTCCTGAAAACTGCATCGAAATCGGTTTAGCCGTTTCTGAGATTAGCGAGCACAAACGCACAGACAAACAGACAAAAATTCCAAAAATCATCGTTTTGGGTTCTATTGCGTTGATAAAGGTCTCCTATAATAATTTTTCTCATATATCTTCCATGTACGGACAACGATCCGTTACATTATTATTATTATATGTATAGATAATTTATTTATTTAGGACTAGTAACCAATAGTTACTCATAATTTATAAAACAACTAAACATACCTAAATATATTAATATATACAGATAAATAAAGGATAAAACAAAGTTCAACGCAGTCTCTAAAATACACCTCAAAAGGGTGCACGAGGGGCATAATTGATCATTTATCAGACACTGGCTAACCCGTAACTGATAAAAGTATACGAATTCACAGAAATTGACTTCCGTTGCCGAAGCACTGCTTCTTGGCTTGCTAAAATCAGATTTTAGGCCAGATGGGAATGAGGACAAAATGCAACCTTTTAGAATTGGGTCAGTTTATTACAATACCTCGCTATTGGCTTCTGTTCTGTAGGCAAACTGTTTCTAGTGACTTGCCCTCGCTTCTCTTCTGTTTTCCCAAAATATTTTTTTATAGGAAACACCTCATTACTCCACTCCTGTTTCATGTGATCTGTATTATATAATGTAGCATGACCAAAATCCTGGCTGCAATGGCACGTTGAGTATCAATCTGGCCGAATAACATAGCATCTTAGCCACGAGTGTACTTTATGTAGGTACTATCCGGCTAAGTTTTGGATCTGGCGCTGTCTGAACCAAAATGGTGCAAATACATACATACATGCATATAATCACGACTTTAACCCTTACGGGGTAGTCAGAGCACCAAGGCCCGATAGAACCACATGGTGCCACTTCTGACCAATTTTGAGGGTATAGTTGAGTACAAGTTCGGTTAGTAGAGACAGGTGGTCAGCCCATCGCCTACAAAACACCAAGACTCTCTTGTTCCTCTACTGACTTGTACAGTATGTCCGGGAAGAGAAGCAGCTGTAGTATTATACATTTTTTTTTCACTTCCAGAGCAGCATAGAAGAAATACGGTGCAAGTAATTACATACATACATATACAAACGGCTGTACTCACAAAATAGTGCATCGTAAAGGAAATACAGGATCATAAAGGAAAACCCACAGCCACCTTTAGAATAGTGACGACAGATGTAAATGATCAGTGAAAAGTTGCTAGTCTATCCAGAGTTCCTTCGTCCCGGAAGCTAATGCACGGACGGAATGCACGTAAGGAGATGCAGTGTTCTAGTGAAGCTCTGCGTATGCACCGAACTCATATTAAATTGTAATTATCTAACTAAATTGTATTAAAAAATATGAAAATTAGTTAACTAGTAAAATCAATAAGACAGTTCAAGGAGGTTCATTTCTAAGTCTAATTTGTAAGCTGTTAGCAACAGCAGTTTTTGATCGATAAAAATTCAGTAGAAAGACTTTGACCGAGTAAGTGTTCAAATTATTGCTTTACGGTTACCTTTCTTGTTGTTTCAAGTATTTATTAAAGCATAATCGTCTTAACGAATAAAAAGTAGCTATTTGGCCGAGATGGTAGACCATGCTTACCTGTTCAGTCTTCACGCGTTTCTAAGTATCGATCTGGAATATACCTATAATTGTTTTATTGTTATTATTATGATCTACTTAAGACGGGGCTTCACTCGAATACACCAGCCGCATCTCCTTTCATGCATGTAGTAAGAGTCGACTATAGAACCCGGAAATTCTCTCAAGCTGTCGCAAGCAACTTGTCACGGATTATTTATATCTGTCTTTGCTAAAAGTGGCTGAGGGATCTCTTTTATGATCGTGCAGTTCTATCTAGCCCTTCCAGGAAACACAGACATGTGAATATGTATGTAAAATGTTTGTTAGTAGTAAGCTACACTTGTTTACATCTCTCCATCACTATTTCGGTTGATAACAGGATGTGACCAATGAGTCTCAATGTTTATTGAATCAGGGCTGACACGTATTGAATCAGTACAACTATATACTCCAGGACTCACTACCTTATTGACACCGCACAAGTTACTAGTCGCGAGAGCTGGTTTCTGTTTGGGGTACGGATAGACGCGTTGCTATTGGCTTATTTATGGCTGTATTCCTTTGCCGTAATATGGTTCTTATTCGCTATTGTTTTGTTGATAGGTGTTTCAGCTAGTGTTCTATCTATCATCAAGTTAACTTTTGCGTAGTTGGTTAAATACTTACATTACAAACTATCTTCCTGCCCTTATCCAATTATTATTAATGGGGGTCAGCGCAATATGGTTTCTTTCGAAACTCATATTGGCAAGGATTTGGCGTTTGTTTTACAGACGGCTCAACTGCCTGACGCCGACCCTCTTCGGGTATATAGCTACTCGTAAGTGACAATTTTTAGAAAATCTGTTCAGTGGTACAGGCCCGTGACAGGGATCGAACCTACGTTTTACAACTGGAACGTCTTAACCATTGGGCTATCACCGCTATACATATACCCTTCCTCCCTCAATCAAAACAAATTCGTCACTATTAATTACTAAGGGCCACTTGCAGCAAATACATAAGAATTTATAGAGGGTTACAGTTTGATCCCATTACCCACTAGATTAAAATTATTAATATTTATTTGATTGACCATTAATAACCAGCATACCACTAACAGTTTCGATGCACCATTAGGCTTTTCGGTGCCTCATAATTCCAGTCCTTGACACTTAGACTGCATTAGTATACGTTACAATACATTAGTAATGTAGTGCATTACTATACATTACACTAATAGAATCTAAGTATCAAGGACTGGAATTGTGAGGCATCGAAAAGTCTAATGGTGCATCGAAACAGTAAGTTAGCACTCTATGACTTCTTATTCCTCTATGGTATGACAGATCTTTTTATAATAGCACACATACATACCACTGTTTTTTACATATAAATAAATAATGGCATAATCGTATCCTACTAATATTATAAACGCAAAAGTTTGTGAGTATGGATGGATGGATGGATAGAGATGGATGGATGGATGTTAGTCAAAATCAAATCAAAAACGGCTGAAGCAATTTTAATAAAATTTGGCATGGAGTTAGCTGACACCCTGGATTAACACATAGGCTACTTTTAATATCGGGAAAATATTTTTATCCCGGATAATTTCGACATTTTGTTTCTTCGGTAGTCCAGGCGGACGGAGTCGCGGGCGTCCACTAGTTTACTTATAAACGAGCCACAGAATCTTCATCTTCTTCATATTAATAAGGTATAGTGTTAGAACCTTGATTAGTGTTGCTATTCTACCTATAACGAGATATGCGTAATCGTTACATTTGACCCCGAACACACAACGGAAGCCGCAGGGCATAGGGGAGTTTTTTGTCCTACATACAATGGTGTTACTGTAAATAGCAGTTAAAAACTATTCCTAAATCATAATCATTACATATTGTAAAGCTATTTTTTAAATCTCTGCGTTATTTACCTACTTTCTTCCGCATAATATTGTTTTGTTTTTCATTGCAGTGGTGATTTTTGCTTGCATGTAATTCATGTGCCTAATGGCGAAAATTAAACTATACATATATTTGAATATATATTTGCAATTTGAAAAATGCAATTTATTTATGAAAACTCTCCTAAATTTCCACTTTATCACAATAAAAATTAGCAAGCAAATATGAAGTAAGTCCTTGACCATTATTTACTTTGTGTACCTGTAGTTTGAATGCTGCTGGGATAAGTAGGACTCACGACCTAGATAAGAGACTAACGGCCAATTTCAATATTACAGATTATATAGGATCTCGGATTTTTAAAATTTCAGATTTGAAATGTTGTGTGAAATTTTGGTATGGAGTTAGATGACACCCTGGATTAACGCATAGGATCAATTTACACCGCCGCGGAATAGAACGGAAGCGACTTTTTGCAACGAAATGGTATATAGCATAATGCTCTTTATAACATCAGCGGAGTATTCACAAGAATGCGCGAGAATTCCGCGGAAGACGCGCGTCCAATATTTTGGGTCGTATTTAATTTGTGTGTTACACCATTGATATAAATAAAGTTCATTATGCTATATACGATTACGTAGCAAAAAGTCGCTTTCGATCCATTCCGCGGCGGTGTAAATTAAGCCATAGGATACTTTTTACATATACATACATATAATCACGCCTTTATCCCTTACGGGCTTGGAAGAGCACCAAGGGCCGATAGAACTACTCGTACATGGTGTCACTTCTGACCAATTTTGAGGGTATAGTTGAGGTGTACAGTAGTGGCAGGTGGTCAGCCTATCGCCTACAAAACACCAAGACCCTCTTGTCCCTCTATTGACTTTTTACTACTTGTTATCCCGGGAAAATATTTTTATCCCGGATAATATCGACATTGGTCGATAATGGTCTTATTGGTATCATCATGAATACAATATTTTTCAACTGAGATTGCGTGCATTGTAGAAAAAACATAATGTCGATATTATCCGGGATAAGACCATTACTGCAAGTATGGCAGCTATACTTGCAGTAATGGTCTTATTAGTGTCATGGTCAATGGTCTTAACACATAAAACAATTAAAAAACAAAAAATGACCACAGCATAGCTAAATATAAAAGTGGAACGACACAAAAATAAAACGGTAGGGAGTGCCCCTTATATACTCTGCCTGGCAAACAGTGACCTGTGTTCATCTATTAAGGTTCAGTTTGGTATACGTCTATTTCTCATGACGTGTTACACCAAGATGTTTGGTAGCATCGATAAGGAACATATCGTGTTTGCGTTGCGACTAGAGTCAAGATATTCAGTGATTAAGTTTACTGTATTATTATTATTATATTATTTTTAATACTATGGAAAGTGGGAACGGTTGTCGTTTCTAGTAATTTACGTGGAATTGTAAAATTGGTCGTATTATTTTCTTTGTCACGCTTTTGAGGGGTGGTTAAGTAAATGCCTTTACCTATGTTGATCAACTTTCGATATTTCTTATAGGATAAAGACAGGAATGTACATAGATACGTACTTATTTATGTATCGTCATAGAACATAGGTACACACAACTGTGTTCCTCAAATGGGGTAGCCGGAACTGCAAGATCATGAAGGAGATCCCACATTTAGCATAGCTGTGATAGATATAAATGATCTGTGATAAGTTGCTTGCTTATCGCCAAAGAGAATGCCTGAGTTCCTTGGTTGACGGAAGGAGATGTAGCCGACGACGTATTCTAGTGTATTCTTTCATTTCAAACTGGTATGAAACTATGCTGCTCTGGGAGTGAAAAAACTAATAATACTACAGCTGCTTCTCTTCTCGGGCTCACTGTACGAGTCAGTAGCAGGACAAGAGGGTCTTGGGGTTTTGTAGGCGATGGGCTGACCACCTGTCACTGCTAACCGAACCTGTACATCTCAACTATACCCTCAAAATTGGTCAGAAGTGGCACCATGTGGTTCTATCGGCCCTTGGTGCTCTGCCTACCCCGTAAGGGATAAAGGCGTGATTATATGTATGTATGTATGAAAAAATTACAATGAGTAAACACAGATGGGTTTGTAGAATCTACATTTAGCGTGATTCTATGATCTGTGTGTGTGCGTGTGTGTGATTGACCTATGGAATAAGCTAGTGACCATAAATGGAGAGATAGCTATAAAGTTACGCACTCGATTCATTAAGCTCGGTACTGACCGACGTTACGCGGTGAAATGCATTTGCAACAAGCGCATTATGCGATACGGCTGTGTACAAAAATCTATGTAAAAGCGGGTCGTTGCTCGCTGATTTCTTTGTAACACTACGTACTCTCTGCATGGATGCTCAACGTGTAACATGTAGGTACCATTACACCGTGTAACGTCGGTTAGTACCGAGCTTTATTATCGTCCGTACACAGGTCCGAAGCTCACTAGCTACTTTAATAAGAGCACGCTTAAAGATGCTTATGAATTTTGCAACATGCTACAATAGAAATCAGGAACTTACAACATCGATAAAAAATTTGCAGTAAAACGTCATATCTATCAATATCAATGGGTTAACACATAAATTATTAATCTGTGAGTCCAATGCCGTCATATCTGCCTCACTTGTACGTAACCAGTTAATCGCGGTGACGCCATATCACCACTTGGCGGTAACACTACACCATAATTAACAATTGAGCGATTCATTGATATGGCGAGACGTTATCTGTATTATATTAGGCAGATCCCTTTAAAGGATCCCCTTAATTCTTGTCAATTTTCTAGCTGAAATGCAGCCGAAACGAAAGCGTTGTAGTCGCATGTCGTAAACTTTACGGTGATGTAATTAGACTAATTAAAGCCCACACATCTCATTTTATTGTTACGGGTGCTCTGTCATGCTTTCTATAGATATAAAATTTGTTTTTTACGAATCGGGGAGCTCTTTTCATAAATATGAACTCGTAGAGACTTCGATGAATGAATAGAATCCTGGATGTTCAATTTGGTTTAAATTGTGCCAAAGTTAACAGCTTAGAGAAAAACTAAATAATTGGTTTGTCATGTATGTTTATTTGTAACTAGGTTCCCATAGAGTCCGATGATGGTTTTTCGCCAAGTTTTAAGATAAAGAGACGCACTTATGCGTAAATTTTTGGACCGTAAACTTTAGCTATGGGTGCTCAAATTCACTTTATGAAGTACATAATGTCATACGTAGGTACCTACATCATTGCGATATGGGCAAATCATTAGTTTGTGCACAAGCCTACCGTCTATGGGTGTAGTCTGTAATTCCTGTAAAGTAAATTTCTATACCTTTATACATTTTCTTTTTCTGAAAAGAAAGTTCTCTTTTCTTTTTCAAGACTACGATCGGCTATCGATTGGGATCAATTATTACTGAGATGTGTTCTGAACATAGGTATTGTACACGCGCCGCCGTTAGAAAGGCGTCGTTTAATTTCATACGAAAATATTTAAAAATCCATTTTCTTTATTAATAATTTTATAATATATAATATCTTGACTAAGATAAATTTATAAAAACACTTCTCTATTAATATAATCCGTTAGGATATGGTTGATCGTTTCATCTTTAAACATTGTGCTGAGGGATTCAGCTTTGTTTGCCGAGATTTGGCTAGTGTATAGCTATCGGGATGAAAAATAACGTTGCCAATGTATGTGTAATGTAATTTAGAAAAGAGATGGTAAAATTCGTCATCCGAGTAATTGACCCGGTGGTTAGTGGTTATAGCGGCTGGCACGGTTTGCAGTGGTCATGGGTTCGATTCCCACTCGGGTGAAGAATTTTTTCCATTTTCCTTATAAATAATTTTATAATTTAAAAAATTGGCTATGAACGTTCATAACTGATGACCCCTTATTGCACTATACAGTTACCTTTACAGTTACCTATAAATAGAGAATAGAGAAATAAATGCTAATGAAACGCATTTTCGAAGTTTTTTTAGATCAAAATATTTAATTATGTGTACTTATCTATACCTATAGTATAAAAAATACTTATATACTTAGTGTGATTCTGTGCCATAAGTTCCAATTCAAAGATTACCTGCAAACTGAAAAGCAATTTTAGTTCCGCTCGTTAGAACATAATCTGGAATATCTGGAATCCAGACTGCGGACAATTTCCAGATGTTTATTCTAGTTACAACCGGATTGGAGCGGATTTGCTGGTTAATTTGAGAAGTTAATCGATGCTCTAGATTCGATAACCCATTTAAGGTAATCGGTTACGTATGGTTATGAATGTTTTTACTTTTAGAGTAAGTACCCTCACCTTTTCATTATGTATACAACTAGCGGACCCGTGCGACTTTCCTCCGTATAAACTATACCCATGATGATTAATTTTTAAATAGAATAAGTTTTTGCATGTCTCCCATGACAAAATATGTATGAACTAGACTAAACTATAACAACCTGTAACAATATTAGATACTCATATTTTGTGCAAAATAAATGATTTGATTTGAAATCACCTTTTTTCCTATCCCGTGAGAATTTTGGGACCGTATTACAAAACGACTAGGCATTTTTAACAATATGGGTTTTGGAAGGAGATAATTAGGCTTCTCGCAGTTAGTCTGCTTAATAAATTAGGTCAGGTTATGTTAGAACTGTTAAAATATCAACGCACGAACCACGAGAGCAACCGCCGAAGTTTTTAGAGGGATTTTTCTTTTATACAAAAAGGGTATGTTAAGCGAAAAGCTATGTAAATAGCCCACTATAGAGAACCTATCTACAAAATTTGAGACTCGAAATCACATTTTTATTTTTCAAGATTGTATGAAAATTTCTGAGATATTTGATAATTCTCCATACTATCGGGAAAAATAAACATGTGATTTCGGGTCTCAAATTTTGTGGACAGGTTCTCTACAGTGGGCTATTTACATAGCTTTTCGCTTAACATACCCTTTTTGTTACACCCTGTAGAGGTATGTTTTAGTATTATTAAACACCTTGATGCCTACTCGTACATATTTTGTAATTTGCTTTCGACATATTAAAATTGAATGTTCTTACTCATCATCATCATCATCAGCCTATTGCAGTCCACTGCTGGACGTAGGCCTCCCCCAGGGCACGCCATAAGACTGCTATAGGGGGTATTTGCCCATAGTCACCACGCTGGGCAGACGGGTTGGTGACCGCAGTTTGTATTTTGGGCTATGTTGTCAACACGGGAGATGCTGCTGCCCACCTCCCGGAAACCCTTAATCGCCTCGTACGATACCCACGGGCAGACATGGGTTGGTACGAATTCTACTCTGCCGGCACCACGTGGCCTTCTTATGTTCTTACTAATCTCTTGTAAAACAATTACCATGTGAAAGTGTGTCTATGTTTCTATTACATCAGAATGAAAGGTAGTTAGATATCTAAAAAAGTGTAGGTATAAGCTACTTTTTATACAAGACTAGCAGCCCGCGGTTCCGGCTTCGCTCGTATATTCGACTTTTACAGCTGTAGTTATGAAAATAGAAACTCCTTCCAATTCAAAGTGATAATAAGTTGCCAATTATTATATCTGACAGATGGACAGACCTAGGTTCTTTATTAATTACGGAAAACTAATAAATTACCGGTAGGTAGTTTAAAATTGAGTTTCTTTAAATATTTTTTATTTTTTAAAGATAGTAATTTTTTTTTTCAATTTTCAATAAAGAATGCGATGTTTTGACAGTACCTACCTATACATACCTACATATTATATCTATTTACTTTTTAATTAGATAATTAAATTTTTAACATCAATATTTACAGTAAGTAATGAAAAGACCTTTCTTATACCTAAGTACCTACTTATTTATTTTAACCGAAACTTAACTACCTATTTTTTACCTATTCAAGGTTTCTTTGTACAAAATTATTATTATTTAAAATGAATCACATAAATTAAATTTTAAAAATCAACATAAATTAAATTTTAAAAATCAATTGTAAACTTGAAACGAAGCGCCGCGCCGCGCCGCACTGAAAATTTTATAATTCGACACAACCATCAACATTGTCTGCCCGTTCGGGTCGCGCACCTCAACATGAGCCCACCCCCACCACCGCCGTCGCCGCCGCCGCGCGCCGCCACTCGCCGCCACTGTCGTGCTATGCGGACCGACCGACTGACACAACGACGGAACGCAGCCGCCGCCGCCGCGCCGCCGCCATCTCTGCCCTCGGCATTGTAAATGCATCTTGTGTATTAATATTAACATAAAAGTGTTATGATATGTATATATTCGGAATCCTCATTTCATCAGCTTTAATTTGATATGCATTTTGTTTTATGTTTATTGGTCTATGTCGGTAGGAACATCGAGTAATTGAAAAATAAGATATTTCGTAAATTAAACTTGAACACCACTAAAATCGTTATTGTGGCTAAACCTTAAAGGATAGACATATGCTATCGCAGACTTTTTTATAGAACTTTTTGAGAAGAATAATTCCCCCATACATTGTTATTCTGTATTTTGAGTTATTTCAGCAGCGCACGCAATGCAAGCCTCCAAAAAGCTCGTTTTTCTTCCGTCCGTCTGATAACTGTTACGATTACTCTAATAATTTCTTAAGTAGGTACACCTAAATTATACACCTATAGAATCCCTGGAATGTCTTCTTTCCATTATTGAAAACCGCATAGCTATTGATATAGTAGTTTTTGAGATCCTAGGTAACAAACACATTTTGGGCGCCCTTCGCAACTTCATTTTATACTATGTATAGATTTTTCAGTACTAAGCCGGTTTAATTTTAAAAATAAATTAGGTATAAACTTATATAACAAAGTTCGTCTATCATGTAAACTTAGCCCAGCAATGGCACGCATACCTTGTTCCAGTAAATAAAGATCCATTGCGTGCATTATTTAAGAAGGCCAATTAAACCGCACCAGCGCCCTCTATCTCGTTTTAGGGTCTACAGGACCGGGCCGGACGTGTTTAAAAATTCACATAACGACATAGTAGTCATTACGGACCTGTATACAGGATGTTTTTTTGTGGCCACCTTTAACGAAGGGTACGTATTCTATACATGAAATAAAGTAAGTTTATGCCAAAAAAAAATGCTGGGATTTTTTTTTTTAATTCCTTGATCGTGCGAAATTTATAGTGTCTAGTGTTTATGTTAGTTTTTTTATAGACAGATATTAATTATTTTTCGAGAAAAAATCCAGCTACGCGCGTCTATGTGCATTTATGCAGAAAAACGCAGTCTATTTACTCAACTTTGGACCCTAATATTTTGGAAACCAGACACTTCCTAGGTATGCTTCCATGGAGAAAAATGATCGTGATGATGAGGAGATTCCGTAGTTTTCGGGAACGTTGACGACCAAAAATCATCCTGTAGGTATAGTACATGTTCTATGTATGAATAGTTAATAATTAGTATGAAAATTATAATGAAAACATTTATCTGCTGAAATGTTTCCAAATGTAATATTACTGTATCTGTATACTGTCGGTGTGTCTATAAATAAATAAACAAGCTGAGGTTTTAGCGAAGAATGTTTTATTCGGTTTAAATTGTACATTGCGAGTCTTCTATTGACGTACTAGGTAGTAAATAATTAAAAAATAAACATGTGATTATTTTTGGTCTCAAATGTGGATTTAATGAACAAATACCTCTTCCGTGATATGTGTACTCGTATATTCCATAATATGCGGTGCAAAAACTTTAAATAAATGAAGTAGGTAGTATAATAAAGTCACGCATTGAGGTAATAAGAACAGGGGGCCAATTCTCGAAAAGTCTCGAGTTGGAATGAACCCGAAACGGAATCGTTGTAGACGCTCAGAACAAAGCAATAATTACTTTACTGTGACATTAATAGACACATTCCAGCACGAGACAGATATTTGTTTTTATTCTGTCATACTTGCGACCGATGCGTGCTAAAATATACATTATTACTCAAGCGGTAAGTATATATAGCTTCTCTCCGTAAGGACCATTCTCGTACTTCAAGGAATATTCTAAAAAAAGAATTAGCGAAATCGGTTCAGCTGTTCTCGAGATCCGCGCTTAGCAACATAATTACCGATTCATTTTTATATTAAAGATTAATGATCAATATCAAGCGGGTCAAACATAAAAAAGCACTATTCTCGTTCATGGAATGTAACTACATATGTATACACACACACATAATATATATATATGACGTAGATGGGTCAAGTGGCGTGCCGTTAGGTGTGTCCGACATCTTCCAAAATCCGAAATAAAGAATGCGGCGTGTAGTAAACAAGCTTAATTAGGAATCACAAACACTTTCACTGTATCTACGCACAAGATTACTAGGATTCTAGCGGATAACGTAGAAACGTGGTAAGTACAAGACAGAGGCTGATTAGCACCCGTGCTTCGCTCGACCGACGCAACAAGCAAGAACAGAATACCCTCCGGCTCAATTCAAACGACCCGGTGGTCGTTGTAAATCTACAGTGGCGCCCTCTCAGTACTCTGTCTTGTCTTTACCCAAGTGACAGCTGTCCTCCAGTCAGTGATAGCTGTCGACTTGACGTTTCTAACTTCAACGATTGAAAATAGATGGCGTTGGAGATCCGACTGTAGGATATGACATCTTGATCTCCGACACGGCCATTTTGACAGACTACCCGTCCTCGGGTAGAACCGATGAATCTGTGAACAAGATAACTCAAGGAAGTATCTGCGCTCGGCCATTCTGCCTTAACTTAAATTTAAAGACTTCTTATTACAATAGTTCATGAAATCACAAAAATCGCTCATCGACCGTCAAGTTCCCAAAATCTTTACGTAAAGACATAAAAAATAAAAGATAAGCAGACTCGCACATACGTTTAAATCAGTCAGACCTTTCCTTCGGTCAACATTACAGTAACAGTTAGTCATATAGCCAGTCCTTCGGCTATCTACTATGGAAACACAGTCCTTCGGTTTCCAACACACACATGTAGCACAGTCCATCGGCTACCTACTACGGAAACACGGTCCTTCGGTTTCCAACACACACATGTAGCACAGTCCATCGGCTACCTACTACGGAAACACGGTCCTTCGGTTTCCCACACACACACATGTAGCACTGTCCATCGGCTACAGCAGAAACTCGGTCCTTCGGTTCTGCCACAAATACATACTACTGTCTGTCAAGGGTTTGTCAAAGTCACAATTTAAAAAAACCGGTCAGTAACTTGTACATCGCATATGAAAATTCATTCATTTAGACTCTGAGGTCACATTAATTTCGATATCAAAATTACTAGGAACTTGATGGTCTGGCACCCTACGGACCCGATCGTGCGAATATTTGTAGGTTCGATTTGAAGACAAAGATTTTAGTCGGTATCTATCACCATCTAACAATTAAATTTTATACGGTCCTTAAAATTTAGGATCTAGTTTAACTTGATTACGTTTTTCATTCTTAATGAACACATCTAAGACACGTCGTAGACGTTCCAACCCCTGCTCTCCTGTAGAATACAATACCAGCAGGTCATCAATGTAAGAAACAATATAACTATGAGCTAATTCACCTAAAGCTTTTGCTATAGCCCGCTGATAAACTGAACTGGCGTTCTTTAAACCAAACGGCATGGCACACACAAGGTAAATAATTCCAAAACAAGGCTACAGTATACACAATCCATATAGAGTAACGTCAGTCAAGTAAGTCTAGTTGCCTCAATCTAGCAACTCTTGGAAACTTCCATCCAGCTTCCGTAAACCAGTCTAGTCACTTCCATCCAGTGACTCTTGGAAACTTCCATCCAGCTTCCGTATACCAGTCTAGTCACTTCCATCCAGTGACTCTTGAATACCTCTATCCGGTATCCGTAAACCACTCTCAATCAGTCAACTCAACATTAATTAGAACATGACGGTCCATCCCCGTCAAGTTCGCACAGATTATCATCACGGTCACATGTCAGCGTGTCATTGGTAATGTCATTCGCAGGCATTCGCCTAAGTCTGTCATGTGCATACTTATAGGTTCTATTGGAATTAAGGGCTTTAAGAACATAACGATTACCTTCAAGTACCTCCGATACCCTAAAAGGACCTCTATACTTCGGATCAATTAATCGAATTTCGAGTTCACCTGTAGTTACACGAGTTTTTGGCAAACCTGTTGTAAAATAACTGGAATATTCACCTAAAATAGTTAAAAGATCTGACTTTTTACAAGAGGGTATATCTGTGTCAACATTACTAAAGTCGTTACTGATACTAGAATCGGTTAAAACGTCACAATTTAAAACTGTTAAATTATTTTGTTTTGAAATGCTAAAATTATTTGTTGACAAGTCAATAACGAAGCCTTGACTCAATATTTCACGACCTAGCATAATATCACTACGCATATACACATCGGGTAAAACATGTAATAAAAGTTCTAAACAATAATCATTAATTTCAACATTACACAGTATTTGCTGGGTGCTGAATACACTGGTTTGACCAATTCCCGTTAGAGAGACAGTTTTAGCAATTCTTTTACCATTGAAACTTGATGCAACGCTTTCTTTTATTAGTGAACACTCAGCACCCGAATCAAAATGAAAATCATAAAATCTACCTTGATTATTAAGAGCGCCGGTCGGTGGTAAAGCGGTAAGTGCAACTATCTTTCGTGGATTCAGACGAATTTGACCTCGGCGCACCTCGAAGCCTAGGTTATCTACTTTTTCTTTCAGGAATGAGCACTTATTAGGATTTAACGAAAATCCCTTCCCAGAAAGAACTTCTAATACTACCTTTAGTCTATCGAAAGCTTCGTCGATGTTACTGGCCACAACTAGCACGTCATCCATGTACACTACAACGTACTTGTTCACGAGATCGCAGAGCATGTATGAGAGCACGTTGAAACACTGCAGGAGCATTTTTCAAACCGAAGGGCATAGTAAGGTACTCATACTGACCTTCAGTTGTCACGAATGCTGTGCGCTCTATGGAGTCCGACTCGATAGGGATCTGGTGAAATCCCGATGCTAAATCTAAAATTGTAAAAAAATGTCCTCCGTGCAACCTAGCAATCTGTTCAGATATGAGTGGTAAAGGAAAACGGTCAGCAACGGTGTTATCGTTCAACTCCCTATAATCGACACACATTCTATCTGAACCGTCTTTTTTTTTTTACCAAAAGTATCGGGCTTGCGAACGGTGAAGAACTAGGTCTAATTACCTTAGCATTAAGCAGCTCGTTGATCTTGCCCCTGACAATCTGACGTTCATCTGGGGTCAGCCTGTATGGGCGACGATTTACCGTCTTGTGCGGGTCTACGAGCCGTATCTGCATAGGTTCAGTGTCAGCAGGAGAAGTAGGTGTACCGGTAATGAAACTAAGCTTGAACCGTTCTAAAATCTCAATCAACCTAGGTCTGTATTCATTACTAACGTCAGTATCTACCAAGTCAAGGTCTATACCATTATTTGCAACTACATCACATGATTCGACTATGTTAATTTTCTCGAAACGTACTTTATCTACCGACATATGTACAGTCAAACCGATAGCTAGAATTTCACGTCCGATCATAATGTTGTATCGCAAACAATGGTCAGGTAAAACATGAAGGAGTATCTCAAAGTTAATATTGTCAATGTCAATTGTCGTTAAAATTTGCATGGTCGAGGCTATAGAAGTTTGTCCTATACCAGTCATAGAAACATTGTCATAAATTCGCTTACCACTAAATTTCAAAGCAATCGATTCTTTAACTAAGGAACACTCTGAACCTGAGTCGTAAGTAAATGGGAATGACTCACCAGAGTGACGCAGAGAACCCGAAGGCGCACTCACAATGCACACGTCTACTCGCTTTTCCTTAGCTGGACCAGTTCCAGTGCCGCCGCCGGTACCGTTGTTCCCCTCCTTGATTTTCCTCTTCGGGCAGTCGGATGCATAGTGGCCTTGTTCCCGGCAGTTGAAGCAGGTGATGCGATCGGTTCTCCCTGTAGGTTGGTTGGTCGAGTTATGGTCCCCGTGAAAGGACCTGTGTTTGGACCGGTCATCTTGCTTCTTCGAATTGGCTTTGTTGCGACATTGAAGAGATTTGTGGCCTAGTTGTCCACAATTAAAGCACTTGATGGTCACAGCAGATCCATTAGGTCGGTTTCTTTTTAGGTCGGGTCCATCACGATAAATACTTGATGAATAACTTCTCTTCAGGAACGAGACAGCCTTCAGTTCCTTTTGTAAATGGTTACGCATCTTGATGTCAGTCGTTATAGCAATCCTCTGAACACGTGGCTCTTGTTTTGAAATATGAGCTAAGACAGTGGCTATTGCTATCTGTTCTGTAGTCAGTCCATTCCACCTTGCCATTAAGGATGTTATGAGGGTAGCGGCGTATAAGGCCAGGCACTCGTTATCTCTCGGTTTCTTGTCGTGCATACTGATGAGAAAGGAAGCAGCAGTTTCAGGACAGTCATACCTTGCTACGAAAAGCTCCTTAAATCGGCCCACGTCATATTAGGAAACGATATTGAAGACAGCCAAGATGATGCTTCGCCCTTGAGTGCGTGGCTTAACGCGATCATCAGAGAAGATCCATGGCGATGTCGATCTGTGATACACATGTCCGCGGTCGTTATCCAAGCTCGGGCGTCGATGTCTCTTTTCTCTGGGTCGAAATCAGGAAGGCGAATAGAGTCCGAAGATGCAGGTAGTTTTATTGCTTGCACCAACGCCAGAAAATTTTGATTTTGTTGCTCGAAGAGAAGACGCCATTTTCTTCGCTCGAGTCACTATTTGAAGCACGTGTTTCATGTGGGTGATCCGGGTTGCATCCCACTTCTGATGACGTAGATGGGTCGAGTGGCGTGCCGTTAGGTGTGTCCGACATCTTCCAAAATCCGAAATAAAGAATGCGGCGTGTAGTAAACAAGCTTAATTAGGAATCACAAACACTTTCATTGTATCTACGCACAAGATTACTAGGATTCTAGCGGATAACGTAGAAACGTGGTAAGTACAAGACAGAGGCTGATTAGCACCCGTGCTTCGCTCGACCGACGCAACAAGCAAGAACAGAATACCCTCCGGCTCAATTCAAACGACCCGGTGGTCGTTGTAAATCTACAGTGGCGCCCTCTCAGTACTCTGTCTTGTCTTTACCCAAGTGACAGCTGTCCTCCAGTCAGTGATAGCTGTCGACTTGACGTTTCTAACTTCAACGATTGAAAATAGATGGCGTTGGAGATCCGACTGTAGGATATGACATCTTGATCTCCGACATATATATACAGGGTGTTTTTTTGTGGCCACCTTTAACGAAGGATACGTACTCTATACATAAAATAAAGTAAGTTTATGCCAAAAAAAATGCTGGGAAAAAAAATTTTTTTTTTGATTTTTTTTTAAATTACTTGATCTGGCGAAATTTATAGTGTCTAGTGTTTATGCTAGTTTATTTATAGACAGATATTAATTATTTCTCGTGAAAAAATCTTGCTACGTGCGTCTATGTGCATTTATGCAGAAAAACGCAGTCTATTTACTCAACTTTGGACCCTAATTTTTTGGAAACCACACACTTCCCAGGTATGCTTCCATGGAGAAAAATGATCGTGATGATGAGGACATTCCGTAGTTTTCGGGAACGTTGACGACCAAAAATCATCCTGTATACATATATGGAGATCCTACATAGTGCAGAATTTTACACAATAATGTTTGCGTAGAAACACGTAGCGCGCGTAGTCGACGATTTTCGTAGCAGGTCTACGAACTACGAATCATTGAGTCTGCGAAATAAATATGAGAATAAATATTTTCTTCAGCATTACATAGTTCCGTTGTGTTCTATTTTATGTTACACCATGTTTTGAGAAAAAAATATAATTTTTCATTTATTTTAAAGTGCATTCAATTTGAGAAAAACTATGAATAGTATAAAAAATTGGTATACTTACCCTAAGTAAAGGTATAAAAGTTAATTTCCAATAATGTTTTATATCAATGGTGCCATGTGCCATGTGCCATATATCCTAACTATACTCGTAACATCATAAATGCGAAAGTTAGTTTGTTCTCTTCACGCTCTATTTACTCTACCAATTTCAAATATTCTGCATATTGATTTCATTTCCCAACTTACTAATATTATAAACGCGAAAGTTTGTAAGTATGGATGGATGGATGTTTGTTACTCTTTCACGTAAAAACAGCTGGCGCGATTTTAATAAAATTTGGTATGGAGTTATCTGACACCCTGGATTAACACATATTTTCATCCCGGATAATTTCGACATTTTGTTTTTTCTGCCGTCCACGCGCACTAAGTTACGGGCGTTCACTAGTTTTATACAAAATTTCGATGGAGAAGGACATAGGCTACATTCTGTAGTCCATGCGAATGAAGTCAGCTAGTACTATTTATAAATTTGAAATATGTTTGTTTGTTTATTTATTTGTTTGCTACCTCTTCACGCCACAAAAGTTGAACCTATTGGAATGCATAAGTACTCTGGAACCTGAGAAAGGACCATAAAGTTAGTTATGGAAAGGACTTACATTTTTTTGCAGTACAGGCAAATGTAGTCACGACTAACAGCTAGTGTTTAATAAATTTTACATAATTCAAAGCACTATACATTTAGCTCGACAAACAACCAAAAGACCGTATGAAAAGTTTTACAAACTGCTTTTGCAGTATTCAGGTGCAGTAAATGATCGTATTCCGAAAATATTAGAAAAATTTACGGTTATTCATGAAGTTTTCTAATCAAGTCTCTTGTATTTGATACAGTGTTGCACGAGATTTGTTGTTTGTTCAATGTTTTGCCAGACTCAGGGCATTTAGATAATGTAACATTTTTATGAGCGATAGCAAAGTTCGCAACATTTTTTCCGATAGTAAGATTTCATTTAGGGCGTTTGAAATAATGTGATGAAGTCTAACTTACCAATTATAGTGTTAGTAATATTTCGATAACTTCGCGAAGTTCGCTGCGTCTCACGTAATTGGTACATTGTCTGAGCAGTGTTCATATATATATTTTTTTCATTATTTACTTTAGTAATATACACCTACAGTTTATGGTAATTTCGACCATTCTATTGTCAAGAATTTATTCAATTTAGTTGGAGAGAAAATCCAGAGATTCGACCCTGCGATCCATTCCATCACTTCCGTACTTTCTTCGTCAGTCCACTTTCATTCATCGTCTGCAAATCACCTCGATATCTTCACGTTCTTCTCAATTTCCCTTACTACCTGTATCATTTACTAAATTGAAATAACTATACTATTACGAGAACATTATAAAAACTTATTTTTATGCGATTTATCCATTTTCAAAAAGTAGAAAAATAGATATGCCAAAAACTCAATTTTCCAAAATTTAATTCTGCTAGTTACAGTTAAAAATATAATCTCTATCATTATCAATGTTACATGATGTTAAAGTTTCTTCGAGTTTCCTCATATATTTTATATAAAATAACATAATGTTCTGTTTTTTTTTAAATATAATTTATTGATAACTCCAGTGCAAGACTCTCCCCCTGTAACGCCCGCTCTTTTTGAGAAAGTCGACATAAGTTGCTTCGATTCGAGGTGACAATTTCTTGAACCAGTCCGTGGATGACGAGACGAATCGTGACGTCACCCGGGCACTCTGCGGCTGCGGGATATCGATCGGACCAAATCGCCACCTCTCGCTCTTACACCGGCCTGTAATTACACCTATCCCGCTCGCACCCGCGGAGGTTCACTGAAAACCTGCGTTCAGAAACACGCTACCTTCTGATATTTATTTTAACACGGCCCGGGCTAGCACGTGGGGGTGACTCCAGCCAGTATGAGTTCCGATTTTGAATGATTTCACTTAAAAGTCATTTTACAAATTTGTATTTATATATTTAATTTTTAGGGCTTTGAGTTTATAGGTTTTCTATTTTATTTTGATAAAAGAGACAGAAAGGTATCAGACTTTATGATATACATAGGTACCTTAATTGATATTTCATATCATTTATATTTATATAATTGATATTCATACCTGAGAAGAATGAATAGCATAGGAGAATAGATGGATCCTTATATTTTTATAACATCAATGGTATTTCTATATAAGTACTTATTGAAATAAAAAGGCGTATCAGGATTTTTCAAAACTTTTACAATAATTCGACCATTACGAGTATTAGCGTGTTTTTTATTGAATTGTGTGTTCTTTCTTATAGTAGAAATCATCCATCTAAACACGACTGTATAATATACACAATAAGTATATTTTTGCAGTTAATGCGTTCTTTAAGTTAACTGACGATGACAATTATATTGAAAAAAAATAAAACAAAATCAATACGTCATCGCTGTAACTGGACTTATAATCGAGCGGCTCAATTCAAATTCGAATGGAACCACAATCGTAGTGCAAGCCGGAGCCCGAGACGTAAAGCTCCATTTACATTTGTGCCCATTTTAGTTGAAATAATAGGTCGCTCATCTGAACTATAAGGATATTTGCAACTCAATTACGATATGCCGTTGTAAAAGCATTTTGTTTGATATAGCCCAAAAACTTTCAGTAAAATCATAAACTATTACAAAAATTTGTAGTGATGACTCTTCCTAATGTGATAATGTAAATCGTCATACCTTTAGGGACTTTAACTGCTACTTATGTATATAAGAGTATCCCCATAGATATAGGCATAAAACCTTACCTACCTTTAATATTTGACATAAAACCAACTATAACTGTTAATAAGTGACAGAAAAATTGACAAACATATGGTAACACATACATTTTTTTATTAGTTAAATTGTTTTTTAATCATAAAAGTTCATTAAATGTAATGCAAGAAAAAAAAAATTCATATGTAGCTGTTTTCCTTTATTGAACGAAATATCAAACTACCTATATATTAAAAACTTGACGTAAATGTATCATCACCTTTACTCAGCAGTAGGTATCGGCTGGTGGCTCTGTGACGGTCATTTTTGGCGGGAAATTGCTCCATATCCGATCTCAGAGCGATACCGAGCGATTCGTTTTTGTATGACTATTCATAGGGACGTCTTTTTATACTGGGCATAAGAATCGATTATATTTATGGTAATTTTAATCGAATACAAAACGTTTGTGTTAAACGTAAACTTACACCATATTGTCTAATAAAAATAATCAGTATCTTACTTACTTTTAATACAGACATAAACGTTCTGATTCCAGGATAACAAATATTGTTCATCTATTTGTTTATTATTATTAGTCTATTATCTAATATTGTGCTAGGATACGTTCTACGTGATATCAAATTAATAAAAATTGTGAAGTAGTGGAGATAGCTCTGCTGATATTAGCTATGATTAAGGATATTGTACTATGGGATTTTAATAATAAAAACACAGATTAACATCGTTTATATATACACGGTATACAATTCATTACTTAGATAAGTAAATGGACTAGAAGTATAGCCTTATCTCATAAAACCCATAAAGTTATAAGCACAAAGATGGAGTGAGAATGTTCATTAGTTTTTAAATTGATAACTTCACCTATTACCCTTCACCTGTTATTATAAATTAATTTAAACACTGTTTTCACTAAACAATGTTTAATTTTGAAATTTAATTTTCGAACAGTTCTAACTTTAGACACACCAACCAAATTTATTCTACCAAGTTTTTGCGCTTTCGTAAAACAGTCGACCAAACATCCTATCGTCAGCCTCATAGACGAGAATGATTCATAAAACTTATAATTGAGTAGATATAATAAACGTAACGATCCATTCTCTCTGCGCTATAAATACCGGGACGGACTCATTTACCCGTGCGGGGTTACTCACGCCCTACTGACTAATATGTACCTACTTAGGAACATTGCCAGACTTTACATGTATCTGCCTGGCTATTGTGTATCTATTTGACAGTTTATAGCAATGACCACCCAATAAGACTCTAACTATGGATGTACCATAGTGTTATAGATAATAGATTCAGTTGAGTCGAAACTGAAATTTAGGCATAAAATTAGGCGTAACGCTAGCGACTCGCTAGCAAAATCTATGTGATTTGACAGTTGGACGATAGCGTTACGGACTATCGAGAGGTTCGTGCTTACCCCTTAGTAGTTAAAACTTACTATTCGTTAAAAATGTCTGTCAAGCTAAAGTATTTATGTCGTATTTTGACTACTAATAAGCTTGCTTGACTACTGATCAAACAATTTAACCTAACAAAAGATTTTCAGAAATTTCCACGGAAATAAAAAAGACAGGAGACACTAGTCAACACAAACGAAGTCATGTCAGTATGAAATGTATAGCAACCACGCAGTAACCTCACATATACACTAAAACGCTATCACTTATATAACAATGAGAATTTATATGTTTGTTTTCGGAGACGGCGCCGAACTAGTTACTGGGAATATGTTTCACGAACTAATATTATTACGTTGTCTATCGACTTAAGTTATGGATACTGAATATAAAATAACAATATTGAAAATAACATAAAAGAGTGAAATACCTTCCTCTGCTGTTGCGAGGCTTCACTAGAATACATCAGCTGCATCTTTCTCGTTACATGTCGTAAGGATCGACTGAGGAACTCGGAGCTTTTTCTCAGGTGATGAGCTAGACTCTTATCTTGATTGACCTACATCTGCCCCGTTATAATCTGCTTAACGTGGCTATTGGTACGATCTCTTTCGTGATCCTGCAATAGGCTATTCAACTTGTTATGTCACATAATACTAGCTCTATGTAAATCTACCTCTACGTAAAGGAGTGTCTATTAGTTTCTTGTTCTATGGTTTTAGTTGTCATTGAATGCGAACGGTATGTGTCATACATTTCTTTATGTGTCGAATTGTTTTGTGGAACGGAAATAAATGCATGGCAATACGAAGATTGATATTTTAATACACAACACGAGTGATTTTCAAATCTATTTTATATTATTCTCTGGAGGATTGAAAACCCAGTAAAAGTTGTATTTTTGAATTCTGGTACATATTTACTGAATAATATCAAATTAAAAGTTTAATTTTTAAATAGTGCGCCAAAACGCTTCTTTGAAAATATGGCGTCGGTGACATCACTTGCCTGTATTTACCACTTTGACACATATCATCCACATACATTTGAGTTTTTTTTTGTTTAGTTTATCCCGAAGGAAAGGCAAGGGGAACTAAGCCCATACAGCCATTGTCTTTAGTAAATGATTTCTGAATTTATGATGGATGATAGTGATGATGATGAATGAAAATGTCGGGAAAATCCTCAAGAACAAGTGTAAAGTTAGTCAAAATGAAAAATAAATGCCGAAACAACTTACATGGGCCATGAAGAGATCATATTCCGGCTAAAGTTTTACTCAGCTTACCTGCGTATAAAACAATGCTCAAGCACTATATTCACATCACAAGTAATCAAAATATAACTTATCTATCAGAAAACATCACTTTACGGACACATGCAAGCCATTTACAAATATTTTTTTGATTTTCACAAGAAAATTACACCTGCACCCTTCCAGCTTTTCCCGCCGAATCTCATACATTTTAGTGTAAATAAAAAACAATGTTTACAGGCAGGTGACGTCATAATAAGCCGACCAATCATGAACGTTTTGATTCACGTGACAAAAGTTTAAAAAATATGCATTTTTATTTACGGATTTTTTAGTAAATCAATTTTATTACATATTATTTTCAATTCCGTTAGTAAATAACCATTTTCAAACTCATAATACATACTGATAAGGTACAGTAATTAAAAATTTATATTTTACATTGTCAAATAGCCTATTCTGACTTTCTGACCACCCCATTCTGGGAACACAGCCGTTGGTATCTTTCATGGAAAAGCTAAAAAGTATGTATTACCTTGTAATACATGTATTTTCAGTCGGTACCTTATTGTGAAGATTATACATTCAGATTCTGTAAATTGAAAACATTCATAAATCGTAAAAGAGCATAAAACGCACAATTGTTTCCGTCGACGAGATGAGCGACCCATCGAAAACAAACGTGATATTTTACCATAAGGGTGTGTTTACAGTGAATACGAGGCGCGACTTTTATTAGTCAGTCTCTGTCATTGTACGTCAATTTGTACATAATATATTAAATAGTAAAGTAAAGTTACGCGACATTCGACAATCATATTGTTTTACTCAACACGTCTCTTCTATTTTTTTTAGAAACATTTATAGTACAGCTAATCTAACTGTAAAGAAATATAATTTTTAATAGATAAAACGGGTCTTAATTCTTGTTGGCTTCCACCCTTTCTTACGCTAAAAGTTACACGACGACGACGTGACCTTTAGTTATGCTTGCCCCAGCGGCGCCGCGCCGTCGCCCGAAGACTCGTCTTAGCAAAGGACGCAGATGACACTGCAGAACTGTTGCGTAACGGATTCTGAGTAACGCAGAATAATCTGTGTTACTTTGTAAACAGTTCATATTTACTGTGGCATGTACTTACCTACCGGTTCTAATAGGTAATCACATACATAGGTACATAAAATCATGCCTCTTTCCCGGATTGGTAGGCGGAGAACACGGCTCTCCATTTGCCACTTACTAATGTTTACTTAAGTATTTAATATTGTAAAGCTACTTAGCGAATTTTTCGAATTCTAACCAATCTTATCTTCATTTTATATTTTATGGATTCAACGGATTGTTATCCTATTAACAAGCCTTCAAGAAACCGGGAGTCATATACTAGTTAGTACTAGTTATACATTTGACGGCCGATTGGTCTAGTGGGTAGTGACCCTGCCTGCGACGCCATAGGTCCTGGGTTCGAATCCCTATAGGTGCAAACATTGATATGATGAATATCGATGTTTGTTTCCGAGTCATGGATGTTTCTATACTTATCTATCTATTTATATACCGTTGCTTAGTACCCACGACACAAGACCTTAGGGATCTTAATGTGGGACTAGGTTAATGTGTTGTGTAGTGTGTGAAAAAAAAAAGTTATAATGTTATTCTAATAAATACTTCTAGTTAAAATTATGCACATATCTACTTCTTTTTTTGTATTATTTGATAGTCATAGATACTATCTTAATTTATGTAGCTCTAAAAATTTGTTAGGTATATATTTAAAATGTTTAAATCAAGATGGCTCATGTATTCCCCAGTAGGTACCATAACAATGTGATCTGGCATTATTTCCAAAGCTGCTGGTGGAGTAGCAATTCAATAAGTTTTATTAATCTATTCTATTTCACTATATTTTAAACATTAATTCACTTCTTTGAGCTACTTTTTACATAAAATAATGATTTCTAGAGATTTTATAGATAAACGAAAAAAGCCAATAACCTTAATGACCTCTTTGGTCTCTCCAATTAAAACTGACATGACATATCACTTCAATTTCTAAAGCCGTGTCAACAAGTGATTGGAAAACTCCCGAAACCATATTTTTTTAACAAACATGCTTGGTCTGGCAAGGAATATATTAAAAACCAACAGTGTATTTACTACTCCGATTAGACATTCGAGAGCTTTGGCAAAACTGAGGAAGCAGCAGGCGAATTATCAGGCTGAGGATGGTAGACCAGTGTGGCTGAAGAACGGGTTCTGTGACAGGATACTGTATGGCACTACTATTATTTTATGCTACATTGGTGTTGTTTCAGTTGTCGTTACAATATACGATCATGCAAAACCACCGTCGTGGAAATCGAAATCGTGTTGAAGTATTGTGATATTTTTCAATAGTGTGTAAATTGAAGTAAAATTATAGTGTTTTAGTAGACGATGTGGTTTGATTACTTACAATAAAGCGTGTGGATGGATATTGAATGAAGCTGAAGGCTAATTAGGGCTTTGATTACCTACTCAGTTTGTAACTCACTCACATGCTATTCAAAGTATACTATAGCAGGGTTGCCCAAAGAAATGATACGTGCAATACCACACCAAGTTATAACGTTTGCCTTTCCCTACTCTTTATGTAATGCGCGATTTATTAAATATTAACCGATAGTACAAATTATGAACTTTGCAGGATTATTCCCAATGTGGAAGTGAGATGCTGCTATACGCAATGTACAGCAACATACTATTACAATGGAAACATGGTTACCTCACGAGATTGAAATAGCTGGTAACTGCCTCTTGAGTCTAGTATCCTGATTTCGAATCAGATGTTAGATATGAACTGAGTAATATTTATTACTGTTTATTTTCTGTACAAATAAAAAAAAATGTGTTGGTGTGGCTCGGCTCTGGCTAGGCTAAATTGTTGTAGTCGTTTTTCATTAAAATGTCTGCCTTTGCCCATAAAACAGCTTACAAATAGGTATATTTTACATTGAATTTACTCAGTCTCAATTATTTAATATTTATTATAATATTTGAGTTTAATTTAAATACATTCTTCTTTACGTTACCGACATATGAGAAGTTGGCAGTGCGTTTCCCTATTTCTGTTTTCGAACATAAGTTAGTGCTTTAGGCGTCTCTAATTGGTTTAAAGCTCTAAGTTGAGCACACAAGCTGGCAAATCAGAGATACCAAGTTAGCACTCAGCTAGTAACTGCTCTGTAAACAACATTCCTGAGCTAGTAAGCATACACGCAGAGCGCGCAGAGCCACAGAACACTATATACTCTACGCAGAGCTCACTGGTCTGTAAATCGTGCTTACATAAAGTCCCATTTTGAAAGGCATTTTGGTTAGGAGTTTGACTTAGGAGGGGATTAGGACATTTTTATATGGAGGCTAGTATAACCATAGATTTATTAATAACTAGTGGACGCCCGCGACTCCGTCCGCGTGGACTACAGAAAAAAAACAAAATGTCGAAATTATCCGGGATAAAAACATTTTCCCGGTATAAAAAGTAGCCTATATGTTAAGTGGGACCTGTCACAATATATTCCTGAAAACTGCATCGAAATCGGTTCAGCCGTTTCTGAGATTAGCGTGCACAGACAAACCGATAAACAGACTAAAATTCCAAAAATCATTGTTTTGGGTACTATTGCGTTGATAAAGGTATTCTATAATATTTTTTCTTATATATCTTCCATGTACAGACAGTGATCCGTTACATTTTTATTATATGTATAGATAAATCTATACATATAAACCCCCCGAAAGTTACAATAAATTTTTAGTTCAGAGGCGCATTTACCGTGATCTGTGTATAGATAAGAACAAACTCGCCTTATTCCAGAATACCTAATTTTAAAAGTATGAGTTCTCGCTTTTCGAAGAAGTTATCGATATTTCATGTATTAATAGTTACATTTCCGCGATCCTAACGAGCATCCAGTTTCTTGTTAGCATGAAGCCCAGTGGGCGCAATGGACGGTTTGGGATTGGAGATTATGTACCTACACGTATACGTAGTAGGTACAGTGTCAATCTTTAGAGCTAAGAGAAGTAGTCGCAAAAATCTGATAGATCATTTATTTTATTACTAGCTGTACCCGCGACGTCGTCCGCGTGAAATAGTGACTTTCGGCAGCATTTTTAATTTTTTAGGCTAATAATTTAGGTCATCTGTGTTATCGACAATTTGACAGAACTCACGTCTCAGTATAATCATGTCATTACTGTCTGTTGGCATCTGAGGTTGGCATACAGTTTAATTCTATGTACTTAGATTAACGAAAGGTCGAAGTCTCTGTATTTTTCTGTTCTATATTTTTATTTTCTGGGCCCTAAGCTTATTTGCCGACGTCATCACACAAAATCTTCCACCTCCGTTAGGGTATTTTTTACAAACTTTGAATGTCGTATTTATTCATATCTAATCATAAGCCTAAAATATACGTTTTAAGCTTCTAGCTTAAAAAATGACGTAATTTCCATACAAATTTTCATCCCCATTTCAACCCCTTACACCTCTTTTTTGCATTAAAAACTAGCCTATGTCCTTTTTCAGGCTCTAGACTATATCTGTACCAAATTTCATTTAAATCGGTTAAGTAGTTTAGGCGTGATTACGTAACACACCGGCAGACAGAGTTACTTTCGCATTTATAATATTATAAGTAATGATAAGGATTATTATTTCAGCAGATTATATCAGATGAGCCCGTTGCATAGACATTCTTAGTACCTAAAGTATTCAATGATACTTTGGACGAATTTCTAAGACTTGTAGCTCCATATATATACGTTGTAGTTGTAGACATAATCGTTAGTACGAGTAGTTGTAGTAGCAGTTCAAACCAGTGTCCAATGTCTACCTATATACATAACAAATATTAAAACTATTAAGTAAGGAATTTGCTCAAAGTGGGTATTGTAGCCACCTACATCTACTGTCTGTTTGCCTATACACTGGTATTGCAGTGCCTACTGATACCTAGGTATAGCTCCACTTGTAGGTACATTAAATTGAACACTAACACTAAAGCGATCATTCTATTTCTGGCTAACTATGACGCGCTGGGGGTCGAAGTCAAGGCTTTCTCGGAATCTCAATAAAGACTTCAGTCAGAGTTAAGCTGGGTTGTTGTTTTGAAAATAGCTTTTCTCAAAATTCACAAAATCAAGCGTCTTCTTATGAAATACATAATGATTAAAATTATTTTAGTACTAGAAAATCCAATTAGTTCATTCAACATAGAAGCCTCACAAACATTTTGTAGGATAGGATAGGATAAATCTTTATTTGCAATTAAACATAGTAAATTAAGATGTCACATATAAAAAATTGTCCTTATGTCTAGCCAATTATTACACAACTTACGAGTAGCATGCAAATTATAAAGTAAACTAAACTACATTACAATGTCAAATAATAATTGGTACCTAGTTATCTTTGTTCCTACACTTAAAGAAATCTTTTAAATTATAAAACTTTTTTTCGTGAAGCCACTTGCGTAGTCTAATTTTAAATATTGAATTATTTAATAATTTTAGATCGTTTGTATTGTAAGTATTAGGCGTTAGTATTCGGAGGTTCAATGAAGAACTGGGGTTCAACCGCCATCCCTATATCCTCTGCGTTAGGCATAATAGCAAAGAGTAAAATAAGTATATCATAATAGTAAGAGTAAGAGAAAAAAACATCATAAAGGCCTATCGTCTTTCATGACTATATATGGCCACATAGCATTGATAATGTTGGTCGCCTACCAGAGCCCTTCGCAAACTATCGAATTTGACGATTCATGCTTGCGATCACAGGCAACTACAGTCACGATGGGAAACCAAATCCGACACCTAGCATGCAATACTAACATAGCTTCTAATCCGGACACCACTTATGACCAACTACATATATATACATACATAACCTCACGCCTATGTCCTAGACCCGTAGACAGATACTACAGATCTTCATTTAGTATGTTCCAAACAACTATATTGGTGGACGCCCGTGACTTTGGCGTGGACTGCAAAAAAAAATGTCGAAATTATCCGGGATAAAAATATTTTTCCGGAAGAAAAAGTAGCATATGTGTCCAGGGTGTTAGCTAACTCCATCCATACCAAATTTTATTAAAATCGCTCCAGCCGTTTTTACGTGAAAGAGTAACATCCATCCATCCATCCATACTTACAAACTTCGCGTTTATAATATTTATTAAAAAACCATTTTTAAAAACCCATTTAAAGTACCTTTTTTATTGACATTAACTTAAGATATTCCGTAAATATTTTCACTGTGTAAGAAATATTACTATAACCCTATAACTAACAATGTTTCTCTCCCACGTCAAAGCCCAAGGCGCCGCAATGTCGTTCAAAATAGGCGCCGTCGCGTCTACTTCGAGATGCCTTGGAACCATCCCAGAGTATATTTTTTGCTTATTGATGTAGGCTTCGAGGTCAATCTGGCTATTATGTTAATAGGGCATCGGCTGGGAAAACCCTGACAACCTTATGGTGTAGGTACTTTTATAATTTGTCAGTGTCCGGCTCGATAGGTCATTTTTTGTGGTGGTTTGCGAGAAATCTTGTACAGGGTAAACACGAACTTTTCTACGCTCTGTAAAGCTCGGTACCATAGACTACTCGGTACTGTCTGACCGACGACGTTACGACGAACGGCGGTATAATGCATTCGCAACGAGCATGTAACGAGATACGGATTCGGCGGGAAAAGCTGGAAGGGTGCAGGTGTAATTTTCTTGTGAAAATCAAAAATTATTTGTAAATAGCTTGCATGTGTCCGTAAAATGATGTTTTCTGGTAGATAAGTTATATTTTGATTACTTGTGATGTGAATCTAGTGCGTGTGCATGGTTTTATACGCAGGTAAGCCGAGTAAAACTTTAGCCGGATTACGATCTCTTCATGGGCGCATGTAAGTTGTTTCTGCAATAATTTTTCATTTTGACTAACTTTACACTTGTTCTTGAGGATTTTCCCGGCGTTTCCATTCATCATCATTATTATCAACCATCATAAATTCAGAAATCATTTACTAAAGACAATGGCTGTATGGGCTTAGTTCCCCTTGCCTTTCCTTCGGGATAAACTAAACAAAAAAAAAAAAGTAACGAGATACGACTAACCAAAATCTATGTAAAAGCAGCTATTTGCTCACTGATTTTCCCGTAATACTAAGTACCTACTTACTGCGGAATGCTCGCGGTGCAACATTACACTGCTCGTCGGTCAGTACCGAGCTTTACGATATCAACTCGCAAGCAAAATTTATCGACAAAGGTTGCGACAATAGCATTATATGGACTGTCAAACGGTTCGTGATTTTCTAATGTACAATGATTAGACGGTTGCCGCAAGAGGTACTTAACTAAAATGTTTACATTATCGGGAATATGCGTCGTAGAAATGTATAAAAAGTATAAAACACAAGAATTTCTGATACATTTCGGTTCACTGAACCTCCTCGTAAGATTGATTACTTCTTCGTCTAGCTAGAACAGTGCAGTGGTGAGAAAATGGAACACCATAGTAAAAACAAGCCAGTAGTAGGTACAATTTCATATTTCCATACAACTCCAATTAGTGTCAGCCGAGTAGGATACTATACTATGTATGCCCGTGGGTAACGAAAGAGGCGATTACAGCTTCCAGCGAGGAGGGCCACAGCGCCTCCTGAATTGAAAACAGTTCGAAAATCATACTGCGGTCACCAACCCGCCTGCCCAGCGTTAAGCTTAAGGGCAAAAGCCGTAGCCCCTATGACAGTAGACGGTTCGCTGCCCGCCAAATTTGAGGCAGAGGCCATGTTTACCAATATTGTGTGTTCACATCCAATACCTTTTAATAGTATATGAATGAACTTTATGATAAATCAAAAGCGATCGTTAGCCTATGAATATATCGTAACTTGTTATGTATCTTTAAATTGTAAAGACAAGGTATTGAAGTCATCGTGCAGGTTATCATCGTATCAGAAAATTTTCTTCATAGAGATCAGATCAATCTGTATGCATATTTTACCTTCGCTTTTATATCAGCTTAAAAAAGTTATCAACCCCCTAAAAAAGTAATGATATTGAGGGTAGACGTATATAGTGTTCTGTGGGGTAGATAATAAAAATATAAATCCATGTGCGCTTAGTTCAGCAGTTCAGTTTATTTTTTGGTCGTGGCCATGTTTTTTAAAGTTTATCCATTTGGAATTAATTTACCGCTTACAACTAAACCTTAATGAAGAAGCGGGTAAGTACCTACTTACCCATTTAGTTTTCGAACACTGATCATATATTCTGACTCATACAATATTCTCATATACAATATATAGGTATACTCATCAATACGGTGTCATACGTTGGTGTCGGTCTCCGGTAACATAGGTTATTATTACTAAAATGTCCAGTCTGTTCATTAGTCTATTCAGGTATATTTCCATAAAAGTTCATTCCACGACTTGTCCTTTTCTGTAATCGCTTTGAATAAAATCATGATTGAAGCGAGATGCAATAAATTATTTACTAATTTAAAGATTGAAATACGATTAATTGAATTTATAAAACCACACGCGTATGGTCACGTGACTATATCGGAGTACCTGTTCAATTAAATTTTTGATAATGGCGACAATTGTGTCGGGAGTAGGTACTTATTTATAATTTTACGATCATTTTGCATTCAAAGAGCTTTATGACATTAAAAGCGTACCCTGTCTTAGACTTTATACGATAAAATGCGATGAACAAAGTCATAGACAAAAACTCATTCAACTTGATATGTTATGTAGGTAGGTATCATTTACGAAAGATAGCCAAGGAACAAAGGAAAGGTAACGAAATTGACGTTTGCTATGTGTTTCGTTTTACATTTTGAGCAACCTACATTTGTCTATTCCTAATGCAGTTATGACTGTACAAGAAAACAGAGACGACTAAATTAGTCAAAATTCAGTTACTTCTATGCGTAGACATTATTCTGACGTTTGTGGGTAGTGTTGGTAGGGTTCTGTCAGTGTAGATTTCTGTTCCTACCCGCTTTTGACTACAACATTTTAGTGACGTGTTGGTGATGTTATGGGGAACTTATAAAACGTAGCTTATACAATGTTTACATAATAATTATTAAAAATCTTCATTGAAACAAATATAGGTGCCTAGTGCTCACTGTGATATTTTAACTTATGAATAACTTGATACGACGACCAAACCAACAACCAACAAATAATGAAGAAACTTTATATGTGAGGGTGAATCATATAGAATGGACATAGAAAGGTAGAAACTTTTCACTTGTAAGTATATTAAATCTGACGCCGAAGTCATACCGTTATTATTTTTAGTAATATTGTGAATGCCAAAGCGTTTTTTTTTTTTTTTTTTTTTTTATTTATTTCATTTTACTTTACAATAAACGCTTAAAATTAGATAGTACATTACCAAACTGCGTAGCAGTTTATCGGTAATTAACAGGTTCCAAGATGTTCTCAGTTGCGTTTATACACTATACATACAAACAATAACCATTTACTAATCTACCAATCTATTTATCCATACATACAGGCAAACAGAAACAACATTTTTATGAATTTTTATGAATTTGTTTGTCTGTCTGTCTGTTTGTTCGGGTCATCTCAAAGCGTCTAGACTGCTTTTTACGAAACTTTAATTAGCATACAGCGATGTATGAATCAGTTGTTCAGGCTACATTAATTAGTTTACGTGGTCGGAGTCGCAGGGGGCTGCTAGTACATACATAATAATAAATACATACACATTGCTCATTCTTCTACAATTTCCAGGCTATCAATCAGGTGTTATAATTTACCTACTTGCCTTAGCTATGGACATAAGGACAGATAATGCTTTTTGAGTAATGTTTTCAGGTGATTTCTGGAGACAGATTCGTTCACCAGGTTTTGCGGTAGCTCATTAATTAAAGTAGGCGTCAACCATTTTCTTGTTCTTTTGCCGTAATAGTTAGTTATCTTTGGAATATTCAGTTTACCTTTCTTTGCTAATCGTGTTGGGTATTTATGGACTCTTTTTTCTTTAAAAGTTTCTTTACAGTATTGTTCCATTATTATAGCAGTCTTTATTTTATATTCAACGGGGAGAACATTACATATTTTATACAATTTGTCGTAGTTTTTATTCAGCCCTTCTTTTGTTTTTTTATCTATCAGTAATTTCAGTATTCTAGTTTGGATAGATTTTATCTTATTAATTTGACATGTAAACGTGAGTCCGTAAGCACCCAACCCGTAACTTATTGTTGCCTCCACTAGTGCATGGTACAATATATACATAATGCTTTTACTTACAGACATTTTTAAGTTATATAATTTACTGAGTATTGAACGCAACTTATTGCAATTTTGCTCAATGTGCAAGTTCCACCTAAAAGACTTGTCGATAGTAAGTCCTAAGTATTTAAAAGAATCTACCTCCTGTAGTTTTTTACATTTACAATTTATCTTCGAGTCATCATGTAAACAGTCATAGGTGTGTCCCTGTAACATGATACAAGCATCACCATAGGTGCTATATGGTGAGCAAATCTGCATGTATTTTGTTTTATCGCTATTTAATAAGATTCCATTATCATGGGCCCATCGGACAACATTGTCCAAGTCATTCTGCATAGTTATTTGTATATTATATGGATCTTTACCGCTATATACTAGACACGTGTCGTCAGCGTACATGTACACGTTACAATTTTTTATTATTTTTGACATACTATTGACATGAACAATGTATCCAAGAGGCCCATAGACGGATCCAGTTGGAACTCCATATTTTACGTTACCAGGCTCACTAATACAGTTACCAATACATACTCTAATTGTTCTATTTTTTAAATAATTTCGGAACCAATTATTCATTGGCCCCCGTATACCGCATTCATTCATGGACTGCAATAAACCTCCATGGTCTAAAGTATCGAAAGCTTTTTTAAAATCAATAAAAATCACTGCAACCAATTTCTGCTCATTTAGCGAGTTATTAATGTCATCTGTAAATCTAGCTAAAGCTGTATCTGTACTTCGTTTAGGTCTGAACCCGTGCTGGACGTCACAGAGTATGTTATTATTTTCCAAGAAAGTTGATAATTGGGTTACTATAACTTTTTCTACAATTTTGTTGATTGCACTTAGTATAGCTATAGGCCTATAGTTAGTATAGTCCATATGTGAACCCTGCTTGTAAATTGGTCTTATCAGTGATGTTTTTATTTCATTTGGATAGGATTCCTTTTTTACACATATATTGATAAAGTGACCTATAATTGGGCTTATTTTCTGATTAATGTATTTTAAATCTCTTACCCTGATACCGTCGGATCCCGGAGACTTACTGCAGTCCATGTCTTTTATCACCTTAAATACATCCGAAGCGGTAACAGGTTGAAATCTATAACTAAGGTTGCTCTCTGTTACATATGTCTTCCTGTCCAGAAACTTGACATGACACTTGTGTTTTTCCTTTATGATGTCTATTTCAGTTGTAAAGGTGCGGCAAAAATTATTACAAATACTTTTTAGTGGCTGTGTTTGCATCATGTATTTTTCTATAACACTATCAACTGTTGGTTTTTTTCTTCCCAGCCAGCAGTTAATATTACTCCAAATCTTTCTCATATCCCCCTTACATCGGTTCAGAGTCTCCCGTTTAAAGTTGTTTTTAGCAATGCTTACAGCTTTGTTTGTTTTATTTCTATATTTAGTATATTCCAGTCTTCGGGTCATACTATTCGGTTCCATTTTCCAATGTCTATAAAGCAAATCTCTGTATTCCATCATGTGTTGTAGCTTTTTATGCACCCATGGTTGATTGCGCCCTACACCCGCTGGTAATATTTTATTCTTAGATGTGTTATAGATGTTGTTAAATACTTCACATATATTTTTATATAGTATGACAGGATCATTTATTGACATTAGGTCTTGCCAGTTGAAACGGTCCAACTTGGTTTGGATCAGTGCATTATTAAGGACTAACTTACTTTGCATCGTAACACTCGGTGTATGTATATCAGCCGTGAGTCCCGTTAGATAGTGGTCAGCTACTTTGGTAGTAAGTATATACGCATGCAGCTCGCTAGCTGTCACACTACGCACGAATATGTGGTCGAGGCAGGATGTCTCTCGGCTCCTCACTGTGATTACGTCACGAGTAACACCATGTACGCAGCATTGCAATCCACATTCACTTAACATATTTAAATATTTCTTTGCATCAGAGTCTAGTTTTAGTGGCAAGATATTGATGTTGCAGTCTCCAAATATGATAATGTCGCTTCTTGTTGGAGTATTTTTTAATAATGTTTTTATTTCCGAGATAAAACTTCGCTTGTTAAGATGTGGTGCTCGATAAACTGCAATTAGATCTGTTTTATAAGTATTGATAGTAATCTGGCCGTGTATTATCTCACAGCTGTTGGCTTGTGTAGTTTTCAGCTCGAATTGTATATAACTTTTTATGTATAACAAAATTCCGCCTCCTCTTTGTTTGTTTCTTGTATACGAAAATAGCTTAAATCCCGGTATTTCATAGGCCGACGTTTCATCTTTTGTTAAGTTTATTTCTGTCAGGCATATTATGTCTATACATTTGCAGCAGTTATTAATGATAACCAGGATCTCATTGAAATGTTTTCTTGCTGAACATATATTTATATGGATGATCTGAAGGGCTGACCCCCGCTCATGTATATAACGGTTCCATGTTTGTATATCGGTAAATTCACTATAGCATATGTCATTTAGATTAAGGTAGGGGTTCATGTAATTTATATAAGGTAAGAGTATCTACGATATTGTGTGTGAGTGTGCCAACTACTCTTTATTTTTGGGTATAAACTTTTCTATGTCACTTTCGTGTCTGATTTGGTATGTTTTTTCTTCTTTTCCTTCCTTTCTTATAAGAACCCTAGCATTTTTTATCCATATATATTTATATACTTCTTTGAGTTCGTTCTTGGTGATCCAGAACAGCTGGCGTAGCTGGCGTGTTATATGCTCATTAATATATATGCGCATGTTATTGTTATTATTAAATATCATTTCATTGGTTATTTGGTTTTTTTTTGCATTTCAACCATTCATTTCGAGCAGTTTCTGTGCGCAATTTTACAATTATAGGGCGAGGGGTTTTACTTTCACCTCCTACCCTCCACGCTTTTTCTATTTGGTTTTCTTGTAGATTTAGACTTAGGGCTATTTTTCTTGTTGTTTCGATTAAGTTCTCACCTTCCACTTTTTGCACATTGACCAATTCAACATTCATATTCAACTCTTTCTGCTCCAACGCACCTATACGTTCCTCTAATGATTTTTTGTATTTTTCCATGTAAACTTGTTTGTGCAGCATATCTTTGAGATTATTATCTTGTTTTTTTATTTTTTCAGCTTGTTCTTGTAATGATTTTTCTAATTGTTGATATTTAGACCCAAGGAAGTCAATAGATTTGTCTGTTTCGATGTTATTTTTGGAAAGATCCTTGATCTGATGTTTTATGTCTGTAATGTCTGTTTGAAATGATGTAAATCGATTATCCTGTTCCTTTTTCATACTAATTAAAAGTTGATTCATCTGTTTCATTTCATTTCGAAATTCAACAATATTTTCGTTAAGAATATCGGAAGAGCAACACGCGATTTTTTGACGCTGCGGCTCTCGGGTTTCCGTAGATTCGTAGTCTGGATCCGCCATAGCTCGCTTTGTTCTCTGCTTATTTTGCATCCAGCTCTCAAGAGATCCCGGTCTATCCTTTGTGAATGATATATCCGAGTCGGAACCATACAGTTTTTCTTTGACAGGTGTTTTCCGTGACATCTTACGAAGGTTCGGCCCTCCTTGAAAACGCTGGCGCGCTGTCAGCCTAGTGTGACCCGTGGGCGTGGTTTTCGTTTGCTATGCGCAGACGCACTTTGCAATAATGGAACTATATCTTCCTCACTTCACACTTTGCAGATTGTATACTATTGTCTCTTTCTTGCTGGGTGACTTTAACCAATACACTAGCACACGTCCGCTCGCATCTACGAACACGATGGAACTTTTATTTGGGTTATTTGGATAGTTGCATCTGAATGACACAAAGGTAGGCTATAGGCAATTTAGCGGACGAACCTACGGGCATCAGCTAGTAAAAATATTTTATATTCTTTGGTTAAAAGTAAACAGCTTAACTAAATGATTACAATGTTAATGCACTTAACCTTGACTTGGGACCTAGTCCGTGTCTTATCGGCCCCAACACTCAATATAAAGTCTAGGTACTTAATTATTATTAAAACAATAAAATATAACATATAATATTCACTATCAATAGTAAAAATACTGATATTAAAAATTATAAAAAATGGTGATGGTATACACATTATAACGTGTCAATAGTCAGTAATTGCTAAATAATCACACGGTAGGTAATTACCTTTTCATAGCTACTAGCTTACGATGTGAATTATGTACGATATAAACATAAAAAATAAGTGTAGGTACTTATCTGCTATACATATTTACACAATATTAAACTATCTATATCCATACATCTATTTACCTATATAAAACTGTGGTGCATGTTCTTAATATTTAGTTAACCGCTTTTTTACATATTTTCAAATTCACATCAAGTCCCCATTTTTCTCCACATAGAAATTTATGATTTTCAAAGAAACTTACTAGATATGCCACGTAAAAGATTGTGAGGTTATTTATTTATTTATTTAGACACACTTACACAATAATTACACTTACAACAAAAAATCTGATGTATGTGCCAATTATAGGTGTGCTACATCATTCACAGATAATATTATAGTGGAGTGTGTTTCATCAAACAGATATTATATGCTATATAGGTATATATATATATATATATATATATATATATATGCATGTATGTATAAAAAAATAATTCCTTATTGATTTTCTATGTATACCTATATGTAAACTACAACAACTCTTTTATTTCCAAACGGTACCATTTCTTTTTTCGAAATACAGTACAAATTATTAGTAAACAGCATCTTATTTAGGTAAATTACCAAAATGTACAGAATAAAATAATAAAATATTGAATTAAATTATGTATGTTTTATATATTAATATGAATTGAATAGAATGCGAGAGGTCGTGGGTTCGAGTCCCACTCGGGTGATTTTTTTTTTCATTACTTAAAAACATATTTACAATTAAATTATTTTGTGAACCAACTATTTCAAGGATGCGTATCAAATTCCCCGTAAATGGAGGGTTCAAAAACTAATTACGAAAAAAATGGCTAGTATATTGGCATCCGAGAAAATAGGGCCGCGTGGTGAGGGGCTGTGGGGCTAAGAGAGATTCTCAAGTACCCCCTACGAAGGACACCCACTGGCCTTCGACCAGCGCTTCATCATTAGCTCACCACTTCACTCGGCGTCAAGATCTCTCGGAAACTTATATGAAGTATCGCTGAATCGCGTATATATGAGATTTTCATAGAATCATGTCACGATTTTTACAAGATTTTCTTTAACTTACTTACCGGTAGTTATATGGGGTGTTTAGTAGTTGAGTAATTTGTTTTGATTTAGATTGATCTTTGATCTTTTTATTTTTATTGTTTTACTAGGCCTAGTACACGTGTAAAACTCATCTCTTTCTACTACATGTTCTTTTTATTTTTATATTATTTGGGTTTCAGTCTATATTAGGTATATAATACAAGAGGCCATTGCGCAAATTACAAAGGAGTTGAGTTTGTTTATTATTAACCTATTACATAAATCCTGACAAACTTTTGTGTTGTAGATATATTAAGAAGTAGGTACCTTACCAACCTATACATTCGGGATTCATTATCAAATTGGCTCCATATCTAAAACTTACCAAACTAGTTAGGTATATTCGTACTATATAGCTTTAATAAACAATATTTAGTTGCTATTTACCTTTGTAAATTCTTTAATCAATCCAGTAATTTGGTTGTTAAAATCGATTTCATATTAGTGAAGGTAACAAAAGGATATTTAAAACGCAATGGTTTTAGCAAATTAGAGGGAATTCGGCAAATTATAAAAGCATTTCTGTCGAAAATATTCACAGTAACATTTACCTCTGGGACATTTCACTTAACTTCCACGCGACTACCATATCTACTACTTTAATAGTACATATATCATCACAAGCCTATGCAGCCAAGCGGAGATATCCTGAACTAATGTCATCACATAGTAAAGATCACATAAAGCAACGATATCAGCGCCACTCGCAACTAAACGTTTAACTCGGCAGCATTACATTAATTAATCTAATGCACTGTTTCAGTTCCCCTTTCGCCTCGGCTGTATTAAATTGCCCGTCCTTTGCTGAATCTTTATGTGATTTAGTGTAAGGTCGAAAATTGCTTAATGTAGCAAGTTGAATATTGAACTCTGGTGTACAGTCACGTGATGCTAAGGCACTGACCTACATTTGCGTGTATTTTACTCGTAGTTACACGTATGTATGTATAAATATTTAGTCAGATACTAAGGGTTAATCTTTACTGTACCTATAGATCTTCTATACATATAATAAAAATGTAACGGATCGCTGTCTGTACATGGAAGATATACGAGGGCTGTTTGATAAGTCCTTTTAAAAACTATTTGTAAAACCTTTTTTCTGGTAAATGTCGTTAACACTGGCAGGCACAATCTTTCAAATGAAGACTGTCAAAAATTCAGCAAAAAAAACAAGTTTTTGTCAGTATAACCATTGTTTAACTGTGATCACTCGTAAATATTCAACAACTATGGAAAAAACTGAATTTCGTGCCGTTATAAAACATTTTTTTATGAAGGGTTGCAGTGCTGCCACAATAAAAACTGAACTTGATTCTGTTCATGGCACTAACGCACCAACGTTGCAGACTGTTTATAACTAGATAAATGATTTTAAACGTGGTCGGTCAAGCACATCTGATGCTCCACGCTCTGGTCGCCCAATCGAAGTCACTACTGAGGATGTTGTTGAAGAAGTCCATAATATTGTACTCGACGACCGCCGAGTGAAGGTGCGTGAAATAGCTGAGAACACAGGCATCTCCACTGAGCGAGTACATAAAATCCTGCATGAAGATTTGGGTATGACAAAGCTGTCTGCACGATGGGTGCCACGTTTGTTGACAATCGAACAAAAACACGAAAGAAAGCGAATTTCAAAACTGTGTTTGGATATGATGAAGCGTAATCCTCGGAATTTTTTGAGTCGATTTGTCACTGTGGACGAAACTTGGGTCCATCATTATACACCTGAATCAAAACAGCAATCAAAACAATGGATGGCGACTGGTGAACGTGCCCCAAAGAAGGCCAAGACTGTTTTGTCGGCTGGAAAGGTCATGGCGACAGTCTTCTGGGATGGCGAAGGAATCATTATGATTGATTACTTGGAAAAGGGAAAGACTATCACTGGCCGTTATTACGCAAAGTTATTGGACCGTTTTAATGCCGAATTGTTGGAAAAACGACCAAAATTGTCCCCCAAGAAAGTCCTCTTTCATCAAGACAATGCCCCAGTGCACACGTCAACTATTGCAATGGCCAAAATCCACGAGTTGGGCTTCGAACTGGTTCCGCATGCACCGTATTCGCCGGATCTAGCTCCGTGCGATTATTACCTATTCCCAAATCTGAAAAGATGGCTTGGAGGGCAAAAATTTTTGACAAATGAGGACTGCATCGCTGGTGTAAACGCCTATTTTGAAGACCTCGACAAAACGTATTTTTTGGAGGGGATAAAAAAATTTAAAACTCGCTGGAACAAGTGTTTGGCCGTCAAAGGAGACTATGTTGAGAAATAAATGTAAATTGTTTAAAAAAAATAAAAAAAAATTACTTTTTAAAACGACTTATCAAACAGCCCTCGTATGAGAAAATTTTTTATAGGAGACCTTTATCAACGCAATAGAACCCAAAACGATGATTTTTGGAATTTTTGTCTGTTTGTCGGTTTGTCTGTGCGTTTGTGCACGCTAATCTCAGAAACGGCTGAACCGATTACGATGCAGTTTTCAGGAATATATTATGACATGTCCCACCAGTTGAAAACTAACAAGGGATATCCTATCAATCAAAAGATGTTTTCAATTAAAGTGTGTTTATTGAACTGACGTAGCACGGGCGTAGCATGCTACGAATTCCGCATATGCTACATAGTTTCGTAGTAAAGTTATAAAACTATTAGATTACGGCATATAATAAATAACATATTATTCTATAGATTCTGGGCATTATTCTTTTTATTTAAATATAGGAACGATGGTATATGTATAGGTATGAATTGAGGCCACCAGAACCAGAGTGGCCCAAATACAAAATACGAATATGTGGATATATGCCAAAATACTATGCTCTATTAATATTTTAATAAGAATCAAGATGCCACAACATATTTTTTTTATGTCATCTATGATTGTTTACTGAAATTACCTTTGAGCCACTCTGGCTTTGAGCTTGGGGGTTTGAAAGGGGCATTGTCGTGCTTAACTAATATTTTCACAAATTGTGGTTTGGGCCGCTCTGGTTCTGGTGGCCTCAATTATGAATTTACCGAAATTTTACATGCCTCCTCCGTACGGTCGCGGAGACGTATCTAAAACCCGCCAATTTTGAAATAAGGGGACCATGTCATTTGTCCGTATCTCCCCTAGTTGTAAGTACTTAGGTTATTATAATTTATGATTCTTGAAACCTGTCGCAAAAGCAAGCGCTCTTTAACATAATATACAAGTATGTTAGGTACCTAATAGTTGGCACGAAATTTCAAACTTTTTCATAATTACTGCTATGAATCCGGATTGGCAGCATAATTGGAAACCAAGGAACTTATACCAATTGAATTAGAAATTATTATCATAAAGTGCTCCTAATGCAAATAGCTTTTGGGTAGCTTTTGAATTGTAGGATTTGCAGAATTTGTTCTTTAGGCGGGTATTTTGGTGGGGATGGATCGTTAAATATCTGGTAACTTGAATGTATACCACCGACTAATTGCTATGCCTTTAGTTAATACGCTGGCTTTAGCGTCACATAACACATGTCTCATGAGTTCTGCTGTTTATGGAAAAAGTCATTTCAGTCCGAAAAACCTCTCAATTCCAAAATAACCAGAATGTATGAATTTTTGGTATCTGCACAAATTGTTTTCAATATAAACTGTCTCTAGATGTTATATGTAAATACAATGACTGTAGTAGGTACATACCTACACATAATAAGTACCTACTAACATAATATTGCCGCCATTAATATTATACCTATCTATATGTATGGAAAAACAAAGATTTTCCCGACATTCCCACGGGAACGGGAAATAACGGGAGTTGTAAAGTTTATGCGGATAAAGTGGGGATTAGGTACCCACATAGGATTTAAGGTATATGGTCATACATACGTGTAATCACGTATGCCTAAGCCAAAGGAGCAATGCAAAGTCTTTCCTTATGCCTATAGTCACGCTACTGAATTCTGCCTTTGAAATCACCATCTAAGCTCAATCCCTCATAGCTCTGACGGTGTTTCCAGGTTGGCGGCAGCGCAGGAGGCGGCGGGCGCGCAGGCTCGCGCTGCCCCAGCTGATACGATGGGTGGCGCGCACCAGCCCGCTACTCCAGGGCCCAGCTCGCTCTTTATATTCTCCGACGAAAACTTTATACGGAGGTCAGTGTTACAGTATTTTTTGTTTATCTCACCGTATTGATGCGGGAATTTACTAGAACATATCAGCTGCATCTTCTTCCATGCATGTTGTAGAGTCACTAATCTGATAATTTATCTGTTTTTTCTTTCATTTATCTGTGATAAAATGGATATGATCATACAGTTCTGGTTAGCGCAATCCGGAAAGTGTGTAGTTTCTATGTGTACAAGTATAGCTCAGAGATAGGTATGAATATAATATAGAGCGATCATATCGATTATAAATTATAGCTACTTGTTAATTCACGTAAGAATATCAGGAGATTAAAAGATTTATAAAAAGCAAGTTCACTCTAATATGAAAGGAAGATGAAAGGAATAGAGACAACATAGTGTAAAGTGATTTTTAGCATAGAAAAAGACACACAATAATACACATTGTAGGTAAGTTAGTACCTGTATTACAAATGTCACGTAAATAATTAGAAAATTGCACGCACAATAATTTTTTTAAAACGAAAAACCGACTTCCTCCCAAAACTCGAGCTTACTAAAGTAAAATTTTACTAAAGGGCAAATATATATTGCGTTAAGCCGTGTACGAAGTTTAGAAGGCATAATATTGTCAGATTTATATGCCAGCAAATGATTAAATAGACCACATGACAAAATAGAGAAATGAGTAGGCTTCGAAACTTTACGTCTGACAATATAAGCAACATATATAATTACACTCCTTCTTCCTGCCCTGTTCCCAATCATTTGGGGTCGGTGCAATATGTAGGTAGGTACTCTTCTTTCATTCATCCCTATTATCCGTCATCTCGTTATTCTCATGTCTACCTCTTCCTCTATAACCATCTTACTTCGGACACAGCTTAACGCAACATATAATTTCACCACTTAACACAATTATCTTCATCTTCATAAGCCTATTGCAGTCCACTACTGGACGTAGGCCTCCCCCTGCCATAGGGGGATTTTGTTCCACTATCTGTTTTTCGGCGGCTCCATCATCAGACCCTCGTTTCCTTTATATTATGTGTAGCTGACCGAAATTCTCTATAAAAATCTAAAAACGGACTACTCGTGCCTTTTATATTTGAGGATATCCCTAGATTCCTTAGAGATTCCATCATCAGATGTTATGTTTTATATGTAGGTGATCAAAACGCTCAGTAAAAGTATAAAAACAGACTACGTGTGCCTACAATATTTGAGGATTGCCCTCGATTTCTCCAAGATCCCATCATCAGATCCTGACATGGTGAACATGGGACCAACTTGGAAGCATACCATAACAAACTATAAAAAAAATTGAAATCGGTTCATAAATGACGGATTTCTGAGGTAACACACATAAAAAAAAAACATACAGACGAACTGATAACCTCTCTTTTTTGAAGTCGGTTAAAAACGTATAATTTTTCACCTTATTAAACAACTTACGAGACCATTAAGGCGCTTAAATGACCTAAACGCGAGTTTTTGAAGAACGAAACTGACATAATCCACTGCTTTAAACCAGCTCAAAAAATATATAATATAGTATGAAATAGTATGAAACCTTGCAACATAACAATCATTTTACAATTAAGTAGCGTAAATAACCATTTCATGGGACGACATAAAACGGCAGCCGTTTAAAAGTGTTAATAGCTTTAATTGTAGCCTCATTTTATACATTTCCCGTATACACATGGCTGGCAAAGCTGAATTTATTTGTAAATACCGCGATAATGCAGGGAATAGCTATTAAATGTGGGTAGGTAGGTAGGTAAAGAGCAAATGCACATTTCACTATTATTTCGTGTAAGGTTGAAATTATTTTGAAAATTATTTAGACAAAATTAAAAAGAATGACAATTTAATGCTTAATAAAAAGTATTTAAACGTGACACTTGGTATTGAATAACATTAGAGTGAGGGTAGGAGATATAAAAAGAAGGGACAGGGGGTTACACTTGGTCAGTTGATGGTTGGACGTTGAGCTGTGTGGGACTTTAAATAAACGCCTTGGGAATTAAGTGTACTGTGTGAGCCTGTGTGGTAATAAAAGTGTTCTCATATACTACTTGGAGTTTGAGTATTTCTACATCTCAGCCAGTGGGATAAAAGCGCAAATTGCGTAAGTAAATCACGCCTACTTATTTGTTATTCCTAAGAAATTGTTTGTTTATTCTTTAGTCAGTGTTAATTCTATGCTTTTATTTTGATAGCATATAGTTAATATTCATTAAAAAGGTCGTAATTTATTAATTCAATAATATACAGTTACAATTTTTTTAAAGCATCGTACTCACGGAATAACTAGGAAGCAGTCAATTACAAAATTCTTTGCAGGTATATTTTATAATAATTTTTTTTCGAACCGCAGGTAGGTAGGTAGACTAATAAACTTTTTGAACTTTAGAAAGTAATAGATGAATAAATATCGATAGATAGAAAGTAATAAACATAATAAGAACAAACTTTTGCCTACATAACCTAGTTTAACACGTTTCTTTTCTTTTTTTTTTTTTGTTTTTCTCGAGGTTTCAATGGAGGGAACAAACGAGCGTGAAGAACGTCGCCGACTCGAGACTCCACGACATGCCGAAACGCGGCGTAGCCGTTCTCGAAGCCGTAGTCCTGTAGACGCGAACAGCCGCAGTCGAAGCCGACGTTTGTTTCAGAGAGAAGAGGAGTTAACAAGGCAGAAAGAACGTCTTCGACGTTTGGAACGTGAGTTGGAGAAGGAACGGGAAGCTAGTTTGAGGAGGCACGGCAAACGTCGCCACTCCAACACTCGTACATCCCTCCATGCTTCGAGGAGTCGCAGCCGTGACCACAACACAGGGAATAAGTTAAGGTCCGGTAGCCCATCTTTTTCTTCTAAAGATGTTATGATGTTATTGCAATCTATTAAAAGTGGATTTACATCCCAACCAGTAAATCAGAGTACAACTACAAAAATAGAGTCCAAAAATATTTTACCAGAATTTGATCCATCAACCAAAAACCAGCGGATTGACGTCTGGCTGAAGAAAGTCAATGAGTGTGCCTCTGTTTACGGTTGGGACGAGAAAACCACCGTCCATTTTGCCATGCAAAAACTGCAAGGACTGGCCAAAACATGGTACGAAAGTCTGAATACCATCCTTTATACGTGGCCCGAATGGCAAAACAAATTAATAAATGCGTTTCCATGTGAACAAAATTATGGCCAGTCCTTGGAGGATATGTTAAGACGGAAAAGTCGGTTCAATGAACCAATTGAGATTTATTATTACGAAAAACTTGCCCTTCTAAATCAGTGTGAGATCACAGGAAAACGCGCAGTAGACTGCATCATTCACGGCATTAGTGACAGAACAATGAAGTCGAGCGCATTGGCATTACGCTGTACCGAACCTGACCAGTTGTTACAATTTTTACTAAGCAATAAGGAAATTGTATCTTCTCAACCTTCCTTGTTTAATAAGAATAGGAGCGGTGCTGCGAATGCCAGTGCGTTAGAAAGATCTGACAATGTCCCAAATAATAGATCAAATTTAAAATCCGTTGCATACTCTGGGATATTTTGTTTCAATTGCAAAGAAAAGGGACACCCTTATAGCGGCTGTCCCAAACCTTTACTCAAATGCGATCGGTGCAATCGAATAGGACATACCATCGAAAATTGTAGGCAGGATAAGGATAAGACATCATCGAAGGCTATCACTGCCACCGTACATAAAACAATGTGTATCTCAGATTCCAATCCAAGTGCAAAATTTAACAAACAGGTTATCGTCAACGGCAATTCAGTGGAAGCCTTCGTCGATTTCGGTAGTGAGGTTACATTAGTAAAAGATACCGTAGTATCCCAGTTAGGAATATCGCACGATGGGGTGACCACTACTATGAAAGGTTTTGGAAACGGTCTAGTACAATCTTTAGGCTCGGTGTCGTTAGAAATCGTAATTGATGGAGTAAAAGCGACGGTTTTGTGTAGAGTAGTCGAAGACAGGTTGTTAGAAAAATCCTTGTTGGTGGGACAATCTTTTTCCGAACAGCCTCACGTAATTGTGTACAAAGATGCATCTAAGTTACAATTTCATGATATAGGTACGGAAGTAGGTTGCAATGAGGTGGATGACGATAAAAGCGATCGCATTCTGAGAGTTCATGTGGTCGGACATAACAAACTTTACGGGGCAGCAACAATTACAGCCGCAACGGAATTTGAGTTTTGTGGAAATATTCTAATAAACACTAAGGTGGTAGGGAAACCTAACGAACAATACATTGTCTGTGGTGGTGTTTATGATGTGAAAAATGGAAGATTAAATGTTACAGTAACGCCATGTGTTATTCCATGCACACTTCAAGATAATTTTGTGTTTTCTCGTTCCGAAAGAATTCAAATAGTTAACCGAATTATGTCGTCGGTTCCTGACTTAACACCCGGAAACTCCGTAGATGCCATCGACGAAACTAAGATAAATTTAGGTGACTTAGTTACTAATGAAATTAAAATGAAATTGATTAATTTGCTTCAACGCTATCGACATTGTTTTGCTCATAATTTGGCGGAGTTAGGGTGCACAGATATTGCTGAATTAAAAATAGATTTAAATAGCGATCAACCTGTAGTTTACCGGCCGTATAGGTTATCTCATGTAGAACGAAATACTGTCCGCGAGATGGTGGGTGAAATGCTCGACGCCGGGATAATAAAAGAATCTGTTTCCAATTACGCTAGTCCAATTATATTAGTACGCAAAAAGGATGGTAAGACAAGAATGTGCGTAGACTATAGGGCCTTAAATGCAGTCAGAGTGAAGGAGCGTTACCCTATGCCAATAATAGAAGACGAAATATCTCGCCTTTCGGGCCAGGCATGGTTCATCACCCTGGATTTAATGTCGGGATACTATCAAGTACCCATATCTGAGAAGTCCAAACATTTGACTGCGTTTGTCACGCCGGACGGCCAGTATGAATTTAACCGCATGCCGTTCGGTCTGGCAAACGCACCCGCGGTTTTTCAGCGGATGATGAACCATGTCTTGGGACCGGCAAGGTTCGACAAGGCTACTGTATATATCGACGACCTGTTAGTTTTTGGTAGGACCCCAGACGAATGTTTAGATAGACTAGAGGAAGTGTTGCATCTGTTAGAAAATGCTAATTTGAAACTGAATTTATCGAAATGTTATTTCTTACGAAACAAAATTAATTATCTCGGGTACGAAATAAGTTCAGCCGGAATGCGACCAGGTGAGGTAAAGATACAGAGCGTGCAAAATTTTCCGCCTCCGGTGAACGTACACGGGGTACGGCAATTTTTGGGACTTGTTAGTTATTTTAGAAAATTCATTGAATCATTCGCTCAAATTGCATATCCCCTTACCAAATTATTGAAAAAGGATTCTATCTGGGAATAGACGGAAAGTCAACAGGATGCATTCACTGAGTTAAAAGCTAGGTTGATAGATAGGCCGGTGTTAGCAATTTATAACCCTATTGCGGAAACGGAACTCCACACTGACGCGAGTAAAATTGGCGTTGGCGCGATACTGTTGCAGCGTATCGAAGGTAGTAGCTCATCGTTTCAGCCCGTTGCGTTCTACAGTCGCCAAACGACACCTGAAGAGAAAATGTTTCATTCTTATGAACTCGAAACCTTAGCAGTTGTGTGTGCTCTTAAAAAGTTTAGAGTGTTCTTACTTGGAAAATCATTCAGGATTGTTACCGACTGTAGTGCGCTGCGGTCTACTTTCCAAAAAAGGGACCTCATACCACGTATAGCCCGATGGTGGCTGGCACTACAAGAATTTGACTGCACTGTAGAGTATCGCGCCGGCGTCAAGATGGCTCACGTGGACGCTTTGTCCAGAAACCCAATAGAAGATGTGGATATGCGTAGTGTTGAACCATTTCCGGCTATAATGTCGATCAGCGAAGATGATTGGCTATTGACATTGCAGCTAGGAGATTCAGAGTTGTGTAGTATTCGCGAAATTTTAAATTCTGACCTCGACGCCAAAGCCCTTGATTACATTAAACAAAATTATATAATGAAAAACAATAAGTTGTTTAAATGCCTAGGCGGGGATCAGAATAATGTTAGATGGGTAGTTCCAAAGGGCGCACGGTGGCAGGTGTGCAGGTTGAATCACGACGATATCGGTCATGTAGGACTAGAGAAAACTACTGAGAGCATCAAAAAGAATTATTGGTTCCCAAAAATGTCTCGTTTTATAAAGAAATATGTAGGAGCATGCATCGAGTGTGCATACGCGAAAAAAGGAAATGAATCTCGCGAGGGGTTGCTGCACCCCATTCCGAAGACCGAAATTCCATTTCACACCCTGCACATCGACCACCTTGGGCCCTTTGTGAAATCTAAGAGAGGCAATACTCATTTACTTGTTGTCGTAGACTCTTTTACTAAATATTTATTTATAAAACCGGTACGAAACACCAAAACGCAAAATGTGATTCGGGTACTCGATGAAATATTTGATACGTTTAGAGCTCCGGATAGATTGATAAGTGATCGCGGTAGTTGTTACACGTCACATGCCTTCAAAAAGTATTGTCTCGATAGGGGTGTCAAACACGTGCTGAACGCGGTATCGAGCCCGAGGGCTAATGGACAGGTAGAGCGCTATAACCGCACCATTTTGAATTCTCTCACGGCACAAAACTTAGGAGGTAATGAAAAAGATTGGGATACTAAGGTTGGCCGAATCCAGTGGGGACTCAATAACACTCTACAAAAAACGATTGGTAGAACCCCTACGGAAGTTATGTTTGGCACCTCTATGATCGGTCAGGTTAATCCTATTTTAAATGAAATAACTGAGGAAACTCGCGAATCTAAAGACGTAACCACTATCCGGAGTGAAGTTAAGAATAAAATTGACACTGAACAAATAAAACAAAAGCAGGGGTACGATAAAGGCAGGCGATCCGCGCGTGAATATAAACGTGGTGAGTTAGTTAAAATTACAAAGACCGCGTTTCAGAATTATGGTAATAGTACAAAATTGCTACCTTCTTATGAAGGTCCATATCGAATAGTAAAGGTGTTAGGAAATGACCGGTACAGGGTAGCCCCCATTCCAGGATTTGAGGGTACGAGAAACAAAAGGAAAACCACGGTGGCTGCAGACCGCATGCGACCGTGGATACATATTGCGGCATTGGAAATTAACGATGATGTGTCTGATGCTGTGAATGATGAAAGTGGAGATGATCCCATGTCGGAATAAATATGTACTTTAGTAAATATTTATCTCTATGTAGAAGATTGAATTTATTGTTTATGAATACACAACTATTGTTAAAGGTACTTGCCCCAGTTTGTTTAATCGCAGAGTAGTATCAAATTTATAAGATGATAGTTTAATATGATTATTACCAAAATATTATGCTATACAATATAGAAACATAATTTCTCTATTATAAGCTTTTTGAAGATGTTTATAATTAAGCTTATAATTTATTAAAAGATGAAATTGATTACTGGATAAATATATTAATTGTAAAATGAATATAATGAAATAGATTGTACGTTAAAGCTGTTCAAAGATGGGACTGAGGTTGTAAGATGGAGAACGTAACGTACCTACGCTATTGATACAATTGTAAGATGAGAATGACATTAGATTTTGTTTTCGGATTTTGTTGGAGATTGTAAGATGAAATTTAAATAAGAATGTAAGAGGAAATTTAAATAAAATTGTAAGATGAAATTTAAATAAGATTGTAAGATGAAATTTAAATAAGATTGTAAGATGAAATTTAAATAAAATTGTAAGATGAAATTTAAATAAGATTGTAAGATGAAATTTAAATAAGATTGTAAGATGAAATTTGAATAAGATTGTAAGATGAAATTTAAATAAGATTGTAAGATGAAATTTGAATAAGACTGTAAGATGAAATTTAAATAACATTGTAAGATGAAATCTAAATAAGATTGTAAGATGAAATCTAAATAAGATTGTAAGATGAAATCTAAATAAGATTGTAAGATGAAATCTAAATAAGATTGTAAGATGAAATCTAAATAAGATTGTAAGATGAAATCTAAATAAGATTGTAAGATGAAATTTAAATAAGATTTAAGATGAAAAATTTAAGACTATTGATATAATTGTAAGATGATAATTTTATATTTTATTACCATTATTAGTATTGTCAATCTTAACATAATAGCCACATCTCAACTAGCCAAGTGTAAGGTTCCACCAGATACGTGTATGGGGACATACACGCCATCAGGATGGTCGAGTGTAAGGTTGAAATTATTTTGAAAATTATTTAGACAAAATTAAAAAGAATGACAATTTAATGCTTAATAAAAAGTATTTAAACGTGACACTTGGTATTGAATAACATTAGAGTGAGGGTAGGAGATATAAAAAGAAGGGACAGGGGGTTACACTTGGTCAGTTGATGGTTGGACGTTGAGCTGTGTGGGACTTTAAATAAACGCCTTGGGAATTAAGTGTACTGTGTGAGCCTGTGTGGTAATAAAAGTGTTCTCATATACTACTTGGAGTTTGAGTATTTCTACATTCGCTAGAGGCATCTGCAATAATCTGCAGTTACCCGCCTTTTATGAAAATTTTGTAAACATTTATTTATTCTCTTGTTGGTTTTAAGATTTAATTTAAGACTATTTTTTTTTACCTGTGATCCACAAGTAAACGACTATCGAAAAGAATAATATTCCTAATTATAGAACTTTACCAACCAGTTGGTTGGTTGTTGGTATACAAACAGCTATGACTACACAAATAAAATTTTCCTTATTTGTAAACAACTCGAAAAGTATATTGGAAAGTTTCGTTTACAGCTATAGTATATTTACAGTTTACATACCTACCTACACATAGGTACATTCATCAAATCACGCCTCTTTCAGGAAGGGATAGGCAGAAATCACGGCATCCTCTAGTTTCATTATATTTTTTTATGCACGCCCGTTGGTTAAGGGTACTAAGTAATACTGTATTTTTTTAAAGGACACAGTTATAGCTAAAAAAATATTTACTTTTAACATCTAAATAGCTAAACGTGTAATTTATATACGCCCATTATCCCCCAAAGAGGTTGAGCAGAGGTGTGCAAATTACACACCTACTTTTCACCAGTTAGCCTATTATGTATCCAGTTAAATTACGCGTAAATTTAACCTAACTTATTTTATTTTCATAGTATCTTCAAGAATATTTTTCTATTTCAAACTAGACCACAGACTCTTCTAAAAAGAACAGGGAGTGAATCAATCATTTATTCCAATTTATCTCAGAGCCCATCGTTTGGTGCTTACTCCACAGCATACGTAATTAAGTGAAGATTAACACGCAACGCGATGGTCATTTGTACGGAAACTACCTACTCTACTTATGCATTATTTAACAAATACCTTGTTTTCCTCGGTAATTGAATATAGAAGAGAATTTTTTGGTATTTGTTGGTTACATTAGTGTATGTGCTAGTGATATGAAGGAGTACCTACTATTTATCTGTTTTTGCTTAAGTGGCAATGCGGTGGAAGCAAAAGTAACCTACAGGACGGATGGATGGATGTTTGTCACTTTTCACGTAAAAACGGCTGGAGCGATTTTAATTAAATTTGGTATGAAGATAGCCGACACCCTGGATTAACACATAGGCTACTTTTTATCCCGGGAAAATATTATTCAGTCCACGCGGACGAAGTCGCGGGCGTCCACTAGTTTTCAATCAATTTAATGCTGTCATTGTCTAAAACTTGGGCAAGATAGAGACAGCATCAAATTTATCCTTTACATAGGTTAGGTACCTGTTTCCAGTGTCATAATAAATTAAATTAATGCATATAGATGGCATAAAGCAATAACAAACCAACCTTTTAATTCCAATACCTAATCCATATATATTAGTAAACATTACCAGAAATCAATGAGAGCATGATTAATTTGTAACTGCACAAATAAGCAGTCGTGTTCAAAATACTTTCGTGTCCTCACGGAAGAAACAAAATGAATTTACTTTAAATTATGTATATGGGACAAAACGGTATAATAAACCGATGAGTTGCGAATTGTACATAAACTGTATAAACATGTACAGGGCTTTTTAGTAAATTAAATACTTACGTATAAAATATGCAGATACTAAGGTAGCGTTATTACAACAATGTTAATGTACATACGCTATAGCTAGTGCACTTGAATGATGTTATACAAACACAATAATACCTAGGTAATAGTCGTCTATTATAAAAATATTATAAAACGCGAAAAAGCAAACAAATAAACCTATGACAAAATGAGCTAAGTTGTAAACATGGGGGAGCAGAAAATATCCTAGATTAAAAAATGAATATTTATATATCTACTTTACAACACATCAACCTAGTCCCATAGTAAGAACCCTAAGGTCTTGTGTCGTGTGTACGGGGTACTAAGTAAGCACGGTATATAAATACATAGACAGTACGAGTATGTATATGGTATAGGCCTGTAGGGGGTCTACCAGAACCAGTTATCTATGATTCGAAAACAAACATCGTATTCATCATATCAATGTTTACGGGTTTGAACTCAGGACCTATATATCAATCGACCGTCAAATATTGTTTTGGTTCGTTGTTACATAACGTCGCGTTATTCTTACATACTCGTATGAACAGTAGAGTCTAAGGCGGGGCAGCTGCACCCCTTCCTCGTACCTTGCTATGCCCATGCATGTATTTTCCTTCATATTTTAAGTTATTTTGACGGGCTTGGGTAAAATTCAAAATCCCCTCTCGTGTACGTTGTCTTTTTTGTTTAACGTTGTCTTTTGTTCCGCAAAGTTCATACTTTGCAAACTTTGCGGGAACTGAAATGGCGGACACGCAAACAAAAACAAAATATCGAATCGTTCTCTTTTTTCTTCAAAACAAATACATAAATAAAGTTGCTCTTTTTTCCGGAAGCGATGAAAACAAATTCAATGCGGGTGAATAGCAATACAATATCAGCAATATTCAATATAAAATATCATAATATAATCCGTATTTAATGTTAAACGTGTTTGAAATATTGTGTGTGGTGATGAGCTTAGGATACAGGTTATACACTCTTATAAAATATTCTTATTCTATTATGCATTCTTTAGATCAGAGGTTCCCAAACTTTTATTTCTCGTAGACCCCTTTAAAAGTTTACTGGTTCTGGTGGACCCCCTACAGGCCTACATCACATACAAATTAATTGTGAACCTCAATTTTTTCACGCCAACGTAGACCCCCGTCGAGTCTCCTGTAGACCCCTGGAGGTCCACCTGGACCACTTTGGGAACCACTGCTTTAGATCAATAATAAGATTAATAACACACGACTGCGTTCAAGAAAGGGGTTGGCCAGAAAGGCAGGGTCATAAAAGAGTATCCACAGCCATGTTCAGCATAGATTCCTCAATAATACCGTAAACTTAATTATGTTACCAAAATTGTTTTTAGAAGTTATTTTCCCTAACTTTTCCAGTCAATCACTAGATATGAAATGTAATGATAAAAAAGTATGTAGCAATATGACAAACTTTCTATATACAAACCCAAAGTCACTCGTGTTAACAAGTCTATAAACATCCAACATTTCTATCGACATAGTGCAACAGCTATTACCGGCTTTATGAGCCAATTATTTGCCACTTGAGGACCTAATGAGAGCATATCGCTCGCCTCTATGCATTCCAGTAGCGCTATAACTGCATTATCGAGAACCGAGACGATCGCTCAAATAAACGAACGATACGATAATCGATACGTTTATAATAGTAATTGTATGTTACATTTTTCAGTGCTAGTATATCGATAGTTCCACTTATAAGACGGTGATGATGTGGGAATACATATTTGTAATGGAAAACCCATTACTGTTATGTAGTGTGGTTCATCTAGAAGCCGCTACTTTAAAAACTATTTGGAAACATTAGACCGGTCCAACATCACACAAGTTACTTAATACATACGGCATTAGAAAGATACTAGTAGATGCATATTCGAACAACAAAACTGCAATCGTTCTCAACCTTTGAATCCTTTTGAATACTAAATTATCCAAGAAATATATGATGATCTCCGACCGTATTTCGGCCAAGGCGACCAATCTCTACGGAGATTGGCCAGGTACGCAGGAGATATTATAGTGCACAAGTGTGTGCGCAAACACAGATGCACTCTCTATTCCGTTACTCTCATAGTCCGATGAGACGGAAAGCCGACACGACCGGAGATCAGGTGCAGGACCAATAGTTTTACGTGCTTTTCTAGGCACGAGCTAAGTGACAATTTTTACAACATTAAAATCTGTACATGAAATAAATTCATTGGTACAGGCCCGTGACTGGGATCGAACTTACGCCTCCCGCTTGGAAGGTGCACGTCTTATCCACTGGGCTATCACCAATCCAAGAAATAAATCTATACATATAATAAAAATGTAACGGGTCGCTGTCTGTACATGGAAGATATATGAGAAAAAATATTATGGGAGACCTTTATCAACGCAATAGTACCCAAAACAATGATTTTTGGAATTTTTTACTGTTTGTCGGTTTGTCTGTGCGTTTGTACATGCTAATTTCAGAAACGGCTGAACCGATTTTGATGCAGTTTTCAGGAATATATTGTGATAGGTCCCACTTAACATATAGGCTATTTTTTATCCCGGCAAAATGTTTTTATCCCGGATAATTTCGACATTTTGTTGTTTTCTGTAGTCCACGCGGACGGAGTCGCGGGCGTCCACTAGTAAGAAATATAACTGTAATAATATCTCAGTGTAAGGAAAAGCAATTGGTTTTTTAATATAACAATACTAGAGTACGCCCACAACTTCGTCCGTCTAAACTTTAGCATTCCTGATTTCCCATTCGTGTGGAAATTTGGGATAATCCTTTCTGCCATATCTTACATACTCGTATATCCCCTCCAAGTTTCAGATCGCTGCGATCGGCGGTCTAGAACAGTGGTTCCCAAAGTGGTCCAGGTGGACCCCCAGGGGTCCACAGGAGACTCGGTGGGGGTATACGTCAATGTGAAAAAATGGAGGTTCACAATTAATTTGTATATGGTATAGGCCTGTAGGGGGTCTACCGGAACCAGTTAACTTTTAAAAGGGGTCTATGAGTAAAAAAAGTTTGGGAACCTCTGGTCTAGACTGTGCGCTGCTCCCTCAGTACTCAGAACAAAGCGTTTTATATGTATAGATTTGAAACATAATGATACCTAAGTCTATTCCAAGAATAACTTTAATTCATGAGGTAATGAAGATAAAATGCTAATGCCTATTTTTGTACATTATTCCAGGTATACAAAATTCATCATTGAGTGGCCACCCTTCGAGTACGCGGTGCTACTTACCATCATCGCCAACTGCGTGGTGCTGGCGCTGGAGGAGCATTTACCCAACGGCGACAAGACCATCTTAGCACAGAATCTGGTAAATATAGTTATAACCATTAGCATTACAAATGTTGACGGTAATCACTACCAATCAGTGAAGTGACACTGCCCGCAGTACCATAGATCCTGGGGTTCGAATCCCGGTGGGTACAAATATCGATAAGATGAATATCAGTGTTTATTTCCGAGTCATGGATGTTTCTATATTTCTTTATGTATAGGTATTTATACAGGGTGTAGCAAAAAGGGTATGTTAAGCGAAATGCAATAAAAATAACCCACTATAGAGAACCTATGCCCAAAATTTGAGACTCGAAATTTACTGTTTATTTTTTAGATTGTATGAACATTCCTGAGTTGGTTAGGAATTCTCCATACTATCTGGAAAAATAAACATGTAATTTCGAGGCTCAAATTTTGTGGATGGATTCTTTATAGTAAGCTATATTCATAGCTATTCGCTTAACATACCCCTTTTGTTACACCCTGTATCCCGTTGCTTAACGATGCTAAACGAATCTATGCCTTGCTAAGGCGTTGCATAGACGTCAAGCGGTGACAGTTCTATACATTAAACTCAGAGGTACGTGTACGTCTACTCTTACGTGCACGCATACGCATCCGGTGTGCTCGAGCCTTAAAGCTTACTTTGTGACTATTCGTAAGTGACCTATTTCACGAACCAAAACAAATACTCTCCCTGTTATTCCAATAAAATTAATGTCGTAAATGACAGCAGACCCCGGATTAACATCATTATTTCTGTTTTGTTTCAGGAAAAGACCGAGGCGTACTTTTTAGGAATATTTTGTGTAGAAGCCTCGTTAAAAATTTTAGCCTTAGGATTTGTTTTACACAGGGGATCGTATCTTAGAAACGTTTGGAACATCATGGATTTTTTCGTAGTAGTAACTGGGTAAGTGGATTTATTAATTTGTATACCTATCTATAGGTACAGATACACATATACTCGTAAATAGACATTTGTTACATGGAAAAAGTTGGAGACGCATTTTAAACTAATGCAATCCCTCTTTAACTGTTTCCGTTTATTATGTGCTTATTTTAAATCTCTAGTTTTGTCGTCAGTAAAAAAAATGTAGATTTACTTATAACACATATTGGCTTTACTAATTAGGAGCCAGTGACATTTATAAATGTAAAAATAAGAGCTGGTTGTGTGCATTATTGAACATTCGATACACGAAACTAGGTCGATGACGATATTCGCCGAATACAACGTGGACGTTGACCTGCGGATGCTCCGCTCGTTCAGGGTGCTCCGCCCCCTCAAGCTGGTCTCGCGGATACCAAGTAATTCACAGTAATTGGCGAAAAGTTCACATACCTAACTTTATTGTTACATAGAACGTTCTCGCTAGATTTTCGAACCTCAAACGTAGATAAAATATCGCTAGTTTTGAAAATAGTATACTTTTTGAACTTATTAGCAGAACTTAGAATCGCCATAACAGTTTTTTCATAGACAGTGTGATTTTTCATTTATGTTACTTACTATACCTACTTATTGAAAATGTTTTTTGTAATTTTATTAAAGCGTGTTGCATTATGGTAAATCGTTTGTTAAATATTTTGTAGGTGACTCAAAATATGAAGAGGTCAATCATGTAAGAATTTAGCCAATCAAATCTAGGTGTAAAACTAAACTGTACTTAGATTTTAAAGTAACCTTTAACTTGTTATTTAGCGATGTCGTTATTAATCTGGTTAATATAATAGCTAGTAGTGGTGGAGCTAGATCGATTCGAGGGCTGTTCTCGGGCTAGAGTTTATTGTATTAGTAAGGGCAGTCCTCTGTAGTTGTTTTTCTTGGGCTAGTTAGTTCAAGCTATAGTACCGAGTGATATGTTTGGCAGCATCGTCACACAGCTGCCGGCCGTGGCGCCCGATGTCGACTTCAGGACCTTGCGTGCCATTAGGGTGCTGAGGCCACTTAAATTAGTTTCGGGCGTTCCTAGTGAGTTATAGAACATTCTAGATTAGAGTAGATGTTCATTAGAGATGGCTGTTACATAATGTTTCGTGGACAATGTTTTTTTTGAGTGACCTGTTTAAAGTCACTATAAATGAGTGTATTTTCATATAGGCTTGTTATAACATTTACTGATATAAATTTTGTGGTGTTGTTTGAACCTGAATTGTTTTCACAATTATCAAAATCTAGTGCAATAATATCTTAGAATACATTCCATCTCAGTACATACACAATATAAAGTATCTAAATGCACACCAAAGTATTAAAATTTTCATTCTACCTACCTAAAATAATATATAAAAAAATCTAATACATAATACATCAAATTATGTAACAGTTATCTATGTAATCTTGCACGATGCCGTACTGTCTATTTATTTCCTACTTATCTTTTTATAAGCATAAACCATGTTCCATGTTTGTAGAACTTATTCTTTATCGTAGATCTTATTATTCTTTATTTCAGATGATTTTTATTTTTTATATCTACCTATTAATTGAGATTAATATATACCTAAATTAATATAAGTTACGGTTATGACCAAAACAAGTTTTTGCGAATTCTAAAAATGAAAATATTAGGAATATTTTTAAAATTGACTCATCTCAAATCTAAACCCTTGCATGCAATAACCTGATTAAAAGTCTTGATCAAGGAATCATTACAATAAATAAATTTAAAGACTTGCATAAGCCACAATTATCTTCTAATTTGGCTTTGCCATTAATGGATGAAACTAGGCTCCAATTATAGATTAAGGCTTGCGCAAGATACTGAAGTCTATACCTAGTCTAAATAAAGTTCTTGTAACACTTGTGTGCAATAAGTGCCAAAGATCTCAAAACAACTGGTATAGAAATGTAACTTGCGCGTGCTGGAAATAGAAAATCTGTGTGAATGAAGCTACATATTCATGATAAATCATTGAAATATAAATAATAGAAATAAACACAAAAGTGTTGCTAGTAAACCAGCAATGTACCTACAAAGGTTTATTATGAATATGGTGAGCAATGCATAATGATAATAAGGATGTCTTATAAAACTTACATCTCCGTATCTAGGTCTGCAAGTGGTATTGAAGTCGATTATCAAGGCCATGGCCCCATTGCTGCAGATCGGCCTTTTGGTGCTTTTCGCCATCGTCATCTTCGCCATTATAGGCCTCGAGTTCTACTCGGGGGCGCTGCATAAGACTTGTTATAGTTTAGAAGATATTAGTAAGTATATTATGTGGATTTGATTCTTATACTAAAGGGCCTTACTAATAAAAAGCCTCAAACTACATAGGTAAAAGCTATACACAGTTTAAATTGACCTACATGGTACCTATATTGCTATCAAATGTCATGTAAAACGGGGATGTCTTTACGCGCGGTTTATTCATAAGAAAGAAATAAATTATTTATTCAGCATTTACAAATGTTTCACAATACAGCCAAATAGAAAAACATATGCTGAAATGGACACAGCTCAGCATACAGCTGCAGACCAAAAACAGATGGTCTGCAGCGCTGGTAGTAGTGGTCTAATAGTATTTAATAGCACTGCATATGTATGGTATTTACATACATGTACACTCGGATCTGTTCCCGACATGGGGTAGCCAGCTCTCATCATAAAGCGAATACCATAGTCACGTTTAGCATAGCGAGAACAGATAAAAATAATCTGTGCCAAGTTTCTAGCTTATCGCCTGAATGAATGCCCAAGTGCCTTAGTCGATTCTTACAGCATGCATGGAAGAAGATGCAGCTTATGTATTCTAGTTCCCGCATAAGCACAGGACAAGATGCTATTCCGCTAGGTTTAGGATTTATACGCTTATATGCGTACAGCACATGTACCTTCTTTAAGTACCTTTAGATCCTTCTTTTTAAACTGTGGTATTTTTGCGAGTCCAAAAATCAACCCGTTAAGAATGAAACATCTTGCAGTACTAATGCAAAAATTGTTTTTCAGATGAAATACAGACTGACGGCGATTCGCCAACGCCGTGCAACGCCGATAACTCGTCGCTCGCTCCGTACGGGGCCAACGTGTGCACGTACGAGACTAGTACGTGTTTAGAAAAGTGGGAGGGGCCGAACAGAGGGATCACCTCCTTCGATAACATCGGCTTCGCTATGCTCACTGTCTTCCAGTGCATCACCATGGAGGGCTGGACCACCATCCTCTATTGGGTATGATTTTGTTATAATCTTTGTTTTGTGCCAAATTATCTTATGGTGTAGCCTATCTGAAGGATTAAAGTTCATGCTGTCTCTTATCATGATCAGGTTTTAGGGAAATACGGCTACTTTATCCGCCAGATAACCTACCCAACCATTGGAAAAATCGGCCCTAAGAAATTTAATCGTTCTATTGGCGCAATGCGCCTATTACACGTCTTAAGTTGTGTATATGTCGTAGGCAGGCATATTGAATAACACGTAGTAGGTACAAATTTTTAATATAAGAAAAACTTTGTAGCATTTTTTAACCTAACCCAATAAATAACTTGGCGACCGAAGAGCTCCTCGCCAAATTATCTCCCTCCAAAACCTATTCAACGCAATATGCCTACGACATAATGCACGAATAAAATACAGATAGTGCGAACGACTAGGTGTCAAATACCTACCTACATAAAGATCATTTTGTTGAAGCATCAAACATAAAACTGTAAGTCGTTTTCTTAAGTAATTTGTCTAATTCGAAAAATTATTTTGTTGCAGACGAACGACGCGTTAGGTAGCGCGTTCAACTGGGTCTACTTTGTGCCTCTCATAGTTTTGGGTTCATTCTTCATGCTCAATTTAGTTCTCGGTGTACTTAGCGGGTAAGTTAAACTTGTTTGACGTTTTTCCATCTAAAGCTATGGTTCCTACGTATAGTTCCAAGTGAGGCTGCTATATGCCTAGAAGGAACTTTCACATGACCACACCGTAAAGAGGGTGTGGTTTTGCGTACGTCCGGCCGCTTAATAACAGCTATCCTTGAAAACCATAAGCCCTATTTGTATCAACTCCTTCATCTTGGGATAAATTTTAAATGACCTCTATCACTACGTCTCTTTCTGTTTAAGGCTAAGGCCTTCAGTGTCGCCACTGCCATTAGTTTCCTCTCACAAAATAAGGCGGTTAAGTCTTAGTCAATAAAAGTAAGACGGTTGTAGGCTAATTCATTAATTAAATTTCCGTTTACCACTATTATACATGGTGTTTGTGACAGCAAGGCAAAAATTGATATGGCGACATCAGAACATGATTCTGAGGCGTAGTTTTCGCCCAGAAAATGTTCGCAGGAAACTTCATAAATTTTCCGGCATTTTTTTCATTTTTCCGGGAAAAAAATTGTGTAGTTCATTTAAGTAGGCCTCAGATAATGACTTAAAAACTAAATTTTAACCTATGGATAATTAAAAAAAAAAAATGGTTCTAAAAAAGTTCAAAAGACTAATCAACCCCAATGGAGAGTCACAAGTGATCCAAAAAACAGCAATGTATCACACAATAGCTAATAAGCCAATTTAACTAATCACAGGATCACCCGTGACAATTGGCGCGGAAAGCAAACATTGCGGATAATTAAATTTAAAATGTATTTCCTGCTAGTAATAACACTGTGGTATAACTCAAAACACTTGTTCAGTATTTTAGTATTTGCTTGTCTGTCACACACACCCTGTATTATAGGACTGAAATAATTAATATTATTTTTAAGTTCATTTATTTTATTCTTCTTGAAACACAGAGAATTTTCAAATGAAAGGGGTCGAGTCGAGAGACGCGAACAGTTTCAAAAAGAGAGAGCACGTTTGCTTTTCAACACAGATTTTACAGCTTATCTAGACTGGATTACCGAAGCAGGTCTGGGTTTTGTAGAATTTGCTAGAAATAATAACAATAAGTTTAGTAGATAGGTTATGGCAGGTTAAGGCAGTGTAGCTTCCTTTCATTGCAATATGTTCGAATGAATTCTATTAGTGATATTGCCACATAAATGCCAATTGAAGTTAAAGTCGTTGGCTTGACAACAGTAATTATGACCCAAGCTACGCTAGGATAAATATGGCCGGTTGGAGTGTCGCTAACGGTAGAAAAACGCTTCGACTCAAAATTAAACGAAAATAGATTTGTCCTCCTACTCCCGCTAGTCTACATTTCTCTCTAAATCTGTAACCATTTAAAATTGAAATTCATACCTATTTAACATTCAGATCAAAAGATATGGTAGATGATATGATCACAAGTAGGTAGGTACTGTTATTATGCACCATCATTTAAGTAGTTGCTAGATATCAATGTAAAACGCTATCTTTTCAGTGAGTTCGCTAAAGAAAGAGAGAAAGTAGAAAATAGGCAAGAATTCCTTAAGTTAAGAAGACAACAACAGCTAGAAAAAGAACTAAATGGTTATGTTGAGTGGATCTGTAAAGCCGGTCAGTATAAATTATATTTCATTAGATTTAAGTCCAATTTAAAATAAATTACTAATAATACATTCAATTTGTAGAGGAAGTAATATTAGCAGAAGAAAGAACTACAGAAGAAGAAAAAATGCACATAATAGAAGGTAAAAATATTTTGAACAATTTTACTACTGTTTGTCGTTGAATTGTGAATACTAAATTATGTTTCATATTTTTTAGCACGAAGAAGAGCAGCAGCAAAGAAAAAGTTAAAAAACTTAGGAAAAAGTAAAAGCACAGATACAGAAGAAGAAGAACAAGATGAAGACTGCGGAGATGATGGTGAGTTCAAACGTCATAATTTTGAATGTCTGTCTGTGTTGTGATCGAACTCATTGAACTTTCACTTCGATTTAACTAACAACTCGATAAACTTGATCTCAGAAGCATGGGTTTAACAAAAAAAAAGCATGTAATTTCTGCTCTCAAAACAATTATATGAAGTCAAACTATGCATGACATAAACTGAATCTTATTAAAGTAGTAGTTCATCTCCAAGAGTGTGAGTTTTTATTATATTTAACTTTTAACATTAGTACACCTTCTTCCAGATAAATCTTTTTTCGTGTCTTTTATTTAAACAATACTTATTAGAATCGTTATACGTTTTGAGATCACCATGATAATTTTTTCGAATGTTGCATGACGTGATACTAAGATTACTTTATGTACACTCGATATCATTCATTTCCGTACTCTATTTGTGTGTTGGTTGTTTTCAGTTCCAAAGAAAAAGCAAGGTATGGGATCAAGCGTGATTCTGGTAGACTATTCCTTTTCATCTTCTATGTAGTCAATTTAGACTAGACTTAGATGTAGGAATAGGTATTTAGTCCCTTAGAATAAAGTTATATGAGTATATTAGGTTAAAAGCTATGTAATGACATTCTCATAACATTAAAATGACTAACTTCAACTGATTGCAAATTAACAGCATAATTAATCTACAGTACCTATAGAAAAGAGGATAAATAAAAAATATAAGTACATAAAGTAGGTTAGTAGTGTTAGAATCATTAACAAGCTTTTCATAAACTGTAAAGCTTATTTTGTTAGCAGAACAAATTAGTCATGTAGACCTTAACATGTCGAAGACATCAAAATTATACAAGAAAATCCAACAAAAATATTAATTGTAACTAATATGATTTTCAACAAATTCTACTATGTACTTCAAAATACTCCTCTTTAATCATAAAACGTACATCACTATTTTATAATGTGTAGGTACATCAGTCACTCTCTTTCGTATATCTACAATCTACACTATCATGTAAGTTTTATAAAACGGTGTTGCACGTTTATGAATAAGAGTGATTAATATATTAAGTTAGGTGTTAAAAATATACTAAACGTAGGTAATGCCGGTGATTGTCCAGCTTAAATTAACTTTAAGTGCCTCAATAAATTAGTTATACCGCTAAATTAGCTGTAACCTAACAGTACTAAACGAATTATGCGAAATCAAAAGTACTCTGCTATGAAATCCAGTTGTTAGAAATTAGCTGAATGTATCCCCATCCCCTTTAGTTGGTAAGCAGTGGCATTAATCAAATAAAACCTTTTTCATAGAATTTGTATCCAATTTCATTAGTCATTTTCGGCACGGCGGATAACCTTTTAAAAACTTTGAAAATTCCAGCCACGAAAAATTTGCAATAAGCAAAAACATATCTTATGTACCAATGGTCATTAATTTGATTGTTGCCATTGTATAACCTACTTCAATTTATATATACCGATTCATATCTCTAAATCATATTACTATTTCCACAGGTTTTTTGAAAAGCAAATCACGATCGGCTGGAAAATGTGCGGACTTTTGGCGGGCAGAGAAAAGGTTTCGGTTTTGGATAAGGCACACAGTAAAGAGTCAGTGGTTTTATTGGTTCGTTATTGTTTTGGTGCTCTTCAATACCATCTGCGTCGCTGTTGAACATTATAGACAACCGAAGTGGTTGACATCATTTTTATGTAAGTAACATGACAAGTTCTCTAATATATGAACAATGTTTTGCATGGATGTAATTTTTTTTATATTTTTGTTTTAGATTGCGCCGAATATGTGTTCCTGGGATTATTTATGATGGAAATGTGGGTGAAGATGTATGCATTGGGACCTCGCATTTATTTTGAATCCTCATTTAACCGATTTGATTGTGTTGTCATATCGGGTTCCATTTTTGAGGTCGTCTGGTCAGAAGTAAAAGGCGGTTCTTTTGGCCTTTCTGTACTCAGAGCTCTAAGACTGTTGAGGATATTCAAGGTAAGATATTTCATTTCAATAACTTATATTCTTGTACAGTGTACACCTACTAGTTAGTTAGTTTACCTAACTACCAGTTAGTTTACCTAACTGTAATATTCTTTTCAGGTTACCAAATATTGGTCATCACTAAGAAATTTAGTTATATCTCTCCTTAATTCGATGAGATCCATCATTTCTCTGTTGTTCCTTCTCTTCTTGTTCATTCTCATCTTCGCTCTACTTGGAATGCAGTTGTTCGGTGGTCAGTTTAACTTTGAAGGGGGAACACCACCTACTAACTTCAATACATTTCCCATTGCGCTGCTTACAGTCTTCCAGGTAAATTAATATTACTATTTGTTTTAAATTTATAATTAAATAAACAAAGAATTTTTTTTTATATTTAGATCTATCTTCTTTTAACAGATTTTTTATCATTTACAAAAAAGCTGAAAACCTGTATTGACTTTGTGATCTATTTATTTCAGATCTTAACAGGTGAAGATTGGAACGAAGTCATGTATGATGGAATTCAGTCTCAGGGTGGCATTCAGAGAGGCATGATCTACTCCATGTACTTTGTTATTTTAGTGTTGTTTGGTAACTACACCCTGCTAAACGTGTTCCTTGCCATCGCTGTCGACAATCTGGCTAATGCCCAGGTAAGTTTTTGAACCAATACCATTAATTGTTTTCGCGAAACAAGGAAAAAACTAATTACAAACAATTGGAATGAAAATTTGGTCACAATACGTTGTCTATGTTGTTCGCGTGTAAATTATATGCTGATATGGTGTGCAAATGTTGCTTTTCATTCTTTACAGGAATTGACAGCGGCAGAAGAGGAACAAGTAGAAGAAGACAAAGAAAAACAGCTACAAGTAAGTTACAGTTTCAAATGTGTTAACTCCTGCACTGTATAGTATATTCCTTCATCCTCTGATGCTTAAATTGAGTTTACAAATAATAGTTTTAACCTCATAGCATGACTAATCACTTTTTCACAAGCATATAACACTTCAAGCCATTGTTGCATCGAGGATTGGATTTTATTTGTAAAATTTCGAAGTCAAAATTTATCGCTCTAAATTGAAAAATGTATTCCGGCTAATTAGGAACTGGAGAAAGAGATGGGTGCATTACATGCCGTGGATGGTACTCCACATGGAGACTTATGTCCTTCAACGCCTACGAGTAGGAAGGTAAAATTTCAATTCGGCGGTAGATGAGCTATGCTTACTTCTATGTACTGTCATTTGTGATGAGATCACCAAATATTGTTCATTTCATACTGTATCTGCGTCTGGTTATTTACATCATCGACTCTGAAACCACCCGCTAGAATACACTGCATGAATCCTGTATGTTTGAGCTTTAGTAGTTTGAGATATTCATGCACCTGATGGAAACGAAATTTGAACAGTATTAATGACTCATCACTATATTGACAGGTCAATGTGGCTTGTGTGAGGCTAATGTTCTAGGATTATTTCTTAGTTTTATTTTTTAATACCAGATGAACATTTTTATACTACTTACTCGTATAATCAATTAGTCTGATTTGGCACATTATAAGTTGGTTGACATGGCTTTTTGTCTTCATAAACATTAGAATCATTACAAATAGTTTTAGAAGTTATGTTCTCACATAGATAATCTCAAGCGATGAAAATAGTTCTCAGCTGTCATCACTCGCTCGATTATTCACGAACTAAATAAAAATGTATAAAACAGTATGCAGATTGCAAAGATGCTAGCGCTGCGGTAAACGGACCTCTTATTTTGCGATGAGTTTAGTAATAACCACATTCATTGAAAGAACTTCCTTCTGGCGCAGTCGGGTAAAAGTAGACATCTGTATATAGGTATTTGTAACGAAATAAGCACCTGTGTTCTATTATAGTAATACTTATGAATATAAGGTGTTTGTGACAGCCAGGTAAATATTGATATATTGAACAAGTACCACTGTTCTGAGTTATACGATAGTGTTATTACTGGCAGGAAATGCATTTTTAAATTGACTATCCGCAAAGTTTGCTTTCCGCGCGAAAATTGTATCGAGCGATCCTGTGACTAGTTTAATGGGCTTATTTCTTATTGTGTGATACATTGCTGTTTTTTTGGATCACTGTTCTGGGCTTGATATGTTGATTGCACTTTTTTGAGTGCAACTTTTTTTTAAAATTATGAATGGTTTAAAAATTTTCTTTTTAAACCATTATCTAAGGACTACTTAAACGATCTACACTATTTTTCTTTTAAAAAAATGGAAAAAAAAGTCGGAAAATTTTGGAATTTTCCTGCGAAAATTTTGAGTGGTTCAGAATGTCTGTCACAAACATCCTGTATATCTAAAAATAACATTTTTATTTTGAACATGTACTTAATTAAGATTTATAGTGATAAAAAAAATTACTTTATAAGGGTAACGGTTAAAGGTTACTTTGTAATAGATACTTAATTTTCGATTTTCAAATTTTACCACGGACCTTGAACTTCAGTTTATATTTTTCTATATTATCATATGAACCTTATAACTAGTGCACGAAACAAGTAAACATTGCAGTTCACTTCCACTTGCTAGAAATAAAAAAAAGCGATTATTAGTAACAAATAATATAAAAAAGAGACCTTTTAAAGCATGTGGATCATTATCGTCTTTAATGTTTTCAGAATAAAAAGAAAGAGGCCAAAAAGGATGAGGACGAGGAAAACACAGATGGACCAAAACCAATGCTGCCATATTCGTCCATGTTTATTTTATCACCAACGAATCCGTAAGTAACACAACTTGAAATGAAACCATTATTTATCTTCTCAAATCATGGTACTAACAATAAAGTTATTATTGCATCTATCGGATCAGTTGCATGGCAAACTTTGGCATTCGAGTAATAATAAATATAAATTTTCTTTTTATAATAACTACATATAGCTATTTGTAAAATATATTTTAAAAAAAATATTTTTTACAGAATAAGGCGAGGCGCACACTGGGTTGTAAATTTAAAATATTTTGATTTTTTTATTATGGTAGTTATATGTATGAGTTCTGCAGCATTAGCAGCTGAAGATCCAGTAGTTGAAGAGAGTGATAGGTGAGTATATATTTCAACTATAACTATGTTTTAAACTAAAAAAATAATCAAAATCCATTAACTGGAACATAATACATTGTTCTCAGAAGAAATAACAATTATACTCCCTAAAACTTGGTCTTGTATACCTATACTTATTTACTCTTAAATATTCGCTAATATACCTTTGATTAACCATTTTCCCATCTATTTCAGGAATAAAATCCTAAACTGCTTCGATTACGCCTTCACGGGAGTTTTTACCGTGGAGATGTTGTTGAAGATTGTCGATCTCGGCATCCTGTTCCATCCGGGAGCGTATCTCCGCGACCTGTGGAACATCATGGATGCCGCCGTCGTCATTTGCGCCTTAGTCAGCTTCGGTTTTGAAATCGGGTGCGTTATTTAATTCTTGACTTTCATTATCATCATCAGAGATAGCATCCTCTTTCAAGCTAACGACAATTAACATTATTATAAGTTACTTTTAAAAAGGCAGTTACTGTTTTAGCATAGTCATAATCAGGCGGGTTTAATTTTCCATGTTATATTTATTTATTTTACCTTTTTTGTTTCAGAGGCGTGAAAAAAGGGGCAGGGCAGAATCTGTCCACAATCAAATCGTTAAGAGTGTTAAGAGTGCTTAGACCGTTAAAAACTATAAAACGTGTTCCAAAGTTAAAAGCAGTGTTTGACTGTGTTGTGAACTCTTTGAAAAATGTCATTAACATTCTCATTGTGTACATATTGTTCCAATTCATTTTCGCTGTAATTGCAGTTCAACTTTTTAATGGTAAATTTTTTCACTGCAACGATATCAGTAAGAACACATTTGAAGACTGCCAGTAAGTATTATTCTTTTTACAAAGTTTTATTAAGTCTATTGACCATCGAGCTGCTGGTATATGATATGGCCATGACAATATCCATTATACTCATCATCGGCAATCATTTCTCATATTTTTGCATGTAATATCTACTACTACTAATATCTATTCCATAGCTAATAGTATTTAGAATTTCAAATTTGAAACAAAATCGCTCTTTGTAATCTAGTGTTATTGATTAGTGCACACGACTTGATATCCAAGGATCGTAACTTTTTCGAAGACCAACCCGTTCGGTAAACCCAATATAGGACTATCTCAATCTACCCAGTTTAACATATGTCATATTATTTTCATTTGTTTACTTTAAGTTGCAATATATTCGTATTTTAAATCTGCTTTATCATTTACAGAGGATGGTACTTTGTGTACGAGTCGAACAGTCTGTTACCTCGGGTGAGCAAACGCCAGTGGACGACGCAATCCTTCCATTACGATAACGTTGCTTCGGCCATGCTCACGCTATTCGCAGTACAGACAGGAGAAGGGTGGCCACAGTAAGTAGATATGATATTAAAATAACTATAAAGATTATAGACTATAATATTGATAAATCTGCCTGGAAGTTTAAATTAATCTTACTAAAAGCAAGCCGAAATCGTTTTAATTATGTAATTGTCAATCATCTAATACCTCATCTCATTCAAGTTTCAATAGACAAAACTCTCAAGACTTGATGATACATAGTTTAGAATTTAATTTATATTTGAATTCTTTATACACTTCCTTGCTGCTACTGAGATGGTTATTCTTTCACTACAGAGTACTGCAGAATTCAATGGCCGCCACTTACGAGGACCGGGGACCCATACAAAATTTTCGAATAGAAATGTCCATATTTTATATAGTTTACTTTGTGGTGTTTCCGTTCTTCTTCGTTAACATATTCGTAGCCCTGATTATTATCACATTTCAAGAACAGGGAGAAGCTGAACTGCAAGATGGTGAAATTGATAAAAATCAGGTAATTTATGTTAAATCTTGTAAAAATTATCTAAATCATCAAAACGAGATAAATATAACATTACATTTTATTATAATGCCTGAGATATCAAATTGGGTTATAATAAAAATGATAATAAATTGTAGGTTTGCTGTGTCGAATCGTGACCGTACTTTTTATTTTTCAGAAATCATGTATAGACTTTACAATAGAAGCGCGGCCTCTCGAAAGGTATATGCCAAGTAAACGAGGAAGTATTAAGTACAAAGTGTGGAGAATAGTAGTCTCTACGCCATTCGAGTATTTCATCATGACCCTAATCGTCCTCAACACTTTGTTGCTCATGATGAAGGTATGTATCCCAAACGCTTCTAAATGTTAGTTATTAATGAAGAGATTGAAAATTATTTAACAGAGCCAGGTACATTCACAAAGGGTGCTAACAGTAACACTACTACATGAGATCAATAAACGAACATTTAAAACAAAACATTCACACAAATGTGAAGTGTAGTATACACTAATCTGAATTAGAAGCTGAAAAATAGCCTATATCACAAGGCACCAAAGATCAATCAAATAGAATAGTAATGTTCTTGATCTCACTAAAGCTTGCACAATACCTTACTAGAGAGTGGTTGACATTTACGAAGAATGTTGCAAATAAAACAATCTCTCTGGTTTGGAAATGTTGGCATTAAAATATTAGAAACATGTATACGTCGAATATTTGTCAGCACTTTTAGTTACAAATAAACCCTTGTGAATGTTGTACCTATCCATTTATGTAATACAATTAATAAACTAATCAGTACTGCCTAGTTTAAGAAATATATACACAAAAACATACAAAACATAAAAATACACATTTTTGTATAACAGTAAACACTGTATCAGAATATTATGTGACGCATTAAAAAAACTACGTAAAGAGCCTATCCTGTCAAGTGTATCACCAAAATATTTTTTATTCCTGTGTTTTGTTAAGTGATCCTATCGTGGTTCCTAGCTTGCTGTTCATATACTATCTATGTATGTATAAGTGTTTATTGCACGGTATACCTATCATTCCTGCACATTTACAGCATAACACACACCAAAATTTTATTCGGTTACTTGTGCTTGAGAATGCACAATCTCTCTGGGACCAGTTAGGACGTGGCATGAGCCATAAATGTTGTTCGTGTTGCATGATGTTATTTAAGGCCTAACAATAAACTGTCTTCCATGTAAAAACATGCATGCTTGGTGGAATGACCTAACTGCCAGGCGTGGTTTTTGGTGGCCGTGGCTGCTTAATCTGAAGGGGTTTCTAAATTTTTATTTGAACACCAATTTATTCTTCATTTCTGTCTAAAATACCCAGTAAAGTACATGCGAACAAAATTTTTTTATTAGATTATTTACCTCAATTTTAATCTAAATCTGTCAAATATTATTTGCCAAATATCTATCTTTTTCTGAATCTCAGTATTTTGTCCAATTCTTGAAATTTACTTACACGTATATTTTAAATTACATCAATAGCAATATACCATTCATTTCATTATGATCCTGTTTTGTTTTTATTTTATCCGTATTATATTGTTATAAAATTAATACGTATTTAGCACGTGTCCTCACCAAACTGTCCTGTTTCTTCCTTGTGTTATTTTGAAGTATTGTAGTTCTTGAATATGACCGACATAAACTCATCCTAACATCACATAAATACAATTCTAATTTCCACTGTGTATGTATGAGTAATAATCTATTTTTATTGCCATGGGTTTATTCAAAACGTCCTGCACGTGAACACAAAAATGGCAGTACTATAATCAAAATGACCTCTACGCGGATATCCTCAAGTATTCAAATATGGGGTTTACTGGAATGTTTTCTGTGGAAACGGTGTTGAAAATCGTCGCCTATGGCGTCAAAGTAAGTACTCAAACACATGGTTTGAACTTACGCTAACATGGAAATATGAATACAAATGTACTCTTTCTGTTACTAACATGATTCTCATTTACATGACTGATGATACGAGTTATTCCGTCAAGTGGAGTTTCTACTTGATAAATCTGAGTTCTTCGATACAAGTCTCTATCTGTAACTAGTAAAATATTGTGCGAATAATTAATGCAATTATTGTGAAGCATGGCTTTTCCTGCTGCATGCGGCACCTGTATGTTTAAGCTTATAAATTACAAATCTAGCAAAGATTTCTACGCGTTCTTCTAGTCCCGACTTCAAACTTTTGCAGTGCGAGAATTCCCCTTATGCATTTACCTAGTAATCTATAAGGTATGATATGTGCAAGTATGTGAACCCATTGCTGGAATCCTGTTCCTAAGGTAAGTAAATAAAATACTTTAACTTTGTCACTTTTACATAAATTGTTCATAAGTGTTTATTTCTCTCTGGCTAAGAGCTGATGCCTCGGCATGTTTGTGACATATGCATGTAACGCACGTGCACTACCGCCACATTACTCTTGTACATTTAACAATAAAGAATTGGCTCAAATGAAACGTCAAATAAATAACAAAACACAAACACAATACAAAATTTACACTCTAATACAGATTGTTAACATTAAAATCTTTGATTTTTAGGAAGTAGAGGTAATAAAGCTTTAGAATATAACAATGATAAATGCTAGAAATGTTAATTACATTTAGTCCTCACTCAAAGAAACTAAACTCCTTAGTACCAAAATAATTATGTTTCTGTTAGATGTTTCAATTTTGAGACTTCATAATAAGATAAGTGGATCATAATTTTATTTAGTATCCTTAGCTGTAAATATCTTAAAATTAACACACCTAGCATTTTTTCTTAAAATTTTTTTCGTTAATGTTAAACAAATTGGTATTAATTTTGGTAGTTTCACGAGGCTCCACCGATACTCATGGACACGCTAACATTCATGAACTTCATCTTTACGTCCTTCTTTCTTCTCGAAACCGTTCTCAAGCTGATAGCCTTCGGATGTACGGTAAGAATTTTTAGTTCATCTTATAATATTTAATAAAATTTCGTTTCAGATTTATAATATTAATTATTTACTTGCTACTTTGAACGTAGAATACGACTTTAAGTCAACCTCACAAAAAGTACTGGCTGACTGAAAGTCGTTAAAATTTATTGTAAATATCGAAATATATATACTGAATGGTAAATGTATAGATAGATACCTACTTAAAAATGTTTTCGATATTTACGTGTATTAAGAGTATGCAATTCACTGTGTAATTATTTTTTGAAGTAATTTAGATTTTTATACTTAGAAACGAATAATATTCAATATGGACTTGAATATGTTCAAAAATTAGACGACGTAATGATAAGCCGCTTTTAAAGATATTTTTACTATACATTTTAAAGTTTAAGTTTAGATAAATATAACTTATACGCAGTTGTTCTGGTATGTAGATGGTAATAAAGAGACAAGGTATCTGTTTTGATTTCGTAATGTTTATAAGATAGAATAGAAAGTGTACATTTGTACAAGCGTTACCTAATAAAATAATACTGATGATTATATACTTTTTTTTTAACTTCTAAGGGTTTTCATCTTCATAACATGATAAATGTTTTTCCAGAATTTTTTCAAAGACCCGTGGAATACATTTGATTTTATCACGGTTATTGGAAGCATTATTGACGCCCTTATAATGGAATTTGGCGTGAGTATTTCTTTGTTACGTCATCTTCTGCTTTGCTTTAATTTAAATATAATTTTATATAACATTTTTTTATCTCATTTCGTTACATTATTGCTTTAGGTTTTTATTAACTTTGCCTAAGTAAAGAATATAACCTGATTCCAGACCGACCTCGGTGAAAACTGTGCTGACATATCCTGTCAGCAGGTAACAAAACAATTTCATTGCTAGGAAAAACAATAGTATTTGTTACATTTTTGATCGTTGATTTAGACAGTGTGTGTTCTGACGCGACTATATTTTTATAAGTAGTACTAGAATAACTTAGAAGCTACTAAATTGACATAGAATAACCGTAGTATTTACATAGGTATACCATGGTTTTCTAGGATAAATCTTTTATGTCTTGCTACGACGAATTTACATGTTTTATTATTTAGTTACAGTAGGTATTATAGTTTAAGTACTTTAACTATCAGATTTTCAAATGCTAGTTTTTGTGACGTTCAGTATTTAATTAACAGTATTTTTATTATTTTTATTATATTAGAATCTAAATTTAGACGTTAAAACATAAGTACATGTTTCAATATATATTTATTAACATCATCATTCTAATAATAGTCAAATTAGAATTATGTGTGTCGATATTAGATCGGATGTAGGTAACATAATTATTATATGCAAGAGAATTCAATAGATCATCAAAATTTTGTGTGTTTGAGTTATTTTTCAAGAGTATTAGAATTCACTCCGATGATTCCGATGAACTAATTAATTTGGTAAATTTTAGGAGAATACATTCAACGTTGGTTTTCTCCGCCTGTTCCGAGCCGCGCGACTGATCAAGCTGCTCCGGCAGGGCTATACCATCAGAATACTTTTATGGACGTTCGTGCAGAGTTTTAAAGCCTTACCCTATGTGTGCCTTCTCATCGCGATGTTATTCTTCATCTACGCCATAATTGGGATGCAGGTCTGTATCAATCCGTTTCATATCATCTGCTATTTCACTTAACTATGTTTATGTACTTACTAATATCTATGTCTCTGTTACTTCTGTTGTACCTAACTATACTTTACACTTCGACTTTGAGGGGACCAATTTGTAGTTTTAGAGTTATTAGCGTTACAAAATATTCGTAGATTTATTTCATATATTTTAAAGGTACGTAAATTTTTCTAAAATAATATTAGGTTCGTGTACAATTTTGTTATTAGATGACGTAAATGAATTTTTTACCTAGACATTCTAAGGTTTAGTTATATTAGGTTAGATTATCGCGATGTAGTATTTTACTTAATAGAATTTTAAATGTAATGTATTACATATATTGAACCAGTAGGCATACAATATTTACAATGGTAACAAGTAGGTAATTTTGATATAGGTACCCAATTTATTTAGCTAGATAACCAGGTTTACTTCATTAGTATAGTTTTTGCTGTCATTACCACACAAGTTGATTGCCCATCGCCACAAACTGAGGAACAGCGGGCATTGACACGTTTCTAATGACAGGTTTTCGGAAACATGCAATACGACCCAGACAATGCCATCAACCGGCATAACAACTTCCGAACTTTCGTGGGCGCACTCTTGCTGCTATTTCGGTGAGAGCTCAGAGACAAGCAGAGACTTATTAAGGCCTATATCTTGCGGCCCTCGATATGTTTGTGAACTCGAGTTATTTGTTTACACAGATGTCCAAAAAAACAAAATGGCTGATATATTTTATGTTCTGCTGAGATTGACTGTAGTTTTCATAATGTGTCTAGGTATATTAAAGACACTCGATCAAATAATCTCGAGTACCTTTTTGACGGATCCTAAATATAGGATTTTCAAATCTCCTAGGATATTGCTTGGATGACGATAGCGTTACGAAGAAAAAGTTTATGCTTTTCCTACAGGGTAGTAAAGACGCTACGAAAAAGTGCTTTCAATGTCGGCTGTTCACTATATCCGACATATTGTATTGTTTTTAGATATTCTTTGTTCAAACAAGAAGTCGAGTTTTAAGAGCTTATCGAGGGACACGAGAATGTAACGCCTCTCTCGCTGTTTCATAGACTGATATTTAGGAGACGTGGAAATTTGGCAAACAATAGAACGCATGGCACTAAAACTTTTACGGGTGTTGCATCTTGTTATTCGAAACTTACGTACCGAAAATCTGTCTTACTTTCACATGTGTATACTTACATCATTTCATATAACATGAGGTTTCCATTGCGATAACTTTACATTCGTAGATTTAGCGTATCTTTCTAGACTTCATTAATTTATCCTCTAATGGAATGAAGTTGACCTTTGCATCTGATTTCGTACATTATATCTAGAGATAGAAGTTGTTTATTTTTGTTTTAGATAATATAATATTAGCGGTAGACAATAGTTGAGTCGTAGGATAGTTAGGTATTGTGTAGAATTGTTTACGGGGTATGGTGCTTAGGAAGATCAGGTTTTTACACGTAGGTACTATTGTCACACAAATATTATAACACTATTGTGTCTTCTTGGACACAGGTGTTTGGCAATATAGAGTTATCAGCCGACTCAGATATGAACAGACACAACAATTTTCGAAGCTTCATCCAAGCTCTCATGCTACTGTTCAGGTAAGATCAGTCAATTATTAAAATAATAACTTTTTTGGGATTTACACGCAGTACACTGCAAGGAATGTTTCAACGAACTACAAGATAAACTCTTATTGCTTGAAAAACATCAAATCTCTTGGTTAGATTAACTAATGTTCAACATTAAACACACTGTTTTGGTTTGTGTCGCATTGTTCTTATAAACTGCATGGATAAAGTGCACGAGTGTAAAAAACTAAATGTCTTTAATTGTTAAATTGTAATTGATATGTTAATGCCGCAGTATCTATTAAAATGTTATAACTTTGAATGTGGTTCTTAGTACCGTTGTGTACAGTATTACAAGTTGCTGTGAGATTTCTGTTCTGTCTAGATGCGCCACGGGCGAGTCATGGCCCAACATCATGCTCGCTTGCCTCAAGCCCGCCAAGTGTGCCAAGGAAGCCGGCAAGAGTTCCTCTGAGGTTTGCGGGAGCACCCTAGCATACGCCTACTTTGTGTCATTCATCTTCTTCTGTTCATTTCTCGTAAGTTCCTACTATTTATATTGTATTAAGTTTGATATTGTATTGGCTGTTTCTCTTCTTTTGTACATGAATATGTTTCCCACAGATGTTGAATTTATTCGTTGCTGTCATCATGGATAATTTTGATTATTTAACGAGGGATTCTTCTATCCTTGGAGCGCATCATCTCGACGAATTTGTGAGAATATGGGCGGAATATGATCCAAATGCCACGTACGTTTAATTTTTTTTTAAATATAGTTGTGCATTTTAAGATCAACTGATGCAGATCAAAGAAATTGCTCGATTTTAAAACTCTAACAAGAGTATTTTGTTTCAGCGGTAAAATCCTTTACACAGAAATGTACGATATGTTAAAGAATATGGATCCACCGTTGGGGTTTGGTAACAAATGTCCAAATAGATTAGCTTATAAGAAACTCATAAGAATGAATATGCCACTAGACGACGAGGGTAAAGTAAATTTTACAACAACATTGTTTGCCTTAATACGAGAAAATTTAAACATCAAAATGAGATCACGTAAGTACATAACTTAACATTTTAAAAATAGAATGTAAATATCTTAAAGGCGAAGTTAATGCAATAACGGATATCGTATTTTTAGCTGATGAAATGGACCAGGCAGATTCGGAACTAAGAGAAACGATAACTCACATATGGCCGTTGCAAGCTAAGAAAATGCTGGACTTGCTTGTACCTCGGAAAGACGTCCTCAACGCGGGTAAACTAACAGTAGGCAAGATCTACGCTGGCCTGCTTATCTTAGAGAGTTGGAAGTCTACCAGGTTTGGCCAGACTGAACCACAGGGCGTCCCGGTAAGTCCTTGTAAATCATTGCACTTCTTTACTTTGAATGTATATGTTTATAGTGCGAGATTGTATATTAGAGCCGTTTATAAAGTTGTTATAGACCTACATATATAAATACGTTTTACTTTAGAAATACTTTATAAACAGCTGTATAAATAAAATGTAACTGTTATAATGATTTTAAAATGTAAAAGAACATTAATTACAGGTTGCGTAGAATAAATGAAGCCAGAGTAATTTTTGGCTATATTTGCCTAATGTACAGTTTATGTGATTTTGAGCCAAATGTAAATTATGTGGATAGGTGACTACTAAAGTTGACAGTAGTGTTTGTTATTGGCCCCTATAACTCCTCACATTAGTTACTACTTATTGAATATTATAGTTAGTTTCATAGAGATTGCTGTGTTGTCTACCTGTGGATGTATTGTTGTTTACATTGCCGAACCAAAAACATTAAAATCATAGGATTTGTAATGTTAGTATCCTTATGTATTCTCCATTAGATATATTCTCCTCTCTCTGATTGGCTCCCTCGTGACGTTTAGCCTGACGAAGTGCATTCAACAATACAGAGTCACTTTAGATGAAATCGACTCTTAATGAGTCGACTACATTTGTGGTTTACTTTTCAGGCATTCAGCGAGAATAGCCCTACGGCCAATCAGCCGGTAGTATTAATATATTTTACGGAACGAAACTTTGAATACTTTTTTCTTGCACTACTCTAGATATTTTATTTTGTTTTATTGACTTCTTCTAGCATCGTGTTTTAATAGGTATACTGATTTAATAATGCAAAAAAAATACCTGCAACTATGACCTGAAATCACGATCTATTTCAGTTATTTCAAAATCTTTTTTGTTTTCATAAAATTGGCCAACCCAAGCGTAGATTTTTAGCGATTAAGATAAACATTTATTTAGTTTTAGATAAGATGTCGCACTTGATATGATTGTTTAGGCAAACTTGTGCGTGTCAGCACATATTTGTCTGTCAAGTGTCCATCGGGGCTTCGTAAACCACAACATAGTGATCTGTCCTATAGTTGCAAAATATAAGTCGTAGGCGTAGTAGCCATGTTGTTTGATACTTTGTCTAGTAGAATAGATTATCCTATAGTAGAATTGTATACTGTCTTCCCCTGTTGTGACGTTTGGCTCGCTACGTCTTCTTAATATTTCTTGTTATGACACTGCATCGATAGACCCTATATCATTATGTACTGTAATTGAAATATTTGCATGGTTTTCCATTGCAACCGTTTGATAAAAATCCTTATTCTGGCTTTCGAAATCATATTTCTCTTTGTCAATTATTTTTCTTACATTTTGGCTCAATTCAAAGTTTTAGTCAGCCTAATTTAAAAATAAAAAATGCTTTGCTAATCTCTCATTTGCCTCCTATCATTAATATTGTACTATAATTGCATAACCATATTCTGTTAATATGACATTATTCTCAAATCTGCGCATGCTGGAGAGTATTAAAATAATATTTTAAAATTTATTTTTTAATAAATGAGCGCAATACGTTTGTTTTAATATCGCCTCTGGCTTCAAACTCTATTGTTGCACACTTTCTTATATTCTGCACAATTGATCGAACGAGGTTGCTTGTAACTTACGCTCTACGGTGAAAAGGTTAGGTACTCTACCAACATGTTAGGGTTAGGAATATACAATACAAACAGAACATTAAACCACATGACATGCTAGACTTTAATTATGTAACAGTTATTTTCCCAGATACTTGTAGCCGCATTCATACCACTAACATTACATTTGCCTTCATGTCCATTGGTTGGAATACTGTACACTGACAAGTTACACACATCTTAACACTCGATGCTCCAGCATGGACATGATGTATGGGATAGCGCAAACTCATGTAGGCTTTAGCCGGTAGTGACTCGGGGGAGTCAGTGTGACATGAGTGTGCGTGACGGGTGGGTGGTGACGTGATGCATGGTGCAGAAGGCGTCCTTCTTTGACTGCCTGTTGGACGTGGCGGCGGGGCTCGGGCCCGGCTCCCGAGCCGGCTCGTTGAGCCACGAAGGTCCGGCAGTTGCGGCGACAGATGGCCATCCAGATGATCCCCACACTCTAGCCAACCTAGCGCGGCGCAGCACAAGAAAGTCGCACAAGTAAGTAGTTTCTTATTTTATATTGCAGCTCATTCGTCACATGTTAAGTTTTATATAACCTACAATTAAAAAAATACTTTACTCGTAAGACTAACAATAAAGTTTATCTAGTTACTTTATGCGGTGTGGATTAATATGTAGAGCTCCGATTGTCTTTTATTTTCAAATAGTTGAGTAACCTGGTTAATGTGACAATCTTAAGCTAAAAAGCTATTGAACTAATGCTATATCTCTATTGTTTCAGGAACAGTAACAAAAAGGTGAATACCTTTCACAGTCGGGTGACCCAATTCATTGTTGTTACTCAGAAAACCGCTCGATAGCTAATGTCAAATGCCATCGATGTCCCCACAGTTCATTCTAATCCAGTAGACTATCGTATCGTACGCGTTAAAATTAGTGTTGTGGGTTTTAAACGTGGGTTTATTACAATAGATAGTCGGTGTTGTATTTATGTGTTGAGAGCTTAGAGTCGTTGTTCGGTGTTAAACCCCTAACAGACGATTGGACGTTACGTTCCTACATACCTCTGGAGTTAAGTAAAACTATGCTACTTATATGTCAGTATATATTACTGGAGCACTATTTGTTGTTTTAAAGGTGTAAGCGTCCATTCAATTTATACTGACAATAGATAGTCCATAATGGTTTTAATTTTATCCATCGGCATGTAAGCTGCGTATAAGTTCAGCCATCTATAAGGGCTTTTAAAGTAACATCAAATAATGTTGTTGAATATTAGATTTATGAAATTCTCTGGAAATATAATGTTTAGGGGCTTAGGCCCGAATTAGATGACGTATAATATATTATTAATGGTGAACGTTTTAAAGATTACAGATGGTTGATGTGTAGGTAAACAAATAATAAGTAATGTAGGATTTGATTGTTTTATAATGTAGATTTTTATCTGATATATTTTATAGTAAGAGTAATTTTGAGAGAAATAACTTTTAGCTAATTATTTTACTAAGAACGTAAATATAGAGAATGCTCTAATTTTTGGGGGTGGTTGATAGATTGATAGTTTATTTCTACGAATAGAAAATAGCACTTCCACATCTATACATTAACATACATTACATGACACATGATTTCAAACATGTTCTACATTAGAAAACCGAATATACATATCCTGAACTGCATAATATAGATAGCATGTCCTACTTATAGATTGTATATTTAACAGCATGGTATTCTACAAATTTTGTTTACAATAATTTAATAGTAAAAAGTAAACTTGGTAAGTAATTTGTAAAGCACGAGCACCGTATATGCATGGAAGCAAATTAGCACTTAAAGTAATGCATGGACTGGTTTAGGTTACCATTTTGTAAATATGGGACAGAAAAGGCACTTCCATAGTTCCAATAGGTCGATCAAATATTTGGAATGACCTCTTCCAAACTTGAATACAGTTTTAATCAAATCTTATTATAGGTGTTGGAGTTGCAAGATGTTGGATCCCATCATGGGTCTATAGAATCGTTAGAAGACGGTCGGTTACAGGCAACGCATGTATACCAGAACGGTCACCAGGGAAGGCAGGGTTCTTTAAGGTACATTAATTAACACATAGTAATTATATAAACATCACAATAATAGTTATAAAGCTGAAGAGTTTGTTCTACTCATTAATTTCTAGAACAATCAGTTGGACCACATTTATGAGGGTATAGACTACTTTTATCCCAGCATAATGGTAGAAAATATCGTTGTATGTGTTTTGTGTCCAGATATATTGTTCAGTATATATTATTTATTTTTTGTTTTATTTTATAGCATCATCATCGAAGAAGTAGAATCCAATGTTAGCGTAGTGACGGGTATGCTTAGAAAGAAAATATTTTAACTAACATTTATATACTTACGTACTAAATTCTTACTAATTGACTGATAACATATTTTCCCTACTAATATAATTAATTACTTACCTACCTTTATAATTCTCTAACCATAAAATGAAAGTATGTAAAAGAGATGTTGCATGATAGTTTATGTGAAGAATAAATTCAAGAAAACTATCTCAAGAGGAGCTACAGTATCCACTACATATTGGTCAATAGATAAACCTACTTACTAATTGAGTGGTTGCAGACTGGGTATGGGAGCGAAACTAAAATCATAAAAGATTTTCATGTAACCAGAAATAAATTTTGGGAAAATAATAATTATGACCTATGCTGTGTCCCACTGCTGGGCAAAGGCCTGCCCCATTTGAGCCCACATTTGTCTTGTTCCCGCTATAGTGGCCCAATCCGGCAGAAACTTAACCAGGTCGTCCCTCCATCTTCTCATTTAAAAAAAATATGAAGTTGGAAACATTTTTTTCTTTAATTTCGTTTCTTTTATAGATACGCATACAAAATATTGTAAGAAAAAATACCAAGCTCTACAGGGTGTAAAAAGACAACAATGTTTTTTTAATACCTCGTATTCTTTGTAAGGTTACAATCATTTTCTTCTATGGAACCAACCCTGGGAAACGACAAAAAAACTATGAAAAAACTGTAATTTTATTGAAAGCAATGTATTCGTTTGATGCGCAAAGTACAAATGTACCTACAAAACTAAAATTATAACATTTTGACATAGTATCTTTGAAAAAAATGTTTGTTAACCGATTTCAGATGGATTTATGTAAAAAAATGATAATGTCAATGTAACTTTGGACCTAAATATTTTGGAAACCCGAGGTTTCCCAGGGGTGCTTCCATAGAAAAAAATTGATCGTGATTTTACAAAGAATACGAGGTATTAAAAGAACAAAGTTGTCTTTTTACACCCAGTAGGTACTGCTGGTTCATCTACAAATGAGCATGACTGATTGACGCTATGTGTAGACCAACCTATAACACTTATCAACATATTAAATTTATCTTCACAGAAGGACACCAAGCCCAAGAAGAAGAGGCCACTACGGCGGCTACCACCACGACATCGGTTTCTCGGACACCGTCAGCAACGTCGTTGAAATAGTCAAGCACGAGCACCAACGGCACGGACGAACGCACCGGCCGCCGCATCACTATCACCCGCATGGTAGGCGCTCTTATATGACTATAACGTTATGTTAATTTTGATTTAAAGGTTTTCTTGATAACATGCGAAAAAGATTATTTATAATGATATGATTACGATTCGCCGAAACGACTTTGCTAGAAAGCTGTATTAATAAAAACAAAGGGTAAAATGCGCAGGGACTTAAGTTTTCGACGATTATGATATCGTGCAATGCATGGAATTTGATTTGTTAATCATAAAGGTATTTTCCCTACGGAGCTGTCTGTACTAAAACTTAAGTAAGTTATATTTTCTTCCGATTTTTCAGCAGATCAAATATGTAGCAAAACTTGCGATTTTGCTATGCAGCTATAATGCTTTTTACTTAGTAAATTATGCATTAACCCAATGAACAGTGACCGATTTATCCTCACGGACGGGGATGTCCCGGATTCGAATTCAAATCCGAAGAACTGTGTGCATGAGCACATCAGTGTGTTGACTCGATCTGAGATCACTCTCTCATTGATCTTTACTGACCCAATTCTTTGTGATTTAAGCCGTAATTAATTATTTGAGTGATAAAAGTTATGTACTTATTAGACCCGAGTGCTTTTATTTCTAATCACATTTTACATTAGATGTAATAACATTTAAATATACTTAATGCCGACTACACCAATTGCAACGAGCTACATACCAATTTTTTTTTATTATGTTAATATGTTTGTCTGTTACGTATCTTAGACAGGACTAATAATGAATAGGCCAAAAACTACTGGACCGAACCGTTGTGGACCACATAGCTTCCCGATATCATAGCTCCACAATATTTTTTTTTATTATGTTAATATTTTAAATCGGGCTATTGTCGGATTTCCCGAAATACTACGAAACCGTATGAAGCTATGATAGTAAGGGATTAGAACGGATTTCCCGAAATTACGTATTTTTCGGTTATATGAAGTTTATATTTCCTGTTTGCGTTTTATGATATATATTTTAACTGTATATAAAATAATATGACAGACATTCAAGTGTTATCTAAATCAGAATCAGTGATGTGTTACCGTGAAATAGTAACAAACTTAATCACTTATTCATTGAAATTGAATACCTTTAAAAATAAGCTTAGATGAAGTTTTTCGACCGAACAATACAACTATTGTATCAATTAAATTAGGCTTTTTCTGGTTTTATCTGGCTTAAGATTATTAACAAAAAAAAAACAGTTTTGCAAACATTTTTCTTCTCATGAAGGTACTCTAAAAGTTAAGAAGTGGGAAGTCTAGCTTACAGTAGAAGTAGTATAGTAAGGTAGTACTTTTCTTCTCCTGTAGCTATTAAGAGTGAGCATAATGATACGGCTAAAAATAATTTAATTTTTTAGTACTTATGTAGTGTACATTTTCAATTACTATCACTACGCTAAATCTGTATGTGTGAACACTGTAGAAAGTCGTAATTCATACATAGTCATAATTTTTTCACTTGAGCGTATTTTGTAAATTCGTATACTTTAATTTACATTAAGTACACACATTATAATTAACATAAGTTTTCAACATTACTCATTATTTAAAAAGTAATTAAAACACAAAGTAAATTCAAATTTAAAAATCCAATTTGCCTGCTGCATGTAACGATTGGTGCCAAAATTTATCTGTACTTACGCACACATTTCTGCATTAAATATGTATTTTACAATAACCAGGTGCTTAGCATGTGAAGTACCACTCATGCAGCATGCAAGGCTTAATATTCCCGTGATCTATGCAGAACATGCTACGCGAGGGACATTGTCTAAACCTAGTCTGGATCCAGCATACTTTCCTATCATCTAGTGACATAAACACAACTTCCTAATAGCTCAGTCCGTTCCTTGATTTCCTATTTCATACCTTGACACGCCTTTAACCATAGTTTAAATATTATTAAGTGGGTCAACTCACCTATGTCACCTATAATAGTTTGTAACAGTTCCATCTAAGGCAAGACTATTTTTAACAATGATAAAATGGTAGGTACGTAAAACGATGACCTACTTCATGATATCTATTCTATGACCGAACCGACACCCAAAACTTAAAGAGTCGCCTTTGTGAGCATGGAAAAGAGGTTAGTTGGTAGGAGACAAGCGTGGTGGAAGGTACATGAGGTATTCCTGACGACAGGCAAGGAGAGACGGTCGCTGTACCCTACCACGAACCTGAACGTGCCCTCGCGGTCGCCCAGCCCGCCCCACCACTCCTACGGTGAGATCCACTCGCCACTCCTCATTTACACCGGAATCGCGTATTCCAGTAACATCATTACACCGTAGGGCAAGCACGAACTTTTTCACATAATATCCGTCGTGTAATGTCGAGTAGAATAGCACTACCCCATGTCTGCCCGTGAGCATCGTAAGAGATTAAGGGTTTCCAAACTGTGTTATGAACATAGCCCGAAAATCACACTACGGACCGCAGGCGGCCCAGTGTGTGCAAAAACCCCCCATGGCAGTAGCCTTGTGACGTGCCTTAGGGAGGGTAATGTACGAGTAATAGTCACATTGTCAAATATTATAAATTTTGTTGGCGTTACGGAGCGTAAAAAAGTTCGTGCATACCCCACTAGAACGTAAGACATTAAGTAAGTATCGAACACGAGATGGTCGTAACCTACCGACTGCGCCAAGCGATATTTTATAAAACTCGTGTTCTACGCATACTCATTATATTTATATAGGGATAATAATGTAAGAACTCTATAAAACGTGTGAACTAAACTCGAATAAGGCAACAATAGAGAAGCCATTCTAATAGATACTTTTAACTTACAAACGTAAGGGGATTATTGAAAAATATTTTTCAAATTAATGTAAAGCAAAGGTTCTAATTTAATATTTATTGACCACAATAATGTGTGTCCTTGGACCCTATGCTAGCTTATATGGATGTCGAAAATCTAGCAAAATAGTAAAAATATACGTGCCTAGGAAGAGCGCAAAGAAAATTTGTGTAAGAAAATTGTTTGCACATCTGTTCCATAACGTTGGATCATTTGATTACGACCCCTGTTATTTTTCTTGATTTTGTCCAAAAGTCTATCTATTTTATAACAATTATGAGTATCTATTATCCTTCCCATATTTATTATCATACTATTATGTGGGTAATCTGTGCTGTAATCGGTAATGGAACTATCAAATTATTCACAAAGCAGTCTGGGCCTCGATTATAGGTGTAGATCGAGAGCGGGACCGGGAGCGGGAACGAGAGCGCGAATGGCGGGAATGGCGGGAGCGGTCGTGGGAGCGAGAGGGAGCAAGAAGAGGTCGCGGTAGGCAGCTGCCGCCGACGCCCACCAAGCCGTCCACGTTGCAAGTGAAGCAGCAACCGCCGTTCACACGCATCAACCACAGTCCCTCGCACGTATGTAACTACTCGATACATTTAGGACAAGTGACGTAAGCCTACGTAATCCCAATATTTATCTAACATTCCTTAGTACTCAAATACATAGCTCTCGTTAATGGACAAAGTCCGAAAGTGACAGACATAGTCTAGAAGTGTAGCAAACTGAAGTGGCATTGGGCTGGTCACAACTGTCCTATAACCGATGGACGGTGGAAAGACCGGCGTTGAAAGTCCGATGACTTGAAGAGGGCGGCTGGTAGTGACTGGATGGAGGGAGATCGAGCCTTGCGGCATGGCCTGGGGGAAGCCTACATCTAGCAGTGGACTGCCATAGGCATGATGCATGTATGTAATACTAAGTGACGGCTAGGTTGTGATGTCAACATGATGTATCATGCCCAAAGTGCTAGATTTTGTTTTCTGAACTATGCAACTGCGAGACACACGTAGATTGTCGACGACTAGTACCATAGAGGAATAAGATGTAGACATAGAGTGCTAATGTCATACCTTGACACTTAGATCATATTAGTGTAATGTATAGTAATGTAATACATTACTAATGTACTGTAACGTATAGTAATGCAATCTAAGTGCCAAGGACTGGAATTGTGAGGCACCGAAAAGTATAATGGTGCATCGAAACTGTTAGTATGAGATTAGCACTCTATGTCTACATCTTATTCCTCTATGCTAGTACCAGTGATCGTATTGGGTACTTAGGGATGTGATTTGTAATTGAATCTAACCTAATATTAATATCCTCACATTACAGTTGTCGTTAAGGCATACGATACGAGAACCCGTAGAGCCTTCAAACGACGAGTACGAGTATGGCAGAGAAGTTGAAAGACTGATACACCGAGACTATAGATCTAGAGAAAGGTATGATTTGTTCCTCGCACCACTATATTAATTCTTTATTTACATTTAATTGCTATATGTTTACCCATAAAAATTTGAAATATACACGGAGGGAACGCTAGCACATAATGCAAAACTGAGTCCAGTGCTGATGCGGGGCTTTACTAGCTGCATCTCTTTCCGTGCATGTTGTAAGACTTGACTAAGGCACTCAGGGGCGTTCTCTCGGGCTGAGCTCTCGGGATGAGTTAGCAAAGCTGTATAACCTCCTTCGTGACCGGGTGCTTAGACAATATAACACCGATTGGCATCCACGTTCATTGTCGCGACAGTTCTACCAATGGCGTTTGGAATTCATCACGTGATTTGATAAATGCTAGTTTGATTAAGGCCCCAGTTCTGGCTACCCCATATTGGGAATACAGCCCTATCTATGAAGTCTGCCACATCTTGGGGATACAGCCCTATGTATAATGATTAACCCATTCGGGAACATAGCCGTGTGCATATGTTCGTATGATTCCACCCACAGACGGGGTAGAGGCTACGAGTCGGAGCGGTCCGTCCGAGCGTACGAGTCGGCGCCGCTGAGCTACGAGGCGCCGCTCAGCTTCGAGGCGGCGGTGGCGATGGGGCGCGGCGGCTCGCGTGCGCTGCCGTCGCCCGGCGCCGCGCCGCGCCTGGCCAACGGCTACAAGCCGCGCGCGCGCCACTCCGACTCGGACGACGACGACTGGTGCTAGCGGCGCGGCCGCGCGCGCTCGCCGCGGGCCGTGCGCGCGCTCCAGGCTCCGCACCCGCACACCTTCTGACGCGCGGACGTTCAATCCCTGACGTGTGTACATAAACGACTCTCGTTGCTCACTGACGCGCCGCACGCGGCCACCTCGGTGGCCCTGCATCCAAATTCTAGTATTTACAAACTTTTGGAATATTTAATTTTTAATTCGCTAAAATTTTACTCTTTCATTTATATTACGGTTAAGGTAATCGAAGTATGAAACAGTGCCAGACAACTCGTTTGCGCTAGGATTTTTACATAAATGAAATTATTAGTCTGTATTGTAAACGTAAAGTTTCTAATTAAATTTGCACTACGTAAAGTCTACGTTATATCGCCTGGTGGAACGGCGAGGTCCGGGCCCGCGGGTCGCTCCGCTCCGTTTCACGTTCAAGTTAGAAGTTGGGAGAAACACTAGCGATTCATCGTCAACAAATTAATACTAGTATTGTATAAAATATTTACATAGAAAATAATTTTATTAGTTAATATACTAAATATAATTACATTTTTTTATTGAATTTGCTGTCCTTCCCCCAAGTGCTTTATACCTACGTTATTTAAATTTAAATACAATAAATATAAATATTAATTGTATGTGAACTTTGAAATTATATTTCTCAATTCATAAAACCTAAATTGTTAAAATTTATAAGTATACATGTGTATTTCGTTTAAGATTTCAATGCCTGGTAATTCTACATGAAAACCTAAACTATTTCAATAATTGAAGTACATCTGTCCTTTATCATTAAACTAACACTAAAAAGTTATTAATGCGAAAAATGTTTCACCAGTTCCGGTTAAAGAAAAATAAACGTTGGTTAAAACAGAAACACAATATTCCGTGTAACACCATTACCACGCATTGATCTTATAAACAAGTCGCTACAATATTGGTTTAATAAAGTGCGTGGGTACAATACACCTATAAAATTTGAACTTCATTATTATTTGCTTTAAATAAATGTCTTGTGAAAATAATTATTTTTAATTTTATTTGGTGTAAAGAAATGGGTTATAAATTATAATATAGCAAAAAAAAATTAACACAAGTTTATTTAAATCTGCAGTTAATTTTACAAGTTTTCGTTCCTAATAATGCGGACTAAACAATCATTGTTACCACGTCACGAAATTTCCGACCAAAATGTAGCGACTTTTGAAAATCTGTTCATTTGTTAGATAATTTAGTAGATACAGTTATTTACCCTACATAATAATGTAATGTCATGTTTATCTGCCTGATTGTTACATGCCTCTGGCTTGCACAAAACATGCCTTATAATTGGTTTTCTAGAAGAAACGAACATGAAACGTCATTAAGATCCGACATAATAAGAGAATGTATTTAGTTGTATAATATGTTGCATAGTTAAAAAGCCCCATAATAAACGAGAGTATTAAGGAAACTGTCTTTGAAGTCTGCAATCTTCTTAATTATTACCAAAGTAGAGATAAAGCGACCATCAGCATCCTCCTTAGCACTCTTGTTTACTTGGCCGTTATAAAACTCCAGTGTCAGCTACTACTATTATTCCACTAAAATGACTAAAATTAAGGAGTGCGAGACTAGGTCAATGTGTTGTAAACTGTGTATAAATATTTATTTATGTACTATTATGTATAATCAAAGTATGTGGATATTAAAACAAAACAAAACCTCGAAAAGTTACCATAATGTATGCAGTTATGTCATGATTTTGTGCTAGTCACTGGCGTATCCATTCGGCAGCTATAGTGCGACTTGGATCTTGACGAATGTGAGTGACAGTGACAAAGAAGGTTCTTCGTCTAAATTAAGAGACGCTTGTTAGCTATCGATTTAGTTATAAACTCCTTTGATATAGATAGATGATAGATATAGCTAACGTGTGATTTATTATTTACTAATTTGTATCGTTAATTTTATTTAGCTCCATGAACATCTAGGGCAGGGGTTCCCAAACTTATTTTGTCTACTGCCCACTTTGAGAATAAATTATTTTTTAGCGCCCCCATTTTTTCTCCTACTTAAAAACTACTATAACTCCCCAAGCCTCTATACAACGCCAGAATTTTTTTCTGGTTCTCTTACCGCCCCCATTTAGGCTTGCAGTGCCCATCCCCCACTTTGGGAAATGCTGATCTAGGGTGTCATTATTGAGAGACGATAAAACGTAGCCTAGTCTAATTTAGAATTTAACATCTATCACAGTGTGTAACGCAACGATTATGTTCGAATTACGGTCGCAGATAATATTGTGTTGTATACTGAGCGTGAGTTTACAATTCGAAGTCGTTTACGTTATTGCAAAGTAGCCAACCAATCACATTATCGCGTTGAGTATTTAACGTTAACGCGAACGAGTTCAAAGTGAAAACTCACTCTAAGCCCACAGTATTTGGCATTGATAGATATTTTTTTCCATGTCACCACATTTGTTTAGATCCACGTAGGTGCATGTTATCTCTAGACATGGCTATTGTACTCTATGCGCTTTTCATTGATAAAAGCAACGAAAATTTACAATCTAACTCTACTAGGTACTCGTATACCCTCAAATAACGTTTATATCATAATCTCATTGCAGATTATTGTTATTTGCCCAATAAGTATTGTGTATAAGTATTTTAATACGTTATGAAGTAGCTTAAAGTATGTTTGTATGTGTCTAATGTCTGCTTGTGTAACTCTACTGATGATATTGTTATTTTCGATTCGAAATAGCGAAAATTTTGACATCTCCAACACACGATAATCTTTCAAGATAGGTATAATAACAACTTCTCGATAGAAAATTATTAATACTGAATTTATTGTTTTATCCAAGGTAATTTTGGTTAATTAATACGGTTACAAGACCATTATTCAAAATATTAGCCAAATATGAAATCAAAACAGTTCTGTCCTAACTACCAATTTGATTTAGACAGAGTTAATATAAAAATAGTATTAGTAAGAATGAAATGCATAATATAAATGGCATATTATAATTATGTTTTGTATAGTCAAAAATCTTTTCACAGAAATCGATTAAGCCGCCTATTCGTACTCGGTTGATCGTCGTGATCTTGCCTTGTTAAAACAAAAGCCTGTAAGCAATAAACACAAAATAATAATGCAGTTTCAAAGTAACTATTATAATATTTACAACACACTTAATGGTCAAATAAAAATAGCAGAGATAGTAAACTATTTAAAATAAACGTATTAGTATAGTACAATAGCGTATGTCATAATCATTCGATCATCATGAGCATTTGTTACAAGGCATGTTGTAGGTTACGTACGACACTTTAGTATGACAAAATTGTAAATACATGATTTTCTGTGATAACATGATGAAAAAATAAGAATATTATTAGTAGATCTGAGTGATTGCAAAGAGAGTTGATCATTTCTACTGAAAAATGTGTATTTAGGGATCACCTGTCTATTGGTTATGTGGAATCGACTTATAGTACAAAACGGGAACTTAATGTAAAATTTTTGATGGCAATTGCACCTAAATAAGCGCTGATTGATATCAACGTATTGTCCGATGTATCTGCAATATTGATATCAGTTGACGAATTAAATCATCATAAAGTTATCTAAGGTGTAAATGTGCTATATCAATGGTTATTTGTGAATCGTTACCATTAAGAGATCTAACCATTAAATTGTTTTAGAAGTTTTGTACGCAGTCTAATGACAGTTTATTCCTGAATAAACAGTTTGTAACCGTAGTCGCCCCTAGTCAAATCGGATATTATTCTCTCTTCATATTTTGATTGTTGTTGTTTGTTGCGAATGGCAGGAGCCGGTTGTATAGCTTTTAAGTGAGTTTCCTTTTTATATTTTACCTTTGTTATAGCTAGTGATAGTGCAAAGATTCTACGCTGATTGAGGTTTTTATCGGAAGGACTAAACAGTGTTCAGATGTTTAGTGTTTGCATTAAATTTTAATTACTCTATTAAAACATTCGCCTACATTTAATGGTTCAGTTCGTCACGTGAATCAAGGAATCATTCAAATAATTTATTGATATTATTATTGTTATAAATTACACTAAAATAGACGTAAAGTGTTCGCGTTGGAATACGTATCCCAAGAATTTGTAACTTGTTGCCCTTTATCTCAGAGTGTTAGATTTCTTCTACGTAGGTTTATTATTTATCCAGTTTGACTCGTGAAAGAATAATTATATTGTTATTGTATAGATGTACGAAAATTTTCGTTCTGTCATTTGTAATTTGGGGTGTTAGGAAGATACAATAGGCCGATGGACTTTCAGTGACTGAGTGGTAATATAGTGCAGAGAGCGTCCCGCTTAGAGGTCGTGACACCCTCGTCGTGTGACGATGCCTCACCAACATACAAGTATAAGACGTGTAAATATTGTAATATATGCGACCGACGTGTAGAGGTCGCCTGTGAAAATGTCTAGTGATATGTTACTAGTTAATCTTAATGTTAGCTAGGTAATCTCGTCCCCAACGGTCCTTGAATTTAAGTTGGGTGTTTCACTGCCTTAAAATAATATGGAATATTCGTTGTAATAGTTGACGTAACTACTACAGATAAGTGGCATTTTCTTGTATCAGTTTGTACTCATGCGATTAACCAATCACAGACGCGACACGTTTTCCGTTTCACTCATCAACTAACATACTGTATAATATAGTATTTGTATTTACACTCGAATAATCAGCAGCAATATTAAATTTAACCATTGTACCTACCTAATGAGATTGTTAAATTATATGTAATTAATGTGCAAACTTTCGAAACTCACTTTGTATTTTTAGTTCGGCAGCTGTTTTATACATTTAAGACGCCATTATAAGACTTACGGCCATTATGTACAAAATAAAAGTGAGTTAGGACAGTGTCGCTCGGTATTGTCATGCCTGCCTTGTATCTGTGTAATCGCTTCACGATTGACATATTTTATATTAAATTTGTATTTACGATTGTATATTTAGCATAGAAAGTTCATCGGCATCGAGACAGCACATAGTAAGTTTTTTGTGCGTTCCAATAACTTTGCAGGACAGTGCATCCTATTGATATTGTATTAATAAAGAACCAAACTTAATATTAGTATTTAAGTAATTTATTATCCTAAAACTAAAAACTATACGCATGTTTTCACTATACTGGTAAATGGTTATGTACAATATGAAAGAGCTACTGTTTTATATATGAAAATTCTTGCTCGCCTGTAAAATTTTGCAGAATGAATCATATTATAAGATTGTACAATATGAATAAATGCAAAAAGACATTTCCTCGATAATGTGTGTTCATTTAATATGTGTGAACTCTAAAAGTAACATGGCTCTCCTAAGTTTGACCTTTCCAAGCAAATTCATTGACATCATAGACATGTGATTGATGGATATCACACGCATCCGTAGCATCGTAAAAAAACCTAAAACGTAGCACGTAACGTTAGATAAAAATAAAATATGTAAAATCTTGTTAGCTTTAACAATAATTTATTAACCAACATTGACAGTACGACGCCATGACAGTCGTAAAACGGAAACACGCACAAATTTCTCCCACGTGATCAAATATAGGTCCACTTAGCTGTCAGAGTTGTCGTTGGCATCCGTGTCGTTGGAGCTGATGTCAGCGTCTACGTCGCTGGTGATCCTCAAGTTGGGCGGGACCCTCATCATGCGTCTGCTGTTGTTCGGGACGTCGTCTTCCAGTTCGGACACTGTAAAGTAGCAAGCTACTACTTTTATTACAGCCGGTCCTCGAGATGTGCTCTGAAGAGATGGACGTCAGCGCAGCGTGGTATAAGCCAACCACTGTTCGTTTACTACACTTTATATCCTCCTTTATCTACTCCATGGCACGTACCAACTAATAGGGTAGTAGAGTATGGTTGAATTTTAATGACATTTTATGCTTATCGGAATAAATCATCAAAATCATACCTATTTGTAAAAATACAATTTCATTAAGTGTTCAAATGAGGAAGCCTTCAAAGTTAAGTGGGCAAGTCCATTTTTCTAATATGAAATTAATTGAAAATTACATCATATGTCCACCTGCATCATTTACACTAACTTTTGTATGTGACCATATTTATAGATGCAACATTGAATATAGCTGTAGAACAAGTTATTTTACGCGCATACAAGTTAGGTACTGAAAGAGTGACGTCATATCGTGGCAGCCGTTTGTATGGAGCGTTTTTCGGTAAGTCTAAATTGTGATTTTGAAATTGTTATATCCCGGAAAGTTTTCACGCTAGCGAAGTTTTTCTTTCGCAAGTGTTTCTTTTATTTTATGATCTTTCGATATAAATACAAATAAAAAAAACTGTAAACGACCCTATTGCTTTAAAAAAAAAGCTGCGAAACTGCATGCAGACGTAGCATGAGATGGGTGAGATGAGAGCGTCACATCTAAACGTTAAATATTTGCATCATTTAACGTTTGTGTTTACATACATTTAATCCCTTACGGGGTAGTCAGAGCACCAAGGGCCGATAGAACCACATGGTGCCACTTCTGACCAAATTTGATCATTTCTCATGTGTGCCTCATGCTACGCCTGCTGACCTCAAACTGGACCAATTGAGAATTGACAATTCGGCATTTTGCTAAATAGCGGCCAACCAAAATACTGTAATTGATTCTAAACTGGTGTAAATGGGTAAACTACAAACCTTCAGTGGTCATGGACGAGACTTCGGGAGATATAGCAGCAGTCACCACTATCGTTGGCAGCGCATCCGAACTGTCTGTCGCAATTTGTTCGTATTGCGCCATGAAAGCGGCGGCATCTAGTGAAACCTCCTGAAAATATAAACATATCTAGTAAGTACCGATTATTTTGCATCATAGTCAGTTATTATGTAAATTCACCAATCCACAATCGACCGTTTAGATAACATACCTCATGCTGCCCACTAGAAGTGTCGCTGGAACTAAGCGAGGTGCCTTGTCCGGAGCTGTCTTGTGACAGATCGCTGTGCATGCCCCGCCCGTCGCCCGCACCCGCGCCCAACCCGGCCGCGTATGCCACTTCAACGTTGCCATTCACATCGTAAACTGGCTCAGTCGCGATAGCCAATGGCAGTGCCGGCATTGGTAGGGCCATGGCTTGAGGTTGTATAGGTATCTCGTCCTGCACCTGCAATTTTAAAATCATACATCTTCTATACATATAATAAAAATGTAACGGATCGCTGTCTGTACATGGAAGATATATGAGAAAAAACATTACAGGAGACCTTTATATTATTTTCTTGATTTGTGTTATCTGTATATGTGTACATGCCAAAAGTCAAATCTATCTATCAACGCAGTAGTACCCAAAATAATGATTTTTGAAATTTTTGTCTGTTTGTCTGTGCGTTTGTGCACGCTAATCTCAGAAACGGCTGAACCGATTTCGATGCAGTTTTCAGAATTATATATTGTGACAGGTCCCACTTAACATATAGGCTACTTTTTATCCCGGGATTTTTTTTTCCGGATAATTTCGACATTTTGTTTTTTCTGTAGTCCACGCAGACGGAGTCGCGGGCGTCCACTAGTACATAATATATATTTACACACAGTTGTGTATCCAATATGAGGTAACTAGATTACGAACGAGATGCTATACTCCTACACCATTTAGAATAGCAGGGTCAAAATTAAATGTACTTATCAGTGAACTGCAGTGCTAGCTTATCTTCTGAGAGAACACCCCTGAGTTCCTAAGTTAACTCTTACGACATCCACGGAAGGAGATGCAGCTGATGAGTTCTAGTTTAGCCCCGTATCAGCAAAAGACCAATTTTTGTTTTAGGTAATAGGGTAGTTGACAGTTTTTTAATTTATATATATACAGGGTGTAACAAAAAGTGTATGTTAAGCGAGAAGCTACGTAAATAGCCTACTGTAAAGAACCTATCCACAAAATTTGAGACTCGAAATCACATGTTTATTTTTCCAGATAGTATAGAGAATTTTTAAATATCTCAGGAACTTTCATACAATCTTGAAGAATAAACATGTGATTTCGAGTCTCAAATTTTGGAAATAGGTTCTCTATAGTGGGCTATTTACATAGCTTTTCGCTTAACATACCCTTTCTGTTACACCCTGTATATATCGAAAGATCATAAAATAAAAGAAACATTTGCGAAAAATCTTCGCTAACATGAAAACTTTCCGGGATATAACGATTTCAAAATGAAAATTTTAGACTTGCCAAAAAACACTCCATACAAACGGCTACCACAACGTGACGTCACTCTTTAAGTAATTTGTATGCGCGTAAAAGAACTTTTGTTCTACATCTATATTAAATATTGCGTTTATAAATATGTTCACAAAACAAAAGTTGCTGTAAATGATGTAGGTTGACATGTGATGTTATAATTTTCAATTAATTTCACATTTGAAAAATGGACTTGTCCACTTAACTTTGAAGGCTTATTACTACTCATTTGGACACATAATCAAATTGTAATTTTACAGATAGGTATGATTTTGATAAATTTATTCTGATAAGGATAAAATCTTATTAAGATTCAATCATAGGAAACTACCCCATTAGCCAGCCTATTGTTAGTCAATTTCGAAATACGGTGGATGTGTAGGCTTTCAATAGTATACTTACTAATACGTATATTCATACAATATGTTAATGTTTGTGAGCAAGATTTGTTACTACAGTACTGATTTTATTGAAATCTGACAGTATGTACATTAATCCATAGTTAACGTAAAAGTAAGTTACTATTATCATTATAATGATAAAGTGTATGTTACCGCATGATGTTGACTGATTATATTGAAGAGCCAGTTGGGAACCACTACATCTTCGTCAACAATGCAAGATTCGTAACTCAAGGAGGATCTTCCGGAAACCATTAATTCTTCCGAATTCTGAAATAAGTATCCATTTTGTATGGGATAACTTTGTACCTTATCATTTTCATGTACTTACACCTATTTATTACTTACCGCATTTCTAGAAATTTCAACAGCAAGACTACCCGGTTCAGAGTCAACCAAATTGACATACTGAGGCTGGTCGCCAAATATACTATTCTCATTCATAGAGAAACCACTAAAAGCCTGAATAGCTAAAAGCCCACCAGTGTTTACAGTCTGAAAAGAAAGTATAAAGTAAAATATTAGATTCCCATGATCTTAGCATAAATATTGTATTTAAAAAGTTCTAATTAAAGTTTACTTACCGAAACTATATTTAAATCTTTTCTTTCAAATATATCCTTCACCGAATTTGACTTGGAACCAATATTTATGACATTACTACTTCCAATTCTACTGCGGGCTAAATAATACTCAGATTGCCTTGAATCTACAGCTGATTTAAAAGAACATACATCCAATTCAGTTGTTCTGTTAGATATACCTGTGACACTTACTACAGAATCTTTTTTCAGCGCTCGATTCAAAGCATCAAACAAATCATTTTTCAACACATTGACAAAGTTATTTTCGTTGGACACAACAGTCATATAACTTGTGGGTGAAATAGTGTCGAAATTAACCCTCGATTTGGAATCTTTGCAAATATATGTTCCAGTATTAGAAAGTGCCTTGTCACATGATTTCACTTTATGTAATGATTCTATCAGCCCGATTGTTTTGTCCAGTACTTCTTTCACTACAACATCGATATTAGAATCTCGGGGGACACTAAGGGCAATGTTGTTAACTTGTTCAGCAACTTGTGGAATTTCTTCTGGTTTATCGTTCAAAACAACTAAACTTTCTTTCTGCGGTAAGATTTGATTTTGTGATATATTAGTAATGTGTTTATTAGACAAGTTAGATTTCTTTTGATCAACATAATTTGTAACTTTAAATTCAATAATTTCGTCTTGACTTATTAATTCTTGAGGTAAACTTTTTCTTTCTAAGTCGGAGTGACTTGTCGGAATATTTTTATCTTCAACGATTTCCACAGATGGAATTTTTATATGAGATTTATTGTTGACAGACATAGTTTTGCTTTTACTATTAGTGATTCCTTGATGACAAGGATTCTTTGTGTCAACTTGCGTCATATATACTTTTTGAGTTCTACCCACATATCCACTTTTAACCGTTTTGTCTATAAATCTTTCCATATTAGATTTTTGGGAGGGGCCAGGGCGATTTTCTTTGTCATAATGTTCTGGCACGTCGGTCTTCTTTGGACTTTTAATTATTTTTGAATATTTCTTACCTCGACTAGAAGGAGTTCCTTCAGATTCTGAATCGGCTAAGTTACTTTTATTAGACGTAGAACGCTTTCTACCGGATAAAGGTCTAGAATGAGTAGATGCAGCTCTCACAGTCGATATACTACTATAAGATGAACAAGTTGAACTATTCTGGGAATGTGGACTATTTGGTCGTTTGTGTATTTCTTTTTTCTGTGTACTATCACATGCATTATTTAATGTTGTATGACGCTCTTGACTATTTTTCGTTTCGAGTTCATTCCGAAACACTACATAGTCCATATTTATTTTATTGTTCCTGAATTTTAAAAGATCTTTTTTAATATCCACAGGTTTCGATGTAACTATAGTATCCGCAAATTTTTTAGCGCCTAAATTAATTTTCATAGTATTAGTTTCCGATTGTATTAAAGACGGTATTGTTTTTATTTCATTCGATTTGACTTTCTCTAAGCCTCTGTTAACGTTTAATATAATTTCTTCAGTTTTCGATTTTTCGAAACCAGGTATGTTTTTCACGTCGATTTTAATTTTCTCAGTTTTGGATCGTTGTAAACTTTTATTATTCGCTTTTAACTCTTCAATTTTAGATTTGAACAAATAAGATGTATTGATTAAACCTTTTTCAATTTCATCTGCCACGGGACTTTGTTCAAGCTGTAATTTGTTAGGATCTCTTTTGATATTTAGCGTTTTCGATCGTTTTAAAACAGTTATCTTATGACAACTTCTTTTAATATCTTCCGTTTTCGATCTTGCTAGAGCATGTAACTTATTGCCATTTATTTTTGTTTCTTCAAGTTTGGGACTTGCAAGAAGACTTAATTTATCACAAATTTTTTTTATTACGTCGTCTTTGGACCTCGTTGGGATATGCGGCTTTTCAACATTTCTTTTGCCTCCTTCTGTTTTCGACTTGGCTGTAAATTTTAACTTGTCGGCGTTTATTTTGTTTTCCATAGTGTTCGATCTTTCCGACAGAGGAAACTTGTTGACAGTTCTTTTAGTAACTTGAGTCTTGGGTCTTTCAGATAAAGGTATCTTACTTACGTGTCTTTTAATCTCTTCGGTTTTGGACCGTACTAAAGGCGGTATTTTATTAACATTTCTTTTGATTTCTTCTGTTTTTGATCGGGCAAAAGATCGCTTTTTTGAATCGATCTCAATTTCTTTTGTTTTCGATGGCACTTTGTTTATACTGTTAACTATTATCAAATTGTTTTTAGGTCGTATGTCTTCATTTAATGTTTTTGACAATGTAAGAGTGTTCTTTTTTCTTAAATATGGCTTAGCACTCTTTTTCATTTTATGTTGGGTGTTATCTATTTCGTTATCACACTTGACATCGATTTTCGTCGTTTCGATATCTTGCAACTTAGAACACTGTTTGGAGCTTGCGCTGTAATTCATTAGGAATACAAAATTAGTATATCGATTATAATAGGCAAATTAATCCAAATGCTATCTAATACTCACTTCGTTATTAGTTTTGGAGCCACCTGAAATTAACATGGCCATTAAAAATTATATAATTTCATATGTTCCGATACATGAATGTTATTAATGTACACATGATGTGACTAAACATAAATTGAATTAAGAATAGTCTACTTACTTTTAATGTATTTCTTATGTTTCTGACAGAAATTTTATTAGATAACGGTCTGTTTTGTCCATCTTTGTTATTATCGGATTGTTTCTTAGTAATAGTTTTTTGCAATCCATCAGAATTTTTACGAACTGCTTTAATTATGGCTCTTCTAGTCGTGAGCTTCTCTTTAGAGTTTACCTTCATTCTTTTACTCATTTCGGAAACTTTTCTAGCAAGAACAGGTATATAGGTGCCTTTTTTTCGTGGAACGGGTTTTAGTTTATTTTTCTGCCACTCTCCTTGGAAAACAACATCTTCAGAAACCTCTTTATCTTTGTAACTATGAACATGAATACCACCGCAACTTAACCTAGGTCTTATGTACTTTGAAGATGATAACTTGTCTGTTAGGGTAATATATTTACTTGCAGATAAGGATAATTGATAATTACTGGTATCGTTCGGAGATTGAGTAACAGGAGGACTTTTTCTTCTACTGCAAACACTGCAAATTTCTGAACCTGAATAATCACTTCTTAAAGCGTTTGAAAACGGCTTTATCAATTCAGTTACCACAGAAGATGTTTCATGTCTTACAGGATGAGCTATTTCTTGTGTCATTGTCGAACATTCTTTCTTATCGCATATGTCATGATTTGAGTCTTTAATTTTAATTCCTATAGTCCGTGTGCGTGGCATTAGAATCTTGGATCCATCATCTTCATTAGTAGAGGTGCCAAAATCAACATTATTTAACTGATTTATTAACGAATCACCCATTGTATACACATTAGAAAGGTCTTCTGGCATTTGTGTTAAAGAAGTTGCCACGGGCGGACAAATATCACTTCCACATTGTACATCCATACTTGTATGGCGAAAGCCTTTTGAAGTACTTGGTTCGTCAATATCTTAAAGAGAGACATTATTACTTTTTAATTGACTACTACTTATTACCATGACCTTATCTAAAATTTAAATATACTTTACCATGTATGAATAAAGTATTTGATGGTATAATTTCAGTATCCTCTTCAAAATTATTACAACTATTTTCTTGTTTTATAATATTCACTACACATTCATCGAGTACATCGAATACATTTTCATCGTGATCGGTTCCTATGGTTCTTTTCTCTACATTTGTTTCTTCAGCATCAACCATTATAATGTTATTAAGCTGACTTTCATCTGTAGCAGTCTTATCTTCTGGCGAATTTAAGAAGGGATCTTGTTCAGTTTTTGGGTGCATTGTAAAATGAAATCTATCCATTTTGGTAGATTTTAGCTCTGGGTGACATAAATCAATAAGACTTCCTGGAATCTAAAATAATGACAATGAATTAAAGTAATTAGCTAACTAAATACCGTAATAAAATTAGCTAACTTACATACATTTGAACTTACAACATGCATAAGATAGACATATACTTCGAATAATGACAATGAGGTTCAATCGTATTACATTTACTTACAGGTTTCGATGAAGTAGACTGCAAATTGTGATGATCTTTATTCCTCCTTTTAGATTTCTCGGGATATTTGCCATATTCCATACTCATTATCTTATTTATATAATGATTTTTAACTACAATAGCAGACTTTTTCTTAGGAATTTTCTTTGTAATTTTTGTTTTACTCTGTTCCTCCTTGTTCTTTCGCTTTGCTTCCAGTTTACGACAGTACCTATCGTAAATGCGCTTGCTTTCAGAACCTAAGCATTTTCGGAAAGCGTTAAAGTCCTTTATATTAGATTTTTTTTGTTTTCTATGAGATTTCTTGTTCTTGCTTCTTTTGGAAATAGTTGAACTTGGGTCTGTATCGCCAGATGTAATATTGAAGGATTGATTATTACATTCATGGAAAGTGACTTCTTTACCATCTTCTTCGAGCCATGCTTGTGTTCTTTCTAATGTGGTCTCTTCTTTTAAAGTTTCAACACTAGAAACTACGATTGTTTGTACAGTGGTACTTGGTGCTGTTATTTTCTCCGATAAATCATCAGATTCAACTGAAACTAACGGTTATGATGTGCTTATCTAGTATTTCACAACTGCTATAAAATATTTTTTTCAAGTGTACCCCTAAACTTTTAACAAAGTTCTGGTAAATTTGCCTATCTTCTCATCGAAGTAGATTCTAGGAATTTGAGATTTAATGTTTACTAATTTTGTTGGCGGGCAATGGATTACCAGTTAGTAACCTGTCACTTGACATATCTGTCAATAAAATCTAGTAGCCTTATGTTATGACAAAATTTGGCGCACTTCGAAATGATTGAAAATATTTATTTTCATGGCTTTTAGGTGATTTTATAGCTAGACGAGCATAGCTTGGTTATGCTTAAATTCTTAAAATAAGAAAACTTATTCTTGGAGAAAATCAGCTAGTGGTAATAGAAAACAGGGTATTCCATCATAAGCTGCGTGGTGCCGGCAGAGTAGAGTTTGTACTACCACCCCATGCCTGCCCGTGGGTATCGTACGAGGCGTTTAAGGGTTTTCGGGAGGTGGGCAGCAGCACCTCCCTTGCTGGCAACATAATCCAAAAATCAGACTGTGGTCACCAACCCAGCGTGGTGACGACACCCCCTAAGGCAGTAGCCTTGTGGCATGCCCTGGGGGAGGCCTGCGTCCAGCAGTGGACTGCAATAGGCTGAAGACTAAGAAGATGATACCATAGTTGGGAGTACGGAAAAGAACATAGGCTACACTCTGTAGTTCACGCGGATGTAGTCACGGACAATATACAGTATATTACAACAGGCAGGTATAATATAAAATAATTAAAAATAGGTATTATACCTTTAGGAAAATCATTGCTAGTGTCATCCTCTAGATAAAAATCTAGTCCATTATAATTGTCATCCACTGTCTCCTCAACATATGGATTGTCTATAAAACAAAAAAAAATATAAAAAATACAAATCTTTGGGAAACATGCTTTGATTTGATCCTCGTTTTTAAATATTATACCTGGACATTCTTCGACTAAATGGCGATATTTATTTACAACTTTCCATCTGAAAACATAGCAAATTAAACATAATAAATTGTAATAGACAAATGTAATGCGACACTCGAAGTTTTTTGGTAATTAGACCTAACAAGTAGGTGTAGTCATGTCATCATGAGCAACAAGATGTATACACAAATATTCTTATAATACATTTGTGTTAACGTTTACTTACAACAACAATAATGTATATGTTGCAGTCAAAACTCTTAAGCAGTCAAAAGTACTTATAATTAGCAAAACCAGTCAAAAGTATTGCTGTTTGCAGTTAAAAGCACTATTAACTAATGATTTTCAATCAAAACCTCTTTTGACCAACCTGTGCGGTCAAAAATACTTTTGCCTATTTTATTCAGTTAAAAGTACTTACTTTTGACTGGTTAAGAGTTTTGACTGCAATATACTGGGTGTAAAAAGACAACTTTGTTCTTTTAATACCTCGTATTCTTTGTAACATCGCGATCATTTTTTTCTATGGAAGCACACCTGGGAAACCACGGGTTTCCAAGATATTGAGGTCCAAAGTTACATGAATATCAGTATTTTTTTAAAATAAATCCATCTGGAAACAGTTAACAAACATTTTTTTTAAAGACACCATATAAATATTTAAAAATGTTAGTTTTGTAGGTACATTTGTCAATCGAATACATTGCTTGCAATAAAGAGTTTTTTTTTTCGTTTCCCAGGGTTGGTTCCATAGAAAAAAATGATCATTACGTTACAAAGAATACGAGATATTAAAATAACAACGTTGTCTTTTTACACCCTGTATACATGTGCTTAAGGCGCTGTTATTCGACAAAAGAGGCATTGTAGAATATATAAATGATATACTTTCCGATACCACAGCTTAAATTTTGATATGTTTTTATTTAAACCTTTGTGAAGTTTTTAGCTAACGTAAAAACTCAGTTTGTGGCTAAAGTACTTTTTTGGAAAATTTGTAGATAATTAACAATTAATCAAAAACCAAAAATTGCGCAGGTTGCGGGTGCGCCCCGCTATACATCTACCTCAGTCCCTCATTAGGTGTTTGAGGGAGTGAGGTAGACGCATTGCGTGTTCATCTATAAGAGCGCCTTAATGCTTATCACAATATCTGTGGTAAAAATGCAAAGATAGTGGAACATACCCCGAATTGTCATCCTTAATAGTGTTTAAAACAATATCACTTTTAGCGTCTTCTGTACCTAAAACGTTACTTTGATAGTAAATATTAGGTACTTAGATTTATGTGGACATAGAATACAGATATTACCACATATTATATCAAAACATTCCTCTGGCGCACTTACAGGGAACGGTAGGTGAGTGTATACTTTTAAAATTTAAGCTTCAGTCTGAACTAAAGAAAAATCTAACAAACCAGTAATTCCTTTCACTAGGTACGTCTCAATATAGTGCCTCTTCCGTCGCTCTATCGCTTTTTCTGTCAACGTCAGCAGATCCAGCAGTTTGCTCTGCATCCACCTAGCGGGCGGCGGCGTAGGCTTTCCCTTACTTCTTTTTAGAGATAGCTTCAACAGTCGACATACTACACGATCTAGTTCGGTAGTGATATCCTCATCGGCTGTCATTATAGATCTCAATTTCTTCACTTTCTTGTCTAGTGCGTGTCGCAAACGTCTCTCTATATGGTGTCCTGATAAAATTCTTAGACTACATACGCAATCACACTATAAAAATTAAAAGCATTAGAATTTGCTAATTTTATGCCTTCACCGTCGACAGTCGTCCCGTTTGCTTCTGTGCAATACGAACTAAATAAGAAACCGCCATAATTACTATAAAAAATCTTTAACTATATTAAAATAGTAATAGCCAAACCATGGTATTCGGGTACAACGGTGCTCCCATCTGACATCGAGGTTGAATGTAATTCGATGGTATCGCACTGAAAAATATTCACTTTTTAATGTTAGGAATATTCTATGTTACATCCCAACCCGATTGTTACTGCATGGCGATTATATGTTAAAAATAGCGTTACGTAGGTGCGAGTGGAAAATTATTCGTTTTGACTGGCATGGATGTTGCCGATGCATTGTAATTTTATGATAAATGGACACACAACAGCCATACCGAGCCAATGCCGGTTTATGTCCTCAATAGAAAACGATTGTATAGTAATACCCCACTTTACGCGACCCCGTTATGCGCGGTTTCACTATAACGCGAATTTTAAAATTCACGTTTAAATGCTTCGCATAATGCGAAAGAATGTGTATAAATATAATTTAGTCATTAACTCCCCTTTGGTCGCGGGAATCCTCGCGTCCTCTGAACATTCTGATTGAAGAACTTGGGATTCCCCGTACTACGACTTTGTTCTATGGCAAAGATTAAATTTTGAATATGTTTAATCATAAACCTTGATATACGCGAATTTCAGTTAACGCGATTTTTTCCGGAACGTATCCCTCGCGTAAAGCGGGGTATTACTGTATACAGTTGGTATTACTAGCCGAGACAATATTATTTTTATAAGTTAATTTACTATTAAGTGCACAAAATGGCTATAAACGTAGGTACTTAAGTATAACGACTCTATAAACTATAAAATAACAACAAATTTCACTAAACATTATCTTTTTAATTGGTACAAAAATGCTGGCTTACGCGCATAACATTGTGTGATTAATGCGTTTCTATTCATTACTTATAGCTAAAACAAATTAATTCAACAACAAAAATATACTTACTTCTATTCTTTATAACAAAATTGGTTAACACAAGCAAAATCAATCTACCTCATTTCCAAAACTCAACAATGACTATTAAAATTAAAATGAGTAACTCCAAGTAACTATAAATAAATGGAATTCGTACGGTGCAAGATAAAAACAATTTCATAGATATCAATGAAAAAATAACGTAAAAAAAATTAAAACCGGATTACATCAGAGAAAGTGTCGTGGTCCTGCCAATCATCGTCATGGGTCAATGTGGAGCCGTTCTCTACAGCCAGTCTCGAGTGTACCACTATGTCGTCTATTATCTCATACCCATTCCACTCTAGTAGGTCTCTGAAGGATAGAAACAAAACCTTTATGTACAAACCTGCGTTGTTGCATTGCGTACGTTGAATGGAGGGATAATATGGTCGATTCCGGCAGTCACTCATAAACCTAAACGTAAAATTTATCCTACCTGTACTTTTCTCTCTCAGCCATTTGTGTTAAGAACGGAGAGAGATAGAGCTGACTCAGATTAGGTTTAGGTTTAAGCGTGACTGTCGGAATCGACCCTAATATCTGCTAAAGCTCAGGTTTTCTACTCGTAGCAATGCCGTCATTTAGCCAGCGGTAAATGACGTCAGTAAAAAGTTTCCTATGTAAACAACGGTGTATATTACCGCTCTCTAGGCTTCAATTTCATTAAGAGAGACAACGATCTAGTGACGTCATTTTACCGCTGTATAACCGCCACTTTATATAACACCGCTATCCTAGGAAATTCTATAATGCTGCTGTGAAGTTTGCCTGCATTCCGTTTCATGGAATAAATGCTGTGCCTGATTTCGCAACTGAGATTTTTTGTTACACAGATGTAAGCAAGTAACTAGCGCCATCATAAAGAAACTATTTTGTGAAACGCACTCTACCAGAATATACCTTCGTAGTGCCGATCAGTGATATTATAATGCTAGCTATATCATCACACCGGAGGATACGCCACTGAGTTTCTAATTTGACTCTTACGAAAAGCAAGGTGGGAGATGCAGCTGATGTAGTCTAGTATATATTATAACGATTTTTGTGTTTTATTGTTAATTTTATTAAATAAAAGAGCTCTTTTAGACATTAAGTTTGTTTTTATATATCAAGTAGATTAATGAGTGAAATCACAATATCGAAAATAATATCGCGATTCGATTAATCGCTCACAATAAAATATTACAACACTAATGACACTGCGCTGACAACATTAAAAAGAAATAAAGTCAATTGTAGCTGTCATTTTACTGTACATAATTAAAAATTGGACTATAGACAAGAGATAGGTAGGTTAACAATTTAACTTACTTCAGATTGTCCATGTCATCGGAGATGTGTGAGACCACGCCCATAAGATGGTCCAGTGATATTTCCAATCTGTTGGTCTCTTGGGAGAAATCGTCGACCTGCGTGTCTACGAGACGGTTTATCTCGTCCGATACCAGCTCCAAAATGCGGCATTCTTCAGACTTGATCTAAAATAATTATAAGTAAGCTTAAAAACAAACGAGATGGGTGGGAGTCGGGATTTGTACTAACATGACAAGAAACAAACGTTACATACTAGATACACTCCGATTTTGTTCCGCGTTTGTGTTTCATTCATTGAGAGCTAGATTACGTGTTAACTGTAGTAAAGGATATCTTTTGTCTTACTGTTATAAGTGTCTAAGCTACATGACTGGAAAGTTTCATTAAAAACCGTCAGATAATTTTTGTAGGAAACAGAAAAAATACTAAACATCCAAATAGGTACTATAACATCTCAATCTCAACTAGTAACTATTATAAATGCAAAATTAAGTTTGTTGGTTTGTTACCTCTTCACGCGTTATTTACTCAAGCAATCGTTAATAATAAAACCGTTGGTCCTGCGCCTGATCTCTCTTCGGTCGTGTCGGCTTTCCGTCCCATCGGACTATGAGAGTAACGGAATAGAGAGTGCATCTGTGTTTGCGCACACACTATAACATCTCCTGCGTACTTACCTGGCCAATCTCCATAGATTGGTCGCCTTGGCCGAAATACGGTCGGAGATTATCATCATCATCACTCAAGCAATCTATGAAGTCGTGGCTGTCCGCTAGTTTACTATACTAATAGGAAGTTAGAGTATAAGTGAGTAGGTATTTAACTACCCTCAACTTACCTCAAACGGATACTTATAATCACGCACAAGCTTGTAATACTGGTTCCAGTACGGTGCATTATCGCCCCAGTTAATATTACACCAGATATGATGGCTATCGTCAGGAGACTTCAAGCTATCTTTGTTAAAGTTGAGCATTTTCGTCAACTGTCGAATTTCGTCGACAACCTCGCGCGTGTGTACTAACGTATCGATTTTGTTTCTCGCCATCAAGTTTTGCGTGGTTTTGGAGAATTTCTTTATCTGGAACGTCGTGCAGTTCAGTCTGAAATAAGTAGGTAGAAATAATAACTTTGAATTTGTGACTAGACTATAAATAACGGCCAAGACCCACCTAGTCTATCACCGCTTTAAATAAATAAATACGGCAATCAGGCGACCAGTAATTGTAAAGATTCAGAGCACTGTACCAATTATTAATTTGACTTAGGGAGAGGATTGAATATAGTTTAGCAGTAGAGTTTTTATGGCTGAGATGATGAAAGTTTACTTGACATAAGGCGTCATAGAACTCATTTTAAATCAGAGGTGTAAGCACGAACCTCTCGATAGTCCGTAACGCTATCGTCCAACTGTCAAATCACATAGATTTTGCTAGCGAGACGCTAGCGTTACGACGCGTAAAAAGGTTCGTGCTTACCCCACAGGTATATATTTTTAACTCCTAGCTCTTTGGCAATATGCAATTTTCAGGAACTCTGATTTCCACAATGGCAGCAAGACGGTTCTAGCCTGCCATATACCTATTCAATATTGAAGATAACATCTTTTTTATCCTTCAAAACTACCTAAATCTACAATACAATCAAAAACGACCTGCAAGTCACGTCCTCCATCTCATACACCTTGTTATCAAAGAACTTGCGTCGCGGTATAATAACGTTATAGCACAGCTGATCATCGTCAAACATGAGGAAGTTCCTGCTGATCTCGTTGTCAAGGTTACACTGGGAGGTTTCGTCTCTATACTCTATGGATTCCAGGGAGAAGGAGGGAGTCAGGACGAGGGTCATGCAGGACGGCACGCATTGCTGGTCTGAGTAGAGGAAGTCGGTGAAGGAATCGTTGCTGGAAAGGAATAGGAAGAGTTACCGTGGCAGATTAGCAGACTTTATACTAAGGTTAACAGTGCTGTGCTATATAAAAAAAACCTAGCTTTTCGCCAGCGACTTCGTTCGCGTAAACCTTATTGCCCCTTTTACCTCCATATTCCAAAATTTTTTTACTTTTTTTTAGGAAAAAATAATGGAGTTTGTTTAAGTAGGCCTTAGATGATGACTTAAAAACTATACATACATATAATCACGCCTTTATCCTTAACGAGGTAGGCAGAGCACCAAGGGCCGATAGAACCACAAGGTGCCACTTCTGACCAATATTGAGGGTATAGTTGAGATGTACAAGTTCGGTCGGTAGTGACAGGTGGTCAGCCCATCGCCTACAAAACACCAAGACCCTCTTGTCCCTCTACTGACTTGTACAATATGCCCGGTAAGAGAAGCAGCTGTAGTATTATACTTTTTTTTTTCACTCCCAGAGCAGCATAAGATAAAAACTATGTCAGTCAAAAATATTAAATTAACTTACTTGTTAGGACTTCCCATGTTTGTGTCCATTGTATCAAGATGATCCCAGCTGCCCATCATATCACTCAGATTATTGGGGTTGGGGGCACCTGAAAATAAATAAATAGTTAGGTACTCAGTAAAAATCCTAAACAAACCAAGTGAATAGCCATGAAACTAGACTAATTATCTGAGACATCCTAGGTCTAGTTTTTAAATTAAACATGCATAAACTATGTGTGTATGGAGTAATCTGCCAAAGTTAAACTAGTGACAAAAACAAGTTTGTTGTAAAGTAGTCTATTTCTACCTGTAAGAAATATTTTAAGTAACTATACTTTACTATTAAGTACTAAAGTTAATCATAAATGATAATCTAACTTACTAGCGACCAAAGACAAGCTGTTGGGGTTCAAATCCTGCTGCTTATGGTAGTCTTTGGAGATAAACAATGCCAGCTGACTGCAGCAACCAAGGTGCACCGTGCCTGGAGGTCCTGGACCTATGCCCTTACAGCTTACTGTGTAGTTAGGGTAGCGGATCACTATATTACTGCACCTGATAATAAACATTTAATTATCTTTTTAATAAGACAAAACTATATCAACACAAAAACATGTAAAATGTCTGCTCTATGGAACTATATTATATATGTAAACAGGCAGGCAGTTGAGGTAACTGATTTTGCCTGTATCTGAATGTTCTTTAATGTATAACATATTGAAATCACAAATTACCAATCATGAAACTGCTTCCTGCTCCATTCAAAGAAATGGTCCAGTCTTCGTAATCCATTCTTCTCTAAAGCTTTGAACAGCACATTGAAGTCCCCATTGGGAGTTGTGATGATAGCAACCATGGGTTTGATAAAACCAAAGACGGTGTGAACAAATCTGTCCAGGTCATGAGGTAGCATGTGCTCTATCATCTCTATAGCAATAACAGCATCACAGCCAATTAGCCTGTAGTCTGGATCAGCTGCATTACCCTGGTAGAGCTAGAACATAATATTTTATCTAACTAAAACCAAGATAGTTTACATAAATACATCATAGCTTAGCCTAGCCTATTGCAGTCCACTGCTGGATATAGGTTTACCCAGAGCATGTCTCAAGGCTACTGCCATAGGGGGGTTTTTGCCCAGTCACTATACTGGGTAGATAGGTAGGTAGTTTAGCATTCTGCTATTTTAAGTTTTGTATTATTAATTTTTTTATTTATTATTAATAAATACAAAATAATCAGTAAGAAAAAGATCAAATAAAATATTATAAAAAATGAGGCTAGGTAGTATATACTTACAGTAATTTGTAATGAGTTTTCCTTCACCGGAATGTAATCATCATAGCCAAGAAGATCTGATGAGCAGCGAAGAGGTATGGTTTCTATATCAACACCGAGAATCCTTCTGATTCCAGGAACTTCCTTCAAATACTTTATGAAACTCACATCATGGTATCCAAAGTCTACTACCTGAAAAGATAATTATAAACATTGGCATTATAATATGAAAGACAGGAGTTTATACATATACTTACCATTGCATTCTTATAGAAATGATACCTAATGGGTTTTATAGGGCTAAAGGGTCAAATATGTGCTACGTTGTAACTTGTGTATTACTGATTGCTGCCTTACAAGTAGGTAGGTAGAGTACGTAGGTCCATGCTTTTTAAACTACCTCCGGCAAGCTTAAAACTAGTAGGTGGGCTAGGCAGCTAAGTAGGTAACTACTACTAAGGAAATATATATTTTGGTGAACTGTGGTTTAAATGCTGAGCTGCCAACCTTCTCTAGTTTACCACACCAACGTTCATCCATCAGACAATCACTGACAGCGGCGTATCTTTGTGTGTAGACCGGCGGGAAAAACACTACACCCCTCTCATCATCATACTCGGCGTAGACTTGTTCTTCGTTTTCATCTTCGTCCAATTCATTGGCACGTCTATTGAAATTGAACACGAAAGTAAAGTTTTTGTAGTAAGGACGGATCAACCGTTCCAAAGCGGCTAGAAGAGATTCGCGGAAAAAGATCAGTGTTTGTATTGCAATGATCATATTTAACGGGAGAACTGCAGATTTTATAGCGGACTATTTTATTTTATTACGGAGCATCCCTAGTAATTTGAAAACAACGCTGTAAGTTCACATCACGTTCACATTTCAAAATATTTTGTTTATTTTCTTGTTCTTTTTTTTTGAACGACAGTTTGATTATTCTTTAGGGTTCAATGGGTCTAGCTAGAGCGTATTCTATCAATTCCAATTGTGCTGTGTATAAAGTTGGTACATAATTATTTACAGGTTTGATTTAACTCACAACAACTAATAACTAAAGGTAAAATTTCAATATATATGCGGTAATTAATGCTAAGAGCTTATAATATAAATACTTGGAGTAGCACGATACAGATGACGAGTTAATTATACGGCACACTTTAATTTATAAATTGAACACGCTTTACGAAACATTTTTTACTTTTTAATATGTGAGACGAAAGAATAGTTTGCCAAACATACAAATGTATGAATTTGTATAATATTAATTTCTGTCTTTCAAAAACATTGTGGGTTATATATAGTCGACTATAGTAAGCTTGCTCATAAAATTATATAAAAATCTGAACAAGCACAGTATGCACAAGCTGCTTAATAGAAGCCATAAAGTTGGTTTATGTAGGTACCTACTAGGGTCGATTCCGGCAGAGAGAGAAAAGGACAGGTAGGACTAAATTTTACGTTTAGGTTTAAGTGTGACTGCCGGAATCGACCTTACTACCTTCTGAAGATCTAACTAACTTCATGGAGGTACAGACTGAAGAGCCACAACATTATTCCTTGATACCAACCATTCTTCCCCAATGGAAATACTTACCTGAGTGGCTGATTATAAGCTATTATCCAAAACAATCCTACATACTTATTAAATTTTTAAAACCGACTAGGTTTATGTCGCCAGGTGTAGTCTAACTAACAGTGGAAAGGCAGTGGAAACATTGTAAAATAATTTATAACTCGAGTTTAGTTTGATAATGAAAGTTTGAAAAATCATTTTGCAGTGATTTCTTATTGACCTGTCATTTTCATTCAGAGAAATTAAGCACTCTACCCTCTATATTATTCGTAATAAATGATTCATCAAATTGTGAAAGTGACAGACTATTGTCTGGCCAAAGTGTCTGTGATTTATCGCTATCTTAGCGGGCTCAACCGGTTTTGTTTATGTAAATAGGTAAGTGTCGACGTAACTATGTCGAAATTAATGAATTGTTTAACTTAATAGGTACAATCAACTAGGTATAGGTATTATGTCTGTCGTGGGTCATGGATTTAGGTGGTTAATGTCAGAATTTGAATATTGTAGGTACCTAATGGAAAAGCTTAACAAGGCATTCAAATAAGTATTTCATCTTGTAGTACATACCTCATCCGCCACCATACCTACTCCCAACTTGAGGATGCAGAAGATTGGTTAAGTAAATAAAGCGTAAAGGTGTAACAAACAGACAGACAAATTGGATTGGGATTGCATCAGAAATGAATGAGGTGAAGGGAAGGGACACATTGCGAATGGTCCTGGCGAAAGCCCTGCATGTATATGTACCATATGTAATGATATCGTCACGCAGGCAAAATCTATGAGATTTGACAATGTGACGATTGCGTTACAAACCAGCAAAGAGTTCGTGCTTGCCCTGCCAAAGCTGGTTGCGTTGTAACCGGCACTGACTCTACAAGGTGTTTTTTTGTGGCCACCATTAACGAAGGGTACGTATTCTATACATCAAATAAAGTAAGTTTATGCCAAAAAGAATGCTGGGAAAATAATATGTTTTTTTTTAAATTTTTTATATTTTTTTATAGTGTCTAGTGTTTATGTTAGTTTTTTTATAGACAGATATTAATTATTTTTTGTGAAAAAATTATGCTACGCGCGTCTATGTGCATTTATGCAGAAAAACGCAGTCGATTTACTCAACTTTGGACCCTAATATTTTGGAAACCAGACACTTCCCTGGTATGCTTACATGGAGAAAAATGATCGTGATGATGAGGAGATTCCGTAGTTTTCGGGAACGTTGACGACCAAAAATCACCCTGTATTCCAGAGGCAATAGACAAAGTTACATTATTTCTCGAACAAACACGTTTGCTCCAATGGGAAGCCTACATTTTCGCGCGTTCGTCAAGTCACTTGAAGAATTCCGACCGCTATTGATGAGTGTTGCGGCAACGAACGTCGATGCCAAACGATGTTACATTGTCGAAGAACCCTGAGCAATTGTCCTACGTAGTTTCGCCTTCATTATTCGGAAAATTATTTTTAACAACCTATATTTCCTTTATCTTCCATCAGCACCCAAATATTTTGAATGTTTCTACTTCTGGAGTCATAGGTCAACCTATACCTATGCTCTACACTTCAACCAATCGGGCCTGTACCAATGAATTTACAAGTATTTAATGTACCGATTTTAATGTTGTAAAATTGTCACTTAGCTCGTGCCTCGGAAAGCACGTAAAACCGTTGGTCCCGCGCCTGATCTCTCTCCGGTCGTGTCAGCTTTCCGTCCCATCGGACTATGAGACTGAGGGAATAGAGAGTGCATCTATGTTTGCCACACACTTGTGCACTATAATATCTCCTGCGTACCTGGTTAATCTCCGTAGAGATTGGCCGCCTTGGCCGAAATACGGTTGGAGAGATCATATATTTCAATAATTTCACGTACAAAGCCTACCAAGGTACCTACTACTATATGTACCTACTCATTCCGTATCTTGTGCGTGAGACTACTCATCCCAACCTTCACATTTCATATACCTACCTACGCAGTGCAGTTGAGGCGCCATAATTGGACCTCGCTCCATTCTAAAATTTACTTTGGGCCGGCGCTGCTTATAGGATGTAAATATCCGCTACTGCTAAGGAGGTAAAACGAGGGTTGGATGGAAACTAGTGTGAAAGTCCTATTTTTATGAAAGTAAGGATTTTTTGTAATTCCTTCAGGAACTAAGTTAGTCTTCTATCGTAGTGTCCGCTAGTAAGAAGATATGGAGAACCGGACTACGTTCGTATTGTAACAACTTCCCAAATATTTGGCTACAAATAGAGCTTACTTTCTAACCTAAAGTATTATGAAGGTAGAATAGTATCTGCAATTATGGTTTGTGACGACAAAAGAGCGCTAGTAATAAAATATAACGCTCTTAGTGACAAAGCAAGTTTATAAGAGCAATGTATGAAGGTTAAGCGCGTAGAGCAGCTATTACTATCCCTAGAATACAGAGCAAAGCTTGTATGTTATAGCTTTGAGCAAATCTTACGACTATAAAATCCATATAAGAAATTAACAGTTACTATTAACTTCTAAAGTTCTAAGCAAGCTACCACAAACTCTTTCAGAGCGCTGATAGTTGCACAAAAGGAGCAATTAACGCTACTAGCTCTACAATGGTGTTCATTGAATCTTTTACAACACCAAACTCCTAAAGGGATACAAAACTCCCTTGTATCATTTAGGGCTGAATAGTAGGGATATATCTCCCTATTAATAGAACTAATAGTAATGTAATGAGTAATTGACCCGGTGGCTTAGTGGTTATAGCGGCTGGCACGGTTTGCAGTGGTCGTGGGTTCGATTCCCACTCGGTTGAAGAATTTTTTCCATTTTCTTTATTAATAATTTTATAAGAACTAATAGTGTCAAGTATAGCCTCCATATTATTTAAGGTTAAATTATTGAGTTTAATACCACTTTTGTACCTCTAATTTGTCACGTGTGCGCCAATGGTCAGTAATGGAAGCGGTCAAGTGGGAGTCTTGCTTGAAGATGAGGGTTCCGTATATTCCGGAAGTGATATCGAAACTGCAAGTTTTGATATTTCCGAAGAAGACCAATATTGTTATTACTCATTGAGTAGTGATGAGGAGGATAAACCGAGTGAATATATTAAGTGAAAAATTTCTCTTTATTTCTTTCCTTTACTGTGCTGTGTAAGATTTTGAATTAAACGCAATTAATGTGTGTAAATTTTTTTATTCCTCGTGCAAAATCAACTTGTTATTCTAAATTTAACAATATTAATGCGAAAATTAAGATCAGAAATTGTATAAGTCATTAAATAACAATTACAATCTCCCGCGGCACGTCACAAAAAATTGCACAACACCGCTTGACTGGAGTGTATCGCTTGTTACCCGCCCCCGCGCCGCTATTTTCGAGGGCCCGGCCGGTCCATTCGACTTTACGCATTCGATCTTGCAGCTCGCGCACCGCCGCCGCCGCCGTCTCGCTGCCCGCAAGATTCGACGCAGAGGCCTAAGGAGTTAATGTTGGAAATAAAGCCAAACTTGTATTTAAAAAAATAACATTTCATTGCTACTAATATTCAAAGGCTTTAACTGGCAGAATTTTGCAGTATTTTAACAATTTTGTAGACAGACAGGGACGTGTAGGTATTTAAATTACAAATCTTTTCAATTTGGCCAATCATAGAATAAAAACAATTTAGCACTCGTTCAGCTAGGAGATTCGTCTACTAGTCGTGCGTAGGCTAGGTAGTGGTTTTGGGAAATGACTACGGATCCCCAAATTTATGCACCCACCATTTTTATATTATGAAATTTGGTAAAAACCGTAAAACGTACGAAACGAAAACTTAATAAAAGGAGGCATTTATTTTTCTAGTGTTTTAATACCAGAGCTATGACACTTTTAAGTCAATAGACAAAGTTTTCTTATATTTTAGTAAATAAAGTTTTGCTCCATGTAAAACAAAACATTTTTTTGATAAATACGCAACAAAGAGTGGGTCCCTCAATTATTTGCTAATAATATAGATATATTTATAGTTTACTAACTTCGCAATGAAAATTCCGCTTCAGCTTCCACTTACAATGAGTTACAAATTTAGCACTCAACTCCGCTATTTATTTTCGTAAACACATGTAGGTATTGTTTTTTTATAAGGGAATATCATTTAAAATTTCATTTAACAAAGTACCACATAACCGGCTATAAAAAGAAAGTAAAAAGTGATATCATTAGACGCAAAAATGTCCTATTGTAGATCTATACTGCAACTCAAGTTGTTACAATTTACCTTATTGCCGCCCTCTAACCGCTCAAACAGTAAGTATGATACATCATAGATCTACTATACCTCTTACGGAGTTTATATTAATATATTTACTCCCTTTAAGTGTCAGTAAGCAGCATGTAGCTCTACCATACCGCTTGAGGAGTCAAAGTCACTTAAATACTACTCTTACAGCGCTTTAAGTCTCAGCGCTACTGTACCTCCACAATTGCTCTATTATATCTCTTTAATTCATTCTGTATCTCCACTACATCGCTATAGTGGAACCTAAGACCATAAGAATTTGTGCCCAATCCAGGGGTATAGTAAAGTTATAGCTCGCTATAACTCCCATGTGATAGCACTAATTGATGACCTTAGGATCTAATTACCTCTTTTGTATATCTGTTCTAACTCTTATATTAGCGCCCAATGTTAGTTGGGTTAAATTCATCTGAAGAAATTAATGTCGGTTCATTTTCGCATAGTCAATTTTATAATACTTCCTATCGAATCAATCATCCACCATTTGTATTTTTTGACAACTTCTTCAGGCCAATTGCCAATACAGCGAACTGAAGATAAAAAAAAAACATAATGTAATATTACCCGATAAATGTGTTCAGTTAGACCTGTCTAGCAAATCATGTGATGTAACATCTATCTTTTACTTTGAGTAACTGTAGGCAAATACATCCGGGTTAAAAACAATCCACAATCCAAAGGCTTTCAAATGTCCATTTTGTTTTTGTACAGTACCTAGGTATTAGAAATTACTTTACCTACCTACCTACTAATTACGTGACCTTCCACCTGCACTATCTTATAGACTGTAACAGACGTACACCCAGAAGAAGGAATTTTTCAGGAATGTCCGAGTTATAACGGGTATGGCTAATGTAGCTTACATACGGTTTTAGCAATAAATTGTGGTGATTGTATTGTATAAAGTATTTGTTAGTAAATATTATTATTAGTAGGCCTACCAAATCTATATTAAGTAAGCCAATGGGGCCAGCGAGAATACACGGTATTATGTACCAAAATTAAAAATTGACAAAACAAATAATTGAGACCTAATAATATTTTGATTTGCGGTGAAATCAATTTAAATTTATTTTACTTTTTAAATTTATTATCTACCTAATTGATGAATTTGTAAAGTTTAGCATTTAGCATTTTTTTTTTAAATACATAAATTAACTTCTGAACCCCTGGAACCGGATTGCTTCAACCAAGACCAAATAGGGAATAAAATAAAAAAGTCAGTAAAATATACTCACTCTACTTTACACGATCCTTAACAAGTTTCACTTTCGAGATAAATACATTATGCAAAAAGCCGGTCAAATCAAAGAGGCCAAAAAAAGTTCCAGGACTCTACCTTTTTCCTTGCTTCATCCATCCAATGTTGTATGAGTCATTGACCCCAGGAGTCATTAATATGCAGAGATGACATTACGTAGGAACATCGATTCCACTTCGAAGGAAAGTAGGTGGTATACGTGCTTTATATTGGGCAAATAAACGGTAAATAAGTGATTACAATAACTATTTCCATGACTAGAATTGTAAAGATGTAGATAATGATCTTTGTTTGGAATCTCTAGATTTTCCGATAGATAGGAAGGTATGAACTGGTGTAATACGACATTAAAATTTGGGTGATATGAAAACTAAATAAAGGCTATATGCTTTTAGACCATTGTCTTAATATGTTTTTGTCAAAATATTAAATAATATATAACACACATATACTCATACACATCGGTGTTCGATCAGAGCCATGACTTACGGAGCCGAGACGTGGAACCTGACGGTGGGGCTGGCTCACCGATTGCATGTCACTCAGAGAGCTATGGAAAGGTTAATGCTCGGAGTCTCGCTAATTGACAAAGTCCGAAACGAGATTATCCGGCAGAAGACCAAAGTAACAGACATAGTCTCGAAATGTAGCAGACTGAAGTTGCAGTGGGCAGGCCACATCTGTCGTCGATGGACCATGGAGTAAGCGGGTTCTCGAATGGAGACCGCGCGCCTCGAGGATCGCGGCTGGTAGTGACTGGATGGCAAAAACGGGAGATCGAGCCATGTGGCGTACTCTGGGGGAGGCCTACGTCCAGCGGGGGACTGCAATAGGCTGACGACGACAACGACGATATACACATGGCTGTGTTTCCGAAATGGGATAGCCAGAAATGCAGGATGATAAAGGAGATCACTTATAGCATTATGTAGATAGATGAAAAATCAAGTTGCTAGCCTCAAAGAAAAGAGATAGAGCCTGAGAAAGAGTTCCCAGTCGACTCTTCCGACATGCACAGAGGGAAATGCAGCTGATGTATTCTAGTGAAGCCCCGCATTAACACAAGTACACAATATACTTATGTATAAAATAACTACCTAACTAAAGGCTTCACACTCATAAATCTTATGTTTCATCTTGCAACAAAATCAATAAGGAAAAAGAATTGTGTTTCACAAGAATATTGCAAATATCGTACCTATACCTTTATATTATTTTAAAAAGCTCAGACGGTATACCTTTAAGGATTTGTATCTAAGATATTACGTATTACAAAAAAATACATAAGTACATACATTATTATGTACATGGTTGTATTCATGAAATGGGGTAGTGAGAACTGCAGGATCATAAGCGAGTTCCCACAGCCATTCAATATAGCGGGGACAGATGTAAATTATCAGTGACAAGTATAGTTGCTATCTTATCTCCTGAGAGAATATCCGAATTCTAGTGTCATGAAAATAGGCACGAAATCTATATATATAATAAAAATGTTGGCCGCGTGGTGCCAGCAGAGTAGAGTTTGTACCACCCCTTCCTGCCCGTGGGTATCGTACGAGGCGATTAAGGGTTTCCGGAAGGTGGGCAGCAGCGCCTCCCGTACTGACAACATAAAATCACACTGCGGTCACCAACCTGCCTGCCCAGCGTGGTGACTATGGGCAAAACCCCCCTGTGGCAGTAGCCTTGTGGCGTGGCCTACGTCCAGCAGTGGACTGCAATAAGAAGAAGAATAATAAAAAACGGATCGCTTATTTTTTCTCATATATCTTCAATGTACAGGATTGAAGATATACGAGAAAAAATATAAATATAAAGGTCTCCCTTTATCAACGCAATAGTACCTAAAACAATGATTTTTTGGAATTTTTGTTTGTTTGCCTATTTGTCGGTTTGTCTGTGCGTTTGTGCACGCTAATCTTAGAAACGGCTAAACCGATTTCGATGCAGTTTTCAGAAATATACTTTTTATCCCGGGAAAATGTTTTTATCCCGGATAATTTTGACATTTTTTTTTCTGTAGTCCACACGGACGGAGTCGCGGGCGTCCACTAGTAATGTAATAAAACCCTAAGATTTGAAGAAAGTAATTTTATATAATAGAAAATTTCATGAAAACATCAAAAATGCACCACCTAATGATTCTCTATTAAGTCTGGCGACCACGAAATTAGTAATGTTTAGTAGAAGAATTTGTTCAATCACGCCTAAGTCTTCTTACCGGTTTATGCGCACACGCAGGTCAGGTGAAGAAAAGGCGCGCGCAGCGACTGTATCCATCAGTCGAACCAGGGTCGCCAGCAGGGTCGGACCGATATCTAGTCATTACAGTTTTACATTTCCATAACAGAAGGTCAAAATGAAAGTGTTCATCGTTTTGACGGCCGTCGCTGCTATTGCCAGTAAGTATTTTAATAACCTTTATATATGCATAATTAATAGGTATACAATAGATCAAAAGTATATTATATACTATGTAAGTATGGAAAGATTTTTCAGTAATATAGTTATTTCACTTTGCAATATAAAAGACTTCAACGCGCGCTTAAAACTAGATCTATGGCATTTTTGCAAAATAACTTTGAAACTAACACCTTTATGCATTAACATTCAAAAGCATTTTCGTAAAATAATGAAGTTACTTTTTTAAACCTAAGTTTATATTACATAATTGTCTTGTTGTGAACTCAGTTTAAAGCTTCCTTTTAAAAGCTCTATGTTCTACCTATCATGTAGTTACTAATGAGGCACATTGTGGCCGGTGTTCTAAATATAACCAAGTGTTGCAACCTCCATACTCGAATACTAATGAGCATATACATAAGGCCCCTTCGCATTATTCCATGCACATTATCCTGCATTTTTTCTATCACTAGATGCCGTTAGACATACATATAGGTACACTGTGGCATGAATCCCAATTTCATAAAACAATGTATTGAGAAGCTTGATTGCATGAATACATAAACTTGCTGTGAGAATCTTGGATATTTTAATTGGCATGAAATACAGGTTTAATTGTTAAACTGGCCACGTTGGTCTTTCGTAAAAACTAGTAGCGCACAATGATGTTGAATAATTAGTTACTGAGTGAGCCTATTTTATATTCTCGGTGTTTTCTTTTATATCTTCTGGGCTATTTTATATTTTTTCGAACAAGTACTTTCCTGAAATCTGAAAATATATTGTAGATAAATAGACAAGCATGATTATTCAGAATAGCATATTCTACACAGCCCTCAATATCATCTCTAGAAGTTTGTGCACGACATAATGATGTCATTTTGACTTGAAGAGGGCAAAAACGGGAGATCGAGCCTTGTGGCGTCTGGGGGAGGTCTACGTCCAGTAATGGACTACAATAGATATAATATAATGATCATACCACGATAATAAAGGCAGTAGACATGATATTTTAATATTAACAAAGATGGAAAGTGTTTTACAAAAAAAGTACGTCATATTTAAACCTTAGTTTTTTTTTGTGGAAATAAAATTGAAGTGAGTGAAATTTTACCTTCAATGGCAATACCTAAGCTACAGATAGTAACTATTTAGTTCCAGCGGTAGGTTCTTAAGTTAGAAAGCTGATTTCATGATAGCTTCACAACGTAAAAACCGTTAAACTGAAGAAGTTGAAAACGTAATGAAAGCAATTTCGTGGCCCCAGTTTTACTGTTGACTGATTGTTGAGAAATTCGACATTGACATTCACTGCTTTGTATAATATTTTCGTTATTTTCGTTCAGATCATGGAACCCATTCTTTTTGGTAGAGACATATTAGGCGTAGATTGAGGGATTACAAACAAGCATGCAAAAATTAATTCATTCTGTGTCAGTAACTTCAAATAGCTACGAACTTTGCTAGCATTTGATAGATTCCCTGCCTGACGCAATTATAGTTTAGTCTCCTTGCTGTACGGAAGATCACATGATAGAAGTATTAAACAAAGGGATGCGTGGTATATTGACATCAAAGTTATTTATATTTAAGTCCCTTGGGTTTCATTTCATTTACCTACTAAGTATAACCATAACGATTTAGCTGCTAGAATTTCACTTCATTTTTCTTTGAGTAACTTAACAAACTTTTTTAAGACTTTCAGTATCTTGTTATCTATATATTTTATCTATTCTTAAATGCAAATTGCTTTGATTTCATTTTGACATCGACTATATTAAAATTTACGCAAAATGCTACCGCTCTCGCAACCTAACCTTAGCGAGACGAGGAAAACTTTTTTGTGTGTAGGTATAGTAAAAATTATAGCGTTCGTTTCCTAATATTTCTGCATAGTTTGATTTAGGTTCATTTATAATTTAGATTGTGTTGTAATGTGTGATAAATAAATTGAAAATCAATTAGCAGGTCTTATTAAAATGCAATTTTTGTGCAGAATGATGAAAGCTACCTTGTAGGTACTTAGTGCACAACTATTATTTATCTGTGGTTGTACCAAATTATACATACAATTTAATTACACATACATTTTGTAAACAAGTTCAAACAAATATACCTATATTACGAATATCTTCTCCAACATTTTGACATTGAATACCTTTTACTAATCTTCAGAGTTCATAATCTAATCATGAGGTCGAAATCAAATCAAGAGTCATTAATTATTTAATAGGCGTGCATTTGCATAACACTTACTGCGATTAGCAGTCATTTAAATTCCGAACTAATTAGCAATTACTATCCTGCAACAACTGTAGTTACCACATGTTTATTACAATACTTATTTATTTCTGACATAAGCGTCCTACAGGAGCATAGGCAAATTATTTTAAAATATTTATGGTCGCTCGTGTTCTTAGGACTTTTCCGTGCTGGGCCCAACTTTTCCCTTGAGGACACTCAGATGAGAGATAACAGGTAGGTTCTTATTTTATCATGTCCATTCTGTTATATTTTTACATGCATCGTCACTTTGCCATGTATTATATATAACATTATAGTACAGACGACTCGTTAGGACACGCTTGCCCATGACCGACAAAGATCATTATTATAAATGAGTATGTATTATGTAATTATAAACGTCAAATATACACGATAAAATCAACTATTATACGCAGTAATGCCTAGTTATTTTACAATCAAAATTATTATTATACAGGGTGGTTATTGATATGGCGAGTTCAGACCATGATTCTGAGACGAAAAGCACTGAAAATTTTCGCAGGTAATATCTAAAATTTTCCGACTTTTTTTTTCATTTTTCCAGGAAAAAATATGTAGTTCGGTTAAGTAGGCCTTAGACCTAGAAACAAAATTTTGACCGATGGATAATTTTCAAAACAAAATAACTGGTTTTACCACTGATACTTTCCTAGTACTAAATTACGTGAGATTATAAAATTCAAATATAATTCCAAGAAAGCTAAATATAATAAAGTTATGCAAGAAACCTTTGATAACAATGTAATAAAAGTCTATCTTATTTTAAATAATAGAAAAACTTTTGTGCAAACACATTAGGCAGAAAAACTTTTATAAGCATGCAAAAAATACTGGGCTGTTTGTGCCTCACAAAGTGCAAGATGACTAACAAGTTTAGTGTCAAGGAAGTTTTAATTTCATTTATTTGCAAAGTTCAACGACACTTCTGTCATACTTTACCTATTAACCTATCGAACATACCTACTCGTACGAGTACAGCTATCGACTACATTTTGTACAGATTTTACACAGCTCTACAATGTTGTAGTAACCAAACGGACCAAATATCGTCATTTCAATTAAATCCTAAAGTTCAAACGAATTTCTGTTGATCTGTGCCTAGCCTTCTAACCTTTGGGATTAAATGATGCACCACTAAACGATGCATCAGTGTCGTAAGCCAGCTCACTTTCACTCCTGGCGGTGTTGCGTCATATCTTGCGTTAGCGCGCGCCTTCGTGTTCGCTGTTGACAACTTTATAATCTACCGCTTGAGAATCCTTTATGCCCAATTTTTGTTTTTTTTTGTCTTTGCTATAAAATTTTAGTTGCTATTGATATACAGATCCCAATTATATAAATAGCAATAAATTAGAGCACACGCCATTATATAATACAATGACGTGTGCGTCAAAATTATGTGCGTACGTATACTCGTACTGCTGGTGTCAAGTAAAAATATTTTCAAATAGAGATGTTTTTCAGTCACATAGTCATATGAATGATGGATAATGATGAGGATGATGATAATTAAAAATGATGGAAATTAAGAAGATCGAGATTTTAAAAATCTAGTAATATTTGATCGTATTTTTAAACTATGGTATTTCGTAGACTTCAATTTAATGTTGGCGCGATAATTTTAATTTTAGTAAGCTAATATTTAACACTCGTAAAGCAAATATTTGACGAAATAGATTTGACCAAAGTTGTTCAACTGACCTTTAAAATCAGAACCAAAGATAGGAAGCTCCTGTATTTTAATGAACTTTATTAAAATTCGAAGCAAGCTTTTTAATTACAATATTATATAATGTACAATTATGATAATTTCAAAGACCTTCGCCGTTTACGAATGGGTCAAAAATTTAATATATAAAATTCTTGTCGTGTTCATTTGTATATTAAAACCAAATTAAAACATATCGATCGCAAACGTAATGCGGGATCTACACGCGAGCCTCTGGCATTATGTGATATGACGTGGTCTTACATAACAATGCGTTATGTAAAAAAAAAAACTTGATCTTACTCTGCATAGGAACAAAATAACGTTCAGAAAAAAAACTGGTCCATTTCAGCTTTCACTCATTTGAAGTGACCGATTTGTTGTTATTTCTATTTTATTTTATTTTTATTTCGGAACAGGCTTATTACAGAAAAGGAAATATGAGTGTGCGCGCATGAATGATTAAAGCTGATTAATGCGAGGATGGATCGACAAATGTATATCTGTGATCCTTACCCTAGGGACTACTCCTCTTAGTAATTGCCATAATTTTATTTATCCACTTTTTCTCTCCTTTTTACTTATATCCTATCCCTCTTCCCCAGGTGCCCAATTCAAATGCCCAGCAAAGGACGGCCAATATGAAGACGAGAGGCAGTGTGACAAGTTCTACGAATGCCGTGACGGTATCGTCACCACTAAGCTCTGCCCCGATGGTCTAGTGTTCGACCCTACCATCAGAAAGATCAACAAATGCGACCAGCCCTTCAACGTCGATTGTGGAGACAGGACAGAGCTGCGTAAGTATTTTTTGTACATGCTTAACTAGTTTTCATAAAAAATAATAATATGGTAATGAAGTATTAAATAGCACTACATCAAAGTTATTTAGTAGTTTCATAGAGGTATAAAGTATCAGGTGATCTTTATTTATCCTGGGGGCATGAACGTATAAAGAATAACGGACAGAGTGTTGCGGCTACACAGAGTGAAGCCTTCATAAAAGCTCGGCAACGATATTCCATGGAGTAGGGATGTGTATTGACGCGTTATTCAAACACACATACAAACCATAGTAAACTCGGCGCTTACTGGAATATACGCACACATGCCCAACGCGCCGCCATTTCGGTGCTTCAATCTGTGCAGTGACAGCATTATGTCTGTTGTTCTTTATACGTTCATGTCTGGGGGGGATTCATTTATTATTTAATCGTACATAAAAGCTCATGATACACCATGCGACTAATCTTACTCTTAGTTCTTTAGGCCATTTCTATGAAAATACTTTAAACATCTAATATTCGTAACTATAGGTTGGAAGGTTATGATTACTTTTACATGAAAATTACGTCGCTATGTGGAAACTAGCCACCGGAACCAAACCAGTTTCATGTAATGGTTATGTTTACTACTAATGAAGTCACCGGTTTTGTAGGCAAATTTTGTAGCTGGCCAAGATTAACTAAAAGCATTGATTTTCATTAGAACAAAACATTCAGAAAAATTACGAGATTAAAAACTAAATCAAGTTAGCAACGTGCTAAAAGTAGGTAGTTTACCAAAATTTTTACATTAAACCAGTTTAACTAAATTAGCAAGAAATATACCTAATTGGTAGATATTTATTACTTGCGAAAAACCGGTATATCGGAGCTAGTCAAAAGATAAAACTACGGCATTATTTTTACTGTAAATTAAAAAATTACTGGTACCTTCTCGTATATTTGGCACTTCATTTGCCATTAAATAAATACAAGAAAGAAAATAATGTCTTTCATTTCTTAGCTTTAGTCCTGAGCTAACGTTAAAAAGGTATTATTTTCTCCCCCTCCTTTTTTTACATAAATTTTTCGATATTTGAGAGTGTTCAAGCTCACAGATTCATGGTTTATCTGCCCTTATCCCATAATAAAAAGGATTCGGTTCAGTCTTTTTCTGAGATATTGTATTTCATATACAGGTTGTTTTTTCATTGCCACCCTTATTGAACCCTTCAATACTATCAAACAGTATAATAAACACCATCAAGTAGATTGCGTGTTAAGTCAAAAATTATAGGCCGGAAAACGATTTTTTATATTTTTTATTTACTTGATTGGGCGAAATTTATAGTGTCCAGTGTTTATGCTAGTTTTTTCATAAACAGATATTAATTATATCTCGTGAAAAAATCTTGCTATGCCCTTCTATGTGCATTAATGCAGTAAAACGCAGCCTATTTACTCAACTTTGGACCCTAATATCTTGGGAACCAGACACTTCCCAGAACGCTTCCATGGAGAAAAATGATCGTGATGATGAGGCGATTCCGTAGTTTTCGGGAACGTTGACGACCAAAAAATACTCTGTATAACCATAACTTAATTTAATGTAATGCCAGTTCCACCACGATTCGATGACTGATTTCCTCCATCTTATATAACCTTATATATAACAGTATAATAAACACCTAGTAGGTATTGGGGTCATATTGTGCCGGTAGATTGCGTGTTATCGCGTGGGTAGTCAGAATTTGATTCCTATTATTAGGCCTACTAAACCTCGTTGGATTAAATAATTTACAATATAAATTTGTCGTTGAGAGTGACATCACAGTTAATCATTTTATAAGAGCAATCAACACTATTACAAAGTGGACTAATCTGAGGCGAACTAAATTTGGTTTTTGAATGTTAGTTTTATTGAATGCTTCTTTCCATGTCTTGCTTATCAAAACGAGCTATGACTTATTAGTGCCCTCCCCCCAATATGAGCCAATAACAAAGCGCAAGAGGTAATGAAGTTTTAGGCAATAGGTGCCTTTTCTCGAAGTGTTGCCTCGGTTTTTTGAACTCTCACAACTCAAGAACATACTAGACTTATGTAAAAATTATCATCTGTTAGTAGGGTAAAATACCCAATAGTCAGCCTTTTAGTGAGTAATTAAATTTAGTTTATTAATAATTTAAACATTAAACACTATGCATAAAAATAATCAATCTTTTGTGAAACGTCATTTATTAAATTTTCTGAAAAAATTAACAAAATATTATACTTTTGTTAGAATTACAGAAAAAAATAACAATATTCCTATTATGGCACTTTTTCCCGGTGCTCAGCCTCCTTCCTCCACAAGTCAGCCATGGCTTACCCTAAAGTCAGCCCCTCACTTACTTTGCATATTTGGCATAGAAATTTCTTATTATATATATTTTCATACATATCTCCAGCGAATTCAGTGCATTTTAAATGGTACCACGCAGGGCAATTATCGCATCCAATATTTTTCAAGTCGTTGATTTCGGTATCGCTAGTCATTTCCTCTTCACAATTATTACATCTTATTTTGTTTATAGTACATGTTCTATTTTTCTTCATCTTTTTACTTTTGTTAGAATTCAACAGCATTTCCGCTTTCCTTTTTTGTTTCTCTTCCTTTTTTTTTGTTTCTCTTCTTCTTTCTTTGCCTTAATTTCAAGTCTTTTAAGTTTTTTAATTATTATTTCGTTCTTTTTCTGTTCCTTCATCTCTTCTTTTTGTAATTCAAATTGTCTCCACTCTTTGGAAGAAATAGCTCCTATTCTATTGATTGATTTTTTCTTATTTTTTGATTTAAGTACAGCAGGCAAGGTTAAATGCTTAGTTAAAATGGGTGACATATTTCCCGATTTCACAATAACATTGGACAATATGTTTATTTTACTGTTTATATTTTTGGTACTGTCATGTAATACAGATTCCATATTTTTTGTCTCGTCTTGTTCAGTGTTATTTTTGATTGGATCAAGCCTACAATCTGTCCTTATGCCTTTCACATGATCCATTATATAACTATTATTTTCTAGAAGCGATGTGTCTCTTGTATTTTCCATGTCATAGTAAGTATTTATTTCTTGTCCAATATTTTCATTTTCTTTATTAATTATACCATGATTAGTACTTATTCCTAGTTCAACGTCTTTTTCGATATATTCTTCAGAATTGATTTTGGTGTCTGATTAATGGGCCATTCTTTAACGCAGTCGTCGTTTTGATCATTTGCAACAAATACAGGTGTTTCGGATTTCTGTCTTTCTTGAATTTCACCATTGTGGTGAATCACTTCAAATTCGGTTACGACTTCGAATTCGTTGAAGAATACCTCTTCTTCTGTAAAGGTATTCAAATTATTTTCCAATGTGTAATCACCTATAACTGGCAAACTTATGTCAATAATTTCATTTGCTCCTGATGCTATTTTTGATTGGTTTTCATCAATATCACAGGCAGAAATGTTATCAATTTTGGAATTTATAGTTGAGCTTTTTGTTGAATTTAAACTTTCAGGTCCGGTCATATTAATTGCTGCACTCAAAACATTGATAACAGTTGTTGTGTCTACTCCAGCATTTTCTAGCTCGTTACTCAGGTGATTAATACACTTGATGGCGGTGTTCAAATGCCTGTTCTTAATTTTGGTACCTGGAGATTTCAAATTCCTGGTAGCGTTATGATGTTTCTCAAGATTATTCTGCACACATTTTGAGTAGTCCAAAGCATTTGGATTGCAAGGGTATAATCCACATTTTCGGAAGCCATTACTGATTATTGTAGACAAATTTTCTTTCCCTAAGACCTTTTTAAGTAATGGACAAAATGTCGCCTTGGTCAAAACACTATTAACATTTTCAGGCTGAGTTGTCCATTCGTATATTGTATTTTTCCATTCTACCTTCAAAGGTTTAAATACACTAACATCAGCAGGCTGAATCAAATGTGTTGCGTTTGGTGGAAGAGCATAAAGTATAATACCGTTTTCGTGACAATATTCGCTGAGACGCATTGTTAAGTGGCTCTTGTGGCCATCAACAAAAATGAGAACAGGTTTTTTTTATTTTTTCTTCTTTTAGCCATTCGTTCAGACCTTTAACAATGTAATCGTAAAAAATGTCTGATTTCATCCAACCTGTTTCTGACTTTCCCAATAACCATTTATCAGGCATACTGTTAATAACTTCTTTTGGTGTCTTACGTACGGAAAAACTACACAAGGAGGCAAAATTTTTCCAGAAGCCGATATAAATATAAGGGCAGTAACAGTTTCTTTTTCCTTGCCTTTTACAATTTGGTAGACATTTTTGTATCCTCTTGGTGCAATGACTTTTCCAGTCTTGGGGCATATATAAAAACTAGTTTCATCGCCGTTAAATATTCGTTCAGGGTCGGTCAAAATATCACTTGCATTTATGTCCTCTAAATGCTTCATAAGTTCAGCAAACCACTTCCGAATGCCTTCTTCGGTTACAGCGGCTCGACCATTAGATATATTTTCAGGTGTCCTCTCACTTAACTCGGGATTTCGTCTCAGAAATGATTGGTACCATTTCTTCCCCGGTCTATTATTTACGAATGGGTTTGGTCTTTGATCTTCAGATATAATATTATGGACGGTATTGAGGAGATCATCACGTTTTAATGGGAAGCCACATTTTGTTAATGCTATACACCAGTCTTTTAGTTTAGTTTCTTCAGTTTTGGTCAGCACTGAATCCGGTCCCATTTTACGGGGTAAATCTGGAACCCTTAAATGTAGTCGATCCTGTAACGTCCCTCGCGGAACCTTAAAAACTCGACTGGCTTCTCTAATTTTCATTCCTTTTCTAATCGCCATCATAGCTTCTGTCAATTGTTCTTCTTTATACTGGTGGATTGGCCGCTTTGACATGATGGAAATCTAAAACGAGTGATTTTAATCTAAAATAACTGTGCATAAATTAAACTGTGATTAAAAGGGCTTTAAGGTGCTTTTTAGTGCAACAGGACTGACGGCCGGTTACTGGATTCCTAGAACCATTGGTCGGCCACTAACATACAATTACATTTGTACGCGGCTGACTACTGGTAAAATACACTTTTCGTGTTAGAAAAGTTAAGCCTACAGTAATGAGCAAATTGAAATTAATTCGCTCCGTTAATTTCAGCTAAATCTAAGATATTCCCAAAAAAACTAGTAGTTAGCCACTTATGGCTGAGCACTGGATCTACAATCAAAATTCGCAACCCAGTAGTCGGCCATATAAATTACAACATATTAAGCAAATAAAATGCATGTAATAGTTGATTTTATAGCAAAATAAACATTTTATCGTAACACAATATAATCATCCACCGCAAATAACAATATATAAACACAAAAACTTACTGAAAACTTGAACGGGTTTCCTTAAGAAAAAAACAGTAACAATAGCGCGTCTCGTCATGTCTATGACGGCAGTGCAAATGAACGAGCATAGCTCGTCTACTTGATAGTATATTGGTACGTATGTGTGCGTATTAGCCAATAAAGAAACAAGGATTCATTCAAACGATATTTTAGTGGTGTACACATAATTCAACACTATTTGTAGAGAAATAAAGTCTGTAAAGGCTGAGCACTGGTGCACGGCTGACTTCTGGGCATTTTACCCTATGTCTTATATTTTGTGGCTAGTACATACTCGTAATTGTAAAAATGATAACGAGTTAGGTACTAAGGTACTAGTGTCTAAAAAGTAGCCAACTTCCTCTTATCTTAAAAATAACATAATAATTTTATTCTTCGAATAAGTTAATACAGCAGACAAGGTCAATTACTTAAGTGAATGCATCCTGTCTACCTTTGACCATAGGCCACACACCACCGACTTTCTAGGTCAACTAGTTGCAGTGTCCGAGTAGACATATATTATTCTTATATATTATATCGCAGAATATTGCCTAATCTGGCATATTACCAACTGATTGCCTAGGCATTTTAAATAATATAAGATAATAGTTTGCATCTAACGCATTAATAAGGTAAACTGCTGGGCTAAAATAGGTCCTTTATAACCTCAAACTATTCAAAATGCCCAGGCAGAATCGACGTATTATAATACATAAAGCAAACGATAATGATGAAGGCTTTGCATCTTCGCTGCATATCAACATCGACTGTAATTCTATAATCATACAAATGGCATGATTGGCAAAGTTGACATTATTCAGTCTTGTATTATATGCCATACAGACCAAATTATTGCCATTTTAAAACAAATAATAAAGATCTTGAATCATTCAGCCATATATTATATTATCCGCAATGTATGCAAAATAAACATTAATTTGTAACACTGCAACGGCTCAAGAACCAAACGTTAACCAACCGGCTTCGTTTCAGCTCAAATTATACCCCCGGATAAAACTTAATCTGGTATTAGCTCGAAATGTAAAATGAAAACATCTGTGTAGACAAATATTTGCCGAAATTAAAAAATATACACCAATAACGTTTATGCGCTTCACAGGAACTCTTGAAGTAGACTGTAAGTAACACTGGCTATGGTTTTTAAAGTGCATAATGTAGAGTTATTTTTATTACTTGTTTATCGTTAGGTATCCTTACAATCCGTGACTCGATTATAGATTGTAAACGATCGATGCTTGAGTTCCAATAATGTGAGGTCATTTTATAATCATAAATTGTGAAAGATAGGTTCTACGTAAAAGATTTGTACTTTCCATAAAGTGTAGAGCTATAAAGGGTTCGACTGAAGATTTCAAACATGTCATATAGTAGTATTAAATATTTCTATTACTTTATGTATATTTCAAACCGTTAAAAATAGTTTCTTTGAATAGAACCGCAGGTATATTTTTACCGCTTCCTATTGGTTCTGTGACCAATTTGTCACTTCCTAGAAAGTGTGGGTTGACCTTTACAATGCAATCTCTGCAGCTTCAAGGCTGATACATAGCTAACTGTTTATGAAGATAGTAACGGTTACTTTGGTTTTCCTATGTCAATGAGAAAAATATAAGTATCACCCATGCAATATAATTTTTTTGCGGATTATTTAAATTAAATTAATTGGTATGTTCAATGCCCTCACAATTAAAAGTATAAAACCCAAGATCTCTTTCGCGTAAACTTTAGAATTTCTTTTACTCCCATTCGGAATTGCGTTTTTAGTGCTTCCTTACACTCCTAAAGAAACAAAAATATAGATATTTGGCTACACGTTATCTGTCTGTCACTCCTAACGGAATCACTCATGTCAGAAGAACTTTGTGTATGTGTAGATAATTGATAAATAGATGAATAGAATGATTATTTTAATTACAGAGCCCCCCAAGCCTACCGAGCAGTGCCCACGCCGCAACGGATTCTTTGCCCATCCCGACCCTGCAGTCTGCAATATTTTCTTCAACTGCATCGAAGGTGAAGCCATCGAAGTCAAGTGCACCGCCGGACTTTACTTCGACGAGTACTCCGGTACCTGTGTGTGGCCTGAATCCTCGGGCAGACAGGGATGCAACGTCCAGGACAGTACGTATTTTCTCTCTTTCATTTTTTAAATGTTGCATGTGCAAAAAATTTTTCAGGATAGACATCATTCTTGATGTGAGGATGATCAATGAGAACGAAATCAAGCGTCGTAATTAGTCTTTTCCTATAACTTTTGTAGTTGTTGTGTCTTGTTTCAAAACCTGCCTTTATATATGACTAAAGTAAATGTTTAGAAGGTCCTTCTTGGATACAAGGACAAAACAACTCATATAGCAATAATTCTTAAATTATTTATACATTTTAGTCATAATACTTACGACCTTTCATATCTCATCTCTCATATATTTTACTCGTAATTCGACTTTTCACATTTTTCACATCTGCCTGGACCCTTTTTTAAATTAAGAAAATGGCTAGATATACATAATTTATTAAACCTCTATCCCATTTTCAGAGAAGACCAAGGACGGTTTCGAGTGCCCCAAGCAGCAGCAGGTTGATGCTCAAGGTCAAGCTGTAGCCCACCCTAAGTTCGCCCACCCCAATGACTGCCAGCGATTCTACGTGTGCCTGAACGGTGTGGAGCCCCGTGACTTGGGCTGCACTGTTGGTGAGGTCTACAATGAAGAGACCCAGAAGTGTGATGCCCCTGAGAACGTGAAAGGATGGTAAGTTTCCTTTATTTTGCTACGGTATTCTAAAAAGTAATAGGTGAGACGCCAATATGAGCAATAAAGAGCGACATCTCGCTTTAGACCACATAATGTATGAGACTTTTTGTCGGAAGATTAACTTTTTGAAAGTCAATTTGATATTTTTCTCACGCTGAAATTTGACATGTATATTTTTACCCGACACTGCCAGTTCAATATGATAATAATATATCTTTTAATGTGTTTCTACTTCGTCTCAATGTTTTTTTTTTATTATTTCAGCGAGGATTGGTACAAGGATTCCGAGGAAGCCGCGCCACCATCACCCAAGTCGAGAAATTAAGCTAGTGATATAATGTAGTTTTACCTAAGACTTATTAAGTTAATAAATTAAGTTAAACGAAAGACTTTTTGATTACCTATCTCCTGATTGTACAATCCATCATCATTATCTTCCTGCCCTTATCCTTTTATTTATGGGGTCGGCGCAACATGGTTTTCTTTCGAAACTCACATTGCCAACGATTTGGCAATTGTTTTACGGCCGTCTGCCTGCCTAACGCCAAGCCTCCTCGGGTATAGCTAAGTGACAATTTCAGAAAATCCGTACATGAAACAAATTTAGTGGTGCCCAGAGGGCGTAGTGTAGGCTGAAAAGCCCTGGTGACTGGGATCAAAACCACGCTTTCCGACTGAAAAGCGCACTTTGGCCTATTACTCGTTAAATAAATAACAAAGATGCGATTAAAGGAATTGCAGGCTATTGTTACTCTTTCTAGACCTAGTCAAATAATTTTCTCTTTCTAGTCAAATAATTATTTTGCATGAATAAGTCTGAATTTACTAATGAACCCCTAAGTTCTACTAAACTGTAGATATACCACTCTTGGTCTAAATAACAACTGGTTTAATTGATACATAAATACATACACACACACACACACACACACACGGCTGTGTTCCCGATATCTGGTAGCCACAACTGCTGGATCATAAAGAAGATCCTATAGCCACGTTTAGCATAGCGAGGACAGATGTTAATTGTTGCTAGGGCATCGCCTGAGAGAATGCCCGTATTCCTTAGTTGACTCTTACGATATGCACGGACGGAGATGCAGCCGACGTATTCTAATCTAGTGAACCCCGCATCAGCCACAAGACTATAAAGTTTAATTAATAAAGATATATACGAGTATATACCTACATAAATAAATAAATATTCACACAATACACAACACATTAACCTAGTCCCACATTAAGATCCCTAAGGTCTTGTGTCGTGGGTACTAAGCAACGGTATATAAATACATAGATAATAAAAAAACATAATTCCCCTGCGCTAATATATAATATAATAATGCGGTAGACCGCAGTCGGCTCAAAATAGGCTGGACAAGGAAATACGAGTACGTACCTCATTTTCAGGCATAAAAAGTCTACTGCTGAACATTGAAAAAGCATAGGACAAAGAAGTTAGAAAGTAAGTATGTCAGACCAGGGCCAGACAAGCAGTAAGTACATCGCTGGTAGAATCTTACTAGGGATAGAGTACTTACTTATTTTTACACGTATGTATATATTTTAAATATAGTTCAAGGGCCGATCTGAAGAATAATCTTCATACATATTTAGCATTACATCACAACAGTACCTATCACGTCGTTATTTGGGCCCTTGGAAAAGTTGGCCATAAAACCGAAAACGCTGACAATTGTTGATGACCCTGAATCATGGTTGCTAAAGACTAAATTACTACGAAATCTATGGAGCTCGAAAATGTATGGGGCTACTCGTTCCTCGATCGATTTTTTTTTCTTCCGAGTATATGCTCCAAGGTATATATGACACATTATAATATATACATTATGGCAAGGACGGTGCCAAGGGGTGTACCTTTCTAGATTAAGTATTATGTAACAAAAAAAATGTATGATAGAGTTTTTTTTTTTAATTTATTTCAGATTTTTAAAAGAATTACAATTAGGTTCAGGGTGCCATTAAACCGGAGGGGTTTCACTTTGCTAACCTATACATGCACACATATATATAATATGCACACATTTCACACATCAGCTTTTTACAGTATACTACTGGACGTAGGCTTCCCTCAGGGTACAAACATAGGGGGGTTCTAGCCCATAGTCACCACACTGGGCAAGCTGGAAACGCAGTGTGATTTTCGGACTCTGATGTCAATACTGAAGGCGCTGCTGTCCACCTCCCGTAAAATATAAGTATATAAGTGCTGTATTGCGTTTTCAGTTCGTTCACCAATGCAGTGGAAGACGCCTTTAAGCTTCTCGAATGGAAAGGACTCGGCATCAATATCAATGGCGAATACATCACTCACCTTCGGTTCGCAGACGACATCGTGGTCATGGCAGAATCGCTGAAGGATCTAAGCACAATGCTCGATGGCCTCAATCGAGTCTCCCAACAGGTGGGCCTGAAGATAAACATGGACAAGACGAAGATCATGTCGAACGTTACTGGTTGGGAGCTCGATGCTTGAAGTTGTTGACGAGTATGTTTACCTGGGACAGACGGTCAAACTAGGTAAGTCCAACTTTGAGAAGGAGGTAACTCGGCGAACCCAACTCGGCTGGGCAGCGTTCGGGAAACTACGAAACTTATTTGTGTCCAAGATACCCCAGTCCTTAAAGACGAAGGTATTCAACCAGTGCGTGCTGCCGGTGATGACCTGCGGTGCCGAGACGTGGTCTCTAACTATGTGCCTCATAAAAAAGCTCAGGATCGCACAGCGAGCGATGGAGAGAGCTATGCTTGGGATCTCTCTGCGTGATCGAATCAGAAATGAGGAGATCCGCAGACGTACAAAGATCACCGACATAGCTGAACGGTCCAGCAAGCTGAAGTGGCAATGGGCAGGGCACATAGCTCGAAGAACTGATGGCCGATGGAGTCGGAAAGTTCTAGAGTGGATACCACGTATCGGCAAGCGCAGCGTGGGAAGGCGACCCGCGAGGTGGACGGATGACCTGGTCAAGGTTGCGGGCGTCGGTTGGATGCAGGCTGCTTCCGACCGGTCGGAGTGGAGGTTGTTGGGGGAGGCCTATGTCCAACAGTGGACTTCTCAGGGCTGTAAATGATGATGATGATGATTGCGTTTTAACCACGTTTAAATTAAACAGACTTTTAACATTTGACAGCAAAACGTATGAGACTCGTATATAAAAGTTAATGTTTAGAGGTTTTTGTAATAAGTAACATGACGTTTGTTTATTTTTAACGGATATTTTTTAAATACATAGATAAAATACTTAGGTATCGAACTTGAATATTATACTACATTAAACTATATGCTATATTATTATATTCGCTATAAGGCATTGGATATAAAATATTGAGTAACTTTTATTATACCAGCTCGCCCAACAATCTTGGCTTCTATTATCAATTAGTCACACATTCACACCTCGAATTAGACGCGTATGATTTTTATAGCCCATATCATTATGAACTTATTAAGTATGTAACTGTGTCAAAGACAATAAACTTTCAAAAAAAGACATTCGTCATTCGGTGCTATGCTGCTAGATATTCAGATTTTATTGTAGTCTAGCTGGCATTTGAATTTGTTAAGAATAACCTATTTACGAGATTAGATATAGGGTATTGCTGCTTAACATTTGGCAACATATTGGACAAAATTCTGTAGGCCACTTCGCTGGCAAGAAAAACTACTGTTTACTTAACTTTTGTGTTGGTTTTCATGGTGGTTGCACAGATATGCACCCGAATATAAATTATAACTTTTTGGGAGTAGGTAGTCCCAAAAGTAGACTAGTGTAAAAGTGGGTAATGCGATTTATGTAACCAATATCTTTTATATGAGTTCCTCTCAACTGCACTTACACGTATTTTAATAGAACATAATCCATTCAACCGTTTTACAATTAAAGGTAACGTGGAAATACATACAGAGAGAAATATAAATTCTGTTAAGTGTGTTTTAAAAAATAGGAAACAAAAAACTTGAAACTTAAAAAGGTTACTTACTTAGTACACTTTATTTAGGAGATATCTAATAGATTGTTAACTGTAATAAGTATTAATAGATCTAGCTGTAATTACTAGTTCAATAGCATTGACTAGATGACTGATACACGAAGTTTAGTGAAAGGATGTCTGCAGCGACGGATGAGATTCTATTTCGATAGGTACTTACATAAATCTATTTTGTTATTGAGAAAATAATAAGAATCAGACAAGATGTTTAAAAAATTGTATAAAGCAGTAGGTGAAGACTTTCTCTTCTATAATCACAGTATAGTATTGAAATTAACTCATAAATAAAGTAATTGATTCGAGTTTGTACCCTCAAGGTAAAATTATAATTGGGAATTGGGAAAATTATATTCAAATACTTTATTTAGACTTGCTCCTGAGGTGAGAACCTATAAGATTTTTGATTGGAAATATTAAAACTACCATCAATCATCCAATTATAATTAAGTGAAGATGAAACTATCTTATTACAATCATTAAATAACAAAAAGATATAAATAGAGATGTGAATTTTAATTTATTGTTTCCTTATTCTCATTTAAGGAGCGACGACCGCATCTCTACAGGTTTCTGCACTTTTTACTTTGTTTTGTGCGAATAATTTACGCAGGTAACGAACTTTTTTATCATCTGTATTTTATTTATTTTAAGAACTGCTCTGTTACATCGCTAATTTTAATTTTCTTTCAATTAAAATATTGGAAATAAATATACTTATTTCACCCTATAAACAAAGCCTGTATTTGAAATTCGTAGTATTTATTCGATCCTGTACATATGTCACTGATACTACTAGGTTTTTATTATTTTCTTTAAAACACTCTAGGTATATACCAACTCACTGAACTCGAACCAAAACTAAGGTTTTAACTTACCTATTATAATCAATCCAAAAATCAACCGCTAGAAAAATATTCTGTGACATGACACCGCAATGCATGGTAATAGAAAATTATATAGGTACTCGTAAGTACATCTACTAAGATATAAAATTTTCGTGTCGCGGTGTTTGTTAACGAACTCCGAAACAGTTGACCGATAGTTATGAAATGATATATGTAGGTATATTCGATAGGTCTGAGAATAGGTCGTAAACTACATTTTTAATAAGCGACATCCACGCGTGCGGAGCCGAGGGCTACAGCTTGTATATTGTATATTATACTACGTATTATGCTCCTTCTCTAGGTACATTTGGCGGATACTGCTCGGATGCATGTAAATATACAATTGGAAGCAACTCTTCAGTTAAAATAGTTATATATCCGCGATTTCCATCCGGACTCCCTTGCAAAATGCGATTAGCATTGTCAATTCTTATTACTTTAACATTGGCCCTGTAGTCCGAGCTATGTTTTCCATAGTACTTGGTGGTGGGAGGCTTGTATAAAAGGTCGAACCTTTTATTTGAAGAAATAAGGTAGAAGAAGAAGGTACCTACCACAAATAGTGAAAGGATCTATTACTAAACAATGATTCAGAACCGATTTAACTAGCCAATTAAACGTAATGACTAATTGCCAAATAATAACTGACTAATATTGCATAAACTTAGATACATACCTAATATTCATTGAAAAATTTATGGCTTTCAAAAAACGAATACATTTTCTTTTTTCATGTTTGTCTTCATTAGTTACATCATTAAAGATTCTGTTTCTTTCTTCATGTTTCTTCTAAACCTATTTGAATGTTTAAGTCTAAAATATTGAAAGTAATCAAATATAAAATTTGTCCCCTGTGGCACGTGTCCACTGCGAAAGGGAATTTAGCAATTGCATTTCCTACACAACTCTAAAGTATGACTCATTCTGATTAGTCAATTATCTTAGGTATAGCACTAGAAAGCTAAGTTCTACATTTGACAGGGTGAAAGTTTAGCAAAACTAACGTTTTAGCATTGTGTAAGTGATCGATATCAAGCTGACATTACTAATCATTTCGGACATGTTAGCTCTTATCGATAACTAGGCGAAGTCGTGAGCACGCAACTCTACTCCTGGCGGCAACAATGGTCGGGACCAGTTTTCGACAGGCATTCAGTTACTCAACTGTAATTGTTCTAATAGGCAATATTAGATCATTTCCCAATCTATACACGCATGGAGTCTATCGGCTTTGTTTCAGCTGAATTAATGGATTTAAGCGTCAAACATTATGATATAAAATGCTACACATGTCTATGAACTGCCATTCTGAATTAACGAATTATAAAAACTAGGTATGTCAAGGTTGTCTATATTTTTGTATAGAGCTTTAGTCCTCAGTATATATAAATTAACACCACATTGGCGGAATCTTTTTGAAGATCTGTCTCTTTTAATGAAATAGCCTAATATTGATGTTTAAATACCTTATAAAATTATTAATAAAGAAAATGGAAAAAATTCTTCACCCGAGTGGGAATCGAACCCACGACCACTGCAAACCGTGCCAGCCGCTCTAACCACTGAGCTACCGGGTCAATTAAATACCTATCTATAATACCCACCTATCAACAGATTTTAGAGCTCTTTCTTGAGAAACAATAAACGGGTCTATTCTAAAAACGACATAGCCAATTAATATGCGCAGGATCGTGTTCCAAAAATGTCTTGGACATGTTCTAAGATCGTGGTGAATGTGTACGCGTGTCGACTCGGAAATCGACCGTGACTGCGAGGTTGTGCTCTTCGATTGAAATGTCCGATTAGTACGGCGACACTACGTACAATAATTACTCACTTTTTCTATTTACACTCACTGCGTCTAAAAAATTGACAACAAAATATGGTGTACTGATTATAATGAAGAGTAGTAAAAGACTCTTTTCTTATAATGCAGATATGTATTTATATATTTAACCTTTTAATAACATCTAAGGGATGTATTCTTATTCTTTATTGTACACAAAACATTACAATAAATAAAGCATATATTTTCAATTATGTAGGTATTTTCAATTGTCGAAATTAATTTAACAAAGTTACTACTATAGTTATGTACTATCTACGACTAGAAATACTTGCTTCGTTTGTCGAGTGATGTAATATATCTAATCTAAAATACATTTAAAGTCAAATAATCTTACGTAGTAGATACCAGTATACAAAATAGGCACTTTCTAAACAAATCTAGTTTACAAACGTAATACCAAACTTTTCAAAACGTGCCTAGAAATAATTTCCATAACCATTAGTTTTCAGACCTAATATAGCTACATATAATAATTACAAATAGGTATTCACGAGTTCGAATACGCAGAAATACATTTTTTTTTTCAAATTCAAATCTTATATTTAAAAGAAGGTATGTTTTTAAAGTCACTGCTATTTTGAAATTAAAAAAGGAAATTTGTGTCTACTAACTTGCTTTATGCTTCAACGTTTTCCAGTGCAGTGGGTGGGCAAAGCATATTGTCTATGTTCTATACATTTAATAATTTTATAACTTAATTTACCATGACTCTATCAAACATCTTCGATAGTCGAATAAGCACTTAAATCTACCTGGTAACCCACCGATAATTTTATCCATAAAGTTGCACCCATGTAATTCGGGCGCATTTTACCAAAGCTGCGCCTGCGCCGCCCAGCCACAATGGCTAAACCGCGAGCAATCCAGCGCAACCTTCGAAGCGAACCGCACGTACTCTCGGATTTAATATAGTAAATAAGTTCATACATATAATTATATAAATATGACCCGACTAATTCTTCTGTTGGGCCTGGCTTACTGCGGACTGGGTAAGTTATATTTATATTATCTTTATATCTCCTCGAATATGTAAAATCCTTACATGTACATAATGATATTATCGTTAAGATGATATTATCCTTAAGACCAGCCCTTTTTGGGAATAGGACATTTAATTTTATTATTACTACGTCTGTCGATGCCCGCGTTAATTTCATATTTACCTACATGTCGCTACCATTTAATGATTATTTTTAGTTTTCTGTTTATTTAAATTTAGCTTAAATACCATAATGAATAATGTACTGAAGTAATAGTGATAATTGTATATTAATTTAAAAAATCATAAAAATACTCGTCAAAATTTAGTTTACTAAGTATTAGGCACTAAGTACTATAGAAAACTACTAAAAACTAGACTAAAGAAAAGTCTAAACCACAAGGACAAATTACAAATACATCGGAATTGCAGTCAAAAGGTTCACTTCTAGGTTCAAAGTGATTTAAATGTTATAACAACTTAATAAGTAGGCTGAGGTTTTCGCGTGTAATATCAACATTGCGATGTCTTGCGGAATTGATGAGACATAAACTGTGCTTTAGTTAAAGTTAATTTTCTTAAACTCAATGCAATTATGTTTGATGTTCACTCGGACACCTTTTCAAAGAGCGCGAGCGATAAGTTTTTCTATAATCTATATTACAATCTATTGCAGGCATTACATACTTTTTTCATAGGAATAAAAGCCAACCTACTGATGGCTTTTCACGAGTAGAATGGACGTATGCGTTAGTTCACAAAAAAATTTATAGTAGGTCTACTGCATATACTTCAACAATGATTATTATTGTGTAGGAGTTAGACGACCATAGTACTTAACTTAAATAAATGACAATCGATAAATTAAGTTAATGCTTTTGTCGAATAAGGGCCGATTGTTCCCAATGTGAGATAAGCCTATCTGAAGGATAAATTAAATTTGTATTTCTCTAAAACATGATCATAATAGAAATAGAAACTTTGTCTAACAGATATATAGTCTTATTGACCAATGTGAAAATAGGGTCCAATATAAAGAATTTTAAATTATATACCATTCAATAAAATTACCACATTCTAAGATATATTTTTCTAAAATTCCAATATTCTTAAAGTTAAACACTTATTTCACGAATATGAATAAACTTAGTGTCTTAATATAACTTGTTTGAAATAAAACCACATCAATAGTTTTATCAAACAAGTATCATTAATATTCCTATTTTCAATCAAACTACATGCTTAAAATAGTTTAATAACAACTAACCGGCGTGGGAGTTCATTAATTTGCCACTTTTTAACTATGTGTGTAGGTAAGCTCTCTTAGCAGGAATCCTCGTATTTAAATACGAGTATGCTATACTCAAATCGTACCCATGACGATTAGCTTAGCTTTTACTTTATCTATCAGAAAAAACGTAGGTAACTTCTTCTTCAAGCCATGTCAGTAGAGTGCTCTTCCTTACTTAAACATAATCTATAGATTGGTCATATTCTCCTTTCGCATAAAGATTGACCTATACATATCGCAGCTTTCATACTATACGGGCACAACTCTAAAAAAATGAGTATAGGGAAAATGCGTTTAAGATGTAGCCGTGTTGATTTTATGTCCAAATATTATAAAAACTCGAAATCGCAAAATTTTCGAAATGTGCCCCTATAGTATGAAAGCTGCGATATATTAGTGAAAGAAATATCATTGTAACATCTTCAAAAACAAGATACCTACCACCTCTATGGATAAACTAAACTTTCATTTAGTATACCTACCGAGTGCAAGTATAGGATGGGTATATGTAGGTTCCTATATAGTATTTTTTTAACTATGCATCTGTCTGTCAGTATCGTCCTCCTTTCACCTTTAGACATAGCTAGGTACATATAGTATTTAGACTCTAGACAAATTTCTAAACACATAAGTATTGGTGATGCAAGTCTAATTTATATTGATAGCTGTCACGGAACGACACTGTTGTAATGTAACCTGCAACCTGTTGTTACTATACGATAATTGTAATGGAAATAATGGCGAGAAAATAGATCAAATTCACAAAATTTCAATAAACGTATTCGGCAATACCAAATATCGGCAGCCATAGAAATTCAAGGTTGTAAAGTTGCTAGTAATTTTGTTGTTACGTTTCGTCAGACATATTAATTAAGTTAGGATATAGAGTTAAACCTATTTTATTAAACCTAGTTTATTTTATTCACTATATTTTGATAGTCAAAAGCATAGTGATTGGTGCAAGTTGACCTTTTAAAGATTCAATCTCGTGTGATATTATAAAGGTCGTCAAGCGGTGTGACACAATCTCGACACAATAATGTTATGAGTACATATATGAAAAGGCTTCATCATTTTCATCTAAAAGAGATCCTGGTTCTAGTTAGGTACCTTTTTTCTTAATACATTTACTTTCCTGCCAAAGATAATTTACTTCTTTTATTAATTTTATTTAAATTCAGCTAAGCAATATTTAAAGAAATATATACATAATTAAAAATTTGGATGATTGTTAAACGCGTCTAACGATCTTATTAAAGGCGATTAAAAACTTATAACTAATGGCCTCCACTTGTATTGTACGTATTTACTTGTACCTAACTTGTATATAAATATGACGATATTTCAAAGAAATGACATACTGCGTTAATAACCATGTTTTTAATTTCAGTTTCAGGTCAAGAGTACAAATGCCCGGACAAAACTGGCTTCTTTCCCGATCCGTACCAGTGTGACCTCTACTACAAGTGCAGTAAAGGTCAGTATCGTGAGTAGAAAGGTCGACGTGTGATATGTCATGTAAAAGTCGCATAATTCGTAATCGCACATGAATCGCACCCATATTCTCGAACACAACAATAATGACGTAACATATAGTAGGTCCAACCTCCACCTCATTCTTAATGACTACCAACTTGGGTACTGTGTTTGATGCTTATTTTGTATGAAATAAAATGTTGTACTCAATTAGTTTATAAAAGTCACTGTACTTTCGGTAAAATTATCGATACCTAGTATTTAGGTATTTTAACTTACTATTAGTCAAAAATACTTTAAAAAATGCTTTAAAAATGTACGTAAATGGTTTGACGTAAATAAAGAAAGTTAAAGTTTGTGAACCGAAAAGTTACGAGTTTTTTTTTTGTAGATTTAACAAGTTATGTAGTTTATTACATTTTAACAACAGTCAAAATTGAAAATAAACATTACTTGTTTGTAAAAAAGTATTAGAAAATTCCTATTCCTACCTTCCAACCATGTGACTGCCATTCAAAGGCTATTGAACCATAAGAGAAACATTTCTTTAGTAACAGTCTTGTTAAAATTTACCAATATTTTGTTACAAATTCAATAACAAAAAGCAAATAGAGTGTGAATAGTAGCTTTTTTCGATGTTGTCAGAACAATTTATCGTTAACGAGGCATAGTAAGGGCTCAGTCAACCGCTTACACTTAACTGAATATCTTTACACTACATCTAACTATCATCAATTATTATTAATTCATGCAATTTGGTATTTAAATATACAGGATGTAACAGAAAGGGTATGTTAAGCGAAAAGCTATGTAAATAGCCCACTATAGAGAACCTATTTCCAAAATTTGAGACTCAAATCACATTTTATTTTTCAAGATTGTATTAAAATTCCTGAGATATTTAAAAATTCTCCATACTATCGGGAAAAATAAACATGTGATTTCGGGTCTCAAATTTTGTGGATAGGTTCTCTACAGTGGGCTATTTACATATCTTTTTGCTTAACATACCCTTTTTGTTACACCCTGTATAAGAGTATTATGTAAAGAGAACTGTTGTTTCTGATTAACATCATCATTAATAAGTTATTATCATATCTAAAGCAAAACTTTTTTAAACGAGAGACATGAAATCAATCCATATTTCAGTTTGAAAATAACTACAATCCGATATCGATGTTGGTAAAATTTTAAACTGTACAATGTATGTACAAGAACGTCATATTTATAGGCTATCAAGATAATTTGATTCATCCAGCTTATAATACTACTATTGTAATACTAAAATATAATAAACTTTTACAGGCATCCCAGAAGAAAAGTTGTGTCCAGATGGTCTAGTGTTCGTAGACGACAACCCTAACAAGGAAAGGTGCGACATCCCCTCAAATGTAGACTGTGGAGACAGGAAAGAACTTCGTAAGTAGATTTCAAATAAGAATATCATCAGTCTCTATTGCTTAAAGTGCTAAAAAAATAATTAAAAACCTTTTCAGTCCATTTCAAAAGACAGAAATATTAGCGAATATTAATTGCATACGGCTGTGTTTCCGTAATCGGGTAGGTTCCTAAAGGAGAGCCCACGGCCAAGTTTGGCACAACGAGTATATTACATTTATAAATATAACATGAAACAAGACAGTAGCTATTATCTATGTGTCTCCTCCTAGCATGTATAACATTCTCTGTTATCCCTAGACACTAAAAGTTTATTGCGCTGTTTGGTGTTCTAAATAAACTAAATTTTCTTGTTAATTTCAGAGGAACCTAAACCCTCAAAGGGTTGCCCCAGACAGAACGGCTATTTCAAGCATCCCGATCCTCAGGTAAACCAGCTTAAGCCGAATAGGTTAGGTAATACAGGCTTGTGTTAGTTTAGTGAATCAGATCTCCATTGCGTGGCATCGACGTATATTATTTTGAATTACGGTATTTTGTAAATAGCCTTTAAATATTTTACCAATGTAGACTTTCAGTCTAACCTCTGTCTACCTACTTTGGGTACCTATATAAGATTAGTACCTACATTAGAAACATTTATATTATGATAATGTCTACTTGGTAAGTAGGTATGTGGTAAAGTTTGTGAATATAAAAAAAATAACGATAGTTAAAGTCTAAAGTAAAATCGAAAAATTTGGAAAAAAAATCATTCAAACTTTTTTCATTTTCGTAATTTTTACCCTCACTCTTCAATCACCAATCAGAAATTTTATGTTTTTCATTACCTCTAGGCTTGCGACAAGTTCTACTACTGCTCGGACGGTCTTCCCAACGAGCTGCCCTGCCCACCTGGTCTGTACTTCGATGAAGAGACCTCGAACTGTGACTGGAAAGAGTCCGTCAAACGCACGTGTGACCAGATTACTAAAGGTAGGTCTTAATTTTTCCAATACTTCGATAATTAAATCATAACTGCAAAACATCATAAACTTCATCCGCAGAACTCGTAACTCATGTATATTATTCCTTGTTCCCAGATGTTCTTGATGATGGATTCTCTTGCCCTGATGGTGAGGTTATGGGACCCAATGGCCGTGCCCTTCCTCACCCCACCTTCCCCCATCCTGAAGACTGCCAGAAGTTCTACATCTGCCGCAACGGTGTGCAGCCTCAAAAGGGCAGCTGTCCCTCCGGAAAGGTTTACAATGAAGACACCTTTATGTGCGACGACCCTGAGAAAGTCGAAGGATGGTATGTATCAATCAGTAGGTTTTATAATTTTTTCTAAATAACATAGCACTGACTAAGCTAGGTAAGCTATACAAACTTGAATAGCTATTGCACTAAAATTAAAGAAACGGATTTTATTTTTCACAATTTTACAGTTGGTTCCATAGTAAAAAAGTTATTTCTTTTTACACACCTACTTTTGTGTAAAAATAAGTTAACTAATATGAGAAAACCTCATACAGGGTGTATGAAAAGGGGGCATATTATGCGAAAGACTCTCAAAATAGCCCACCAAAAAGGACCTATCCACAAAATTTGAAACTTAAAATCGCATGTTAATTTTGAAGATATTATGAACATTTCTGAGTTGTTTACGAATTCTCCGTACTGTCTATAAAAGAGAACATGTGATTTCGAGTCTCAAATTTTGTGGATAAGTTAATTATTGTGGGCTCTTTCATAGGTTTCCCCTTTAGTTATACCCTGTATAAAGTTTGTAGATCAGTAAACCCAGATCATCCCTGCAAATAATATCAATACCATAGAATCAACTTTGCAACAATTTTTTTTTTCTAGTGAAAACTACTACGAAGGCCAGCCCCTGGAGAAGAGCAAAGTTCCCAAGAAGGCGTAATTAAGTGTCATATTTATAAGTGTCCAATATTTTAGTGAATATTTAATTAATAAATTATGTACTTTGTATTTCATTTCATTCATTGATAGAAAGCGAAGAATCTGTGTTCCTAAAATAAGCTTTAAAACATTGTTTAAGCTAAATACTTTTAAAAAACAATTCATACCTACCTTAGTGTTTTGACAGACGCGACAAGGAATCCTTATGTACTTTCATTCGCAAATAGGCACGTCTAAGCCTATCTACGCCGGATAGACCGATGACTTGAACAGTTAAAGCTGGTAGGTAGTGACTGGATGTCAAAAACGGGAGATCTAGCCTTGTAGCGTGCTCTGGAGGTGGCCTACGTCCAGCAGTGGACTGCAATAGGCTGATGATGATGATGACGTCTAAGCTAGAAACAATTTATTCGTCTTTTTTCTGTACCAACTAGTAAGCTCTTACTAATTTAAGGGCCCGTTTGTCCGAAGTTACGTTTTTAGATTAAGTTGGTTAAAGAAATCATTATAATTAAAATCAGAAAAAAATATGTAATACAGAATCATATTCGATCTAGTATTTATTTGGTTCAAAACAACTCACTGATTCTTTTTGGCTAGGTTTTCAACAAATTTCTCTCTTTTATCCATCTCTTGCAGTTTTTTCACTCACAGTATTCTGTCTAAAGCTGTATTGGACACAAGAGCCCGATGACGGCAGTGTTCTACTGTTATCTCTTTTTTATGTATAGGTATGGATTTCCTTGTTACAAAACAAAGTGTTTGTCACACAGAGATTCCACTTCAAACACACCTCGAGGATACTCTCACCATTCTCATTCACATGTTCGTCTCCATACTTTCCAAGGAGCCTTTCATACCCATCTCGTTTCACTTCAAACCATCCATTAAAATCACCTATCAACACAAGTTTCTCATTCTTCTTACTTGTATCCAACAAATGTCTAATACTCTTCCAAAACTCCTCCGATCCTTCGGAGCTGCATCTGAGTTTGGGCCATGAACACCACTTACGAAAAGATGGGTCAGCCCTACCTTTAGTTGAATCCAGAGATGTTTTGGACTTACGCATTCATACCCTGTCACACACTCTTCCATACGAGTTGAATGAATCAAACCGACCCCCTTACTGCCTGTTTCCTTTTTCGGAACCCCCGATCAATAAAATCAACAATTTACCTTTGTACGCCCTCTTCAATATGAGTATAAATTGAAAGGTTAGCGGTCGCCTGTATGATTAAATGTATATTTAACATCTTTACCAAATTTCACCCAAGTAACCTATAACCTAAGGGAAGCATCCCCACTGTTTATAAAAATATTTACCTAATACCGAAATCCCTACAAATAATATCCTGAGCGACTACATCTTCTTTTATTTCACACGTCGCTATGTGCCTCTGTGTAGCACAGGTGGGAATGCAACCTGTCAATATCAAAATTCATACAAAGTACCGTGAAACCACATTCTCTGAAAATGTGAGCAAAGCCTTAATGAAATCAGGTATAGGTCAGCTGTACGGTTGATTGCGGTCCAATTACCTATAATAATTGTGGCAGTTACGCAAGCTGCCCGGGCACAGATGTGAGAAACCGTGTTGGATATTCTAATGGCCAATTTCAATACTAGAGATTGAGATAGATCCTCCGAGTTGGATTATCTTTTAAAAAAATTCTCTTTATACCAATTTTAAACCATTATTCTATATTATAGTATATAAACGGCTATCAAAAATAATAATCACTAATAAGTGTTTCATAATTAGTGGTTTACTAATTTCTATAATCCTAAGGATGCCACGGGTGTTGGTTTTGATTTCGGAAATAGTGCGATGTATTATCTTGCATGCTAGGTGCTCGGATCTGGTTTCTCGTGGCGATTGTAGATAGTGCAAGTGCTTGTTTCCGCAGTTTTAAGTTATCAGATCCGAGGGTCAGTGCAGGGTGTAGGGCCCGGTGGTTGGCGCACCCATAGTGAATGAACATACATTCTTATTGTACCTACCTACCTGTATATACCCACAGCCACTACACTTTATTCAGAGACTTTACTTAGCACTTTAATAATATCACCTCATATTTGCTTCTTACATGCACGACCCAATTCACTTTTACAAAGTACTATAACAACTGTACTACGAGTTTTTGTATGTTACAATACGAGTATGTTTTATTGTGTAAAAAAAACTAAGCTTTTGATTAATGACTGACCAATATAATACCATAAATGACGCACATTTTTTTACATAACCTTATATAACTGCTGTTATGTGGAGAATTGTAGGTACATTTGGTATTTCTTCTATTTATTATGGATTGTCTGTAGAACATTGTATTTTTTTCAAGGTGAATGGACATAAAATCCACTCTTACTGGAGGGCTACTACGAACTCTTTGAACAAGGTTGTCGTTATGAAAACGAGAAATGCACTGCTGCTACAGAACTTTTTCCTGGATTGTAGATAATTGTATCTATTTTTAAGGTAAATGCACATAAAATATTTTAGATCCACTCTTACTGGATCATAGCTCAAGTAGTGGTAGTAGGGCAACATTTAACTTACATGTGCTTTGCCCCACTGTGCTACCCCAGTTAGGACCAGCTAGACCCTGGCACCCCCGTTATGAAAATTGAAATTAAGTGACTTATTTTATACCCTTAATTCCAGTCCCTGTCCAGTTCAGTTTTACATGCTTATCATTTTTGGTTTTTGATAAGAAATACAACATACATTAAATATATACATTGATCTATGTAAGCTATAAAAGCTTTCTTCTATGCTACTCTGGAAGTGAAAAAAAAAGTATAATAAAGCTGCTTCTCTTCCCGGGCATACTGTACAAGTCAGTCAGAGGGACAAGAGGGTCTTGGTGTTTTGTAGGCGATGGGCTGACCACCTGTCACTACTAACCGAACTTGTACATCTCAACTATACCTTCAAAATTGGTCTGAAGTGGCACCATGTGGTTCTATCGGCCCTTGGTGCTCTGCCTACCCCGTAAGGGATAAAAGCTATGATTATATGTTTACAAAATGATTATATGTATATGTAAACTATAAAAAAGTATTGTACCTACTAATCTTAGTACTAAAATACTGTCAGGCTGTAATGACCAGCGGAATACTACAGAACAAAATGAAAATTCTTGAAAACTATAAAATCCATACAGATACTAGCGCCAACGTCACCGGCCATCAACATGCCTCTCCTGAAACAATAGTTCGCATGTCGTATTAGTTACGATTTTATCTGATTGTCACTCAGAGCACGCCGCGAGGTATATGGCCGTTTTCGTAACAGTTCACTTGAGGCCTGTGCGCTATTCATAGTCGTGACCTCAACTTTGAAAAATAAATAGCGCACGTCTAAGATAAAATTTTCATTTTAATGTGCGAATATAGAAAGTAACATACTAAAAAAATGATAATTAACAAATAAATTTGTATATGCTTTCATCTCGAATAAATGATTTGGTTTAAATTTGAAATGTTATCAGATTATAGAGAAAGTTTAACTTCATTATAAGATTCTCTAGTTTTATAATCAATAGCCTGTATGAATATGTTAGCAAAAGCACTATAAAAATAAACGCAGTAATGACATAATTACAGTGAGAGTGTTTTCTTTGGCTGTAAACCAATAAGCTGGCTTACAGCCAGTCAACATCACTTACATCAAATAATCAACTAATGGAATCACTAGGCTGTTAGCCAGCCCTGTACGACGACACTTCTTAATCTGGAAATTAATTTTATCTGCCTTGCCAAATGTATTAGGTATGTATGTGTTTATTTCATATTGAAAGTGCTAGAAAGTAACTAAAAAGACGTCATGTGTCACATTTTTTTCGTTTTTCTGTAGAAAATCTACTACATTATTTAAAAGGACTTGGCACAAGTAGAGCTAATCTATTTTACTTTTCCATTTTCTATTTATTTATAGAACTTTCGAACTGAAAGTGTACAAGTCCAGCATTTAAAAAATAACCAAAGTAAAGATATTTAGTGCCAGGAGGACCATAATATTTGTGGTACAAAACTGTGACCAAACTAATCCCATGTCCACTCTACGCATATGCGCACCGTCGAACGCGAACGCCGAACGGCTGCGCGTGCGCCAGTGTTACCGACACGACGACGACGCGTACACGTCGCGACTAACAGACACGCAAACATGAACGCTAGTGCGATCCTTGTGGCGGTACTCGCCTGCTTTGCCTGTGGTAAGAATGTATTGTTTTTTTGTTATTTGTAAGTAGTGATGGCACCTAGGGCTCTGATAACCCTGTGCGGGATTATGTTAAATAAAGATACCTATCCCATTCTTATATTTTAAAAGGTGTTTGACTAAACCATATTTAAGTTAACTACAGTTTAGGGAGTCGATTTCACTTACTTACATTTTTTCATTAATATTGAAATTATTATCACAAAAAAAGTGCCGTTTATTATGAAACACTTTACTTAAAATTTTCATTTTCAGTGCACAAAGGTTTAACTATTTTTGGTTTCACTTGCCTTAAAATGGATAACAAGCTAGAATTTATGACGTTACGACATAGAGTACCTACCCATTTGAGTAAGAAGTTTTCCCACCCTAATCTTTAAAACGTCCCAAACTACAAATAAAAGTACAGCTAGCAACAAAAGTAGTAAATCTCCATAAATATACCAAAACAAGTTTTAAACTCCTTTCGCAACCAATAGAGCAAGACCTATTATTTTGTAATAACACTCAATATTCCTAAATACTCCAACGTGTTTATCTAGTTATCAATAATTACTTAATTGGTAACCTTTCAAATAAAATTCTTACCTAAAGCTGAGTTCTGCAAAGTATACCTATTTACTTAATATTTGAGTTGTTGCTTACTCATATCCACAAATTATATGCACTTACATATTTTATGAAGTTAGCCGCGTGATGCCGGCAGAGTAGAGTTTGTACCACCCATGCCTGCCCGTGGGTATCGTACGAGGCGATTGAAGGTTTCCGGGAGGCGGGCAGCAGCGCCTCCCGTGCTGACAACATAGTCCGAAAATCACACTGCGATCACCAACCCGCCTGCCCAGCGTGGTGACTATGGGCAAAACCCCCTGTGGCAGTAGCCTCATGGCGCGCCCTGGGGGAGGCCTACGTCCAGCAGTGCAATAGGCTGAAGACGACGACATATTTTATTATCTACAACCTAATACTATAGCAAAAATTTCGTGTATGTAGGCAAAAAGACGGCGGCCTAAATCTAGTTATCATCATCATCTCTCTGCCCTTATGCCATTATTTACGGAGTCAGCTCAACATGGCTTCTTTTGCAACTCATACTGCGTTTTTTAAAACCGGCTGCTTGCCTAACACCAACCCTCCTCCATTATATGGATAAGTGACAACTATAGCAAAACTAGTGATGTAAATCTGAATTCAATAATTTAAGGTGCGACAAAGCAAGCTCCTTAACAAAACATACCGGTTTTTCAAGATCTGTTCAAATAAAGATTAGGCAGATATAGTATTAGACAGGTGAAAAGATTCTTATCAGTGAAACTTTGGAGCTAGGTCAACACAAATTAATACTGAAAGCACAAACTTCGTCGCCGTGATCTTTTCTTCTAAACTTACCCTGCAACCTGTGATAACCCCGTTATACATTTTTTACAGCAAAATATATGGAATATCTGTAAAATTAAACTGTGAATATACATATAATATATAATCACGCCTTTATCCCTTACGGGGTAGGCAGAGCACCAAGGGCCGATAGAACCACACGGTGCCACTTCTGAGCAATTTTGAGGGTATAGTTGAGATGTACAAGTTCGGTTAGTAGTGTCAGATGGTCAGCCCATCGCCTACAAAACACCAAGACCCTCTTGTCCCTCTACTGACTTGTACAGTATGCCTGGGAAGAGAAGCAACTTTAGTATCATACGTTTTTTTTTCACTCCCAGAGCAGTATAGAACTGTGAATAGCTTATACTTATTTTAAAGATTTTTATAAGTAAGGCCCTTATTTTTTATGGTAATTTATTTATTTATAAATTTCTATGAATAAGACCGTAGAATAGGTGTAAAGTATTATTCCTGAACAATAAAACACGTCATAGTACCTATTATTATCGGGGTTGATATGTTTGAAAATTTCAATTGTTATCTGTATTTTTATCCATACATGCTTCAATTTCATCAAGCTTCCTAAAAACCAATAGTCACTTTACCGATTAGAAAGGAAGCCGGAATGAGATATCTATAATTACAAACTCAAGGATACCAAAGCACGTCGTAAAAATATCTCCAAGCAATTTATCTCAATAATAATTCTCAAGATGAAAACAGGATAAGAATTTGGAAAGAAGTGTGTCATTATGATTAACGTTTACAGAAACATAATTAATTTTGTGAAGATTTCTGTAAACTTCTGTTATATCTTTCGTCATCATAACAAAATTTTATTCAACTGTATCAAAGAAAGTATTTACCTTTGATTAAGTTAATACTTAAAACATTATTCTCAAAACAGAAAGTAAAAGGATAATTTGTGGTTTTCTTGTTTCTTATTAGAACACATAAATAGCATCGTTTAGTCTACATAGAGAACTAACGAAAGAGAGCTTTGGAGATTTGTGTACTGACTATTATGTTTTAGGTATGATAACCTAGGTTATGCAGTTATGATCTTAGTAGCGCGAGCGGCCAAAAACGACTTCTTCCGGGTCACAGGTCCGGGTAAACTTTACAAACTCCTATTTCCCCTTATATAATAATATTTTCTTCAAGTTTCTTCATACTCCCTAAAGCTTATACAAAAAGAAAACATATGCCAAATATTTAGGGAAGTACAGACAAAATGACATAGTGGGTTTATTTGAAATTATTAACCTTAGGAAATATTGAACCAATCCGGGCGCGCGTCGTTTCGACACAACCTCATGTTTGTTTTCACCACCTTCAAGTTTGTTTTAAGCTGAAAACCTGAAAACTTGATATTGTAACGATTTACACTCCTGATCGAAATCCAGAGAAGGTTGGCTTAGATGTTGTGCTTCCATTGAATACATGCTGCCTGTGCTGATTTACCAAAGAAAACGAAGTGTGTGAATTATGCATATTTATAATATTGCACTTTATTTAGTAGGTATGTCATTTTGTCCATACATATGTAGAAAATTAATTTTCGGTGATCTAATTTTAAAAGAAGAGGTAAGGGTAATGACCATAATTGATTTAATAGCTGATTTATCAAAGAAGTTACTGTTGCATAAATTTCGTTTATGAAGCTTTTAAATAAATGTTCATGGTGAAAAACCGGGAGGGTATGTCATTTTGTCCGTACTAATTGTAGTTTCAGCTGTGCATTTCCTCCATCCGTAAAATACATTGTTTATTGAATTCTTAAAAGGTAATTTTCAAATAACGTCATTGTAAAAATATTTTTGCATTATACAATTTATTTACATAATGTGCTTTGTTGCATAAAACATGAAAAACAAAAAGAATTTTGGTGAATGTTCGGACGCATAAGGATTTGCAATTCGATTGAATCATATTTTTGATGTCGAATTTTATTCTCCTTGCTTAAAACTTCAATATTATGAATCTAAAATACAAAGAAATCTGTATACATGCGCTTAGATATTATTTTCCGACAATCTTGATTATTAGCCTCGCCTTCCGCCTTACGTCCGACCGACTACTTACCTACCTACCTATTTTTAATTACTATTGTAATATTTTAATGATGAGATAACTACATATACCTTCTGATAATCATTATCATTCTTCCCTTATTGAAGGTCTCGCAGTTCCCGGCAATATATTTTAGTTTATTTACGTGACTCGAGAAGGGCTCTAACGAACGATTTTAAAGTCCTATAAGCCCTACATGCACCGCTCCACAGATAATCTTCAAATTAACTTTTCTGCGAAGATCAAAGAGATGTAAAGTTTGTGAAGTAGGTATATACTAACTGGGATAGGAGGCCTGTGCCAATAACCTATCATACGCCAAAAATTCTCTCGCTCTGTATTTATTTGTCTCTATAATAGCATTACATTCACCCCGTTATCTCAGCACTATCATTGTTAGATGCTTGCTCTTCATATTATCTAAAGTCACGCAGTCTATAATTAAGACATTAAAACCCATACTTATCCGTAAATTAATTATTATTGTTACCAGCTTTTTACCAAGAAACTACACGGGAATCAATAGCTACCTATACACTATTTATTCAGTTTAGGCTCGTATTTTTTTGCCTTATTTAATTGATAAGGTCAAATTTATCTAATGGAACTAGGTTAATAGATTAAAATACCTAGAGTTATTGGAAATAATGTACACTTATCTATTGACTTAAGATTTCATATGTGGACCGTATGGATTTTAAAAAGATACAAGAAGGTTCAAGATATAGGTCTATACATAAAAAAAGCTGTTACTGTTCCACAATATCTGCCAAAAAATTACAGAAGCTTGCCAATATTATTCATTACTTTAAGCGAATATTCAAGTCAGTGAATAATATTCATTTACGATATTTAACATTTTATGTATATTGAACACGATAGGTATTAAAGTTAAGTCTGGTACCTGTTATATTAAAAAATAAATCTCAGTAAATTTAACCCATTTTAGTAGGTATCTGAAATGGTAATGTACTGGAACAACTTTCAAAAGTTCCTTGTTTTCTCTCAGTCTTGCAAAATGGCGGAAGGTAAGAAAATAGAGCCCAGAAACCAGTATCCTACCTTGCTTAGCCATTATTATGTAATGAAACACGCGGTTACAGAGTCACTAGACATCTTCATAGACCCGTGAAGTCAGTTGAAACATTGTGTTACAAGACTCCATATTTATGAGGATTTTAGGTGATTCGCAGATAGGTCAGTACTCAGTATGCATCACGAAAATTGATTCAGTTGATTTAAGAATTGCCACAAAATAATGACGTCTGCTGACCAAAATATGTACCGATTATGATAATTACGTGATCCGAAAATGAAGCTTCGATAAGCTGTATTATCCAAATATCGATATCAACCAACTTTGGATTAACTCTTAATTAACTGTTAATAGACTTCGATAGAGTTTTGAGAAAAATATTGGCAGATTACTAAATGATTCATTTAAAAATAGATATATTCATAAAATCAATAGATAGTATTAGATAATATTCACACACTGCTGTGTTTCCGGAATAGGATAGCCAGAACAGCAACATCATAAGGTCCCACAGACACATTTAATATAGCTGAGACAAATGAAAATGATCTCATACAAGTTGCTAGATTATCGACTGAGAGAATGCCAGTTCTAAGTCGACTCTTAGGACATGCAAAGATAAATACAGCTGATATATCCTAGTAAATACTCTTGATAGTTTCTGCATTAACAATGTCAAATGTGTATCTGTTTACTTAACCAGCTATAAAATCTCGCAAATCTTTTACAATTACTGCTATTACTATCATAAAACAAAGTAATCGCAAAGTCAGGTCCAGGGGTAATTGTATGATTAGAAATATAAATAAAAATCTGATCTGATATAAAATTGTATTAAGCTGTTATGACCAGACGTATCTAATCTACAACAATTATTCCACACGTCGGGCTACAGACCGGCGCGTACGCATCAAGGCTGACTACTTTCGCTCTCCGGTCACACCGTGTCGGCAATATTAGTTTAGTTTTGTTATATACTACAAGGTTTTTAACGTACGTTAATAAAAAGGCTATTACTTATAAAGGATTTCGTTCGTTTATTTTTTAAATTTTATAAAAATAGAAATGAGGTCATTAATAAGCCTTATAAATATGGCATTTAGATGCAGGTAGGTATTATTGACCACCTTAATGCTTGCAGCTCTAACTGCCTCATTCTCGACATGTTTGTTACTCCCTATCATACGCACTGTTCTATTAATTTCTGGCCAAAAATAACAAGACGGCATGTAACTAATCCACAGATAAAATCCTCGATTAATTATAGTGCGGTGCAAGTGGGCCCTAGTTTATTTTCTGTCAAAATATGCGATGCTATCAGGCGATTGGCCTCAAGTTAAGTTTCCCAATGGTCACGCTTCATGTGCTCTATTGCCGCTATTAGGTTAGGTTGAAAGTGCGAGGTAACCTCGGGCTAATATGCTACACTCATTAATACATAATTGGCTAGAATTCCAGCAAAAAATAGCTAATAGAAAAAATATCTCATTGATTTTAGGTGTAAAATCATTGGCACAGATTTGGTTACAAGCATTATATGTTGGAACCAACCAATTGACAAATATGGCGTAGAAATAAACGTAGGTAGTAGAGATTACCTAACTTTACTCCTGGGTATAAAGTACATTTGTAAAATACATTTTGTACATTTGATCAACAGTTAAGCTTACTATTATGTGCTATTAGTTAAAACCTCTGTCAAGTTAGGTATATTATTTTTGATGTAGGTATTTTGACTAATAAGCTTGACTATGGCTTAAATTGTTTGCCCTGAGATGAGAAATACAAATTCTATTCCTAGTTCGTATCTAAGTAGAAAGTGCAAGTAACCTCGCGCTGTTAAGCTTGTAATTCTATAATATGCCAACCACGATTCGTATCTTACAAATTATCTCATACCTATTGTTAGTAGACCCACATAATGACTGATTAAGATTGAGTAATAAAGCAACTTTGTGTGGGAATTAATGATATGGTTTAAACCTTTCGATTTCTCTATTAAGCACTCTGTTTTACTATAAAGATGAATAACAGTGTGAGAATAACATAATTTTATTCAACCTGTCCTAATTTGAAAATAGTTTATAGAACATAGTTCGCTGTCCATTTGGTAGCTTTGTAATAATAAATAATTAATAACAATCATATTTTCCCTTATTACAGCGAATGCGGGCATCTTACTGGAGCACGCACCAGCGTGTCCTGAGTCTTATGGAGTTCAGGTAATACTTAGAGTTATTTCTTGCTCTTGATTAATTTTTAATAGCCTGCATGTATGTACCTATATTCTTCCATAAAATTTTCCAGGCCTACGCCCACCCAGAGCTCTGTGACCAGTTCTTCCTCTGCACCAACGGCACCCTAACGGTGGAGACCTGCGAGAATGGCCTGCTGTTCGACGGCAAGGGCGCCGTGCATAACCACTGTAACTACAACTGGGCTGTCGACTGCGGGGAGAGGAAGGCGGATTGTAAGTGAACATGCATTCATATCTACATATAAACACGGCTGTGTTCCCGAGATGAGGTACACAGCAGCAGGGCAGATGTAAATGATCAGTGACAAGTTGCTAGCTTATCGCCTGAGAGAATGCCCGAGTTCCTTAGTCGACTCTTACGACATGCATGGAAAAAGATGCGGCTCTCAAGATTGCTTATTGCAAATGGCTGTAAGTCACTTTACTTTTGTGGTGTTTGTTATTTTTACGTTTTTATATGAAGTAGGTAGGTATAGTTTCAATCACTTCGCTTCTTACCGGAAAATAATAATGACTTGCTAATTGAAGTCTCAGGTTATCTAATAATGAGATAATCTTCGATGAATGAATTTCACTGACGACTATCAGTGTTGAAACTAATAGAAGAAATCGTTTTCGTAATCAATGATGACAAGCTTTCAACCGTGATAGATTCTTTTGTATTTTAGAATGGTTTAATTATTAACTTAAAAGTGTACTTTAATAATATTTAAGTTAGTACACCTAAATTCAAGCAACAGAATTGGGATGAATTAAATTAAATCGACCGGGACGTAGCGTGAACTATGCAATGCAACCATGGCTCAGACAACTACGAGCGTAGTAATCCCTCTTGCAAAATGTATGTTACGTTTCATAAACGTACCTGGGACCTTAGACAAAGTAACGTTATTTCTCGGTAGATTCGATAGAGGTTTGTCACTGAAACATTCGTTTCAATAGGAAGTTACGTGTTGAAGTTCGTGTGAGTGTTGCAACAACGAAAGTCGATTCCAAATGATGTTACATTGTCTCTAAAATTGTACCTAGTTACCTACGATGTTCCTATTTCCTTTATCATCTTTAGCGATTGTGTCCAAATTGAAATGGCATAAAAATATGGAGATATATTGCACAATGTAGTATATAAATGATGTAGAAACTAAGTGTGAATATAATGGTAATTCTGAACGATGCGTAACTGAAGCTTACATCACTTCCTGGCAACAACGGTCATGTCCCCAGATGACTTTACCGTCAATTATGTAATTGACATCTAAATATTGTAAAATCGTTGAACAATATAACTTATACAATATCTGGTTTTTTTTTCCTTGCCATTTATTAGGTATACACTCAATTTCTAATAGATGTATAATCAAATACTAAACAAACGTAAATAGGATCATACAAAATGCAGATACGAGTATGTTAAAGTTTGCTTTTGGGTTGTCTAGCATGTTATGGTGTAATTTTTGTAAAATTACCTTTCTGAAAAGAAGAAATCTACAAAATATAATACCTCAATATAATAATTCAACATACTTATAAATAAAAGCAGGGCACTAGAACTGTGCCGTTCCTGCGTTAACCTTACCTTACTGTTAACACGTTGGCAAGAGAAAAACTACTACGGTGCCGAGACCACATTCTATTCTTGCCTGTGATTCGTATTATTAGGTAAGGTACTTATAACATAACATAGATGAGCGTTTAAAATGCCTCGTACGTCACAAGTGTCCTATAAACTAACTCGCTCATTTAAGGTCTACCTACCTCCTAAGACTTATTCATTAATATCACAACGCTCTTTTCCAGTGGTGCCAATTTCATCTCCTGGGTGCGAATACCAGTTCGGCATATACCCTGACAGTCACGAGTGTTCCACCAGCTACATAAAGTGCGCTTACGGCATCCCAAACCAGGAGCCCTGCACGCCTGGCCTGGTCTACGATGAACGTATCCATGGATGCAACTGGCCTGATCTGCTGCAACCCTTCTGCAATCCTGAAGGTAAATGGTGCCATTCGAAGTAAACAAATGTTTATAATATTGTGGCTTGATGATGTTAATGAGATAGCCGGGCCAATGGTAGTCCATTTAAGTTTTAAATCCAACTTTTGTCGATTATCTTACTCAACCTAACAACCTAATAAAAGATGGGCCCAAATATAACCTCATCTGCACGTGTTGTCCTTGATATTAAACGACACTTTCGACCCTTCTTGCTAAAACAGTAATTTTACTTTCAGTTCATGCAGGGTTTCATTGTTGTATCATAATTACCTATTACCTGTTTCTTATGACATCATTACTAATTTATCATAATATATATCTATTTACAGCTGTTGTTGGATTCAAATGTCCAACCAAGGTACCAGCTAACACCCAGTCAGCGAAGTTCTGGCCGTTCCCCCGCTTCCCTGTACCCGGAGACTGCCATCGCCTCATCACCTGTGTGGAAGGCCAGCCTCGCCTGATAACCTGCGAAGAAGGCAAGGTCCTGGATGACCAGAGCCTCACCTGCGAAGACCCTGAACTAGTTCCTCACTGCGGCGGTCACTAGACTTGCATGCTGCATAAAACGAAAATTTGTTTTTATTTCCGTTAAACCGGACGGCCTTGCTTTTGTAACTTGAAACCGGTCGCAATTTAGAAATATTTGCAATTATTGCTATTATTGGCATTTTCCTTCTAGCTTGAAAACGACACAAAATACGGATTTTTTGTCGTAAGTTACAAAATCAGCCAGCATCGTACGAGCAAAACTATTCTCTTAAAGTGAATGCAACATGGCGAGTTTGCTGCCTAAAAATTTTTTCATTTGGATATTGATATTTATGAAGGCTCCATGTGCAAACGATCTTAGTTGGGTCCTTTAAAAGCCTTTTCTATAATTTCATCATAACAGAAATATAAGACAAATTTTGGTTTTGATTAACAATAACATTCTAATGTGTTACCTGAATACTCAAGAATAATGGAATTTATTCCACCGAGTCCTACCTATTTATTTTTTTATAAGAATTCACTTTTATACATTTTATTTACCATATTTTACTCTACAGATACCATTTTTATACCTATACTCAGTTTATTTTATTATTTTGTGTTACCAAAAACAATTTGCGTGATATTAGTTACCGAATAGAAATATATTTATCAATGTTACGATCGAGACAGATTTTATTATATGTTTATTGTATGAAATCATTTTTATTGTAAATAGCGCACAATTAATAAAAATGTAAATAGAAGTTGAGGAAAAATGAAATAAAATTATTTTTAGGAAAATAGACCTAATGCAAATTTTTATTTTAATACTCAGATAGAAAGAATAAGTATTTGTAAATATTGAATGAACTGATGGCCGATGGAGTCGGAAAGTTCTAGAGTGGATACCACGTATCGGCAAGCGCAGCGTGGGAAGGCCACCCGCGAGGTGGACGGATGACCTGGCTTAGGTCGCGGGCATCGGTTGGATGCAGGCTGCTTCCGACCGGTCGGAGTGGAGGTTGTTGGGGGAGGCCTATGTCCAACAGTGGACTTCTCACGGCTGTAAATAATGAAATATTGAATACAGATTATAAGCGTTACATGATGAATTCTTACCTACTGGTAAGGTAATGAAACTTTAGAAGACTTTCCTAAAGATGCCATACGTTATAGCCAAAAAGATCGAATGATCATCTTAATGACCCGTGTGGCCTAACCACTACGATAATTTTGCCCGCAAATCGACATTTCTGAGATAGAATCGAGAGGCTTATTAAATTTAGAGAAACTTTCTAGTCTTCACGTGAAAATGTAGTCCGTGTTCCCGAAATGGGGGTAGCCAAAACTGTAGGATCGTAAAGGAGATTACACAGCCACGTAGCGGGGACACATGTTTATTTTATATTAAATAGGCTTACGCTTGACCACAACGCGCCTGATGGTAAGCACCGTTGCAGTCTAAGATGGAGCGCGCTTGCCTAAAAGAAACCGGTACACTCTCGACTTGAAGACCGCAAGATTATGGTTCATGGGGAACAGGGAATGTTAATAATCAGTGATAAGTTGCTAGCTTATCGCCTGAGAGAATGCCCGAATTCCTTAGTCGACTCTTACGTCCCATCATCATTATTATTATTCCTGTTCAAGCTTCTACTCGTAGTTATTTAGCCATGCGCCATGTCGTGAGAGCGTTCCCAAAATCCTTAATCGACTCTTACGTTATGTACGGCAGGAGATACAGCTGATGTGTTGTATTGAAGCCCACCATCAGCACAGGCCATAGATCACAGAACCGTAGTCAACAGGCACATAAAATAAAGACAGTTATATCTTAAAATTAATTATTTATTGTCCTAACTAAAGCTAAATGCTATTCATCTTCGCTATCCAACTGCTTTCCTTTGGCCGGGCGATGGGGCTTGCGGCGGGAGGGCTGCGAGCCTGAGGTCTTGGGTTTGACGGTGGGAGGGTTCTCCAGAGCGTCCAGCTCTGCATCAGTCAGCTGACCCTTGTACCAGTCGGCACTGAAATTGGCAACGTTTTAATTAGTTAAAATTAAATGCTTATTGAAATATTTCAAGCAAATATATACTCTTTGAAGTTATCGATGATATGCTGGTCTGGATTTCGTACTTAGGTAGTTATCAATGCATTAAAATTTCTGACTCCGCTATGGTAAACTTGACAGTAGGATCTTGTTTATGACCCTGCAGTTCGGACCACCTCATTTTGGAAACACAGTAAAACTTGTTTTTTTATTTTTTATTTATTTGGCACTCTAATAGATTACATTTTTATTTACTTGTGAAGATATAGAAGTAACTCCTCTCTATAGAAAAAATGAATTACAATTCTCAATCACTTTCCAGTCCACCACCCAACAATCGTCACAATAATCTATACCAACCTACTAACTACCCGCAACAAAAAGGACGTGATGGCACACTTAACCTACCATTCAGGCACCTTCCTCGCCCACTCGCACTTCTTCTGCACATCATCGAAGGCCTGACCCAGCCGGCAGCCGGAGCGGCGAGGAGTGTTGCCGTTGATGCAAACGTAGAAGAACTGGCAGTCATCAGGGTCGGCGTAGCGCGGGTGCGTCTGGCCGAAGGTCTCGTTCACCGCCGGGCAGTCGAATTGGAACACGTCTGGATATGATGAAACAGTTATGAAGTTCTACTAAATTGGTTATATCCTTATGTAGGTATAGTTGATATTTAGGTACCTACGTTCAGTCTGTTACTTCAATAAAAAGCTAGCCCAGATGTCACAGAAGTACAAATGCAAGCTTATGGCCGTCTTTCCCTCAAAGATATGAGAAGCTACGTTGCCACGGATGTGTGTGATATCCATCAGTGATATTCACTGGCTCATGATATCAATGAACTTGATTGATGGATATCAAACCCATTCATCCAAAGCAACGGAAAAAAGCACATCTGTGTTGAAAAGACAGCGTAAACGTGAAAATTTAATAGAAACTACAGTGAGGACAGGAGTACATGACGTGGAACTCATCACCCTACGATGTCTAAAAGAATATATTTATCGTCTGCTCCTCCAATTCACCAATTGCTCAACTTACAGATTGTTCCATATCATGTTATTAACTTACCAGCGGCTCCACAGCCCTTCTTCTTGGCTTCATCGGGCCAGGTGCAGATGCCAGTCTTCTCGTTATACACCAGGCCATCAGGGCAGGTGATCATGTTGAACTTGCCATCCACGCAGTAGTAGAACTTGCCACACTCTTTGGGATCTTCGTGAGAGAAGTAGCCGTTCTTGCGCACGCAATGCAGCGTCGGCTGAGGAGGTTCTGTTGGAAAATATAATTCAATTTAAATTTTGAGAGCAATAAGTTATATTTAGAATTGAATTGAATGGGTTTTCATTTGAGGATTACACAGAGAGAGATACTATAGCAACAATGAGACAAGACAACAAGAAATTAAGACAGTGAAAAGTAGGTGTACTAAATATAAAAAATTGTGTAACATAAAAAATATCCAGAAGAAATTTACACACATGGCTATATACATATGGCTGAGCCGATATAGGGTAGCTAGAACTGCAGGACTATAAAGAAAATCCATTGCCAACCGTCCTGTTTTCCCAGGACATGTCCTGCTTTTTGGGTTGTCCTGGGCTGTCCTGGATAGTTTTTAAACATCGTCCTGGGTTTTAGAGTCCTGACACATACGCTACCGGCAGATTTTCTAACGGTGCCGACATCAGGTCAACGCCTAGTGCGACGACGTCGCAAATAAACGTCAGCGGCACCTCTAGAACGCTTAAAAAAAGCAAATACGTAGTTGCCGGCACTGAATGTGTTAAAGACCTATGTTTTGAAATTCGCACGCCACTAACTCTCTTCAATCGTATTGTCACTGGGCTCGCACATGTCCTGGCTTTTAATCGAAATGTCCTGGTATTTCTTCTTCAAATCCTGGTTTTCAAAGTTTTGAGATGGCAACCCTAGTATAGCGGAGACAGATGTAAATGATCAATCATAAAATCTACAAATAGCCCTCAACAGACTGTAAGACCTATGTACAATTCTGCAAAATCCAAGGTACTTTTATAGACCATCCAAATTTTTTACAGAATTTTACCAGTTAGAATGAAATTTGTCTTAGTACATTGCCTTTGTATATTATCTTTGTTAATGTTAATTTTACATATACAATAGGACGCTGATTATCCGAACGTCGATTAACCGAATCGCCAATTATCCGAATCGGTCCTAAGCATTACCTATATAAAAAATTAAAACCGAGCAATTTTTATACTTTGTAAGTTGTTAAGGCTTGATGGGGTTGAAACTTATTCTGATCGAGATGTTCAAGCGAGCGTTATTGTAGAACTGTGTTTGTTAAACTAATAAAGTTTATTCTACGTATGACAGTTCATTTTTCTTAATTACCAGTCTATGTCCAATTATCCGAATTTTCGATTATCCGAATCGACCCCGGTCCCAATTAATTCGGATAATCGGCGTTCTATTGTAGGTAAGTATATTTTTGTACACAAACGGACATTGGGGAAATCTTGCAGATATATTATTAAGTCCTTTTGTCGGAATGGTATGTATGATGCAATACACATAGTTACAGCTGAAAGAGAATGCCGATAGCATTGAGGCAGTTTTACACAAGTTATTTACATGGACACAGGAAGTATTTAGAAATTAACATAATAAAATAGAAAGATATTATCGTCTAACCTATGCAGCTAAAGAAATATATTTTAAACGTCTAGGTAGATCTATACCGACATACGAGTACTATAAAAACATTCCCAAACTTGATGTCCTACGACCAACAAGCCTAGATGATGTTATTCGTATATTATGTTAGTTCTGCGTACACAGTTACTGTTGTATTCCCAAAAATGGAATAGCCAGAGCTTGAGTATCATGAAGAAGATCCTTACAGTCACGTTTAACATAGCAGGGTTCGATGTTAATGATCTGCGATATATTTCCTATCCATTAGTCATATCTCAAGTAAGTACTTGTTAATACGCGCAAATGTGCGATAAATAAGCCTCACATCCTCGCTCACCTTGCTGTCCATTCCGACCTTAACAAGTTCAGGAAGCACGGGCCTGAGGTCAAAGCTGGGCGGAGAAATTTGAGCGAAAGCTAGAAGTGATCTTGACTAACTCAGAAAATGGTAAGTTATATGAGGTACTTCCATTATTTCCGTGCTGATACGGGCTTCAGTGGTATACATCAGCCGACTAATGAACTCAAGCATTGTCTCAGACGATAAGCTACTAATCACTGATTATTAACATCTCTCTCAGCTATGCTAAACGTGGCTGAGGGATCTCCCTTATGATCCTGCATTTCTGTCGACCCCATTTCGAGAACACAGTCGCTTCTATATGTATGTATGTAATTTTTTATGCAATACAAAGCGAAAAATTTGAGGATGGCTAAAGTTATTTAAACGAATGTTACGTATTGGATAGGCCTAAAAAGGAACCAGGTGTCACTGCAATCCCAGAAAGCGAAGCTGCTAAGAGGCTAGTTCATGATATAAATTGACAAACAGCTCGCATACAAAGCCGGCTCTTTCCGCGCTGCTCAAGGCCAGTGCTCCCTTGAGAATGGAAAGTAGTTTTGAGTCGACCATCGGAGACTGATGCTTCGTACGACTCCATTTTGGAGAACTTGTTTACGAAATAGCAGACCCGAGGATAATGTCAAAGGTGTACCATATTAGGATTTGTAAACTTTAATATTTTTCAGTTTATACGGTAAAGACCTCTTAAAGCATAAAACAAATTTTGTTTTATAATTAGTTACTTTGTGGATGGATGTCCTTATAGGCAACTTATCTTATGGCAATATCAGTACAATATATTTTAAAATATATACAGGATGTTTTTTCATGGCCACCCTTAACGAAGGGTACGTACTCTATACATCAAATAAAGTAAGTTTATGCCAAAAAAAATGTTGGGAAATGATGTAAATTTTTTTTATATTTTTAACTGCTTGATTGGGCGAAATTTATAGTGTCCAGTGTTTATGCTAGTTTTTTATAGACAGATAATTATTATTTCTCGTGAAAAAATCTTACTACGCGCGTCTATGTGCATTTATGCAGAAAAACGCAGTCTATTTACTCAACTTTGGACTCTAATATCTTGGAAACCAGACACTTCCTAGGTATGCTTCCATTAAGAAAAAATATCGTGATGATTCCGTAGTTTTCGGGAACGTTGACGACCAAAAATCATCCTGTATATATTTTAAAATATATAATATGCAGTTACAAAATTTATTAATACAACTTTTTTTGGATTGTCCCACCTCTGTAACTCTTGTAAGCCAGGATCGACAGAGGCGACCAGAAAAATAAATAAAGCATAGAAAATCCCGGAGGAACTAACAAGAGACTATAGTATTAAAAGACATAAGCTACAACTCGTACTTACGTAGCTTGGGCCGCTGCGAGCAATCCAGGTTGAAGGGCAAGTCACATTTCTCATCATCAGGGTTGTAGTCATTGAAGACCATGCCGTCAGGGCATAGTTTCTCTATTATCTCTCCTTGTCTGGAAGTCATCAAGAAATAGTTCTTAACATAAATACGAATTTGATCTGAATATTTATTTTACCATGATACGTTTTTGGTTTCTTATTTGAAAAAAGTAAGTAGTACTGGTACAAAATGTAATAAGAAAAAATATTTTGGATAAAGTCAATGCACTAACAAGGAAAATAATTTGAATGCTGCATTCCGGTATTTTGGTATAATCAGATAACTGACAGTGGGTATGTTGGTTCGATTCCTGATTTATTTTGGTCCTTATTGACTACGACATTAAATCATTGAATCCATTTATAGTAAAGTTTATCATTGGTGAGAGAAAAGTAGAGTTGGTAAGACCGGTAAGACCTTTAAGGAAATTGCTTTATTTTCTAGCACCAAAGGTTCGGAAAGGAACTATCTAAGCAAGCTTTTACTCTAAACCAAAGTAGAGGGATGGGAGATTCCATAAGTTGAGCTATAAAGATATAAAAAATAAATCAATCTGACATATCAGACGTGTTTATCAAATCCCAAAAAGTACAGCAGATCAAGAAAAGGATCTGCCATGATATCGTAACATTTAATCCTAGTTCACGTCTCACATAAGCCCCGTTAGACAACTCCGTTACAAAGAATGTGAATCCTCACCTGCATTCATAATATTTATCGCACTGCTCCGCGTCGGCGAAGAACCCATCATCAGGGCAGGAGTTGGTGATTTCGGCGTCTTTCTCCGGCTCGACCCGCGGCGGTGACGTCTGCTTCTTTCTAGAGTTCTTTGGCACTGCTGATGAGGCTAATACTGGAATTTATAGTTAGTTTATGAGATAAAAATCTTACTCTTCATTGTACAAGACACAAAACTAAACAAAGTTTACAAAAAAATGCAAAAATTGTAATATATTGACGTCACACACAGTAGAGAAATGCACTGCTGAACATAGGCCTCCACCAAAAATAATAATGTAGATGAACGAAGTTGTGATGTTTTGTTTCGATAGCCATAAAAACATAGACTGAGAAGAGGAGTTCATTATCATATCATAATACTTCAGGTTTACATCATGGAATTTTTTTCATCTGTATCTTCTTACTATCAGGATAAATAATACACATGAGCTAGATCAGCAAAAAATGTTATCGCTAGGTTAACAGTGTAGAAAGAAAATAATTAAGGAAGTTTTAAATAACCCCAAGAAACGTTTAATTTAATTAATTGTGAATGACTAATTAACTAGGTCAATATTGCATGTCACTCATTACGCCTGACATTTTTATAAGTGGACAAGACACGACAGACTTGCATTGACTTCCTGTCTGGGTACCCAATGTTTTTGTACTTCAGGGGGCCAATTCTCGAAAAGTCTCGAGTTGGAACGAGCCGAAGCGGAACCGTTGTAGACGCTCATAACAAAGCAATAATTATTTTACAGTGACGTAGTTAGACACATTTTAGCACAAGATATTTCTTTTTATTCTATCATATTCGCGATCGACGGGTGCTAAAATGTATCTTATTACTCTAGCGGTAAGTATATATTACTTCGCACCGCGTTTTGTTAATGGTTCGTTTGTGTATGCGTTTCGGCTGAATTTTTTTCAAGAATTGCCCCTCTGAAGCCCCTAAAGGCCAAATGTGTAAGATAGTCGTTATTAATACACATTCCACCAGGACTTCAATATAGGTGTTTATCCTACAATAAGTGATTTTATAATTTCACGGCGGCTACGAGTATCAATTTAATTTCTAAATACACGAAAGTAAATCTTTCTACACATTTCAACCTTGATTCAATATCACTAAAGAATTTACCCCGATTTCTCTATTACTTAATCCATACCGAATTTCATATACAGGCTGAAAAATTTGTAAACAACTTCAATAAAAAAACTATACGACAACAATACAACGCGTTGATGTCTAATGTATAAGCAAAACATGAGATCAAGTGATACTGATACCACGGAATTAATCAAATCGGAGTTGCTCTTAAAATCTATCTCATCATCATCATTTTGCTCGGAGGAAGTCCACTGCTGAACATTATGTATACCAAATATATCGACTGTTATAAAACGGGAGGTGGGCAGCAGCGCCTCCCGTGTTGACAACATAGTCCAAAATACAAACTGCGGTCACCAACCCGCCTGCCCAGCGTGGTGACTATGGGTAAATACCCCCCATGGCAGTCTTGTGGCGTGCTGTGTGGCAGGTCTACGTCCAGCAGTGGACTGCAGTAGGCTGATGGTGATGATGATGATGATGATAAAACGCAGTTTGGAGAAGTGGCTTGTCATTGTGACGGATCTTTGTCTTTCCATAAGGAAATATTCAGGACCTTTTATAAGTGATTTATTATTGATAGTGATTTCTCGTTGTAATCACTATATCTACCTATAATCAGTGTTCCTAGTCATTTATAAAGCTGGTAATAATCTATAAGCGGTCGTAACTGATTTAGAACCATAGCCATAAGCATAATAATTGTATACCAAATACGTATAGTAAAAAGAGTATAATAATATTATTATACATAATTACAACATTATTATATATTTATTGTTTTCCAACAATGCATAAATTGAAACTAGAGTAGCCTACTAAACAGGAATTGTAATTCCTCGCACAAGGCCGATCGGTTATTTGACATACAGCGGCGCATGCGCAGAATATTAATTAGAGGTCGCTCGAAAGAGGTCATTAAAAATAATTGTTCACAATCTATGAAGTTGTTTCCTTAGGCATGTAAAACTATGTGTTTTACAAGGAACACCTAAATGTTTTCTGAAACCTTTGAAATTTTATTATTAATTTTAAATTTCATGCGTACCCATCATTATAAAAAATATTTAAGATAAAAACAATAACAATGTACTCAAGATGAAAAGTTCAATTTCCAAGTTCAAAATCCAAGTCAATTTCCTAATTCTTTTACAAAACCAGAACATTTCGAAAGAAAATACAATTTACAAGAGTTTTTGGTAAGTTCTAATAAAACTTTCTACTACGTATTTATATTTATTTATGTTGCAGTGTCTTATGTAGGGCAGGTAAATAGAGCTAAAGAACTAAATCTAGGTCAAAAGTACGAGTATCATATAATACAATATCATATAATATTTTACACATAATTATCGAAATGCTGTTATGTGCCGTCATTGGCTAAAATAAACCTATACGAAAATAAAAATTAACCCAGTCAAGAAATCCAAACTCAAAGCATAGCGTTTTCATTTATAATTAACATTTTTGATTCGTTCTAATTTATTTATAAATCATCAATATTGTAAATACAGTAAGAACTCACCAACTAAGCATAAAAATAAAATTCCCACACAAGATTTCGTCGCCATCTTGCGTTTTAAATCGGCACTATTATCGAACGGTAACTAATCTAACGTCACTTTCGTGACTTTCCTACAAAGCTCGCCGGATCGCGCCGCTTGCTTCGGCATACTGACTATATCACTTTTTGTCTACCATTCTTAGCTCTTGTACGTTGCAGAGAAAGGTATAATACTACTTGCTTCTCATTCTCGCGCACACTATGAGCAATATAGCCGCGCTCTTCGCACTTCTGATTTGGATCCTGTTATCATTTGACGTGTTTTGCAAGAAAATTAGCGATTGAAACTCTTAGAAATGCTGATAATTGTGTTTTAATTTTCTTGTTTCATACCAGTTTAGTGGATTGGATTTATTGTTAATTAGTTTTTTATAACAAAACGTATCTAATTAGGTGAAATATGTAGCTTAATTTGTTTATGTAAGAACGTAGATTGGTATATAATCTACTTGATACTAAACGGTTTAATTAATAATTGATTATATTAAAATTTTATTGGCCATCTGTATAAATAGATTCAACATTGGATTAACTAACCATTAGCTTAATGGCGTTACTTTTCTATTATTTCGGAAAATTTTGTTTTACGCAAAACTTGTATTTTCTAAGGCGGACTCTACAAGAGCTCATCCATAGCTGACGGTTGCTAAAACAATAATAAAATATGGTATAATAAACAAAGAAATAAGCTCTGAGTTAAAGTTACGCAAGAGAGAGCTTACATAATGGCCGAATGTGGGCCACATTAACATGTGTTAATAAACTCATAATAGCTGACGGAATGTTTATTATGACAGTATAATAAAGTAAACTGTGCCTAAAACACACTTTTAATTTAGAAAAGACTTGAAATAGAATACATATAGATATGCCAGAATCATACAGCCTTATTTAGCGGAGAAGAATGCAAAAAATATGTATTAAAAGAGAATAAAGGACCAAAATAATCCACAATCCAGTTTCGTTAAAGCCTTTAAATTTGATTGACATTCAATCACCTATTAATAAGATAATTTTAATTAATAAAATAATTAATTTTATCTATCAACTAGATATAATTCCGTGTCGTACCTATTATTATGTCAATGTTATTATTGTATCCTTCTTTACATGTAAGTACTTCGTAACATGTCTGCAAAGGAGTAAATGAAATAAGAGATGGTTATTGTCAGATATTCCGAAGCTGATGAAAAAATGAGAAGAATGAAGTTTACGAAGACAATGTTGTTGGCATCCGCGAGTAAATAAGAAACATTTCTTGCGCACCACATAAATTAAAAATGGAGATCTTGCCTCTGCCCACTAATGCTATCTATCAGCTGCCCGATCGTAATCTAGAAAATAAGATAAAATTAACCATTAAAATAAGTGGGCTCCTAGTCAGTCCAGTCAAGGGATACTATGGGTAAGTGGTATAAATAATTAACTACATAATTACATTAACCTTTTATGAACTCTAATAAGTTATACTTAGAAATATTAATTCTTCACTGTAGGTCCTATAAGATGTTGTCTTCGTGTTCCCAGTCTAAAATACACGTAAAAAGCGAAGTTCTCTAAAAGATTTTCATTCCAGAAAACCATAGGTAGATACTGCTTGAGAGGGGAAAATTTAATTCAGAGAGCAAATTGTATATTTATACAAAACACGTTATCTGTATATGTAATCTCGTAGACTAAAAGGACAGAAGAACATCATCAACATACAGTAGCCAATTATCAAAATTTTACTGAACATTTTGACGGTGACATGGCTTGTCTATTGTATATTCACAAAAGAATTTATACATTGTTTAAGCCAGTGTTTAAGCTTAGACAGATATTCCGTACATTTTTATGTCAAATATCATTTTTAAACAGTGCCTAACTTGAGACGCGGATTTGTAAGAATAACACCGCCTAAACTTATACTATTACCACTGACAATCATCTATCGAAACATCATCTTCTCCACCTTTAACACTTACAATCAATCTAAGTAGGACCCATTAGTGTAAGTACATACCTAGAGGGTGTTGATCGAGAGATTCGCGTGCACAATGCAAATTCATACTTTCATCTGCGCGTGAGTTAGAAAGTGATCGTCTGTCCCGTTTCACTTTGTTACATATCATTGTTTGGTGCCATATTGAGTAATTCCAGCGACGAGTTATAGCATCGTGACTTTGAACTCACACGTAACGCATATTCAATTAAAAAGATGGGTTTAGAATAGCTACTACTAAAGCCTTACCGAGCGATGGAGAGAGCTATGCTTGGGATCTCTCTGCGTGATCGAATCAGAAATGAGGAGATCTGCAGACGTACAAAGATCACCGACATAGCTCAACGGTCCAGCAAGCTGAAGTGGCAATGGGCAGGGCACATAGCTCGAAGAACTGATGGCCGATGGAGTCGGAAAGTTCTAGAGTGAATACCACGTATTGGCTGCGCAGCGTGGGAAGGCCACCCGCGAGGTGGACGGACGACCTGACCAAGGTCGCGGGCGTCGGTTAGATGCAAGCTGCTTCCGACCGGTCGGAGTGGAGGTTGTTGGGGGAGGCCTATATCCAACAATGGACTTCTCAGGGCTGTAAATGATGATGATGATAATGATGATGAAAGCCACAATACTGAGTTAGACACTAGTTAAACCTAAATTAATGGAGTATCTGTCCTTATAATATAACGTATATTAAGTGTAATATGCAAGATAAGAGGCAATAAGAGGCATTTAAAATGTGGTTTTCTGGTATTACCTATAAATGTATAAAAATTTTCATTATCTTCCATTAAATAATTTAAAATGTTATATTTCTTACATATTGTTTTAGATCCATGATAGGTTTCCTTGCATTTATTATTTAGTAATAGAGTACAATCAATATCATCAATTTATAAAATAATTGTTCACAGTCTTTTAAGACCAATCGATTACCTATTAGATTCAAATGTATCGTTTTTAACAGATAAAAAATTAATCTTGTATCTTAGTGTCTAAATTATAACTTTGTAATCAATTATCATTGATAGAGACAGAAATACTAATAATAATATATCTACCTAAGAAATAAATAACAGAGAGCTGAATAAAAACCGCTAGAATAAGTGCATTGAACTACCTACAATTTGTTTTCTCAGTTAGGTAAACAAAACACATACGGATGCAAATCCGAGTGCCGAATTGTTTACATTACGTAGAGCAATTTCAAACAACCAAAAGTGTTTATTTTTACAGTAAGCTTTCCGCAAAAATATGGCCTTACTCATGGACTCCACATAATAAAAAATAATGGAAGTTCGTTGCCAATCAAATTTCGTTGCAATTTTATTGGAAGTTGCTCTGTATGCAAACATATTAATTATTATAGTTTCATAGAGTAGCTATAAGCTATAGAGTACCAGTATAGCTTGGTTCTATTGTACTCAGTGTAAGTAATAAAATAAAATTCTTGTTTTTCTTCTGATTGACAGCGACATGGGGCCATAGGGCTATCTATTCATATCTATGCTTACGAATCATAATTGTTGAAGAGCACTGGTTTAAGTACTGCAACTAACTAATGCTAACTGTTAGTCAAAAACGCCACACAATTTATTTATTATTTTAAGTATTTTTGACGTATTTTAATTAATGGTATGCTTAACTACTGTTCAAACAACTGGCCCTTAATATACTTAAAATGTAGAAGGTGTATGTAATCTTAATTCGAGTAATTAAAGGACTTGAATTAATCTGCGAAGTAAAAAAGGAAAACAACGACTTAGTTCTCCTACTCGTGCGCCCACCTATGGCGACATGCATTCTTTAGTACTTACCTGTAAATACTAAACTCGTAGTACCTAATAAATATCAAAATGACTCATGATAATACCTTAATTGTACTTTATGGTAAAGTCATAAATTGTGTATTGTATCGTCAAATTAACTTTATTTTGTAGGTAGGTAGGTACAGCTTCACTGCTAGTGGGATTATGAACAATATTTACATATTACGTCATGTGCTGATGCGGGGCTTTACTAGGATATATCAGATGCATCTCTTTTCGTGCATGCGTCGTAAGAGATGACAAAGGAAACCGGCAATTTGCTCAGGCCATAAGCTAGCAAGTTATCACTGATCGTTTACAACATTCCCAGCTATGCTAAACGTGTCTGTGGGATCTCTCTTAAAAGATCCTTTTGTATGTATGTATGTATTTACGCAATTGAATAGCGGTGATAGCCCAGTGGTTAAGACGTGCACCTTCCAAGCGGGAGGCGTAAGTTCGATCCCAGTCACGGGCCTGTACCAATGAATTTATTTCATGTACAGATTTTAATGTTGCAAAATTGTCACTTGGCTTGTGCCTCGGAAAGCACGTAAAACCGTTGGTCCTGCGCCTGATCTCTCTCCGGTCGTGTCGGCTTTCCGTCCCATCGGACTACGAGAGTAACGGAATAGAGAGTGCATCTGTGTTTGCGCACACACTTGTGCACTATAATATCTCCTGCGTACCTGACCAATCTCCGTAGAGATTGGTCGCCTTGGCCGAAATACGGTCGGAGATCATCATCATGTATTTACGCACTCAAAAAAAATATAAATAAAAATCAAACAGGAAAATCTGCTTGCCAACACTAGTCGGTAATAAATAAGGAAGGGCATTAACAAAATAATATCAGGTCCTACAGACGGCTTGATTAATGGTCATGCTCGGTGCCCCATCGCGATGCTCATCAAGAGTGATGTATAGCCGTATTTAGATACCGGCCGCCATTTTGTTTTGCTTAGAAATGTATTTACAACCACGATCCCTATCGCAGGACCTAGGATAGCGCTGCTTGGTCTTTTTGTTGCTAGAGTCGGTGTTGTAGAGTTTTGTTGTATGGTTCTTATTGTTAGGAAATATATATTTGTATTCGAGAATCTCTTGCAACCTCTTGGTGGTCTTTTACTGACATTATATCTTGTGTATATGAAATAATTAGTTTGTTGTACTTTTTAATTGATAGATCCATATAATATCTAGCGATATTATGTACCTGCTTAAGTAATGCAAATTAAGCACAAGTGGTTTTTCTATCATTGATATAACCGCCCCGTAATTAAGCTTTACGTTACTCAGATGCATATTGCATGACATCACCCAACTAACAAAAGTTGGTTGTATAGAAGACCACATGAAATAAGGATAAAAGAGTTTCAAAATTTTCCTGCGAATAAAAACAAAATTCAGATTATAATTATAAAATAATATTTATAATCGGATTTTTTAAATAAAGTTAGGTATAAGTGCATATTTGGCGCGCTTTGTCGTGTCATTTTCTTGCATTTCCCAATCCTTTCCTATCCCAATGGAAACGCGGGTAAACAAAAAAAGTATACATAAACTTCAGCTGTCAATGAGCTGACGTCTTCCCATTTCGTCGGAGTACCTACCTCGGTTCGGTCGACATACCGATTGTCCCGTCAAACAGGAAGGAAAATCATCAAGATACTTCGCGGGTGTCACCCTTTTATCTTATGTATGGATTGGCGAAGGAGGAAACCCACAATACTGGCAAATTCACCAACTGGACTGCCAGGCGTCTGCGCAACTGCCAACACCAGATACAGTCCACTTCGAAGGTAGGAGTTTCCATCCTATTTTCCACTTTTGCCCCTACAAAATTTATATTATTAAATATATACATTTAATACAGTGCATCTTCTAGGCTCCATAGCTTATTTATAATAAAACGTTAATCCACGCCATAATCGACAGGACTATACCCAGCTTGAAATGTCAAAATCATTTTCTGCTCTGTCATGTGAACTCTCTAGATATACGATATCTGCCTTAATAGTAAGCATGAGTGTGCAATCGGCTTTATATCCGATGCCTATCGCTGTACTTAAGATTGCACTCTATTTTGGTCTTCCTTTTGTAATATTGTAATAATACTTACTTCGCTCGTGTGGTAAGGAAATAAATGAGGTTCTATCATTGAGGAAAAAAAAAAGAATTCTAATTAATTTTAATGCTTATTGATATCTAGCTACCCTCGTAAGACAAAGCTGTTCTACAATATTTCATTGCAGAACAAATAAATTATATTTTATTTATTGTATAAAAACTTTTAGCACGTAGAAACAATACAAAATTGGATGTATTTATGACCTACAACTACCCACCCCAAAAGGAAACAGAGGCAAGTAAAATACCAACAACTCTAAAATCCAACAAACAAAATGTGAAAACAATAAAATAGTTACGACTTACCTTTTAATACAATTACGATAATAGTCGATAGGAACACACATATCCTTTTAGATGTCCAGGAGGCTAAAACTGGTGCCCACGTATGCTTAGCTATATTGTATACGGAGCCTATATAAACGCTAGGATCTCTAGTTGGTCCTGACATTGCCCTTCAGGTGTCCCTATAAAGAAGGTCCTAGAAAATGTTGCAGCTGTCGATTGTAGTATTACTAGCTTTAGCTATAAGTGCTGAAGAAATTGAAGATTCGAAGCTTCTCAATAAGCTGTCTGATACAAGAGAGAAGAAGCTGTTATGTGAGTATTTTTTATCAGTTTCTGAAAGATCGTAAATACTTTTGGACTATTTCTTATTACGTTGTGTGGTTTTGTTATTCTTAATGCCCCGTCATTTATATTATTGTATTTTTTTAACAATTTTTCAAAAACATTCTTAAAGATATTGCGTATTATTACGAAACAATTAAAACTTTTGCTTAGCTTAAACATTGCCTAAATTTGACAGGATTATACATTTTGCTTTCAAATGTCATTTTAATAGTGTCTAAAATTTACACGCAATTTTGTAATAGCACCGATTGACTTTAGGTGCGAGTGAACTGTACATTTTCAAAGCCAAAGCCACTTTTATGTTTGAATCTTTCAAGTGACATAATCAACTGATTTAGGTATCTACCTAACGTATTCAAAAAGGTACCTTCGTAAATTAGCTCTTCCAGGAAATCTTTTGGTTATGGGTTATTCTCCTCTTATTTATTATTTCTTTTGCCTTATAAATATATTTGTATAACGGTGTTAAGTTATTCACACTTATACCTACAGAATATATATAAATTTTGGCCAATGACCTGAATCCCTTGCGTGTGCGGCAAATAATTTATGCCTCGAGTTCTGTATAAAATAAATCGAAAAATTATTAAGGGATTTTTTATCGACAAAGTTTTGCATAAAATCGATTATTAAGATTTTATTTATAATGCTCAATTGCGCCACTGGAAATATTATAAAACCAACGCATTTTGTAATGAAAATCGTAGGTTTAAAAAGTTTGATGCGATTTTGCAAGGTCACATACCTAAAGTTGCTGCTTTTGTTGTGCTATCTTTCATGACACAGATAGACAGATTTCAGATAAGCTATCTAGCCATTGGAAAAGATTAATTGTGTTTTGTGTGATTCCATAACAACTTGTTTTCTTAATTTCTTAACTTTGTTTTCTTAATTTTATATGGATCTAACAGAATGCACACAAAAATATTAAATAGGAATCAGACTTTCTGATCACCGAAAATGCAGCACTTATCTCCACAAATTAACGGTTGGTTTTGACGTCGTCAATGGCCTTTGGAGCATTAGATCTAGCGGTCTGAGCAAATACTATGTATCAAAAATTAGTCTCCATAAAAATACCTACTAGTTGTATGTAGTATTATTTGTTACAGTCTAATTTATATCCCTTTTGGTAATCTAATAAAATTTTAGTATTATAGGATTTTCCCGAATAAATTTATTTTAATCAATCAGCTAAAACAATCAACTTTTCTGAACAGAATCAAAAATAAATACATACATATCTATAATCACGGCCGATAGAACCACATGGTGCCACTTCTGACCAATAAAAAATAAATGCATAATCAAAAATACTGTGAAGTATAAATTATATAAGCTATAAAATATCCTTTATAATATTAGCGCCCTTTTTGCATTAATTCCATATTTCCAGTTAGTTAAACTTAACGTACTTTAACTTAACTTTAAAAACAGAATTCTAATAAGTATGAAAGAGCACAATGAATAAATGCGTATAAATTCTGCATCAACTCCATTAAAAATAAATTTACGATTGATCCAACAATATACCTTTTTGTGTGTCCATCGCAAGTTGTAGTCCAGTAAGTTATTGCGCATTCCTCATTCAACTGTCAATGTACTTCGTACTCGGACAAGCGGCACTTGTACAATATATCATTAGATGCTAGATGCCCATCTCAGACGAGGCCCAGGGTCCGGCTCATGGAGCAAGGACAAAAAGGACATGTGATAATCAACGAAGATCTACGATTGCCCTATTCTATTAAAATATAATATAAACCAATTATTGGCCAGTTATTACGCCCCACCCTGATCTAGGTTTTCTTCCACCTATCACCTTTAATAAATTTATATCAAACATACAAAACACATAGTGCTTATGTCTGCAAGAGATTTCTTACAGCATACCAGATAAAAAGAGACCAATAAGTTATTAAAGGTAGTATGTGTACAAACATAGCTAAAGCTAGGTAAGTTTATACTTACTAAAAAATAAATATACATGCATACATCCAGACAATCAAATAATAAAACTGAGTATTTACCTAAGGCCTTCTCTGCTTTGTCCTTCCTTCGTGGATCGTCTGAATAGGCATTTATTTTACAAGTATAGTTTGTCAGGAAGTATGCTATGCATATATTCACTGTCTGTTGTGAAAACGTATAATAATAATAATATACATTGTCTAAAATATTTGCATGGACAGGGTACCCATTTATTAGGCGATTGTGTTCAGTACCTGTCAATTTAGTATACTATTCTTCACCATTAGTATATACACTAGGTGTATTATATCCTTGAATATTTTTTAGTTCTATGACGAGTAGATTTTATAGCAATTTAACTATGTATATACTATGTAGGTATAGCACAAATTGTGTGGTACAAAGCTATAGGTATGCCAATAATATAGATAGAAGAAAAGATATCAACGATAGCCACATGCGTAGGTACCAATAAACTTAACTACGAAATTTTATTTATTTACTGCATGATCATAAAAATATTAACATATCTATAGTAGTTTATTAACTAATTATTTCTACACTTCTGTTAATAAATCAGTATATATTCAATTGTTAACTTTTAATTTTTAGTTTATGATGAGGAAGGAAACTTAGTGAAAACGTTTTCTAACTATCGTCTCCATGGATACCCTCAGAACTTCGAGAATAAGGCACCTCTTTTGTGGAACTTTTATAATCCTTTCCTAAATAACTACCGTGTAAGTAGACTTTTAAAATATTATTCATTCCTCATTCTATAAACCTAAAAATGTATAAACAAGGTAAAATTAAATTATAGATGATGTTCAAAGAGTCATATCCTGCAACGGCCTGATAAATTTTAAGGACTCTACCAATACTAGTTATTAATTCAAAAATATTATGCCTATTAAATTTTTTATTCCATCAGCCAGCAGATATATCTCCACAACCCTACATGCTACCGCTCTCCGATGAAGCCGCGCAGCAACTGAACAAAGACACGGTCTACCAGAATAAATTCTTCTACCTACCCGCTAGAGACGCGGAAATAGAACCCAACCCGCTGTGTGCTGGTAAACGAGAACCAATTCCATCACCTAAGGCTTGCAGCAGCTTCCTAAACTGCTGGGACGGATGGGCGTTTGAACAACAGTGTCCAGCTGGACTCCTGTTCTCTGAAGAAGGCTACTGTGATTATGCAGATAAAGTTGACTGCAGTTCTAGAAGACGTTTTGGTAAGTCACAAGTCAGAATCATGTAAGAGTGTTTAAATAGTTTTAATATTCCATTTTCTGTATGTATGGATACCCACCCTCATCTAATTTAAGCGGGCTTATCCCAACATACCTATTGTACCTACTTTTGACTCTCACTACAGATCTTAAGTTTCGTACTTAAGTATATTCAAGAAAGGATTTAAATAACTTACCTTTAGTAAATTACCTCTCTATATTTCCCAATAGTCGAAAGAACGTCTATATTCGTCATCATCATCAATCACCTGATATTTTCAACGCAACGCAATCACGCAATTTCACTACAAAACATCAGCTGCATCTTCTTCCGTACATATCGAAAATGTCGACTAAAGAGCTCAGGTGCGTTCTCTCAGGCGATGAGCTAGCAATTCGTCACTGATATTTTAAAAATGGCCTCGCTAAACGTGACTTTAGGATCTTCTTCGAATCCTCCAGTTTTGGCTAGCCTATTGTGGTAGCCTAACACAGTCTGTATCTAACCCCTCTCTAGTAATGCAATTCCGGAGTCGTACCTCCCTCATCCACCCCGCCTACAATATTTATTGGGTCTATTGCAGATACAACCCGGTCTGAACTGCCGCAATGTTCTAAAGACTTCGAGAGCTTCCGAGACGAGTCCCGCTGCAACGAGTTCTTCGTGTGCGTCAACAGACAACCCATCCGGTTCAAATGCCCTGCTAACCTCGCATACAGTCCGGTAACTATAAAGATAGACTATTTATCAATAGAAATAGATACATCAATACTCTTTTCTGGGGTACTGATATATACTAACGTAATAGCACAAGCCAAAACTGCGTAGCTGAAATTTGGCCTATGTTCCTTGGGGAGTACTACGATAGGACTTCGAAATTCCTACTGAAATGGGAAATACGGAAGTTCAAAACTTTAAGCAGATGAAGTTGTAGGCGTCCGCTTATTTGTAATTGAATTCTACTAGATATGGCCTACCAAGTAGTAAGAGCTACTAGTCACTGACAATAAGATATATTATATTACTAGATTATCATTTATTTAGTCTAGGGCACTGGTAGTACACAGTGTCTTTAGATACAGAGATCTTTTACCCCCTGACTCGGCTTTTTAATTTTGCCAAAATACAGATAAAGATAACTCTCTCCTAAATACTTGAAAGTATATATGAATATCGACCATTTAAACACATTTTCTTGTACATATTTCTACTTACTACTCCACTAACATTTCAGCAACTCGGCGTATGTGACTACCCTGATCGAGTGCAGTGTACCTTCACACCAAGCAAGGCGCCCTCGACCTCGTCGCCTGACCCTAGCTCTGAAGATCCACCAGCTCAGCTTCCTGCTACAGAGTCTGATAAGAGTACCAGTTCACCACCACCGATGAAGACTATCGTATCTAGCAATTCTCTGTTTAGCAGTCAAAGTAAGGCTTCCATGTTACATGTTTCAATATAATGCCTATATTCTATCTTACCAGATACAAAGAAACGTGGCCAATTTTTTTTCATACAATGGAATACCTTACAGGCTTTTTCCTGGTCTTAAAAATTGCCTAGTACCAAATCACAAAAAATCATAATTTACAGAACAAAATCCTAATAGTCGTAATTTATTCTTGGTACCGAACTTGTACATCTCAACTATACCCTCAATATTGGTCAGACGTGGCACCATGTGGTCCTATCGGCCCTTGGTGCTCTGCTTACCCCGTTAGGGATAAAGGCGTGATTATATTATTTATTATTATATTCTTGGTATTTATTTGCAAGTTTTTATTACTATTTCGATAACCTTTCCATTAGTCTCAAGGCCGCCAGTTTATACTTAGGAGATGCAAGTTATATAAGGTGTTCATTATCCAATCAAATTAATGTAATTAATTATAAAGATATTTTAAATATTTTTAGGTTGGAGCTCAACTCATGTGGCGATGTCGCGACAAGATGCTATTCGCCAGCTACAACTAGGTCGTATCGCAGATGTGAACACAGCCTAATAAGGAATACTTAAGTTTTTGCTGTATTGAACGTCTCCATGAGAAACTAGAAGATTTTCTTAATTGATAAATAAGTTAAGTGAAATTTTAATCCGTCCTCTAGAAACATTTCTTGAGAAGTGCTTAATTAAACCATTCAGATTTATAATTTGGTGTTTTATTTGGGCTTACAATAAAATAAACGACACAGAGTAAAGAAATAAGATTTTGTATTTAAAATACAAGTTTATTTACAAATAGAACGTAATAAAATAACCTAACCTAGAATATTTTATGACTAAAAAAACAATCAAGTTTCGACAAGGTACCATAATCGTGAACTATGGTACTTTGTCAAAGTAATATTAGAGCCGCCTGCTAAAAAGTATTTCTCGATTTTTTGGCAATAATTTTCATTACTTGTGAAATTTTTGACAAAAATGCACCAGTTTGGGCCGACTTGAGCGTCTCTTTGGTCAGTCCTCAATATGAAATGTTTGGCCACAAATTATTATACAAAAGTGCCATGATCCCAGGACTTTTACATTACACTGTAAAATAAGGCTAGTAATGTACTGAGTACTGAACGTACTGTTCCCTCTATTATCCCACAATCTCCAACAAAGTTTGTTCACTGAAATGACATTTTAATTCAACATGAATTTCCCAGAGAGGGTTTCTGAAACTAAATTAAATCTGAAGGGTTTAGTTTGAGTCTGTCCTTCGAGTCGCTCCTTGTCATTCAGAATCCCAGCTTCTTGAGGGCTTTGAGGTCCACATCGCCGTAGTAATCCTCGCTGTAAAATTTATCAATTGATTTTTAACTTATAGACTCACTTGCGGTAAGATTAAATTTTCAGCTTTGAATTAGTCAATAGTACCTACATTTGACTTGATAAGACTTGGTGTGATACACTTCCGAATGCACAGATTTATTAGATAATCCAAAGATTACTAAAAGGCTTGATAGGTTAATAAATAGAACAAATAATGTTTTCAAGTAAAAACATTGATTTACAAAATGAAGATAGTATACCTATAAAGTACATCGGAAGCTTAATTCAAATTTAAATAAGTCATAATTCAATCATTTTAGTAAATCATAGTTTAGTAAACAGACAAATGATAGGTAAATGGGATTCGAACCCATAACCTCTGGTTTAGTTAATTATATGTTAGTTAAGAACCAATAGTTGTATCAATTTTCTTATTTATAAAGTGTTTTTGATATAACATACCTTAGTCCCAAAGTTCCTTAGGTGAGCGGGTTACTGTTATTTAGTTCAGAGAAAAACATGGAAGAAACCAAGACAATATTAAAATGTTATTAGAGAGTGCCTCCGATAAAACAGGAAATAGAGTAGTGATTGTGAAAGTACAGGTGGTTACTAGAAATTGTGCACAGTGTATACAGTAAACAGAATAAACACACATAAATAAATTTTCGCATTTTGTTTATTTTATCACTAAAAATAAAACTTAAGTATTACAGTTTCTATCGAACAACAACACTCAGTCGCAGCGAATAATTCAGTACAAATATATTTACAAGGGTCATGGGGCTATCGAGAATTTATTATTTATGGAAACATCGACGTTCTTACAGTTTTAACAGAACTACGTCTTCATAAATGCAAATCTAGTTACAATTCTATAGGCAAAAACGTACACAGCTGTCGGCAAATCTTAAACAATCGCATAATACAGAGCATGATCGGAACTAAGACGTAACAATAAATATTTCTAACGCTGTATGATCTACTATATCCTAACCTGCCTCTTGAAACTGTTTTATAAAGGCTACAACAAGAAAAAGGTATTTGGCAACTAGAAATTGATACAAATGAATCGAAGCTTCTCGCTTACTTTCGAAAATTTCATTTTAAACCTGAAACACTAACTCCGCACAGATAAATAACGTTAAAAACATAATCGTCATTTAACATTGATTATTGTATGATATTGCGAGTTCTTTTAACGTGCGGAAAGTGGTTTAAAATGACATGAGTATTAGTTAAGGTGGGTGGAAGGAAGGTTTAGTTTTGCTCCTTCTGGGGACGAGGTTTGAGCTGCTTGGGCTGGGTCTGGCGGGTCTGGCCGTCGCTCTGAAGACCAGCTAGGAGCTCGCTCTTACGGATGGCCTTAAGGTCCAAATCGCCATAGTAGTCCTCGCTGAAAATGTATACGAGGACCTTACTGCCTGCCGCTTCTGTAGCTAACTTAAAATTATTGTTCCTAACCTTGGAAAAACCTAATACTTACGACTGTATGTCTAAAGAATAATAATTGAGTAACTGTACTCACTCTTAACTAGTATTCAGTGAATTACCTTGTATTGTATCCTGTTCTATCAATAAAGTTTTCCAAGAAACAAACTCGATCCTACCGATCTACTTATATGGAGTTTCGCAGAATACGGTTCGGAGCTTGCAAAAAGTGAAAACTCGTTCCCTCGATCGACCTTCAATAGTTTGTTTGTGATCGGCGCGGGCGCATCATTGAATCGGTGATTGTTTGGAGTAGGCAGACCATGAACCGGAGATAAATACTATAAAAGTGCAGTTTTTTCAAACTTCAGAGTGGTCGGTATGCCTTGCGTACACACCTTTTGTTTTCGTTTCAATTTAAATAGTATTACATATTATGAAATAATAAGCTAATTTACATGTCGATTAGATTTTGCAACTGATTTCTTAATTCTTAAGACTTCATACGGTCACCAAGTCAAGTTTGGAAGACGGTCATTACCATATACCTACACTTCATACACCGGGCGACATTGACCACGGTCGGATAACGTACACATATTTCGCTTCAGCTTATGTTAATTTCAAGTCGACCTGAATATGTCTCAACAAATACGCAAGGCTCCAAACCGCATTGCAACGAGATATTTAGGTGGGCGAGCTTTGAGTCGGTGCAATACCACCAACGTACTCCACTCTATATAAATAAGAATCTAGTTAATACCGATCGAAACGTTTTAAAAACTAATGTGCGGAAGAAATGTTAGTCACAGGGATGAACATTGGTTTCGTGGAAGTGGTTACAGGGTCAGGCTTATATTACATTAAGGTGTTATTGACTCGCTGATCATACACCACAGAACCAGTGATATCCAGCCAGTGAGTACGGATTAGTGTAGAAAGTATGGACTCACCATCCGGGAACATCTTCGGGATCTTCGCAGTTGCCGGTGCCGTCAGCATCACCGATCTTGAAGACTGTGCCGATGGGGCAACCGTATTCGCGAGCAACACCTTCGAGGCAGATGTAGTACTTGCGGCAGTCCTCAGGGTGGGCGTGTCGGCTGAAGGAGCCGGCATTGGACACTTCACCGGGAGCAGGGCAAGAGAAACCACCCGCTACTTCTGGGAAACACCAGAAAAGGTTACGTGAGACAAGAGGGTTAGAAGGCGAAATGAAATACAGTGGCAGCTGTGCTGTGAAACTGTGGAGAAAGTGGTGTTGTAAACATCAGGATTGTGATAATAGTCAGATTAGAATAGTCTGTGAGAAGTGTGAAAATCTGAAATAACAATTTTTGTAACTTCTAGTCTAAGTGTACTACTTTCGTCATCTAGGAGGTAAATGCCTACGCAAAACTACATATACCGGAAATCAGTAAGATACTTTTAAAAAATCTAAGAATGAAAGTTTTTCTGAATAAAAAGTCGATTTGTATAATAATGTTTCCAGAAAAATTAGTTTTCTTTCTCTTCATTTAAACTCAGTTGTATTATTCTGATTCATCAAAATTGGGATCCACAAAACGTACCTTCGTTCTTGCACTCGGGCACCTGATCGGCCCACATGCAGACTCGGGCTTCCCTGTCGTAAGCGAGTCCGGGGCTGCACTGATAGCGGGAAGCTTCTCCGTTCCAGCAGTTCCAGAAGACGTCGCACTTCTTAGCGTCGGCGAAGATGCCGTATAGCCTCTCGCAGTGTGGGGTGCCGATTGCTGGTTCTGTAATTAGTATGTCGATAAGTTGGCTGCTACGACGAATCAATATTTAAGTTGGTGATATATGGGTCAAGGTCTGAAGAAGACGAAGGTTCGTTCCACTAATACGATATTAGAGGCTTAGTGCAGTATCTTTAGATAGTTTGAGTTACTCTTGACAAAGAACAGAATCTAACAACGTTTATTCAATGTAAAAAAAGCCGTTGTGGCATCAAGGTTCAGGCAAACATGAACCAGTGATTGGTTCACATAACGCTTATATACTTTGTCGATCGCAGTGTAACATCTTCGTACAGTTTCCATCGCGGATTTTACGGCCAGTTCTTAAATGGATGACCATTTTTATTAAGTACTGACTTAAATCCCTTATTATAAATGTTGTTTTGCCATCGAACTGAAAAGTTGTTTGACTACTATCGATTTATTGCCGTCATGTCACATAAATGAATATCATTACCAACATGGTGACCTTGAATAGCATCCTGGTTGAGACGAACTAAAAAATCCTACGTACTCCGTTTAAAATATTATGTTTCTTATCTCTTTTATATGCAAATCTAACCTTGACCGTGTATAGTGTATGTAACTAAGATTTTAGGTTGCTAGGCGAGAATTATTTTTGGCAAACCAGTTTGGTGTTAATTGTTATTTGGTACTGGCGAAATAATGTTTGTAATTCTTTGTAATTTTTTTCATAATCTTTATTTAGTTGCTTAAATCTTTTAATCTTTCATCTATCCCTACCAGCTACTAGGTGATATGATAATAAATAGAAAAGAAATATAGTATATTCGAGGCTGCTCTGAGAGTATGAAAATTAGAAATGAGCTGTTTAAGTACATTTATTTCAATATCATATTTGTATGACGTTAACAGATTTAGAATATCTTTTTGGTATTCAAAGACGTATCCTATAGCTACATAGAACTAAATACATATGAGAGGAGTAGTTGCGTAAATCGTTGCCTAAAATACCTATATATAACAGGAGTGTGTAATTTCTAGCCAATCTATTTGGGGAAAACAGTTCTGACTATATGTATGTGTGTAAAAGAGCAAACACACTTACCAAGCTGTGTCCTCTCGCCGCACTCAACATTGTGGATGTAGTCGCAGTTCTCCGTGAGGTATTTGGAGTCGGTGGCGTCGAAGGCTAGTCCGTTGCCGCAGGTCTTCAGCTCAGCGACTCCATTGTCGCACTTCCAGTACTTGTCGCACGACAGATGGTGTGGGTAGAAACCGAAGTCGTCCGGGCATTTGAAGGAGTCTTGGGCGACCGCTGTGGAAGAAAGTTACTTTTAGTATTGGTAAAGGTTAGGTGAGTTTAAAGTGTGGTCGAAACATTCATCATCAACGACATATACATACATACGTCATCTTTCAATACTGAATGTATCAACACTAAAGCTGGATCCCTAAAAGGATGCCTAACCCATCCCTAAAAGCTAGCTAAATTTGCTTATTTATTATGTGTTTCAAATTTCCATAACATTCGTCATCACGTCATCTTGTAGTACTGAATATATTAATACTAAAGCATTAGGATGTGGTGAAAGCCCTTCCCTGAAATCTAGATAAATTTGCTTATTTTTTTGTATTTTCTTAAATTTCCACATCCCAGCGAGTTTGACAAGTTGCCAATATTTAATACATGAGGAAACCCGAATCATCTTGAATTTTAATTGAAATTTCAAAATAAACCACGACAGTGTTTGCTAAGCAGCCATTATGGCATGCAACATGTTGCAACAGACCGGTCTGGGGCAGGGCCGCTCTTTCTCCGCGGAATGCAATGCGAACGCGACAAACTCAGGTTGCAAAATACGCAGCCATACCACCAGGCGCCGGTTGGCACACTCGTAGTGGTTTTTCTAATTGTTCCGTATTACCGTTGTTGCTTTGTACAGGAATAATCACTTCTTTAGCCTTTGCCACGTGTAAAATAGAGTCGAGTTTTCGAAGGATAACGCAGTTACTACAGTTACGTTTGAACGCGGTGAGCACGTGTTCCGACAGTCTTTTGTTTGTGGAAGTTTAGCAAAACTATTTCATAATCACTTGGAACTGATTCTACTTTGGTTCATGACTATTGTTATCTCAATGTACAGTTCATTGAATTGTCAGCGTACATAAAGTGCATACCAAATGAAGTAGCGGTTTCATTTTAAATGTTAAATATCTCAGCTGTTTCTGTGAAATGTGAAAAAAAAAACTATATTCTTGTTTAAGGTAAATTACAAGGCTCTATATTATGTTACATCATGCTTGTGAATATGACCGGTTGACATTTTATTTTGAAGTAGGTACATATGTGATAAAGCTTCCCGTGTTTCGAAATACGCGGCTCTCACCTCTCGCTGAGTTTACGTGTAAAGTAGGTTAGTGTGATGCAGATGGGATCCTCTGCAAATCGTTTATGATTTTAAATTTTACTCGTATCAGTTTCTTCTAGTTTATCATCATCAGTTTTTATATCAATATTTTTTTAATAAATTATTTTTATATTATCCATATTCGGAATGGAATAGATTATGGTAAATCATAATTTACCTAAATTAGGTCTTACTTATTTATACATGTTTTCGTGATCTTTCATTATTATTTCCATATTAAAAAAATTACAATGGTAAAATTATGTACTCGTAGCGTATTCAAGTTATGAAGTTATCTCAATATAAAAGACATCAACGCGTCATTTTAAACTCGAGTTATTCATCATGATTTTTTTCCCAATCTATTATTTATGAAGAAAACCTTGTTGTCTTTAATAAAAGTTTTAAAAAATCAATTACCAATCTTGGGAGATTTTTACATCTCATATTTAATTATTTCATATTTAATTTTTAGTTGGGTAAATACAGAATAAAAACTTAAATCTAAAACATATTTACAAATAGAAAATTATAAAATTATTAATAAAGAAAATAGAAAATTGCCTGCAACTCCTCCACCGCTGGCAACGTGGCCAAAATTTTTAGTTGTTTTCATACAAAATATCTAATTTGGATTTAAAAAATCAAAATTTGTATTGAAATTAATGTTGTCAACTCTTAATTATTATTTTTTTTATTAGCCAAAGATGTTTAATCTTTCTTTGATTTCAAATAGCTTTCAGGATGATGATGAGATAAGATGGTCTCTCTCTGTCACGAGTTAACCGATAAGGTTGCAGGTCGATTAAGTTCGATTGCCATCGCATCGACTACAAATCGTTACAAAACCTGAGCACATGTTGTAAGGAAAGCGCTAATTACTTTATGTAATAGAGGGGAACACGTGTTTGTGGGTCACGATGCCTTATTGCCTTGCGATTGCAGTGATGGACACCTAGTTTGTGTAAACTTACATTTTGTAACTATTGATACTCGTACATCACCATTTTCTTGCCCTATTCATATTAGTGGGGCGGTTGTTTACCTCAACAACTATTTTCCTACTCTGTTGCCCATAAGTTGAATGCTCATCTCTGAATTACCTAATTAGTTTTTTTTTCTCATTGCTCATGTTTTAATCTTAATTTAGTTTTTCTTTGTCATTAAGTATATCGCAGTCTGTATATAAAAGATCTTCTAAACGACAACATTTTTCTTAAAAGGAAGTTAATATTATATGACGCAGATGAAGTATACCACTAGCTAGTTTAATACATTTTATTATTGTATAAAACTTATTTCATTCAAACCCGTAAGTATGTACCTACCTATACATATATGGTCATTATTTATAGAAACAAGTTTTTCCACAATGTTGTATTGCCAAAATAATATAAGGTTGTATCACGTAATAAAGTGATTTGATTAATTCAATATTGATCGAATTATCGACAAAACGGATCGAGGTAAACAAGTATTACACGAAATAGTTTAGATTCCTTCGTCTTAAGGTAAACCTTTTACCGTAATAAAATCAACTGGCATTTGAGAACACTATATTTACTACAAATATCATGTACCAATTCCTCAAATAGTAGATATAGTGCAATTTCATAAAATGCGTATGTAATAATTGCTTACAATTTATATTTTTTCCCATGAGGTCATAAGGTACCTAATGTAATTTTTTATTATAAGCGAATCATCTAATAGTTACAAGAGTAGACAAAGTACAAGGCACTAACAGAGAATTCTATCAGAAAAAAACAATAGAGAAAGTGAAAATTAAAATTAATCAAAGCACTCAGAAAAAAATGACTGCATATATCATGATAAGAGATAGTCGCTCTTTAGGTCACCAGAAAGGCAGATTCAGTATTAGCACAGATAATTCAAACAAGTTTAGGACAATAATCTATACAATAGATATAAAAGTCACGTTAGTTTCATCGTGCAGCTTTATTCTTCAAGAACAAGATTTCAAAGGGTGTCAACTAGGGTGCGGCATTACATAATCAACGCCTTTGCCCTGCCTTGTCTTATGTCACACATTATAATTCCGGTCGTTGTCATAACCTGACATGATAGCCTATTTGAGGACTATTACCATGCGCTACCACAATCAAGCGTTTGAGTACAAGGCCTAAACGATGATGTCTTACAAATTAATCATTAGAAATCGCCCTGTAATATACACCTTATATTTTTTGTACTGGTTATTTACGTACTACTCGTATTTTGGAGGTATTTGGCATATTTTCGTTTGTACATAAAATCACAGTATATAATCTACTCTGTTACATTTCTCTTTCCCGGAGGCGTAAGATTACGGACCTCTATTTGCTACGGTCCTGACATCTCTTACGCTGAATTTTCTAATAACTACATTACATCTTATTAGGTACCTGCATTTCTAATTTCTGTTCCAATTCACTAAATATATAATATACTTATAACCCACTCTATAGTTGTAATTATATTTCAGTTTTTTTTACATGAATATTATTGAGGTCAATTATCCACTCAACATTGCCAAGTTAGCGAAGCATCATTACATAAAATTGCAGTGAAAAATCTCTAACATATGTGGATGACGTTAAAACTAGCTTGACATAGGTTATGAATTGATAGCATTACGCAATAAAGGTTGTAACAGTTAAGTAACACGAGAAAGCCTCAATACGCTGACCTGCCGTATCTCGTGTGAGCATAACTTTCGATTTCAATTGACCTTTAGTCAATATAAAAATTAAATTTATGTAAATTTGTATTTGAAGTACAGACATTTATTCTACTAACATTTAAAGCGGATTTTTATAAGGTCACACTTGATACTGCTTGTAATAATTTTGACATTGTATGCAAGTCAATGCGATTGTAAATTATGAATTTTATTGTTGGTGTTTTAGCCTAAACTAATCAACCTTTTAATACAACTAGGTATGTGAGTTAAACTATCAGCACAGCAATTAATCTACTTAAAAGCTGAAATGTACAATCCACTTAATCTCAAATCAAAATGCACATCAAAACGTAAAGGCAGTCTCACTCCAACTAACATTTTAATAATTATGTATCTGTAACATTGAACTCATCTTTCTCCTGTTATAAATGAGACTGACACGTAAGTGGTCAATCTGACGTAACATCTTAAATGCTATTAGATAACAACAGAACTATTGTTGATATGTTGGTGAAAGTTGTGGGCCAGATTTTTTCTTTTTATATCAACACAATGATGACTCTTACGAGACCTTCGAGAGCATTTATCAGGGGCTGTCTAAACTGGATTAACATCGTCCGAAGGCCCTATTATTATATCTTTAAAAGGGATAAAAACTACTTAAAATTATGGTAGTTTTATTTTAATATTCATTCGATTTCTTTTTTAGGACCCGATAACAAAATGCGAGGATAATTAGAATCATAAAACTAATTATGCTTATGATGGTTCCAAAATATTATGGATATCAAAAGCTAAGTCGTCAGACTTAAGTCACTCATAAAATTGAACCCATCTCTAATGTATCTTAACAAGCATGAACCTAATCAAACTAAAAAAAATAAAAGCTAACACTGTAGTTTACAAGATTGTTTTAAAAACGTACACAGATAATCCATAAGGTTTAGAGCTGTCACGGAGGCAACTACAACAAATTAAGTGGCACTGTGAATTCATCACAACGCAGTGCGTCGGCGCAGGTGCGGTAATCTTTACGTAATATCCTTTTTTGGCTGCGTGCTCGTTTAAGTAAAACATGACATGGTATTTTTTATTAGACTGACAGTTAATGTACGTAAAAACAAATAAGTTGATGCACCTACGTGGAACCTCTACTTTCTGAGTTCATTTGGATCCATCCAGTCGCTATATATAGAATAGCCAGAAAATACGAGTAAACAAAGTTACTTTCGTTACTTTACTATCAATAGACCACGTAGTTTACTTTTTCTTTAAAAAATATATTATTTTCATATACAGGGTGATTTTTGGTCGTCAACGTTCTCGAAAACTACGGAATCTCCTCATCACCACGATCATTTTTCTCCATGGAAGCATACCTGGGAAGTGTCTGGTTTCCAAAATATTACGGTCAAAAGTTGAGTGAATAGATTGCGTTTTTCTGCATAAATGCACATTGACGCGTGTAGCAAGATTTTTTCACGAGAAATAATTAATATCTGTCTATGAAAAAAGTAGCATAAACACTGAACACTATTCGCTTGAACTAGTAATAAAAAAATACATCGTTTCCCAGCATTTTTTTGGCATAAACTTACTTTATTTGATGTATAGAGTATGTACCCTTCGTTAAGGGTGGCAACGAAATAACACCCTGTATTATTATTTAATCTAAAAAAATGCTAGCCGTGCCAGGGAGGACTATAACATCAGATACCTAATCTATTCATAAATACTAAAATGCCGATGTTAGATTTCCCATAATACGTAAATATCAAAGAATACAAAATACGTAGAGCCGAGCTATTTATATATCGCCTCATTCGAAGGACGTACAATCACCGGCAAGTAGAATGCCATTATGTCTGCCTACTTACAGAGTAATGTGAGAACTATTATTTATGTTCAACAACTAGCTGCCACCGGCGACTTCGTCCGATATAACTATTTAATATATTTTAAATCTGGCTTTCTGCATATCGCGGGAAAATTTCGGGAAATCTTCTCTTGGTGCTAACTCAGCTTTCAACGTATATACTACTGTCTCGGCTGTGCTGTCAGTCAGTCACTCATCATCACTTTCATAATGAGTTGATCAAATGATCATTAATTAAAGGTACCAAAAATGATAACACAAAGCAACAAAGACAACCTAAGCATGTCCAGAATATTCGCGAAATTTTAATTGTTAAGAAAAATTTTTACTTATACAAAAAGTATGTTTCCGGCGCATTGTTTTAACTTCTGTTAACAAGACGTGTTTCCGGTAACAGCTGACCTCTTACATAATTAATAAGGCCTTTACGTTATAACAGCCTCGAGTTTCAATCTACCTGTATATTCGATATCACACCCAGAAAAGGGTTTCGGCATTTCCCTATTACTACACCATAAAACTACTGAATGGCCCTTCGAGCTGCACATGAATGACGTGTTATATTCTTCATTTAATTTCCACAGGTATAAATCAAGGGAAATCAAAATTGCATAAATGATTAATGCAACTCACTAGGAAAGGAGGAAGTGGAAATGACATTGACTGTCACACCCAAGGAAGTCTACTTCCGGTCGAATCTTTATAAAGACACATCGAAGATGGTCAAGACAAAATTGACACGACTTTAAATCAATGAGGTCTTAATTAAACTTGATAAGCTATTAAATAACAATGCATTAGTAGAGAGTCATCAATGAATTTGCTATGAACATTAGTGAAATTTAATTTGATTGCAATTATGTGAGTTATTTCGATGGAGAGATAATTTTACAAAAGCGTGCATGAAAGACATTTTAAAGAGGTTAAGAGAGGCCTAGTTTTTTTATTTTATTGTGTAATTTTCACGCGTCACAGATTAGATCTAGAATATTCTCTACTGCACATTCATGCATAAGCTGATCACGATAAATGAAAACTCACATAGAGCCAGAACGCAGTGTGGTCTGTGCAGTGAAGCAAAGGAATAGTTTTCACATCATTTTCTTTCTTCTTGAGAAATTTGTGCACGCACCGCGTATCTAGATAATTGAATTCCATCACGCTTGATATAATAACTTTATGAATATTTGGATGAACAGTTAATTCAATAACAAGAGTATGATTTAAGTAATGATACTTAGTATGATTGAAATGATAGTTGTAAATATTAGTGGTCATAAAAGGTATATACCTCTTTAATTTTTATGATTTTGTCATAATTTTAATGACAAAATGTATTTTTTATGATATTTGTTATAATCTTAATGACAAAATGTATGCACAAATTGGTTTTATTTAGATGAATTTCATTGTAACTAAAATATAGAAGGTTGCGTAAGACGGTGTCGCGTGAGAACAAGCTACGTGTGGTAAATTCTAAACAATGATGAAGTTGAATGCCTCATGATAGAAGAAAGAAGGACTGCATAATATTGTACAATATTTATTATCAATTTATGCAAAAAGGTCAACAACATTTCCAAATCAGCTGCGGTGTTAAATTTGGTTTGCGTAATGTGCCGGAGAAAAGAAAGCTTCTAAATTTATAATGTAAAACATAAGTTAATTTAAAATAAATAAGAGCGTAATAAATAAATAGAAGAATCTAATATAGAATACACTCATTACTTATTATTTTCCCTTAAAATTATCAAACAATAATATTTATTTTTTTGGCAAAGATAAAGTTTGATTCAATACAGATAACGATGTAACTTATCTTCAACAAGTTACCTATGGAAAATTATGTAATAAATTTCATACGTGAATTCCGATGAATTTGACCCAGAGCAGCACAGGGTAGGGTCCATTACGAAAAATATGCTAATGACAGCCGGTTCAGATCTTACACAATCTGCTTAGTCGAGAATGTTGAATGAGATCGTTTGCATTTAACAGAGTGTTACCCAATTTATGATACAAATGCCAATAATTTGAATGATCAAGTTGTTTATATTAATAACGATGGTAATTTAAGATATAACTTTGATGGATGGTAAAGATCAAGAAGAAAGTCAAGATATATATATAAATATATATATATATCTTAAAGTTATTGACGTAATAACATAAGTTCAAATTGAATTTCTCTTCAGTCTCTATAGAAACTAGTCGCTGCAGATGCATTTTACGTTGTATTTTGTTGTAATAAACCAGTGAAAGTCATTTGAAAATGCAAATTGTTTGTAAAGCTGCTTTCAATCTACAAATTACACATCTCGAGGCTATCGGCTTATTGTATACAAGTGGTATATCATTAACTGTTATTTAATAGACACACAACACAGTCTGTCATCAGTCTCACGAACTCGAAATTCGCTTTCGTAAATCTTCTTTTCACACATTGCATACTATTTCCTCACACATAGAAAGAGTCAAGTAACCCAAATTTTGATGAAATAATCCATACAGAGATATGTGAGTAAGCTCAAAGTTGAGATTTTTATCATATTTGTCGTTAAATCACTTTTCATTTCGTGATAAAGCCCAAAACCGGTCATGTCACGTTGGGTTATACAAAACGCAGTCACTTGACACTAACCGCTGACCTGGCGCGCTCTATATAGTTCAAATGTTACGTACCCACGCCGAGGGCGGCTGCTAGCACTAATAAACACCGTGAATTCATAATAACTGTAAGTCCTTACACAGGAGAAGTGAACACTGTAACGTTCAAGCACACACTGCGAGCGGGTGAATGGGCGCCTGAGGCTTTTATATTGGGAAGGCGTATGCGCACCGCGACACGGTGAAAACCGTCATCGGCGCCCGCGCACGCTCCTCGCGCCCTGTCGGGGTAGCTCGTTATCCTATGACGAATTCGTCAAGTATTTTAATGCACTTGAACTTCAACTATATCGATTAGACTTATTATGAGGAATCCGTGATTGTAAAAAATGTTAGCAATGCTAATTCTAAAAATTACGTAAATATTTTTTATAACTAATTGAGATAGACATGCACAGCATATGCTTAGGTATTTAATGAAATTTTATAAGAAAATTTCACGCAAAACTACATTGTGATAGATAACTGATAGATTTGTATTTTATGAATATGCAGGGATATTTTTTGTCGTCAACGTTCCCGAAAACTACGGAATCTTCTCATCGTCACGATAATTTTTTTCCATGGAAGCATACCTGAGAAGTGTCTGGTTTCCAAAATGTTAGGGTCCAAAATTGAGTAAATAGACTTCGTTTTTCTACATAAATGCACATTAACGCGTGTAGCAAGATTTATTCACGAAATAATTAATATATGTCTATGCAAAAACTAGTGTTTATGGACACTGTAAATTTCGCCCGATCAAGTAATTTTTTTTTTTTTTACTTTTTACATAAACTTACTTTATTTAATGTGCCAGAGTACGTACCCTTCGTTAAAGGTGGCAACGAAAAAACATCCTATATAATTGAGTAAAAAGTTTTTAAAATTAGTTTGACATCAATTAAAACATCAATGTTGCAATCGAACTATTCTTGTTATTTTGAAAATAACACTTCATTTTAGGGATTGTAATTCGTCTTTACTTCATTTCATTATTATTTTATCAAGATTTATAATGTTTTTGCATAAGAAAGTGAAGGATGAATCTAAAATGGTACATAATTCGTAAATAATATTAACGGATTTCGTGGATCGGCGAATCATAATCAACGCCTATAGAAAATTCGATACAGCTTTCGAATAGCTTGGAGCATTTTCTATCGTAGGTAGGTACCAAATATTATGCACCGTGAAAGATTGACTATAACCTCGGATAAAAGTGATTAGTAACCCAGTATTACAGCGGTGATAGAACAATGGTTTAGACGAACGCCTTCAAATCGGGGGGCGTAGGTTCGTTAAAATTTTCACTTTACTCATGCCTCAGAAAGCACGTAAAAACATTGATCCTGTGCTTTGTCGTCGGCTTTTCCCTCCCATCGGCCTATGATCTGAAGGAATAGAGAGTGCACCTGTGTTTGTGCATTCACTTGCACACTTTAGTATCTCCTGCAAAGTGACTATTAAAATAATAACTGACAGGGACGATTGAATGTGCAATATGATGATAAAGAAAATCTTAAATTAAGCATGACAAATTGAAGTATTCATCTCATCTCAAGAGCATGTTATATAGCAATCTGATAGTTATGACAATAAGATAGTTCACTTTTCGTCCATTGTCCTTTTGAACTCGTTTCAAATTTCGACTTTAACAAAATACAGGATAAATTCAACGTAAACCATTCGGATAAAACTATGAGGTTTTACTTAACATACATTTTCAGTTAGTCGAGTAGTCGCGGTGCTAACTTGGTATACGTTACACTAAAAAACTCGCAAAAACTCGGATTCATAGAGCTCATGCTGACATAAGAATCCAATATACTTACGGCTTCTACACATTTTGCACACAATAGTGATTTTCTCATTTTACTTTCGATTGACAGTAAAAGTGATATAAAATCTCACTTGTACTCACGCATTCAAATAAACTTTTAATAACATTTATTATTATCTGTATGATTTTTACTAGAATACTTTCAAGTACAATCTATTTACATAAAAAGTATAACCATTTAATTATAGATTCAATCTTTTAATATTTTTATTTCGCGATTTATACAACTTATTTATTTACCTTACAACATAACATATTCATTTATACGTAGGTATATAGGCTGATACCTAGTAATTGTAAAATTAATTTGTAAAAGAAAGTTATATTGTAATAAATTTAAATAAATTCATTTAGTGCAAATAAATATACTGATTGGTTGATTGATAGCTTTTGGATTTTCACATTTTTTTTGCTTGAAGTTTAATATAATAAACCATACTTTTCAAGCCTATAAACTTAGAGATGTGGCGAATAAAAATGTGGCGTATTTCTGTATTGTACATTATTTATATTTTCTACTTACATGTGAAACCAGTTACTCCAATATAGGACAGTTGGCAAGACAGAGAGTCGTCGACCGTTCGCGTCCCGGCCGAAGGTCTTTACACTTGCCGAATTTCCAAAGTAAAACTAGACAGTTATCTTATCATCTTATGTAACGTTTAAATATAGTGCAAAAAAGTGTTTACTTGCATATATGTATACATGCGGCTGTTTATTCAAAACTGAGGCCCAAATCCCGAAAAGTCTCGAGTTGGAACGAAGCCGAAGCGGAACCATTGTAGACGCTTAGAACAAAGCAATAATTACTTTGCGGTGACGGATTTAGACACATTTTAGCACGAGACATATTTTTGTTTTTTAAACCTTAGGTATTTCTCAAGCGGTAAGTACCTATATATTGCTTCGCTCTGCGTTTCGTTAACGGTTCGGTCGTGGTTACGTTTCGGATCAAAAATTTTCAAGAATTGCCTGCTGTAGCCAGAAACTGCTTGGTGATTCTGCAGCTACGTTTCGTATAGTCAGATGTAATAAATTAGTGACATCCAGACTCTATTGGATGTGTTCTGGTGATTCTAATGAAGCCCCGCATCAGCACAGGGAAAAAGTTTTAAACAGAAAAAAACTTAGGTTAAAGTTTGAGCTTTTATAGAAATTATTCATTACATTATAATTAACTTTTTATGGGAGGTAAAAGAGAAATCGTTTATAGATATGCTGATCTTGAATATGGTGGAATTCATTCATAGTAATTAAATATATGCAATTTTTCCACATTTTATATAACTATGTAGGTATTTTACACTTATATGCGTAAAAAAATAAAAGAACTGTAGTATGGGTAAGTACTTAATATAGCCAACCGAAGAGCTTACTCGTTACCCCTTAAACATACCTACATCTTCTTACATTACCTACTTATATGGGCATCCCAGTGCAGTTTCAGATTCATCACTATATTTTAATGCATGCACGAAGATAAATATCTTTCCGAGACTCCCGGACAAAAGCTTTTTACTTTTAAAACAAGAAAATTCCTACTGACATTGAATTAACCGAAGCTTACCCTAACTACCAGTCTACCCTGAAACGTGTCAGTTCCTTGAACATTTTTGGTCACTACAGGATTTAATAACGATTTCGCAAATACATTTTGGATAGTTATTGGTAAATTGTTGATATTTGACAAGTAAAATTGTTTATCGGGTGGAAGTATCACAGGAAAAATATATTCATTAGTAATAGAACTGAGATCGTAAAAAAGGAAAGATGGACTATAAACTACGACACCCGTCCCAGAGTTATACGGTAGTAATAAGGTATATTTTAGCACGCATCGGTAAAAAGTATTGCCCTGACTCGAAAGAGAGGGTCTATTCTCCTTCCTAGCTCAATTTTTACACACTAGGTACAATTATTTTGTCTAGTGAATTTATTTCCAACAATAATTTTGATATGTATTATAGCTAACTTAGAACTACTTAGATCTATGGTGTACCTGTGGAAGGTCGGTTGACCATCCAAATTTTTACAGGATGATCAGCCGATCTACCTTATCAGGTAGCGTGCCCAAAATGCTGGCTGCGTTGCCGCGCTGAATGGCGTTGCTTATTCTTTGGCCTAAGTAGCAGCCAGCATTTTGGTCACGTGTGGACTCTACGAGCCGCCCGGCCAGGTCCCTGTATGTTTTGAGCGCCGCCAGTCCCCAAGGGCCCAGGGTCTCCACGCCGAAGTCTAGTTATTTGTCTAGTTATTATATATGTATAGCTCTGTGAATTTGACGTTTAAATATGAGATGTCACTCTCCTTACCTCACGCTATGGTCGCTAATGATTAGATTTAATTGGATCCTAAGAACAGCAATGTCACCATTAAATTGATAAAAGGTCAATTTCTCTGAATAAAAACTGCTGTATATGTATGCAGTTATGCCTAATACTTTAGTAGATGTCAAAACAGGGGAGGCGGGTAATTATTTGTATTGCAAATACAAATTGTATAAAGATGACAATAGTACCTATAGGAATGCCGCACCGCAGCTCTGCGGTAATTTGTAACTTGTACTAGTTTTGTGTGACAAATACCTGTAACCTACCCAGATACCCTCGCTTTTTTTAATAGTAAATTACAAAGGTTTTATTAAATTACAATAATTGAAATGTACATAAATAATGAAATAATTAATGAGTATATGAATGAATATACATATAATATTCCTATTTTCTAGGATTTCACAAACATTCCACGAAAATTAGAAGACGGTTTTTCTACACTTTACAAAGATAAGCACGCCTTTGTATAGGTACATTTATTTTGCAAATTTCTCTATTTTAATGTAGTGTTTTGTGTACAATAAAGAATAAGATAAAATCGAGGACCACCGCTATACGTTAGTTATAAATAATTAACTATACAAAGTAAACTCTAGTGGATATGTAGATATTGCTTATGCCGTAAGTGTGCACTATCTTAAATTGACCGGGAATATTTTCCCGCTATCTGAGATCTAGAGCCATTCAGCCATTACAGTCATAGGGATGTCATCAATTAAAGTAATTATTATTATTGGATACAAATTACATATTTGAATTTCAAACATTCTAATGGATTATTGCATTCACATGCAATAAGTCTAAACATCTCATTATTACTCAACTAGTCAGAACTGATTAACAACCAGTAAATTAGAAAAAACATTAACTTCATATTTATTAATCGCATGAATCAATTACCTGCGTTGTTTATTTTGTTGCAAAATAATCTGATTAATACATTCTTTTTACTCATACGAGTACAATACGAGTGTGATCTAATTCTTTGGTGCAAATAAATCTATTTATTTAATAACTCAGTTGGTGAGAGCACTGCACGGAATGCGAGAGGTCGTGGGTTTGAATTCCACTCGGGTGAAATTTTTTTTTATAAATAAAACATATTTATAATACATTATTTTTATAAGTTTTATAAATCTCCATAACTCTAGTTGTTACCTTAACTTTTATCAACTAAAACTACCAATACATATGTCCCAGATGTTGTGGGCAGGCATACACAATTTCAATGTACCTATCTCCCTTAGATTCACCTATTAATTTAGAAAAGAGATGGTAAAATTCGTCATCCGAGTAATTGACCCGGTAGCTCAGTGGTTAGAGTGGCTGGCACGGTTTGCAGTGGTCGTGGGTTCGATTCCCACTCGGGTGAAGAATTTTTTCTATTTCTTTATTAATAATTTTATAATTCACCTATTACATAAATGCAATTTTCGCGCAATGTCTGTCCATTGCTGATGCAGGGCTTCACTAGAATTGTACTAGAATACATTCCGTTACTGATCATTTACACCTGCCTCGCTTGACTATAAGATCTCCTATTTGATTGTGCAGTTCTAGCTACCCATTTCGGGAGCAGCCAGATCTGGCATATTGGCATGCGTATTTATTATGTCATATATTTACATACGAGTATTATAAACTTCTTCTATGCTGCTCTGGGAGGAAAAAAAAACGTATAATACTACAGCTGCTTCTCTTCCCGGGCATACTGTACAAGTCAGTTAGAGGGACAAGAGGGTCTTGGTGTTTTGTAGGCGATGGGCTGACCACCTGTCACTACTAACCGCACTTGTACATCTCAACTATACCCTCAAAATTGGTCAGAAGTGGCACCATGTGGTTCTATCGGCCCTTGGTGCTCTGCCTACCCCGTAAGGGATAAAGGCGTGATTATATGTATGTATGTATGTATTATAAACTGCACGATGAAATTTATATTGTATTAATATGCCTGTATTATTATTCGGCCAAAACGAATTGAAAGCTCATTTTCCTGAATGTACGGTACCACACTATGACTAATAAATCTTTTACAAAAATGCCCAGTATGCGGAACTAGACAAGTCTGTTGATTTAATGCTTTAAATAATGCTGATTGCAACTGACAGAGGCTACTTATTTGCTCACTTAATAAATATGCAACCTTGGTAGGAAAGTCATGCCTCATATAGGTATACATACATATACCTATGAAGTATACAGAAACTATACAAAAGCTTTTATAGTATAAAATTATTAATAAAGAAATGGAAAAAATTCCTCACCCGGGTGGGAAACGAACCCACGACCTCTGCATTCCGCGTGCCAGAGCTCTCACCACTGAGCCACCGGATCAATTACTCGGGTGACGAATTTTACCATCTCTTTTCTAAATTACATATTGGCAACGTTATTTTTCATCCCGATAGCTATACACTAGCCAAATCTCGGCAAACAAAGCTGAATCCCTCAGCACAATGTTTAAAGATTAAACGATCAACCATATCCTAACGGATTATATTAATGGAGAAGTGTTTTTATAAATTTATCTTAGTCAAGATATTATATATTATAAAATTATTAATAAAGAAATGGAAAAAATTCCTCACCCGGGTGGGAAACGAACCCACGACATCTGCACTCCGCGTGCCAGACGTTATAATAGTTTTCGCCCTGGTAACTGGACGCTATAATAAGTTACCGCAAAATTGATTTTATATTGCAAAATTATGACTTGGCTTTCCCCAAGACTTTAAGAAAAAATCTAAAGCAATAGCTCCTTGAAAATAAAATCCAAAACGGTGTAAGTGTAGGTAATTTCATTTTATTTCATTAATGAAACCAACGCTCTAACTACAAGTTATTATTTTAATATACTTAAACCGAAGATATGGTATACGAATGAAGATGCAACGAATGCTTTATGAACGACTTGTACGTAATTGTATGTAAATTAATTTACAAAATCATTTTAGGTCGTTACGTCCGTGCAAAATATTTCAATAGAAACATATTTATTTCCTGCAATATTGGCATTTCTAGCGGTACTTTATGCTTAGTATTCACAAAGCTAACTCTAATTGTATCTACTGATGAGCTTGCTTTACACTTTATGCCTGTCGCATAAGAAGTAAAATTGCACACAATACTAGGTATGGCACCAAATAGTGCGCTGTCGTCGCAGTGTACCGCTTTAGTGCTTTCTTTCGACAATATTTTAACTAATTTCTATTTAGCATAGGTATGCATAAACCTAACTAGTGCGGTCGTTATCTCTAACGGTTTGACAGCCAAATGGAATAGTAGAGATCCAAAATTATTTTGACAATCATGTAACCCATGCAAATGCGGGGCTTCACTAGAATACATCGGCTGTATCTCCTTACGTGGATATCGTAAGATTGGACTAAGGAACTTGGCATTCTCTCAGGCCTAGCAACTTGTACCTAATCATGAACATCTGTCCTCGCTATGTTAAACGTGGCTGTTAAATCTCCTTTATGATCCTACAGTTTTGGCTACTCCATTTGAGGAACACAGACTCTTGTAAAAAATTGGCCGTTCCTATTCTCACCGCATATTATGAATATCGTAATCTCCGCAGTTGAGAATTATAGTAATTTTCCTATAGGTAATAGACGCCAAGTTATTTAGTTAACATGATAATTACGTATTATATCTAAGTATGATCTTAACATAAAATAAATAGTAATAGTTCTCATGTATGTGAAATACTTGGTATTCATCTTAGCATTGTATCTTGAGTAAAGGTCGACAATACACTGAAACACTGACTTTTGAATGCAGTAACGACTCTGCATTTTTTTGCAACTAGTTTAATTACTCAATATCTGACATTTATGCGGATGAACTCTGGTGAAAGGTCGCTGGATCCACGAGCAAAGAGCATCCCAAACCAGTGGCGACCTAGTCTGAGGTTAGGCACCCGGCAGGGGAACGCGTCGGTGTACGCTGAAGTAAAGACATTTTTTATAAAATAAGTTTCGAGTTGCATAATGTTAAGGAAAGTGATTGATTGCAACAAGCATAATATTTTGAGCCATTTTTTCACATTACATGTTTTTTAGCTTACGCTACCGAAACTCTCAGATAGAAGGAAACGATATTACGAAAAAATTGTCGAAATTAGTATAAATCGTCAAGGAACATAATACCTATATAATATCTAATTTAGTAGGTATGTATATCATACCAAACTTGTTATGGTTATATGAAAATCGGTTCGCTTTCATTGCGAAATATTTGATGGTTTTTAACATATTTTTACATTTCATCTTTGTATAATTTTATTATAAGTACATAAAAATAGCAATAAAAGTAGGTCAAAGCTATGACCCTGTAATTATATCAAAACGAGTCCCAAAATCAGAATGAATTCGCGAAACCTGTAGAAAATCACAAAATCTTTTTTCTTCGCCTTCAAGTTTGTCGAATTCAATGAATGAAATTGAGACCTTAAAATCTGGACTCTAAGGTCAGAAAAGTATTATAAAACACTTGCAGTTTATAATGGCTACACATAAGTACAAACTTCATTGTGAACGTGAGTCAATGGAAAGAAATAAGTGCAAATATAATCTTCTAATATATTATTCGTATCTAGTTTTAAATCTATGGTTGCATAATGTCCGGGCTATTGGAATCCGGAAGGAATTAAGTTCGACGCGAAGCTTAAAAAATGAAGATGACAACTTCGGATACAGTGAAAATACATACCTTAATTTTACAGAACTGGCCTCAAAATATGATTATAAATCCGAACAACACCAGGTGATCACTGATGACGGTTACATTCTGACTGCATTCAGAATAGTCACAAAATGCGGTCATCAGAAGCGGTATCCAGTATTGCTAATGCATGGCATCTACGACAGCGCCGACACCTGGATACTCAGGGGGCCGAAGACAGGACTAGGGTTCATCCTCGCCAACTCCTGCTACGATACATGGTTCGGAAACCATAGAGGAAACCATTATTCTAGAAATCACATCAAACTAAATCCTGATAGAGATAAATCATTCTGGAACTATTCCTTTGATGAGCATGGAAACTATGACTTGACAGCTATAGTGGACTACATTATCCTTAGAAGTGGAAAGCAGAAAATAAATTATATCGGACATTCTCAGGGTACAGCAGACTTTTTCATCATGACGTCATTGAAACCAGAATATAATGACAAAATACAACTATCGATTCAGCTGGCTCCTGTCGCATTTATGAAAAACCTGATCAGCCCCATACCAATAATGCTAGCAAGTCGCACTGCTAGAATAAAATATATTTTAGAAACATTGGGTTACGATGAGTTTCTTGCCAAAAATCAGCTAACACATATAGTTCTAAAGAATTTATGTCAAATATCCTACCTATTATGTGGCCTGGGGCTATCAATGAGTACCGGATATAAGCCTGGAAACATACATCCGCGGACACTCGCAGTCGGTGTTGGGCATCTATTTGTAGGGACCTCTACAAAAACGCTCGCACACTGGGGTCAGCTGATAACCTCGAAGAAATTTCAACGTTTTAACGAAGGAAGACAAGGTAATATCATACGGTACGGTTCCTCCTTGCCGCCTACATATAATTTGTCGCGTGTAAGTGCACCTGTAGTTCTAATGTGTGGCCAAAACGACTGGTTGGCAAGCCTCGAGGACACTGAACTGCTTCGATCGAAACTCCCAAATGTGGTCGAATATTACGTTTTACCCGATCCGAGTTGGAGTCATCAAGACCATATATGGGGTAAAAAAGCTGTAAAATTTGGTTTTTCAAAAATACTGAACCATTTAGACGCACATAATTGAAACTGATTGGTGATTAATGTCAGATCAAGACTGGAGAAAAATGTATTCAATATGCCATGACGTGAAGCTTAGACCGTTGTTCTGATAAACAGGTGGTGGATTTAATTTAAATTACCTATACATACGAATAGGTACATAATATAATGCTTTCGGCGTTAGCAAGGATCCATCCACCGAGCATCATGCTCGATTAATTTAAGTACTCGACACATATCAACAGGGTTCCAATTCCAATTATGTATATACTTAAGTTTAGCGGGAAAATATTACATTTATTTTCCAATTATTTTGTACACCGACAGTTTACGAAAGAAAATAATTACATTAATAATGCATAAGCATGCTTATCTCTAACCGAGATTTGTTCCTTAATTTATTTCTGTTTTCCTTATAATTTTTATAATGAATTTTACTGACCAAAAATACTTTGTATGTATGTAACACAGAAGAATATCCATCAAGCCATCCATCGATTACATTGCTTTCCTATTACCACATTATCTAGATAGTTCTATTCGTAGATACTAAAACAATAGTTTCGAGGAATATCGTTTGTCGCGTATCGTTGCGTTTGGCAACGTGCGTGGCCTGACAAGCAGAGACGTTGCAATTACAAGTGCATTACATACTCTACGTACATTGATCCCAGCTGATCTTGTGCAATATGCACTGGGACACGTAAGTGCATTTGGAGAAAATTCTATTAATTAATCAACAAAACTAGTCCAGCTTAAATAAGCTATGGATCAAACTTGTGGTGGCTGTGAACAAATATGCTATAGGTAACTGTAAGGGATCTCCTTCATGATCTGGGTATCCCATTTTGGGAACTCAGCTGTGTAATTTGAACGATGGTGATATATAGGTAGTTAAAGTACTCGCAAAAAATATAAAATATGTTTGGTTTGTACGAAAGGGAACTTTATACTAGGCTTTTCGTGCTTAGTGTTTTATCTTTGGTTTTCTTAGTAGCGGCTTTGAGAATTAACGTATATGTTATACAGGATGTTTTTTGGTCGTCAACGTTCCTGAAAACTACGGAATTTCCTCATCATCACGATAATTTTTCTCCTTGGAAGCATACCTGGGAAATGTCTGGTTCCAAAGATATTAGGGTCCAAAGTTGAGTAAATAGACTACTGCGTTTTTCTGCATAAATACACATAGTCGCGCGTAGCAAGATTTTTAATACGAGAAATAATTAACATCTCTTCCCAGATTACGCAGATTTATCGCTGTGATGAATAGCTACCAGTTAAAGTTAGTACATTCTAGATGTTTGTAAGTATAAATACCTATTGACATATCGTGATATTTACTAGTGGTTAACTTTTCAATTCTCAGTTTTTAGCGTGACTCGCAATCATACGAAATCATCTAATTAAAGTAATGCGAGCGACATGTAAGTAAATAACTAAGAGGGTTAACATAAGTCCGAATCGTAAAAAAACAGGCACTTTCGAATTTATAATGAGATATGAATTTCCATGTTAGCCTATAACGGTTAACGCCACAGCCTTAGTTCGATTCACAATTAAAATAAAACTGGAACTGAATGGTCACTTTGCAATTCATAAAATGCTGTCGGAATATTTTTGATTACCTAACGGTGTCTGTTACACCCGTTGAATGGAATCCAAAACAAAACCTTTGTGAAATGAGCACCGAGTTTTTGAATATTTATGTGCCGTTCTATGTCCCTTCAACTGTTATACATTGATATGCAATGGGCTCGGCAACTCCATAAATTCCTGATTCGGGCAGTGTGAACTTTACTTTACTTGGAATCTAGTAGTCCCTCCCTTGTTCACGAGATACTAGGTGGGGCAAATCAGATAATATGTTCGCAAATTTGCTCTCTCAAGTCTATAAGATCTTTTACCCTTCTAGTCTAAATTTATTGTAAGCAAATTAAACAAAACATCTTTAGAAATAGTCTATCTAGACTATAAAAAATATTATTATTTGTATCTCTTTTGAAATTCTTGGGACTACAGAGTCCCGGTCCTTTGAGAGGCGTGCAACGGGCCATGGCCAAGATGTAGAGGCCCTATTTAGAGAACTTTAATATGGTGTGGGATACATATGGCGGATACCATCGCCGACTACACAATATGATACACTCCGCGATGGTCCCCGTCATGTGCAAGACTATTGGAGTGCAGATCTATGTCGTGCGATGGAAAATAAGGTCATGGGCTATGTGGGTGCTCGTTGGGTGGAGTTAAATAAATGTAAAGTAGACTAACGGACGCCTGCCATTACAACCAAGTCTCAAAATTGCAAAGGTGGCAGGTGGTGACTCGCCGACTCATTTCATGGGCCCTCTGAAATGGCCGCACGCACGGAGCGACAAAGGGGTCAACATTTGGTGAGCGGCTAAGGTAGAGGGGTGCCCCTGGACTTTAAACCGAAGCCACTTACGGACAGGCACGTCCACCCTCGAGCTGTCATAGCTCTCGCGACTCCACTCTGCTCGGCCGGCGAAGGCAAGGCAGAGGTGGGGGAACTGTTCCTCGTCAGACCTCACTCCGGCGCCGGAGATGAGAAACAGGGTCTTCCCCCGGGAGCACTTCAGGTCCGTGGGAACGCTACCTCCCAACAGCTCGCCACAAGCTATTATTATGCTTTATTATACACAGTAAAGTTTTCACAAATAAAGTTTATGACAAAGAATATGTACAAAGGCGTACTTAGGTATCTCTAAGAGAGATTTCTTCCAGCAAACCAATCGTTAATTAAAAAATATTATTTATTTTAAAAATTTCACCGTTTATGCTCTATCACTGCCGAAATTTAATAAGGAAAATTCTTAATGAATTAAGTGATTTATTTGTTACGAGAGAAACTAAGATTGAATATATTTCCAAATGTAGGAAAGTATTATTTTATACTGAACTGCGTAGGTAGGTAATAACTTCGAATTGCGATAACTATAGCGACGGCTTTATACAAACTGGAGGTCTACTCTGAAGTGACGATAAACGAAGTATCGGCCGAATATCAAGGTGTTTCCTACTACGAACTTCCTTCAATCGAATTAATGGCGCCGTTTTTTCATTCGGTCCGATCGAACTCTGTTTGACAGGTATAAGGCTAGATAATAGAAAGCTTATAATATTAGTCAATTTGAATTATTCTCTATGGTTTTGAATGAGTTGTGAACTCAGATGAATGAATCCGAAGCAATTTCATAGTAGGGTCAAAAGCTGCCAAAGGCTTCGATTCGGTCGGGCTTCGGTCGAACCGAAAGATTCGAAAGCGGCATTTCAGAGTAGACCCCCTGTACCTATATATTGTAATATGTCTATTATATTAGTAAATGGGGTTATATTATAAAACAATAGATCGAAAGCACAGTCTTGATAATAGCTCACCTACTTATGATATGTGTCACTATGAGTGGTATCCATATACAGCGTGTCCGTGTTACGGCGGCCCACTTCTATTCCCATTGGGCAAAAATGTCATAGTTATATCAGAATAGTGTAACGGAAGCGGTGTGTGCGCAGACTGGCAATACTGCTCATTGCCCTCGAGTGCACTTGACCCTGCAACGGTTGTTTTGGAAACTCGTGATGATATATTGCTGATCGATCAGTGTTTAATATGATGATGATGGTGAAGGAAATAAATTACTCCAAAGTGCCACTAAATTTATTTCCCATCCCACTATCCTCGTGAGCCTGCCGACACAGTTTGGGCACAAATGCAACAATCTAGCGACTGGAAACAAATAATTTTTGTAATAGGGTGATATACCGAACGTGGCTGAAATTTTTAAAGACATGCCGCAGTTATAGACCCCAAATACTCAGAAAATATGTCCTGAAATATGATTTCAATGGATCCATAACACAAAAATAACTGTTATCCAACAAAAAGCAGACAACGGTATCAGTAGGTTGGTTACGTGTTCGCGATTCGTCACCCCAAACAATGTGTCAATACAATAAGGTACTTGTGTATGTAGTGTGTCGATTTCATGCATTTGTGTTTAGTAATTTTAACCGGTAAGACCTAAATAAGAAGGCTTTTTAATGCCTAAGTTTTCAGGATTTGGGGCAGGATCATTAACTGTACCTAAATTTTGAGCTACCTATACTGGATGTAACCAAAAGAGTATGTTAAGCGAAATGCTTATGAAAATAGCCCAATGTAGCCTATACATAATATTTGTGACGAGATAATACTTTTTGCGTGGTGACTATGGGCAAATACCCCCCATGACAGTCTTGTGACGTGCCCTGGGGGAGGCCTACGTCCAGCAGTGGACTGCAATAGGCTGATGATGATGATGATGATCACTTTTTTAGATAGTATGGCTAGATTCCTAGACAACGCAGGAATATTCATACAATCTTGAAAAATAAGCATGATTTCCGAGTCTCTTATTTTGTGAATTGGTGTTTTACAGTGGGCTACCTGTCATAACATTTACGCCTTAATATATCCCTCGTGTTATACCCTGTGTAGGTACATACATCCTGCAAAAGATAATTCTAGAAGATTTCCTGAGGAAGATATAAGAGACTGTAAACACACAACTGGGTAAAAGGAAGATTTAAGGAACAAGTACGCACATACATGTGTAAATGTGGACCCCAGTGAATTCTATTGCGATTCTTAAACGTTTAATTAAATGCAATTTCGGAATACCTTTGATTGTACAATTAACAGATCCACGTAGGAACAATTCGCTGAAAGTGTCAGTGGGTGTGCATTGTTCCGCCGACAATGGCGTACGCAATCGCTAATGCCATGCAAGCTGCATCTTAACACCGGTTAGTCATCGAACCTAAATGAGCTATGAGTATGTTCACTTATAAGTTTCTAGAGAATAATAATACGTTAAAAATACGTTAGAAATACGTTAAACTTTATAATGTTCCTACTATAACTACGGAGCCTCCTGCACCCACTACTGAGTATATGCCTTCTCTTCAGTACTCCACTTTACACGGTTCTGTGTCAGCCTCATTCACCGATATAAAACATAGGCGGTCGAAGACGCGGAGGACCGATAATCACACTAATATTATAAACATATGCATACATAAATATTGTAGAGAAACCTCTCTATAATGGAACCCCAAGATTCTAAGAATACACTTCAATCGACAAGTTCAGCAGAAGCCGTTTTAATAAGCTCATCATTACAAGTGATGGTGGCCATCAAATGCAGTTAATAGTTGACTATTTACGACTTTCGCATGTAATAAATAAAATGACAAACTTAATGTCTAGACGTCGATGAAATCTGTGTCATGAGGAAGGCAGTCGTTGCTCTAACACGTGCTTAGAATATGGAATACTGCCCAATGGCTGACCGAAGAAATGGCTACCTTTGCGGTTAGCAACTCCATCTAGGCTTACTGGCTGTTAACTCTCCATTTATATGGATATAACTATTTTTCCTGAATAAAAAGCAGAATTTTTCTTTTCCCGGATGTCCCGCTATCCATCCTTACAAGTAAGGTTGTAAACTTGTAAGTAAATTCTACGGATATTGATAGGTACTCGTACCTATTTAGAGCTGCTCTCCTTTTTGTCATTATAGTAACCTGTTCCTCGATAGAAAGATGAGTTCAATAGTTCATAAATCAAATTGCTAAGGAGACTGATCTCGAACAAGATAATTTATTATATTACCACAATCAATCTATAAAGATAATAATCAAAATTACACGTATTTTAATATTCCTTCAATAAGCAATGTAGCATTTTAGGTAACTACCCAAAATGCTTGTTAGTTATCTAACGTAAGGGTCTTTGGTGTTTTGTAGGCAATGGGTTCACCACCTGTCACTACTAACCGAATTTATACATTTCAACTACAGGTGCCCTCAAAATTCTTCAGAAGTGGCACCATGTGGTTCTATCAGCCCTTGGTGCTCTGCCTACCTCGTAAGGGATAAAGGCGTGATTATATGTATGTATGTAATGGTGAAAGTGTAATAACCACATACTTTAGTATATCTAAAAACGATAATTGGATAGAAAATTTGTATGCTGAAGATAGGTCTTAGATTGTAGTCCAGCCAATGGATCTACATATTAAAAAGATGATCCGCGGAAAGAGTTTTGCATGTTTGTATTAACCCAAAGACTATCCTTCATTGTTAGTAGCTATTATACTATAGCCACGAAGAACCAATCACCAATGGATCGGAAAAGTTCTAGAGTGGCTACCATGCAACCGTAAGCGCAACGTGAGAAGGTCTCCCATAAGATGGACGGAGGACATAATGCAGGCAGGCCAGTTGCAATAGGTCGTAGTGGAGGTTGTTAGAAAGGGCCCATGTTCAACAGTGGGGTTAATTGCTGAAATTATGGTATGATTTATAAATTATGTGACTATCACAAATTAGGTAAGTACGTAAGTCTTTTATTAAGTTTTAGAAAATGATCATTTCCAGAAAGGGATATTTGTGCTAAGTTATTCAGTGAGAGCAAGAAGACATATTTTGTAATATTACATAACAATTATGATAAGTACCTACATTAAAATATATACAGGATGTAATAATTACACAAGTATAAATATCTTATACATAGTACTCATAGTACTGCAATATGTACTTAGAATAAAATGAACCTATTCAAAGAATTATAGTAATGTCGAGTAATTACCTAAATAAGCAATAAGTAAATAGTAAACATTGCCTAGGTCCTTATGCTTTAATAACAAACGTATTCAGGCGTGGTAAACAGATATGTAGGTTTATGTTTTAACCATACTGTATCAAGATTTATTTAAAGCAAGAGGTCTTTCCTAGTGACAACATTGAAAGTAATAAAGTAGTCGGCCTCTCCGTACTTTTAATTTTAAATGGAACAATGTCAACCGGATGGTCGGAAATGCCATGAATGTGGTCGAGTCCACTTCCGGAAATCGGTAGGAAATTTGTAATTCAATTCATTTTGACAGTATATTCAATACACATCTATATCTTATAAACTGACTTTTAGAAAAAAAATTTAACCGACTTCAAAGTTTAACTAAAAAGCAATAAATAACGTAACTAATTTATCTACTTAATACATATTAAATATCTCAAATTATTTAAATATTTACAACTTAATACCTAATACTTTAACAAAGTCATCTTTAACTATTTAAATATTTATAATTATCACTTATTTTTTGGAGTCGGTGCCAGCCTAGGTAACGTAGTCTGTTGTATTGATGGACGCGCGCGGCTGGCAACGACACACACACGGCAAAATACAATACGGTGTAGTAGGCAGCGGTAATGCAATTTCCTATTCTTGGTTTTACTATTTAGTGTGGGTCAGTTTTCTTAATTACATTTATTTGTTTGGCTGGCACCGACTCCAAAAATAAGTTATAATTATAAATATTTAAATAGTTAAAGATGACTTTGTTAAAGTATTAGGTATTAAGTTGTAAATATTTAAATAATTTGAGATATTTAATATGTATTAAGTAGATAAATTAGTTACGTTATTTATTGCTTTTTAGTTAAACTTTGAAGTCGGTTAAATTTTTTTTCTAAAAGTCAGTTTATTTCTCGATTTTTAGTTGTGTTAATGCGTTGTGGACTTAAATAGATGCTAGTTTATACATGGTGATTTTTAGTTGTCAACGTTCCTGAAAACTACGTAATCTCCTCATCATCACTATCATTTTTCTCCTTGGAAGCATACCTGGGAAGAGTCTGGTTTCCAAAATATTAGGGTCCAAAGTTGAGTAAATAGACTGCGTTTTTCTGCATGAATGCACAAAGACGCGCGTAGCAAGATTTTTCACGAGAAATAATTAATATCTGTCTATGAAAAAACCTAGCATAAACACTAGACACTATAAATTTCGCCGGATCAAGTAATTAAATAAAAAAAATCCCAGCATTTTTTTTTGTATAAACTTACTTTATTTAATGTATAGAGTACGTACCCTTCGTTAATGGTGGCCACAAAAAAACACCCTGTATAGTTTCCATCGACCAATTGCAGTACTGTTCCCTAACTCCTGTAGCTTGACCATCAGCACAGCAGCATCAGATGTTGATTCAAGTATACCTCACAAGCAACAAGTTAGCCCTACATACCACTATATAGTTTCCATCGACCAATTTTAGTACTGTCTCCCAACTTCTAAGCGTTAAGGAGTTCTGTAGCTTCATCATCAGCACAGCACTATCAGATGTTGATTCAAGTAACACGTCAGCCCTACACACTACTAAATAGTTTTCATCGACCAATTGCTGTACTGTCTCCCAACTCCTAACCGTTAAGGAGTTCTGTAGCTTCATCATCAGCACAGCACTATCAGATGTTGATTCAAGTAACACGTCAGCCCTACACACTACTAAATAGTTTTCATCGACCAATTGCTGTACTGTCTCCCAACTCCTAACCGTTAAGGAGTTCTGTAGCTTCATCATCAGCACAGCACTATCAGATGTTGATTCAAGTAACACGTCGGCCCTACACACTACTAAATGGTTTTCATCGACCAATTGCTGTACTGTCTCCCAACTCCTAACCGTTAAGGAGTTCTGTAGCTTCATCATCAGCACAGCAGCATCAGATGTTTATTCAAGTAACACGTTAGCCCTACATACTACTAAATTGTTTCCATTGACCAATTGCAGTACTGTATCCTAACTCCTAACGGTTAAGGAGTTCTGTAGCTTCATCATCAGCACAGCAGCATTAGATGTTGACACCCTGAAGCATATACCTGAGTAAGACATGATTACGTAACAAAAGCACCATACGAGCATCAAATTTTCGGTGGTTGCCCTAGATTTCTCCTGGATCTCATCATCAGATCCTGACCTGGTGAAAATGGGACCACCTCAGAAGTGAACTCTATCCAACCAAAAAAAAAATTTTGAAATCCGTTTATAATTGACGGAAATATCGGTGAACATACATAAAAAAAAATTATACATACAGACGAATTGAGAACCTCCTCCTTTTTTTTAAGTCGGTTAAAAATCCATGTTAATTTATGAATAGCATATCCTAACTCTGACTTTTTCTGATTTTGACTCCAAATATGCTGGAATCCATTTCAGCAGATATTTTTGTTTTCTGTTTGATTGTATTACTATGCTGAATAAACATTTTCCGTCTTTCTTTTTATTTAAGTATGTATTAATTCAGTACTACCTTATGAGCTTAAAACCTTTAAAAACACATCTGTATTCCCAAGAATGGATAGCCAGAACTGCAGGATTATGAATGAGATCCTAGGGTCACGAAATGTGAATAGCGGGGTCAGATGTAAAAAGTGACATCCCTCCTCGCTCCTGTAGAGAAAATGATGATGACGTCATTTTGAGAGTCATATCAAAGAAACTAGTATTTTTCGTCTACATGTCATACGAAACGTGTAGTACACGCCTATAAAATATTCTGTTGGTTACAAAGACAGAAAATCTTTTTGATTGCTTTCCGCGATAGCTACACTATGTTCTATTAGTAACATACCAACGCGTGACAACTGTAATTTGGTCATTATCAACTCCATCACGGACCCGATTGATTTGTATGTGTGATCGTTCTATTGCTTGTTAAGTTCAATAACATTGTTAACTGGACGAATTTACTGTGTATTTAACGTAACAAATGGGGGCTTGACAATGTAGCTATCGACAGCGAAGTTCGCAAAGTTATCGAAACATTTTCTCTAATATGAAAAGTTGATTCAGCGCAGTATTCAGCGTGTAACTACTTACGTCAAATGACGTGATGAAGTTTAACTGCTATTGGTGGAAATGTTATTGTCAAAGCACTGAGGAAACTCACCACCACCTGCAATTATAATGTGGAGTTGTAGCAATGGATACCTATTACGTATAGAATAGACTTCCCCCTATTCATTACTTTTCTACGTTATACTACCTACCACTCGTCGTCGACAAATTCTCGGCATCCACGGGATAGACATTGTAATATTCAGGATTGGTAACATTATGTGAAATTAACCAGACAGATACCTAACTATACTTTTTTATAGTATGCGAACAAATTAGTCGCAATAGTCCTACGGTAGGTACTGTCCATCACATGTTACAGTACTGAACAACTGGGAATCTGATGGATATTCGGCGCACTTTCTAAAATTACGAATTTACCCTAATCCCATTACTACTTTATAATAGTTATATTGTTTTTGATATGGTTTGTAAGAACTAGGTCTTATGCTAAGTTAGGTATTGTTTTTGGTCCTACAGTTAAAATATCAAAGAAGTACGATTGCAGCACGTGCACGATAGGCACTAGCATAGTTGGAAGCAACATAAAATATTATAGTAGTTACTGACTTACTCAATTTCCAAAAGGCGAGCTTATAAAGTTAAACTCCTTAAGTGCTTTTACAATTAATCTCATGGAGCTGGTACGATAACTACCAAGTTCAGGGATGTCCCTTACCAATTTGTGATACCTATAACAAACCCTAGTTCCACACCACTAGATGGTCAGCTTCTGCGTGGTACCTACTAATGAAGTAGGTACGTAATAGGTACATATAAGCTGTTATGTATTATGTTGGCTTTCTAATTTATTAAATAAATAAAAATAAAGCATCCTTGTAAAAGCACTTACTTATAAAACATTATCCATAATTATTTTATAGGTGAGTAAAAAAGAAACCTAACACCTTACCACTGGACTAATTTATTTTAAATAAATATTTCCAGGTTTTTTTAATGGTCACTTTAAAAATTGCAGTTGCAAACATTATTTTGTCTATAGCTTAGTTAGATGAAATGATGCCACTGACTAGTCCTCTCAAATGGATTTAGGTCTTTATATTTTGTCTACTTATCTGTTACATTACCTACTAATGTTTAAAATATAACATCGATTCGTCATCTACTTATTATCAAATTTAAAAATGTTTAAAACTAATGTTTCTAAATATTCAAAGGAAATAGTCAAACACTACCTGCAGATAGCTTAATCTGTCTATGTTTTATTATATAATTGAATAGAACAATGAATAAAATACCTAGGTAGGTAGGTACATACCTTACATTAAAATTCTTGTTATTAGGGATTCATTTTCCAAAATAAATGTTAAAAAAAACTAAAACAATTTCTTTCACTATTTCCTTAGCTATTCGTGTTTTGATAAAGGGGTTTTTGATAGTTTTGAATTAGAAGAATATTCCTTGTACCTAGGTACCTACTCTTTAAAATTATCTATATATTGCGGATATGAAATACATCTTAGAGAAATTTTAAGTAGGTATCATATATCAAGTAGCGTACCGATGGATACACCTACCTACACCTGTGTTGTAATTAATAAGGCATGTATTTAAAAACCTTGCGTTAGGTGCATTATGGTTTGTTTCTTGGTATAATTTTTTCCCACTAAGTATTTAATTTATATATTTCCGAAAAAATATTAGGTACTTAATTCTTTACTTTTATCAACCTAAACGGAACTACTAAAAACTGCGCGTAAAGTTATCGTCCTCGTGACTTTTGGCAGCAAAATATAATATGGAATATTTGCCAATTCTAGCTAAATATAATTCCTTACTCAAAAATGTGGGTACAACAAACACCTACTCATAGATACGCATCATTACAAAGGACTTTATTCAAGAGCCCTGCGGCGTGACTTATTCCAGCAATAAGTTACAATAGCAGAGGCAAATCTACGTCGATTTGTTTTAATAAACCTTAAAAAACAAATAGCGTATATTTTTGTTATAGATGAAAACCCATAGCTTATGTGGTTTATAATTCAGTGCAGTAAAATTTTATCTTTTAGATGCCTGTCTTAACCCTTCGACTGGTCCAACTTATAAGTATATAGTAGGTTTGCGTTATTTAGTAGCTATTTATTTTAATAAATTATTACTCCAATGGGAATTTGTATTATTTTATTTTATTTTTTTAGGAAAACTTACAGCTTTGTACACATAAAACATATAACAGGTTATGTATTATTTATTAGGTATGGTACACAAGGTAAATAAAATGTGAACGGACTTATTACCTACTTTTTTTTATTTATTTATTTAGTCATTTATTTCATGTAATTGTTCAACACATAAGTATTATTTTGTTAGTAGATTCAGTGGTAGTAATTATCCATTCCATAAACATCATATTCGCTGTCGCATTATGAGAGCTTGGATGTGAGTACATGCCCCATATGACAATGTTGCATGTACTCGGTCAAACCTTCTGATTAGGTACTAAGTAGGTACATACAAAAATATAATCTATACCTTAAGGCAATAATAAAACATAACAATGGATATCTACGCAGGAGCGGTAGGTACTCATCTATGCGCATAGGTAGAGCATTGTATAAAATGCTCCACATTTTCCGAAGACACGACAGTCCATCTCAAGCCGTGATGCTGTCAAAGTGTACCCGTTTCGTGTGAAAATCTCAGATTCAATAATGGAGTTTAAAATCCTTGTTCTTGCCCTCATATCCTCATGCAGCTGCAATGCTGTAGATGCAACGGATAACAAGATAACGCTACCTCTAAAAAGTGATTTTAATTATTATTTGCAGACCCTAAAGCTAATAACAGATTGTGTGATTAAAAACAGAAATTTCACCTCAGATGGAATAACTTTTGGCATGTTCATAATGAAAGGTAAATTTTTGAGGATTCCGTTCTAATGCCCTCTACTACAAAGCTACTGTAAAGCCCTATTAAGTATTTTTTGATAAAAAAAAAAATTGTCTTTCTTTTAGTGAATTTGAAAATTATTTATATGCGCAAAAAGAATGATATTATAGATCATTTAATAGAGAAAAGTGATGACGTAATTAATGCAGCCATTGAAAAAGCAAAACAGAATCCGGACCTAAAGGATCATAGATTCGGTAAGTTCGTTAAAAATGTTTAAATGGTCCTAATAATAATAATTACACCCTGTCATCATACTTGAGTTTAAACAGCAAGATATAGTACATACATCTGTCAAGAAATAGAGAATGTATAGCTTTGCTGATGCGAGCTTCACTAAAATCTAAAATACATCGGCTGCATCTCTTTCCTTGCATGTCGTAAGATTCAACTAAGGTGATCAATACCATCTCTCCTTGCGATGCTAAACGTGGCCATGGGGTCTCTTTTATGACCCTGCAGTACTGGCAACTCCATTTCGGGAAAACAGCTGTGTCTATAAATATTTAATGTACCTATACATGGAGCATACCTCGGAAGTGTCTGGTTTCCAAAATATTAGGGTCCAAAGTTGAGTAAATAGACTGCGTTTTTCTGCATAAATGCACATTGACGCGTGTAGCAAGATTTTTTCACGAGAAATAATTAATATCTGTCTATGAAAAAACTAGCATAAACACTGGACATGGACACTATAAATTTCGCCCGATCAAGTACAATTTTTTTTTTTTTATTTATGTTAAATCGTTTTCATTTTTTTTTTTTGGGCATAAACTTACTTTATTTGATGTATAGAGTACGTACCATTCGTTAAGGGTGGCAACGAAAAAACACCCTGTATAAGAATGTATGTATTTTTTTTTCATTTAGTCTATTGCCTAACTGTAGAATTAACTCTTACCTATATTGTCTCTTGTCTCTTGTCTCTTTTTAGCTAGAATATTGTTCAATGATGACGAGGACTGGTTGGGCCGTTTACAGAAATACTCGCCTTTCATTAGAAAAGGGGCCGGACCTAAAATCATAAGAAGTGACCCAGAAATGGAAGAATCAATGGCAATCAGTGGTAAGTACATATACCTAACTAGGTTTATAGGTGCAAACGTTTTCAAGTTATAAGTATTTTTATCACCCTCTTTTGATACTCAGTGTAAGGAACATATCGCAGCTTTCATACTATAGGGGCACATCTCGAAAATTTTGTGATTTCGAGTTTTTATAATATATCGGTACAGAATCAATACGCAAACATCTTAAACGTACTTTCCCAATAACCATTTTTTTTTCGAGTTGTGCCCGCCCCTATAGTATGAAAGCTGCGGTATATACATATAGTTACGCCCATTATCCCCAAAGAGTTTACACAGAAGTGTGCAATTTACAAACCCACTTTTCACGTTGTAAGGAACAGTGTATCTTAAATAATTATATTTCATGGCACCGAGTGTTAATTGCACAGAGCATGATGCCAGTGATACCTAAAATTACGTTATGTAGGTGGGTACTCGATTTTCAGATGCAATTTTAACATACGTAGGTACCTACTCCATACCAAAATCCTATTGGCATTTGAGTTAGCTACTAATTTTAATAGTGCACATGATCAATATCGGTGTATAGATTATGGTACCTAGGCACTCCAATTGATAACTGCTGTATCATCTATAGATTACTAGTATAATTATTCCCATTTTTATGCAATTTTTGCACCTTTTGAGATGAATAATTCTCGACTTATTCACGGTCAGTAAGATTTATTTTGTACCTATGAGTTACTTTCTTCCGTCTCCTACCCATAACACAGGAAAACCTGTTTTTGGGGCTGAAACTAAAGAAAATCAAGTGAAGAGGTTTTACTCTAGAGGTTTTTATTTACGTGTAAGTAAGCACATTCGTTTTTATTTACCAAATATTCACTTAACACCAGCCTATAACTGCAACTAACAAACAAAGCCTTATTTTTTATTATTTTCTCCTTGTTATATTTAGGTAGTGAAATAATACTAAATATACTATTTTGCAGACAAATGTTTACATTTGATCAGCACGAAGAATTTGCGCAACCGTGCTTCTCGCACGAAAAAGTGCCGACATATTGAAGTACCTTGTCACGATTATATAAAGAACGGCTCAGATGTTTCATACAGGATTTCACATAGGTAAGTGCCATTTCATTATAATTACATTGAGCTCTTCCAAGATAGAGCCTAGAAACATAACAATTTTAACAATTTTTCCATTGTGGTCCGCTTTAAGCAATGTGGAACGACATTTTGCGAATGAAAACAATTTGGCTTTGAGAATTCATGACTACCTACTTCACAGGCTGTGAAATAAAAACTGACAACAGTTGAGACATAAAGGGGTTCCGCTTTCCATTCTTACCGTAGTAGTATGGAACCCTAATAATAAAACTCTTTCAGGTTACTGCTTCTGTTAGCAGCAAGATTTTCTAGAGGGTGTCACGTATTTAGTCCAGTGGAAGACAAAGAATTGACCAGAAAATTTTGTTCTATTATGTACATTGAAGTTAGCAATCTGAACTACGAGAATATTGACCTGATGATGGAAGACAGTATGTATCTAAGCCAAATCAAAATTAAGATAAATTTGAAGTTGAAGTTTTCTTAATAAAAGATGCAAGTACCTGTTATATCATAAATAGCAGCTAAGTTCAGGGTGTTTTTAATGCTTCTAGATATATGGGTTAGTCATGTTGCTTTTTGGGCGAAATGTAATCGCCCCACGTTGGGCGCCATTTACTTCTTACCTTATTTCATAGCACATGCAATTTGTCTGGGTTTCACTTGTACATAAAATTTGTAAAGTACATAATCTCCTGTACCTAATATTTATAATGATTGCTAATTGAAGTTGTAACTCTGCCTGATGGTGCCACTAACTCCCAATCAATTTGATCAGGTACAAAACGGTTAAAAAATATGATAGCCAACGAAGATTGATCATCAATCTTACCGATATTTTCTAAAATATATATTCTTTTAGCTGCACTCTGTGCCCTAGCCGGCGAGACGGCGTTTCTGAACCGCAAATGGCTCCGATACTACCTGCTCCACCAGCTCCCTTCTGGCTGCTTTCAAGGAGGACCCCACGTGACCGGTGTAGCAGCTGCAGCATACAGCTCCGCTTTAAGATACATCGCCGAGACATATTACTAGCCTATCGATAATATAGATTACAATTAAATGTTGTTGTAGCGCACGAGTTCAATGCATTTTTGTGGTATCTAGTCTTCTATCTCTCTTTAATTTCGCCTCATAACTGTTTTTGTTGTTTATAACTGAGTATGTTTCTGAATTAACAAAAAAAAATGTAATTCGTTTGTTTAGTAGATAGAAAGAAACAGTTAGTCAGTAAATATTTTTCTATTCTAACCAATTTTCTTCCAACGCACGTTAACTTCGGCCAACGGCACATACTGCACTAAGTATAGACTAGATATATCTATATAAGCACTGGCGGTTCGTCCTAAGGAGCGCTCGTGCAGTGCACTCCCACCCACGAAGATTACATAGGCAATCTATATTTCTCTATATTTATAACTATCTTTCAATTCTACTATGTTTATACAATAGTGTCTGCGCGTTCGTTTCAAGTAAGTTGTAATCTTACCTATGTATCAAGTGGAGCACTAGCGATCGCGCTCCAATGAAACGTAATTTGGTACGATTCCTAATACAGTTTTCAATGAGTGCAAAAGAGACATACCGACATAGGCCGGCGCGTGAAATAGAAGATTTCGTAAGAAAAATTAGCCTTATCTGGAGCGCCGCTCACATTAATTCGTAATGTACGTATGCGGCTACTAGATGTCGCTTAGTCTGAGTTAGAACGCGATATGGTTGCCTTTAATGTGTTTCATTAGGTCCTCTGAATTTTAATAAGAGTGTGGGTTGGGTTTTACTTATAATGAACAAAATGTGAACTCCCATCTAAAAATACCAGGAGCCGCCTCTGTATATCAGTATAAAGTTTAGCTAACTTTAATTAAACTGAAGATAGAATAAAGTGTTATTACCAGGTATGTCAAAGAGGGTATCCGAATAATTTTCTTATTACTTTAGACCATGACCAAAGAATCCCTTACACCTACCCCCTCATTGTAGATACCTATACTTAATATACAAAGTTTTATTAAATCTAATCGCATATATCTATGTAATGCTAACACAATTTTTTTCTCACAGAGGAATGTTTGCACATCATTGCCACCCACAATGCTCCTCACAAGGGCAAGAACATAAAGTGCCAAAAAACTGGACCCTGTGTTGGATATCTTAAGAGAGGTCCAGATGTTTCGTTGTCACTGTCACATAGGTGAGTTGCTCTCTAGTCTTATAATGTCATCTAAGATAAGAATTTAAAAGCTCTAGGTGTAGGTAGGTATACCTAGTTACCTTTTTCACTTTACCTAAGTTCAGCATTCTTTTACGCACTTACTGGACCTGACTGGTCTCTGTGTGTAGGTATATCCTAGGCACCTTACTACTTTGATGTACATCTACATACCTACAACCAAATCTTCGAAAATCTTATTTCAGAGCATTCCTACTAATAGCAGCAAACTTATCACGGGGTTGCTATTTCTTTTCACCAAAGGAGGATAGAGAATTACTAGAAAAGTTCTGTACAAATATGTTTGTGGAAGTAAAACATAGAAACTTTCAAATATTTGAAGACTTCGATCTAATGATGACAAACAGTAAGTTACAATTCAAGAGCAGGTAACACGTCTGTTCTTTACGGGTGTGAATTCAAGTTCATGGAAACCGCGACCCGTACCTACCTACGTATATATTTAGGCAATAGTGAATAAAGAAGAATAGCGAGGAGAAAGGTGTGCTTGCGGATTAGTAAGTGAAGTCTTAGTAATAGGGTCCCGTATTTAGGTACCCTTCGAGTACGCCCTAAGAGTCCTTCGTAGATAATTAAATCTGCTTCTATCTATTTCGGACCGTCACTGTTAAATCATTTTCAGCCGCCTTCTGTGCCTTGGCTGGTGAGACAGCATTCTTCCGTCGGCCGTGGCTCCTCCACTACCTGAACTACCAACTACCGTCCGGCTGCTTTGGAAATGAGACTTCCGATCCTGAACACACGAGGAAAACCACTGGGCTCGCACTGGCAGTTTACAGCCTCGCCTTAAAATATATCGTTGAATATTTTGATCCTACCTTTGTAAGAGAACGTTATCGCGTATGGGATGGGCGAAAGGTTACCTATCCCGCGCTATACGGGAAACACTAGTAGATATAATATACCTATTACATACCTACCTATTACTATAAAGACAATCTGTCCAATAATTTATTCCTCCTCCAATCCATACATTCCTATTCGTTCATAGATTAATTCCCGGTCATCTCCCGGTGATCTCCCATGCATAAATTATTATTATGATTTCAGAACTATTAACATTTTTTGTATAGAAATAACCTAGAGATGCGCACCTTACTCACAAGTTTCATCTGGCTAGAAAGCGCGTAAGCGAAACCCTGCGATCTTATATAATTTAATAATAATAATAATAAGCCCGCAGGGCAGCTTGTGGCGAGGTATTAAAAGAACAAAGTTGTCTTTTTATACCCAGTATATCGCAGCTACCTGATTACGTAAAAGCAATAGCAAAGCCGAAGCCGCGCGATCGCGATAAATTGAGTTTGTGCGCGGGGCGAGGTGCGGGGCGCGGGAGGACGCCGAGCACTCGTTGCGCGCACGCACATGACGCACACGCTCTCAATTATCGCGATCACGCAGCTTTGGATTTGCTATTGTTTTTACGTAATCAGGGGGCCGGCCGGTCTCCGTAAATAATGTTCCTATTTTAAACCCTTAGAATAAAGATTCGCTCCGCTCTGTAGAAGTACTCGGCCTAATCATAAATTCAGCAACAAATACTCTACCGTACACGTCAGACACGAGCTCGAACCTCCACAGCCTAGTTGTCAACAATATGCCATGATGACTACTGTCAGTTTTATTAAATTTTAATCATATTTCGTAGTAAAATTTCTGTTTGCATACATAGTGAAATTGTGTAAAAATATACTACAATAATAGAAATATAACCTATAGAAGTATAGTCCGAAGGCCGATTTGAGGAATTTTTATGGGTGCAAATTTGAACCAATCGCGGCTCTGTCATTCAGTGCTCAGCGGTCAGTGGCTACGTGTGTATGTCAACCTAAAGGACTTACCATGACGAAATGTGTGCTGACATCCTGCCAAAACTATGTTCAAAAACATAAGAAAATAAATAACATCACATTTCACCGGTAAATATTTGATGTTTTTACGTAATTTCATTAATAAAACAATAAATACACAATCAAATTTTCATATTTTTTTTTATCTGTCATTCGGAACAAAATGTTGCCATGTGTGTGAAATTTTACCCTATTTTTAAACATGCAGATTGTAGGTAAAAGTGAAGGTAACTACCTATCGCAACTATGAATACTCCGGTTATACTTACCTACAGTCTTCTTGTTATAAGAAATATAATAAAATTATGACATTTTATGACAACTTAATTAAAAAACGAAAACGAGCGTATTCCGTCCAAATGGAGTCGGCTAATGAAACTTTATTAATTATAACACATGCATATTATGTTATTTTTAGGGTTCTGACTTCTGTTCCGGAACCCTGAACCGTGCCTATATTTATATATTTAAATTTTTAATATTTAAAGAAGAAAAAGAACATAGGAATAAAAACAGATTCTTTCATTACTCTAGAATTTTAGATTTCCTGCTAACTCAATAACTACTGACAATTGGATAAAAATTGTAAGACTCAATCGGAGAGAAGATACATGGAAATAAAAACCACAGTCACGTATATGTTCTGCTCATTTTGATGAAAGTTATAAATGTACATGACTAAAGGTGGCTTATGTAAATTACGTCAAAACGCCGTCCCCACGAAGGTACTGTACTCGTATGTCGTTAGTGAAGTAATAGTCAAAACTAAATATAAATTGTGCTATACGATAATAAATCATCCTACTATTCTATAAGTATTTCACATAAAGATGTGAATGTTGAGTCTTTGTGTCTCGTTCTTCCAGGACTTAAATATATGTTGTACAAATGTAATCTATAGAATACTACTTATTATTATACAGGGTGTAACAGAAAGGGTATGTTAAGCGAAAAGCTATATGAATAGCCCACTATAGAGATCCTATTTCCAAAATTTCAGACTCAAATTCACATTTTTATTTTTCCAGATAGTATGAAGAATTCCGAAATAACTCAGGAATGTCCATACAATCTTGAAAAATAAAAATGTGATTTCGAGTCTCAAATTTTGGAAATAAGATCTCTATAGTGGGCTATTTACATAGCTTTTCGCTTAACATACCCTTTCTGTTAAACCCTGTATAAGTAATAGGTATTGGTAAACTAGTATATTAGTAGATATTAGTATTAGTAGATAGTAGTATTACTAGTGTTAGTATTAGTTTGAAATAACGTAATATGTATTTCATGTTGTTTTTATGAAAACAAAGTTAAGTTTTCCGTTTTGGTAAATATATTTCAAAATACTACTGATTATTGTTCAGACCAATTTTATTTACAATACTTTTCACTATGGGTGCGCCCACCACCGGGCCCTACACTCTCCACTGACCCTCGGATCTGATAACTCATAATTGCGACAACAGGCACTTGCACTAACTACAATCGCCATGAGAAACCAGACTCGAGCACCCAGCATGCAAGACGATACATTGCACTATTCCGAAATCAAAAACTAGATAAATAATCTACATATGTTTCGCCAACAACCGTGGCATCCTCAGGATTATAGAAATTAGTAAATTAGTAAACCACTAATTATTATGAACCTTTTAAAACCCAACACATCATGTTATCAGATCCGAGGGTCAGTGGAGGGTGTAGGGCCCGGTGGTGGGCGCACCCATAGTGAATGTTTGAACTTCCGAATTGTAATGCCTAATACAATTTCCTTTACAATATTTTTATAATTGGCGAGGCATTTTAAGTGATTTTAAAATAAACAAGTCTACATACCCATCTTTATTTTATTATTAACCCTGGGGCGGCATCATAATCATAATGAAAATATATTTTTGCTTTAAGGCGAAATAAATCGATTTACTAGCACCGCCACACATTTTTAATTCAGGTTCATTTAGCTCCCATAAATAAATATACCTCTTTATATTTAAATAAATATTTTAATATTAATTTTGTTAAGTTAATAATATTTATGTGATAATTATTCTCTGAACTTCAAACAGTGGCGGAACTTGTAGTTGGATCTATTTTGTCTTTGATTAATTGTGGAATTACGTGCAAGCTCTCTCACTGAATCATTTAAAACTATGCATATTGTTACTATAATATTATGTTCAATTGAAATTAGATCTTTAAAATGGGCATCGTCCTTTCCTTTGTTGAATGAAATAAAACCACGGAGAATGGCCTCACAGCTTTGTTGACATAAAGACAAATTATTCAGAGGGACAATTTTTAACAGAATATAGTATTTTTTTGTCCAGCACTTTTGGACCAATGATGTGGAAAAGTCCGATCATCTCCTTTTAATATATTTTATATTTAAATTTCACGATAATTCTACAAAAGTTTGCAAATCAGTATACTTCTCAGCGTCAATAATAAATTTATCGACTATTTCCCCACATCTAGGGAAAAAACATTTTTATGGCAACATTAATTTTATGTCATGCATACGTCAAGTCGATATTTTATGCCTGTTTTTTCGCCTTGCGTTTGGTTGGAACACACTTTCTATAGGTTATAATTCTATTACTACAATGTATAAAAAAGATACTAGAGATCACATACCATCAGTAAGTATCTCAAATATTTCTATTGTATCTCATAATTATGAAATTTCAACATAAAATTATCATGAATAATAAACGACATTCAGTGTTGCCGCCGATACAAAAATAGTTCCCCGTGGTGCAGATTTTGTAATATGTAGGTATGTGAATTTGTTATTATTATCTAAGAGTATGAGATGTGATGTGTGTGAAGTTAGCACCGCCATTTTGGAAATTTAAAAAAATAATAGTTGTGCTAGATTGTGCTAGGCATGTGCTGACTTGTGCCGTAAATAAAATTTTAAAATATCAAAAAATTAAAAAGTTACAGGAAAAATAAAAAAAATATCACTAGCACCGCCATTTAGTAAAATTGATAAAATAACAAATGGATAAGTTTGTGCTAGGGCTGTGCTATACTGTGCCGTAAAGCAAATTTCGATAACGCTGATAGATTTTCAGAAAATCGCGATTGAAAAAAAATCGCAGCACCGCCATTTTGTCAAAATCGAAAAAAAATAAATTGCTTCGATTCTGATTAAAATGTGCTAGAATGTGCTGCAAACGAAAAATCAATATCATAGACGGTTTAAGAGAAAAACAAAATTGAACATTAAAAAATGAATATGCGATTTTAACGGTTTAAATTCACTTATTTGAAAAAACAAAAAATGTGCTAACTTGTGCTAGGCTATTCTTCTAAAACTACGTTCGAATAACGAGAATAAATGTGCAATTTTTTCTAAAAAGGAAAAAACAAAATTTTTAAAAAAAAATTTTTGTTCGTACGAAGTTCCAAAAAATACCACAACTTGTGCTAGGTTTGTGCTGCAGAACGCCGAAATCCCCACTTCGATAAGTCAATGCGTTGTCGAGAAATTGCAGAAATAAAATTTTGGAACATAAAAGCGTCAAAATAACGATCAAAATGCACTCATTTCAAAAAAACAAAATATGTGCTAACTTGTGCTAGGCTAGTCTTCTATATCTACGTTCGAATAACGAGAATAAATGTGCAATTTTTTCTAAAAATGAAAAAACAAAATTTTTTAAAAAAAATTTTTGTTCGTACAAAGTTCCAAAAAATACCACAACTTGTGCTAGGTTTGTGCTGCAGAACGCCGAAATCCCCACTTCGATAAGTCAATGCGTTGTCGAGAAATTGAGAAATTGCAGAAATAAAATTCAAAAAAAAAAAATTGGAACATAAAAGCGAGAATAAATGTGCAATTTTTTCTAAAAATGAAAAAAAAACAAAATAATTGTTTGTTCGGAATTTTTCCAAAAATACCAAAACATAACAACAACAATTGCTGTGCTAGTTTGTGCTTCATGCACTCATTTCGAGAAATTGAAGAAATAAAAAAACAAAATATGTGCTAACTTGTGCTAGGCTAGTCTTCTATATCTACAGAAGAATAAATGTGTTCGAAAAAACAAAATATTTTGTTCGTACGAGTTCCAAAAAATACCACAACTTGTGCTAGGTTTGTGCTGCAGAACGCCGAAAATGTGCAATTTTTTCTAAAAATGGAACAAAAAGCGAAAAAACAAAATTTTTTTAAAAACACAAATATGTGCTAAAACTTGTGCTAAATTTTTGTTCGAGAATAAATGTGCAATTTTTTTTCTAAAAATAAAAAAACAAAAAAATTTTTTTATTTTTGTTCGAAGTTCCAAAAAATACCACAACTTGTGCTAGGTTTGTGCTGCAGAACGCCGAAATCCCCACTTCGATAAGTCAATGCGTTGTCGAGAAATTGCAGAAATAAAATTTTGGAACATAAAAGCGTAAAAATAACGGTCAAAATGCACTCATTTCAAAAAAACAAAATATGTGCTAACTTGTGCTAGGCTAGTCTTCTATATCTACGTTCGAATAACGAGAATAAATGTGCAATTTTTTCTAAAAATGAAAAAACAAAATTTTTTTAAAAAAAATTTTGTTCGTACGAAGTTCCAAAAAATACCACAACTTGTGCTAGGTTTGTGCTGCAGAACGCCGAAATCCCCACTTCGATAAGTCAATGCGTTGTCGAGAAATTGCAGAAATAAAATTTTGGAACATAAAAGCGTCAAAATAACGGTCAAAATGCACTCATTTCAAAAAACAAATATGTGCTAACTTGTGCTAGGCTAGTCTTCTATATCTACGTTCGAATAACGAGAATAAATGTGCAATTTTTTCTAAAAATGAAAAAAAAAATTTTTTTAAAAAAATTTTTGTTCGTACAAAGTTCCAAAAAATACCACAACTTGTGCTAGGTTTGTGCTGCAGAACGCCGAAATCCCCACTTCGATAAGTCAATGCGTTGTCGAGAAATTGCAGAAATAAAATTTTGGAACATAAAAGCGTCAAAATAACGGTCAAAATGCACTCATTTCAAAAAACAAATATGTGCTAACTTGTGCTAGGCTAGTCTTCTATATCTACGTTCGAATAACGAGAATAAATGTGCAATTTTTTCTAAAAATGAAAAAACAAAATTTTTTTAAAAAAAATTTTTGTTCGTACGAAGTTCTAAAAAATACCACAACTTGTGCTAGGTTTGTGCTGCAGAACGCCGAAATCCCCACTTCGATAAGTCAATGCGTTGTCGAGAAATTGCAGAAATAAAATTTTGGAACATAAAAGCGTAAAAATAACGGTCAAAATGCACTCATTTCAAAAAAACAAAATATGTGCTAACTTGTGCTAGGCTAGTCTTCTATATCTACGTTCGAATAACGAGAATAAATGTGCAATTTTTTCTAAAAAGGAAAAAACAAAATTTTTTTAAAAAAATTTTTGTTCGTACGAAGTTCCAAAAAATACCACAACTTGTGCTAGGTTTGTGCTGCAGAACGCCGAAATCCCCACTTCGATAAGTCAATGCGTTGTCGAGAAATTGCAGAAATAAAATTTTGGAACATAAAAGCGTCAAAATAACGATCAAAATGCACTCATTTCAAAAAAACAAAATATGTGCTAACTTGTGCTAGGCTAGTCTTCTATATCTACGTTCGAATAACGAGAATAAATGTGCAATTTTTTCTAAAAATGAAAAAACAAAATTTTTTTAAAAAAATTTTTGTTCGTACAAAGTTCCAAAAAATGCCACAACTTGTGCTAGGTTTGTGCTGCAGAACGCCGAAATCCCCACTTCGATAAGTCAATGCGTTGTCGAGAAATTGCAGAAATAAAATTTTGGAACATAAAAGCGTCAAAATAACGATCAAAATGCACTCATTTCAAAAAAAACAAAATATGTGCTAACTTGTGCTAGGCTAGTCTTCTATATCTACGTTCGAATAACGAGAATAAATGTGCATTTTTTTCTAAAAATGAAAAAACAAAATTTTTTTAAAAAAATTTTTGTTCGTACGAAGTTCCAAAAAATACCACAACTTGTGCTAGGTTTGTGCTGCAGAACGCCGAAATCCCCACTTCGATAAGTCAATGCGTTGTCGAGAAATTGCAGAAATAAAATTTTGGAACATAAAAGCGTCAAAATAACGATCAAAATGCACTCATTTCAAAAAAACAAAATATGTGATAACTTGTGCTAGGCTAGTCTTCTATATCTACGTTCGAATAACGAGAATAAATGTGCAATTTTTTCTAAAAATGAAAAAACAAAATTTTTTTTAAAAAATTTTTGTTCGTACGAAGTTCCAAAAAATACCACAACTTGTGCTAGGTTTGTGCTGCAGAACGCCGAAATCCCCACTTCGATAAGTCAATGCGTTGTCGAGAAATTGCAGAAATAAAATTTTGGAACATAAAAGCGTCAAAATAACGGTTAAAATGCACTCATTTCAAAAAAACAAAATATGTGCTAACTTGTGCTAGGCTAGTCTTCTATATCTACGTTCGAATAACGAGAATAAATGTGCAATTTTTTCTAAAAAGGAAAAAACAAAATTTTTTAAAAAAATTTTTGTTCGTACGAAGTTCCAAAAAATACCACAACTTGTGCTAGGTTTGTGCTGCAGAACGCCGAAATCCCCACTTCGATAAGTCAATGCGTTGTCGAGAAATTGCAGAAATAAAATTTTGGAACATAAAAGCGTCAAAATAACGGTCAAAATGCACTCATTTCAAAAAAACAAAATATGTGCTAACTTGTGCTAGGCTAGTCTTCTATATCTACGTTCGAATAACGAGAATAAATGTGCAATTTTTTCTAAAAATGAAAAAACAAAATTTTTTTTAAAAAATTTTTGTTCGTACAAAGTTCCAAAAAATACCACAACTTGTGCTAGGTTTGTGCTGCAGAACGAAATCCCCACCGAAATCCGAGAAATTGCAGAAATAAAATTTTGGAACACTTCGATCAAAAAAACAAAAAGTCACTTGTGCTATGTCTTCTATATCTACGTTGTCGAGAATAAATGTGCAATTTTTTCTAAAAAGAAAAAACAAATTTTTTAAAAAAAATTGCAGAAATAAACTTGTGCTATTTTGGAACATAAAAGCGTCAGAAATAAAAAAATAACGTCAAAATAACGTCAAAATGCACTCATTTCAAAAAAACAAAATATGTGCTAACTTGTGCTAGGCTAGTCTTCTATATCTACGTTCGAATAACGAGAATAAATGTGCAATTTTTTCTAAAAATGAAAAAACAAAATTTTTTTAAAAAAATTTTTGTTCGTACAAAGTTCCAAAAAATACCACAACTTGTGCTAGGTTTGTGCTGCAGAACGCCGAAATCCCCACTTCGATAAGTCAATGCGTTGTCGAGAAATTGCAGAAATAAAATTTTGGAACATAAAAGCGTCAAAATAACGATCAAAATGCACTCATTTCAAAAAAACAAAATATGTGCTAACTTGTGCTAGGCTAGTCTTCTATATCTACGTTCGAATAACGAGAATAAATGTGCATTTTTTTCTAAAAATGAAAAAACAAAATTTTTTTAAAAATTTTTGTTCGTACGAAGTTCCAAAAAATACCACAACTTGTGCTAGGTTTGTGCTGCAGAACGCCGAAATCCCCACTTCGATAAGTCAATGCGTTGTCGAGAAATTGCAGAAATAAAATTTTGGAACATAAAAGCGTTAACGATCAAAATGCACTCATTTCAAAAAATCAAAAAAAAAAATATGTGCTAACTTGTGCTAGGCTAGTCTTCTATATCTACGTTCGAATAACGAGAATAAATGTGCAATTTTTTCTAAAAATGAAAAAACAATTTTTTTAAAAAAATTTTTGTTCGTACGAAGTTCCAAAAAATACCACAACTTGTGCTAGGTTTGTGCTGCAGAACGCCGAAATCCCCACTTCGATAAGTCAATGCGTTGTCGAGAAATTGCAGACATAAAATTTTGGAACATAAAAGCGTCAAAATAACGGTCAAAATGCACTCATTTCAAAAAAACAAAATATGTGCTAACTTGTGCTAGGCTAGTCTTCTATATCTACGTTCGAATAACGAGAATAAATGTGCAATTTTTTCTAAAAATGAAAAAACAAAATTTTTTTAAAAAAATTTTTGTTCGTACGAAGTTCCAAAAAATACCACAACTTGTGCTAGGTTTGTGCTGCAGAACGCCGAAATCCCCACTTCGATAAGTCAATGCGTTGTCGAGAAATTGCAGAAATAAAATTTTGGAACATAAAAGCGTAAAAATAACGGTCAAAATGCACTCATTTCAAAAAAACAAAATATGTGCTAACTTGTGCTAGGCTAGTCTTCTATATCTACGTTCGAATAACGAGAATAAATGTGCAATTTTTTCTAAAAATGAAAAAAACAAAATTTTTTTAAAAAAATTTTTGTTCGTACGAAGTTCCAAAAAATACCACAACTTGTGCTAGGTTTGTGCTGCAGAACGCCGAAATCCCCACTTCGATAAGTCAATGCGTTGTCGAGAAATTGCAGAAATAAAATTTTGGAACATAAAAGTAAAATAACGTCTCAAAAAAACAAAATATGTGCTAACTTGTCAGGCTAGTCTTCTAATGCGAATAACGAGAATAAATGTCATTTCTAAAAAAAAAAACAAAATTTTTTTAAAAAATTTTTGTTGTACGAAGCAAAAAATACCACAACTTGTGCTAGGTTTGGCTGCAGAACGCCGTCTTCTGCAGAAATATCTAAAAGCGTTCGCACTCATTTCAAAAAAACAAAAATACTTGTGCTAGGCTAGTCTTCTATATCTACGTTCGAATAACGAGAATAAATGTGCAATTTTTTCTAAAAATGAAAAAACAAAATTTTTTAAAAAATTTTTGTTCGTACAAAGTTCCAAAAAATACCACAACTTGTGCTAGGTTTGTGCTGCAGAACGCCGAAATCCCCACTTCGATAAGTCAATGCGTTGTCGAGAAATTGCAGAAATAAATTTTGGAACATAAAAGCGTCAAAATAACGGTCAAAATGCACTCATTTCAAAAAAACAAAATATGTGCTAACTTGTGCTAGGCTAGTCTTCTATATCTACGTTCGAATAACGAGAATAAATGTGCAATTTTTTCTAAAAATGAAAAAAACAAAATTTTTTTAAAAAAAATTTTTGTTCGTATGAAGTTCCAAAAAATACCACAACTTGTGCTAGGTTTGTGCTGCAGAACGCCGAAATCCCCACTTCGATAAGTCAATGCGTTGTCGAGAAATTGCAGAAATAAAATTTTGGAACATAAAAGCGTCATAATAACGGTCAAAATGCACTCATTTCAAAAAAACAAAATATGTGCTAACTTGTGCTAGGCTAGTCTTCTATATCTACGTTCGAATAACGAGAATAAATGTGCAATTTTTTCTAAAAATGAAAAAACAAAATTTTTTAAAAAAAATTTTTGTTCGTACAAAGTTCCAAAAAATACCACAACTTGTGCTAGGTTTGTGCTGCAGAACGCCGAAATCCCCACTTCGATAAGTCAATGCGTTGTCGAGAAATTGCAGAAATAAAATTTTGGAACATAAAAGCGTCAAAATAACGGTCAAAATGCACTCATTTCAAAAAAACAAAATATGTGCTAACTTGTGCTAGGCTAGTCTTCTATATCTACGTTCGAATAACGAGAATAAATGTGCAATTTTTTCTAAAAATGAAAAAGACAAAATTTTTAAAAAAAAAATTTTGTTCGTATGAAGTTCCAAAAAATACCACAACTTGTGCTAGGTTTGTGCTGCAGAACGCCGAAATCCCCACTTCGATAAGTCAATGCGTTGTCGAGAAATTGCAGAAATAAAATTTTGGAACATTAAAAAAATTTTGTTTTTTCATTTTTAGAAAAAATTGCACATTTATTTCTGCAATTTCTCGACAACGCATTGACTTATCGAAGTGGGGATTTCGGCGTTCTGCAGCACAAACCTAGCACAAGTTGTGGTATTTTTTGGAACTTCATACGAACAAAAATTTTTTTTTAAAAATTTTGTTTTTTTCATTTTTAGAAAAAATTGCACATTTATTCTCGTTATTCGAACGTAGATATAGAAGACTAGCCTAGCACAAGTTAGCACATATTTTGTTTTTTTGAAATGAGTGCATTTTGACCGTTATTTTGACGCTTTTATGTTCCAAATTTTATTTCTGCAATTTCTCGACAACGCATTGACTTATCGAAGTGGGGATTTCGGCGTTCTGCAGCACAAACCTAGCACAAGTTGTGGTATTTTTTGGAACTTTGTACGAACAAAAATTTTTTTAAAAAAATTTTGTTTTTTCATTTTTAGAAAAAATTGCACATTTATTCTCGTTATTCGAACGTAGATATAGAAGACTAGCCTAGCACAAGTTAGCACATATTTTGTTTTTTTGAAATGAGTGCATTTTGACCGTTATTTTGACGCTTTTATGTTCCAAAATTTTATTTCTGCAATTTCTCGACAACGCATTGACTTATCGAAGTGGGGATTTCGGCGTTCTGCAGCACAAACCTAGCACAAGTTGTGGTATTTTTTGGAACTTCGTACGAACAAAAATTTTTTTAAAAAAATTTTGTTTTTTCATTTTTAGAAAAATTGCACATTTATTCTCGTTATTCGAACGTAGATATAGTAGATATAGAAGACTAGCCTAGCACAAGTTAGCACATATTTTGTTTTTTTGAAATGAGTGCATTTTGACCGTTATTTTTACGCTTTTATGTTCCAAAATTTTATTTCTGCAATTTCTCGACAACGCATTGACTTATCGAAGTGGGGATTTCGGCGTTCTGCAGCACAAACCTAGCACAAGTTGTGGTATTTTTTGGAACTTCGTACGAACAAAAATTTTTTTAAAAAAATTTTGTTTTTTCATTTTTAGAAAAAATTGCACATTTATTCTCGTTATTCGAACGTAGATATAGAAGACTAGCCTAGCACAAGTTAGCACATATTTTGTTTTTTTGAAATGAGTGCATTTTGACCGTTATTTTGACGCTTTTATGTTCCAAAATTTTATGTCTGCAATTTCTCGACAACGCATTGACTTATCGAAGTGGGGATTTCGGCGTTCTGCAGCACAAACCTAGCACAAGTTGTGGTATTTTTTGGAACTTCGTACGAACAAAAATTTTTTTAAAAAAATTGTTTTTTTTTTCATTTTTAGAAAAAATTGCACATTTATTCTCGTTATTCGAACGTAGATATAGAAGACTAGCCTAGCACAAGTTAGCACATATTTTATTTTTTGAAATGAGTGCATTTTGATCGTTATTTTGACGCTTTTATGTTCCAAAATTTTATTTCTGCAATTTCTCGACAACGCATTGACTTATCGAAGTGGGGATTTCGGCGTTCTGCAGCACAAACCTAGCACAAGTTGTGGTATTTTTTGGAACTTCGTACGAACAAAAATTTTTAAAAAAAATTTTGTTTTTTCATTTTTAGAAAAAATGCACATTTATTCTCGTTATTCGAACGTAGATATAGAAGACTAGCCTAGCACAAGTTAGCACATATTTTGTTTTTTTGAAATGAGTGCATTTTGATCGTTATTTTGACGCTTTTATGTTCCAAAATTTTATTTCTGCAATTTCTCGACAACGCATTGACTTATCGAAGTGGGGATTTCGGCGTTCTGCAGCACAAACCTAGCACAAGTTGTGGTATTTTTTGGAACTTTGTACGAACAAAAATTTTTTTAAAAATTTTGTTTTTTCATTTTTAGAAAAAATTGCACATTTATTCTCGTTATTCGAACGTAGATATAGAAGACTAGCCTAGCACAAGTTAGCACATATTTTGTTTTTTTGAAATGAGTGCATTTTGACCGTTATTTTGACGCTTTTATGTTCCAAAATTTTATTTCTGCAATTTCTCGACAACGCATTGACTTATCGAAGTGGGGATTTCGGCGTTCTGCAGCACAAACCTAGCACAAGTTGTGGTATTTTTTGGAACTTTGTACGAACAAAAATTTTTTAAAAAAAATTTTGTTTTTTCATTTTTAGAAAAAATTGCACATTTATTCTCGTTATTCGAACGTAGATATAGAAGACTAGCCTAGCACAAGTTAGCACATATTTTGTTTTTTTGAAATGAGTGCATTTTGACCGTTATTTTGACGCTTTTATGTTCCAAAATTTTATTTCTGCAATTTCTCGACAACGCATTGACTTATCGAAGTGGGGATTTCGGCGTTCTGCAGCACAAACCTAGCACAAGTTGTGGTATTTTTTGGAACTTCGTACGAACAAAAATTTTTAAAAAAAATTTTGTTTTTTCATTTTTAGAAAAAATTGCACATTTATTCTCGTTATTCGAACGTAGATATAGAAGACTAGCCTAGCACAAGTTAGCACATATTTTGTTTTTTTGAAATGAGTGCATTTTGACCGTTATTTTGACGCTTTTATGTTCCAAAATTTTATGTCTGCAATTTCTCGACAACGCATTGACTTATCGAAGTGGGGATTTCGGCGTTCTGCAGCACAAACCTAGCACAAGTTGTGGTATTTTTTGGAACTTCGTACGAACAAAAATTTTTTTTAAAAAATTGTTTTTTCATTTTTAGAAAAAATTGCACATTTATTCTCGTTATTCGAACGTAGATATAGAAGACTAGCCTAGCACAAGTTAGCACATATTTTGTTTTTTTGAAATGAGTGCATTTTGATCGTTATTTTGACGCTTTTATGTTCCAAAATTTTATTTCTGCAATTTCTCGACAACGCATTGACTTATCGAAGTGGGGATTTCGGCGTTCTGCAGCACAAACCTAGCACAAGTTGTGGTATTTTTTGGAACTTTGTACGAACAAAAATTTTTTAAAAAAAAATTTTGTTTTTTCATTTTTAGAAAAAATTGCACATTTATTCTCGTTATTCGAACGTAGATATAGAAGACTAGCCTAGCACAAGTTAGCACATATTTTGTTTTTTTTGAAATGAGTGCATTTTGACCGTTATTTTGACGCTTTTATGTTCCAAAATTTTATTTCTGCAATTTCTCGACAACGCATTGACTTATCGAAGTGGGGATTTCGGCGTTCTGCAGCACAAACCTAGCACAAGTTGTGGTATTTTTTGGAACTTTGTACGAACAAAAATTTTTTAAAAAAATTTTGTTTTTTCATTTTTAGAAAAAATTGCACATTTATTCTCGTTATTCGAACGTAGATATAGAAGACTAGCCTAGCACAAGTTAGCACATATTTTGTTTTTTTGAAATGAGTGCATTTTGACCGTTATTTTGACGCTTTTATGTTCCAAAATTTTATTTCTGCAATTTCTCGACAACGCATTGACTTATCGAAGTGGGGATTTCGGCGTTCTGCAGCACAAACCTAGCACAAGTTGTGGTATTTTTTGGAACTTCGTACGAACAAAAATTTTTTAAAAAAAATTTTGTTTTTTCATTTTTAGAAAAAATTGCACATTTATTCTCGTTATTCGAACGTAGATATAGAAGACTAGCCTAGCACAAGTTAGCACATATTTTGTTTTTTTGAAATGAGTGCATTTTGACCGTTATTTTGACGCTTTTATGTTCCAAAATTTTATGTCTGCAATTTCTCGACAACGCATTGACTTATCGAAGTGGGGATTTCGGCGTTCTGCAGCACAAACCTAGCACAAGTTGTGGTATTTTTTGGAACTTCGTACGAACAAAAATTTTTTTAAAAAAATTTTGTTTTTTCATTTTTAGAAAAAAATGCACATTTATTCTCGTTATTCGAACGTAGATATAGAAGACTAGCCTAGCACAAGTTAGCACATATTTTGTTTTTTTGAAATGAGTGCATTTTGACCGTTATTTTGACGCTTTTATGTTCCAAAATTTTATGTCTGCAATTTCTCGACAACGCATTGACTTATCGAAGTGGGGATTTCGGCGTTCTGCAGCACAAACCTAGCACAAGTTGTGGTATTTTTTGGAACTTCGTACGAACAAAAATTTTTTTTAAAAAATTTTGTTTTTTCATTTTTAGAAAAAATTGCAAATTTATTCTCGTTATTCGAACGTAGATATAGAAGACTAGCCTAGCACAAGTTAGCACATATTTTGTTTTTTTGAAATGAGTGCATTTTGACCGTTATTTTGACGCTTTTATGTTCCAAAATTTTATTTCTGCAATTTCTCGACAACGCATTGACTTATCGAAGTGGGGATTTCGGCGTTCTGCAGCACAAACCTAGCACAAGTTGTGGTATTTTTTGGAACTTCGTACGAACAAAAATTTTTTTTTTTAAATTTTGTTTTTTCCTTTTTAGAAAAAATTGCATATTTATTCTCGTTATTCGAACGTAGATATAGAAGACTAGCCTAGCACAAGTTAGCACATATTTTGTTTTTTTGAAATGAGTGCATTTTGACCGTTATTTTTACGCTTTTATGTTCCAAAATTTTATTTCTGCAATTTCTCGACAACGCATTGACTTATCGAAGTGGGGATTTCGGCGTTCTGCAGCACAAACCTAGCACAAGTTGTGGTATTTTTTGGAACTTCGTACGAACAAAAATTTTTTTAAAAAATTTTGTTTTTTCATTTTTAGAAAAAATTGCACATTTATTCTCGTTATTCGAACGTAGATATAGAAGACTAGCCTAGCACAAGTTAGCACATATTTTGTTTTTTTGAAATGAGTGCATTTTGACCGTTATTTTGACGCTTTTATGTTCCAAAATTTTATTTCTGCAATTTCTCGACAACGCATTGACTTATCGAAGTGGGGATTTCGGCGTTCTGCAGCACAAACCTAGCACAAGTTGTGGTATTTTTTGGAACTTCGTACGAACAAAAAATTTTTTTAAAAAATTTTGTTTTTTCCTTTTTAGAAAAAATTGCACATTTATTCTCGTTATTCGAACGTAGATATAGAAGACTAGCCTAGCACAAGTTAGCACATGTTTTGTTTTTTTGAAATGAGTGCATTTTAACCGTTATTTTGACGCTTTTATGTTCCAAAATTTTATTTCTGCAATTTCTCGACAACGCATTGACTTATCGAAGTGGGGATTTCGGCGTTCTGCAGCACAAACCTAGCACAAGTTGTGGTATTTTTTGGAACTTCGTACGAACAAAAATTTTTTTAAAAAAATTTTGTTTTTTCATTTTTAGAAAAAATTGCAAATTTATTCTCGTTATTCGAACGTAGATATAGAAGACTAGCCTAGCACAAGTTAGCACATATTTTGTTTTTTTGAAATGAGTGCATTTTGACCGTTATTTTGACGCTTTTATGTTCCAAAATTTTATTTCTGCAATTTCTCGACAACGCATTGACTTATCGAAGTGGGGATTTCGGCGTTCTGCAGCACAAACCTAGCACAAGTTGTGGTATTTTTTGGAACTTCGTACGAACAAAAATTTTTTTTAAAAAATTTTGTTTTTTCCTTTTTAGAAAAAATTGCACATTTATTCTCGTTATTCGAACGTAGATATAGAAGACTAGCCTAGCACAAGTTAGCACATATTTTGTTTTTTGAAATGAGTGCATTTTGACCGTTATTTTGACGCTTTTATGTTCCAAAATTTTATTTCTGCAATTTCTCGACAACGCATTGACTTATCGAAGTGGGGATTTCGGCGTTCTGCAGCACAAACCTAGCACAAGTTGTGGTATTTTTTGGAACTTCGTACGAACAAAAATTTTTTTAAAAAAATTTTGTTTTTTCATTTTTAGAAAAAAATGCACATTTATTCTCGTTATTCGAACGTAGATATAGAAGACTAGCCTAGCACAAGTTAGCACATATTTTGTTTTTTTGAAATGAGTGCATTTTGACCGTTATTTTGACGCTTTTATGTTCCAAAATTTTATTTCTGCAATTTCTCGACAACGCATTGACTTATCGAAGTGGGGATTTCGGCGTCTAGCACAAGTTGTGGTATTTTTTGGAACTTTGTACGAACAAAATTTTTTTAAAAAATTTTGTTTTTTTTCATTTTTAGAAAAAATTGCATATTTATTCTCGTTATTCGAACGTAGATATAGAAGACTAGCCTAGCACAAGTTAGCACATATTTTGTTTTTTTGAAATGAGTGCATTTTGACCGTTATTTTTACGCTTTTATGTTCCAAAATTTTATTTCTGCAATTTCTCGACAACGCATTGACTTATCGAAGTGGGGATTTCGGCGTTCTGCAGCACAAACCTAGCACAAGTTGTGGTATTTTTTGGAACTTCGTAAGAACAAAAATTTTTTAAAAAAATTTTGTTTTTTTTTCATTTTTAGAAAAAATTGCACATTTATTCTCGTTATTCGAACGTAGTTTTAGAAGACTAGCCTAGCACAAGTTAGCACATTTTTTGTTTTTTCAAATAAGTGAATTTAAACCGTTAAAATCGCATATTCATTTTTTAATGTTCAATTTTGTTTTTCTCATAAACTGTGTATGATATTGATTTTTCGTTTGCAGCACATTCTAGCACATTTTAATCAGAATCGAAGCAATTTATTTTTTTTCGATTTTGACAAAATGGCGGTGCTGCGATTTTTTTTCAATCGCGATTTTCTGAAAATCTATCAGCGTTATCGAAATTTGCTTTACGGCACAGTATAGCACAGCCCTAGCACAAACTTATCCATTTGTTATTTTATCAATTTTACTAAATGGCGGTGCTAGTGATATTTTTTTTATTTTTCCTGTAACTTTTTAATTTTTTGATATTTTAAAATTTTATTTACGGCACAAGTCAGCACATGCCTAGCACAATCTAGCACAACTATTATTTTTTTAAATTTCCAAAATGGCGGTGCTAACTTCACACACATGAGATGTGCATTAGAAATTCCAATGAAATAGAGATAAATTAGTACCAAAGGATAATGGGCAAAAATGTAGGTATGAGTACCGATCAGTAACGATCAGACCTATATCGTTTGAAAACTCTTTTTGTGACTATCAATTGTTACTATAAAGGTGATGTTCAAAGCGTTGACAAAAGTTATAGTTAAAAGAAATCTTAAAAAACTAGCATAAAAAAAAATCTTTTTTTACTTAAAAGGCAAGTTTTTGTGAATTCATAGTTACAAAAAGCGCTTTCCAACGATATACGTCTGGTCCTTATTGGTCGGTGGGGATATTTCGCCCATCCTCCTTTTATGTAAATTAGTTAGTTTTTTCATAAACAAATAACTGAGTAACAAACATCCAAAATTTCTTTGCTTGGTGCAAATTTCCTGCTCATCCAGTTATTTGGGATCGTTGGACTGCTTGCTGTAGTAGGTACAAATTACCTTAAAACGTAAAGTGAAGTTATGGGATCTAATCTCGACGAGGATGCATTTTTTAATAGTTAATGTTTATGATATACATACATAATTTTAAAAAGTAATATTAATTATTGTTTCATTGTCAGTAAAGTAAGGTACTCTTTCGTTCAGGCAGGCAATTCCTTCCATCCATCTTCTCCAAATGACCAAACCATCGAAGCGTACCTTTCTCTATTCTTGTCACTACAAGTACGTCTTCTTTCACATCACCCAATTCTCTTAATATCATAATCAATTTAAATTTATTGCAAAATTTTAGTTGCTTTCTGCATTAGTTTTCCTTCATTCGGGTAAAGCAGTTTGCAACACAATTCTTCACGCATACTAGCATCCTTGCAAATTGTCATTGATGATTGTCATGTCAGTTATGTCATCAATCATGATAAAATTGCCGCATTCACGGAGCTATTGTTAGTCAGAGCGGAGCGAAGACCTATCATTAATCTAAGTTTAAAACATTAACAGACATTCCGATTTGGCTGGAGCCGACCATATCGCGACCGATGGAGCAACCGTTCCAACATTGCTACAGACGTTCCGACGGTTGGCCGTCAGTTGCCTTTGCTCTGAAGCAGTGAATGGACGTCAAGCCGCCTGCTCTTTCAAAGCAAGCGATTGCCGCTATAGTTGTGGCAGATATACGAGTACATTGCCTACATCGTCATGTTTATTTTTTAAAGTTTTTAATGCAGCCGCCTTGCCTAATTTCATTAGAACCTCCAGCATGATTAAATATGCTTGATTTCTAATATCTTTGTTACAATAATCTTTGTGGGTTAAGTCCCATAAACAGGGAAAATCATTATATAATTCCAATAATTTCACTATTATTTCCCGTTCTGTAACTGCAATCATGTCATTCATGTTGACGTCCTACGTCGGCGGCGTTGCAAATGCGACTGAGCCGCATTCGGTCGGAACGAAGCTTACCTACAGTCGTATCAATTATATTATTTATGTGCATGTAATAATTTTTTACGTGTGCAATAAATTTAAAGAAACATCCGAGAACAAGACGCGAAGGGATGTGTGAAATGTACCGTAATAGAAAAAGGCACTATGTATATTTGATGAATTTTAACTATCTACTATTTCAATACAGTCTCACACAACCGTTTCGCTCAACAATGCTCGCAAATGGTCTTTGCGCAAGTGTGGCAGGCTACGCAAACATTTGAACACACACGACTTTGAACGCTTTGATGTGCGCTAAAAAACCGATACCGCTTGGCAAAGTGCAAATCTTTGTCCAAACTTTGGACACATAGTCAAAGTCTCGTGCCACACATGGCAATCAAACAAGTGTTCACGCAAGAGAAGCTATGTCTGGCGCCGGCTTAATAATTATGTCGGACCGACCACCCTATACACTTTCCGTTTTGGTCGTGATCGGGTGGTCGGCTCCAACCAAATCGGAACGTCTGTTAATAGTTTTAGGCTGAATGACATTAAATTCCGTAGGATAAAATTAAAAAGTAAAAACGTCCATTTTGAAAATGAAAAAATGATTGTCATTCTTGCATTGTCATAAAGTTTTGCGGTCTGTGATTTTAATTATTTATTGTAATTACTAACTATGGGGCTAGCTACTGCTATAGAAAATGAAGCCCATTTCCAGACTGAAATGGCAAATGCAGGCACAAAGCTTGTAGTGGTAGATTTTACAGCGACTTGGTAAGTACAACCTACAGTCATACACCTTGATCATCCTTTCCCATCCAAATTGTCCATGTTAATTATGATTTTTTAGGTGTGGACCATGTCAACGGATTTCTCCTATCTTTGAGCAGCTTCCTGCAAAGTTTCCAAGGGCTGTGTTTTTAAAAGTCGATGTAGACCGATGTGCAGAAACTGCTGCTGCTCAGGGAATAAGTGCTATGCCAACATTTGTTTTCTATAGAAACAGGGTAAATATCAAAACTAAATATTTATCTCGTGTTTTGCTAGTGATTGCTCTTATATGTATAAAAGACCATTTTATATTCTAGATTAGGATTGACCGATTACAAGGAGGAGATCCTGCTGCTCTGGAAAGCAAAGTCAGGCAGCATTATGGTTCTGATGATGCTGCTGGAGAGAGTGCAGCTGATGAAGATGATACTGTTGCAGGCCATGTAAGTGCATTTAAATAAAACACATTGATATAAATAATGTCTACAATGGCAGGTACAGTGAAGTTAAATATAACTCACACAGAACTTAATTTAGATCTCACTTATACATATGTACATAGTATATACAGGGTGTAACAAAAAGGGTATTATAAAATTATTAATAAAGAAATGGAAAAAATTCTTCACCCGGGTGGGAATCGAACCCATGACCTCTGCATTCCGCGTGTCAGTGCTCTAACCACACTATTTAATAGAAAAGCTATTTCGAGTCTCAAATTTTGTAGATAGGTTCTCTATAGTGGGCTATTTACATAGCTTTTCGCTTAACATACCCTTTTTGTTACATCTTGTATATAGTGCCTTGGAAAGCATGTAAAACCGTTGGTCCTGCACCTGATCTCTCTACGGTCATGTTGGCTTTCTGTCCCATCGGACTGAGAGTAACGGAATAGAGAGTGCATCTGTGTTTGCGCACACACTTGTGCACTATTATATCTCCTGCGTACAGCTAATCTCTGTAGAGATTGGTCGCCTTGGCCAAAATATGGTTGGAGATCATCATCATGTAGTCTTTGTAGCTCTTTAAAAGTTGTGCTTGACATTTAGTTATTTCTTATTAGAATTTATATATTGTAAGATTAATTAACTACTAATCACAATTCTACAGATGGATCTAGTAACCTTCATAACAAAAAGTGAATGTGAATGTTTAAATGAGGCTGATGATCATCCTCTTACACATGCACTGACAAAGGGCCGAGGATATCTTGCAAGTGATTGTGATGAACAACTTATAATCAACATTTCATTTAACCAGGTGAGTTTGTATACAACTAACGAAAGTACCATCAATATGCAAAATAGGCGCACAGACGTCGAGTTGCGGAAACAAGCCCGTTCTACCATACCATACCAGTACCATCAATATAGTAATGTCTACATGTATCTATAAGAACCAAAACTATGTGTACCTACTTACAACTTTTTATTTTGCACCTTTCAGCTGGTCAAACTGCACTCTTTGAAAATCAAATCCCCAGCTGATAAAGGCCCCAAGTTTATGAAGTTGTTCATTAACCAGCCGCGGACACTAGACTTTGATCAAGCTTCTGCCAATAGCTCTATTCAAGATCTAGAGTAAGTATCCATCAACTTTATTTCCAGAAGAATAAGCTAAGTGATGCAATTAAATGCTCTGAAAACTGAACTTTTTATTCTTCATAATTATGTTTACATTCACATTTACATTTTTTATTTTAGGTTTACTCCAAGTGACCTTGAGGGAAACCCTGTGCCACTGAAGTTTGTAAAGTTTCAAAATGTCCAAAATATCCAGCTGTTCATAAAAGACAACCAGTCTGGCAGTGATGTGACCCAGATCGATCATCTGGCCTTCTATGGCTCTCCCATTTCTACTACAAATATGGGTGAATTCAAAAGAGTTGCTGGCAAAAAAGGAGAAAGTCATTGAAATCAGTGATTGGTGTTCAGCAAAATTTCATTATTTGTAGATAGGTCCCATTATACTTTTAGATATATTCATGAGTATTTATGAAATGCTGCATTTTCACTGTGAATCAGTGCTAATCTCAAGAAATATTTTTGCAATTTTATCCTATAAAATGTACAACTAGGACATTGTTTCTTATTAACTGACTTCATTTTAGAATATTGTTTCACTGTGCCAGAGGACCAATCTAATTTATACAACATTTACACTTAAGTATGATTATTATTGTCTTGGGCTGAAATGCAAAGAAAAGAAGTTTACTAAAATATTAGATAAATTTTATAATAACAACTTCTTATACAGGATGTAACAGAAAGGGTATGTTAAGCAAAAAGCTGTATAAATAGCTAACTATAGAGAACCTGTTTCCAAAATTTGAAACTCGAAATCACATTTTTATTTTTCAAGATTGTATGAAAATTCCTGACATATTTAAAAATTCTCCATACTATTTGGAAAAATAGACATGTGATTTCGGATCTCAAATTTTGTGGATAGGTTCTCTATAGTGGGCTATTTACATAGCTTTTCGCTTAACATACCCTTTTTGTTACACTCTGTATAATTATCATGCAAGTATGTTTTTAAAATGATTATTATTAGTCTGAACTATCTACAACTAATTTGTAAAGATTCGAAATTGTGTCAAATACAAATACTTATATTTTGTTCATTAATATTATAAACTATTACTTTATAATCACGAATATTGTTAATTCTTAAGGATAAAACTCATTCCAAGGAAACAATCTTCATTATTTGGATTCTATAGGAACTTTATATTGAATAAAGACACATTTGATGTTTCACATTTATTTTCAGTACATACTTATACTTAATTTACACCTTCAGTCAGTCCTGCTTTAACTCGTATATCTGAATATAGGCTTCAGTAAGAGTGATCATTTGAGGCAAAATACTTGTCACATGTAAATCTTGCATTTCATACCTAAAAATAATAAATAACTCAATGTTAAGAGAAGGATTAAAGTAAGCTTACACCTAGACGCGACGCGTCGCTGCGTGAACTCTAATAGAGCGACTCAAAATATACCCACTTTATTTACTACTCGAAAAAGTACACATTTCATTGTGTAAATACAGAAGACTGCTCTATGCAGCGCTGCGCCTCGAGACGCCTCGCTGTGCAGCTAAGCGCCGCGTGGTGCAACGGTGCATCTATACTCGAAACCATAATTCGAGAGACTATGACAGTTCATTTTGCATAAGTGTTGCCATAGTCGGGCTAATGCTGTTCGTATCGATATTTTAAAAATACAGATTGGTATTTTACGTATATTTTTTATTAAAACAATCAAATTGTTAATTAATTTACAGTGCGAGGTATAATAATACAATTCGAGAAAAATGGTTTGAATTTTTGGCGTTCGTAATATAATTATTAGCATCACTTTTATGGAACGTTTTTGCAATTCGTATAACAGTATTTTTGGGTTCCAGCAAGAGTACTTATTCTTCATTGAAGTTAAAATTAACTAAGTATAATATGAAATTTTGTCAATTTACAGGGTGTAACAAAAAGGGTATGTTAAGCGTAAAGCTATGTAAAAAGCCCACTGTAGAGAACCTGTCCACAAAATTTGAGACCTGAAATCCTTCATTGAAGTTAAAATTAACTAAGTATAATATGAAATTTTGTCAATTTACAGGGTGTAACAAAAAGGGTATGTTAAGCGTAAAGCTATGTAAAAAGCCCACTGTAGAGAACCTGTCCACAAAATTTGAGACCTGAAATCACATGTTTGTTTTTCCCGATAGTATGGAGAATTTTTAAATATCTCAGAAATTTTCATACAATCTTGAAAAATAAAAATGTCATTCCGAATCTCAAATTTTGTAGATAGGTTCTCTATAGTGGGCTATTTACATAGCTTTTCGCTTAACATACCCTTTTTATTACACCCTGTATACAGTAAAGTCTTATTTGATTATAATCATATCAACAATTATCGATATCGACTACGTCACTATTTAATTTCTTCTAATTCTGGTAATCCTTTATCTGTCACTTACTTGCCAAATTAGTCTCTCGAATTATGGTTTTTTGTATACGGTACGCGCGACAGTAATAAATTTCGTGCTGCCATCGATTTTACGATATACCTCGTGACGTTGCGATGCGCCTCGAGGCACCGCGCAGCATCTCTAATAACACCTATCATTTTAATGTATCTTTCTAAAATGTTAGTTTTCTCCTCTTTCACAAGATTCAACCTATGGATTTATGACATGTGACAAAATATCAGGCAAAGCTGCATATAAGTTACTGTAGTGTTTTGATTTGCTGATACATACCATTGTTGTGTAGGTTTATGAAGTACATGAGCTCTGTATGTTCCTTTTTCTGGAGTCCCATCATGTACAATATTACCAACTAATTCATATATAGTCTTGCCCTTATGCTTTGCTTTAATTTCTGGTGTTAATATATCACCGAAATCAACATTTCTGTAAATAATAACATTTATTTCAGACATTTTGAAAGCATACCTAACATAAATCACAGATTACCTGGCTTTCTACTGACATTTATTTGTTTATATAGGAACCAAAAGTTTTTATTGTGTACTAGTGGACGTCCGCGTGGACTACAGAAAAAAAAAAAATCGAAATTATCCAGGATAAAAAGTAGCCTTTATGTTAAGTGGGACCTGTCACAATATATTCCTGAAAACTGCATCGAAATCGATTCAGCCGTTTCTGAGATTAGCGTGCACAAACACACAGACAAAAATTCCAAAAATCATTGTTTTGGGTACTATTGCGTTGATAAAGGTATTCTATAATATTTTTTCATATATATCTTCCATGTACAGACAGCGATCTGTTACATTTTTATTATATGTATAGATATGAACAGTAATAAATTTATGACCAATGATTGGATAATGGCATGTTCATATTTCCCATGCCATGTTACTGATTTGTTCACTCACACTTAATTGTTGTTGTTGTTGATTCACGAATTTTTAGAAATCCCAAGATGCTGCCATAATTCATTTGTGAAAAATTGAGTTTAAGTAAATATGCATTCCATTATCCAATTAATGGTTTTGATGAATAACATACTACTCACTTGACTGGAAAATTAACAACGGTAGGATTCTTTTCCACAAAGAATGTGTTCTTTGTAAATCTCTTGATGTATAATATCAAATAGGGAGGTAATTGGGTAATTTCAAATCTTTTTAGGAAATTCTCCTTGTAGGTTTTGTATTCCTTTGATGACTGGCCATTGAACTTAGAAAGCAACTGATAAAGATTCACCTAGAAAGAAGACAGATATGCATATAAAGAATTAGCTTTCAGATAAAACCATATCTCCATGGAAAGCCAAATCAACTCCTTTGAGAGCAAGATCAGTTTTGTGAGTTTACCTGCGGTATAATGTTTTCTCTAAACTCATCAGTGAAGAGAGGTGTGGGTGGTAAGTCACATGTGAGATACAAAAATGGTGACTCAGTGATCATCTCATTGTACTCCTCACTGTTCAAATCTACCTTAGCTGCATCATCTGCATCTGGAGGGGGTAATTTTCTGCAATAAAGTAAAGTGTGTTCCACCAAATAGTTCCTTTAAACATGTAAGACTATATTTATGTGTAACATACAAAAATATTCCTATCTCCCCACAAATCTCGGCTCTGAGGGACTCTGCTATTTCAGGGTTTGCTTTGAAAAACTTAGGTACATCCTTTCTTCTTTTTTTACCTTGTATAAATCCGCATATGTCCAAGGAATGACTTGTATATTATGGAGCTGTTGGGCTTTTTAGTTCCATTTAAAGCCATATGTAGTGAGTTGAGAAACCAAGACATAAAATCTATGGGATCACCTGCAAAGATACAATCATTTCAAGTGTTTTGACAGAGGTGGGAACTTCCACTGGAAAGTACAAATGGACTGGAAATATTTTGATACCAAACACCACCTCCATCCGTATCTATTTGCAGAAATGGTACCCATGGGAAGAACTTTTTCGGCCTTGCTTTGTAAATAGTTTCATATATGAAATCCTGCAATCCTGTGACTCCCAAAATCACAGCAAAGATATATTATTTTAACCTTCATCAAAGTAAAGTTAATCCATATTATTGTGCACCTTAAAAGTACTATAAATTTATATTCTTTGTCTGCATGATGACCCACAAAATAAAAACAATATAACATTCTACTTACTCTGCTTGATAAACTGAAACTTCTTTTTAGACCACAGGACTACAGCCTGCAGCATTTCATGTGGGGACACATGAGCTTTGAATGCTCTGGGATTCCAAAGCTTTCTCAACAGTTCACCAAAACGGGAGACCAGCAGAAACGAAGAATCTCCTGGAGGTCTTTTAACTTCAGCATAGTTTTCCTCTCGCAAAAAATAGTTGCGAAGTGGCCTTACTTGTGCCAAACACTGAAATTTATAAATACACTTTTGGGTTTTAATTTCCATATATACATATTAAAACAGGAAAAGATCAACAGAATAGTAATACCTACATCATAATGTAAATTTGAGGCTCCATGATGTGTTGTCATTCCTTACCAACCCATTTAAACTTCAAATGGGAAGTTACCTGTTATATATTAACCAAGGCAATAAGGGATACAATACTAATTATGTATAACAAATAAAAGGTTTAAATCTTTCATATGCCAGAATTAAAAAATTTGAAACCAGAAAATTAAAAAATATTTGTAACTTAACCAAATTAAAGTGTTCCAGCCGTATGAAAGATTATCCAAACAAGTTATTACCTGGAGAATTACATTACAGTAGTCATTCGCCTTGATGTTGTTCAATCCAACAATTCCTGGCATATACATAGTTCCATCAATTGCTCTAGACATTTTGGTGTCATAGTCCAACTGCTTAATTTGTACTGAAGTGAATGTGGGATTCAAAACATACTTAATGTCATTTAATGATGAATCTGAAAAGTATTATGGTAACTAAAGTAAATTTTAATATAATATAATAAACACAATTAGTTGTTGTAATAATTTGTGTATGTTTAACATTAAAAATCACTATTGTATACAGCAGAGGTTCCCAAACTTTTTTTTCTCATAGACCCCTTTCAAAAGTTCAAAGGTTCCGGTGGACCCCCTACAGGCCTACACAACATACAAATTAATTGTGAATCCTCATTTTTTCACACCAACATAGACCCCCATTGAGTCGCCTGTGGACCCCTGGGGGTCCACCTGGACCACTTTGGGAAACACTGGTATACAGCAACAACTTATAAGTTAAAACCATCTTCATCCTGCCCTACTTCTGTTTACTTAGTGTTTGTAATTAAAAAATAACAGATATCTAGTGTCTTTTCATTATTGTGGAAGGCTGAGTAACAGTCTATTAAATAAAATAAATAAATAAAGCAATATTCACACACTTCACAACACATTAACCTAGTCCCACACTAAGATCCCTAAGATCTTGTGTCGTGGCTACTAGGCAATGTTATATAAATACATAGATAAGTTTAGAAACATCCATGACTCGGAAACAAACATCAATATTCATCATATCAATGTTTGCACCTACCAGGATTTGAACCCAGGACCTATGGTGTCGTAGGCAGGGTCACTACTGACTAAACCAGTAAGCCGTCAATTATTGTATTAAACAAAGTACTTATTACCTATAACTTCATAATTGTCTGGCAAGCAATAGAACTTCAGTGTTTGCAAGTTTAAGAAAACATGATGACTCTCAGCTACAGAATGAGTATAGGCATGAGTGTTGGTACCTCGGCCCTGCAAAAGATTCACAAGTTTCAATATTAAAAATATAAAACCCATGTCTATTCGAGTAATTACATAGTATAAAATTATTAATAAAGAAAATGGAAAAAATTCTTCATCCAAGTGGGAATCGAACCCACGACCGCTGCAAACCGTGCCAGCCGCTATAACCACTAAGCCACATACATACATAGTCACAAAACTGCTCACTCATTGGACATTACTATGATTTTAATAGCAAACTTACCTGAAAGTATTTACCACACACTAAACAAGCATAAACATTTATTCTTGTTAAAGACACCGAGCATAATTTCTCAAAGTCGAAGTCCAAAACGTGTCTATTAATTGTGTCTAAATATGGACATTGAATGTGCCTTATAGTTTTCTTCACAGGAGGTTCTGAAAAAATACATAGTCTTTATAATTAGTATTCCCCTAACAATTCATAAAGATGCATTTAACAATAAGGCAGAGAATTACTTTGATAGCTAGGAAAGTTCAAAAATTTCTGCAACAAGCCTGTTGCATCAATTAATTATAAACATACCTACACATAAAAAGATACTCAAGGTTGTGTTATAAAAATAGGGTAGCTAGAACTGCAGGATCGTAATGGAGTTGCTTCAGGTAGTTTAGTAGTGGGGTGAGAAAGGATAAGTTGCTCATCGCCCTGTGAGAAAGCCCCTGAGTTCCCGAGTCGACTCCTACAACATGCATGAAAGGGGATGTAGCTGATGTATTCTAGCGTAGCCCGCAAGTACGGAGCAGTATAGGATAACCGTGTAGGTACTTAAGAAATTCAATGTAAGATACTTACCAGCATTTTCTGCAGTCTCCTCAGAAACCTTGCGTTTGTTAACCGTGTTCTCAGTCATATCTATTTGCGTCAAATACTCAGTAATAGTTAACTGCACTTATTAGAAAGACGATTTAGACCACGAGTTTACCAATAAAAACAACACTTTTTTTTTTGTTGTTTAGTTTATCCCGAAGGAAAGGCAAGGGGAACTAAGCCCATACAGCCATTTTCAAACAACACTTATTTATCATTTTTTTTTGTTTTGTTTAGTTCATCCCGAAGGAAAGGCAAGGGGAACTAAGCCCATACAGCCATTGTCTTTAGTAAATGATTTATGATGAATGATATTGATGATGATGATAAATGGAAACGTTGGGAAAACCTCAAGAATTGGTGTAAAATTTGTAAAGATCAAAAATAATTGCAGAAACAACTTAAATGAGCCCATGAAGAGATTGTATTCCGACTAAAGTTTTACTTAGCGTACCTGCATATAAAACCATGTACACGCACTAGATTCACATTACAAGTAAACAAAATATAACTTATGTACCAGAAACATTACTTTACGGACACATGCAAGCCATTTACAAATAAATTTTGATTTTGTCAAGAAAATTACACCCGCTCTTTTAGATTATATACTAATTATAGATGCCCCGTAAATGACGTCACTACAGATAGAAAGAATAAGCGATATACAACTTAGGCTAAGACAGAACGGTATAGAACTATGCATCTTATATTTTATTCGCGTAACCATTTTTTGAGTGGATCCAAGATGTCAAAGGATCCAAAACGTCAAACCTAGTAGACCATTAAGTACTTTATTTACCTGTCATTGTGTGTGATTGTTCTGATCGGTTGACTTCAAAGATCACGGAGTCAAGTTGACTTCGTAGAAAGAGTAGTCAAGATTGACTTTATTATTTATTACCTATTTTAAAGTTAAAGGATATTTTTCTGTGTTTAATCCTATAAAATCAAATAATAAAACTATAAAACATGGTTGGATGTAGTGTACACGGCTGCAAAAGCCGTAGTGAAATTGAATTTGGGATGTAATATTGATGAAGAAATTCTTTAAAAAATATAGTAATTTTCAGTAAGAGATTGGCAGCTCCGTCTATGAAGCGCCATCGGGTGGCAGAAAAAAATCCGAAAGAAAACCCCCTTTTTTGGAATACGGAACGGATTTTGGTTTACAGTTTTTTTTTTTTTTCGGCGGGAAAAGCTGGAAGGGTGCAGGTGTAATTTTCTAGTGAAAATTAAAAATTGTTTGTAAAGGGGTTGCATGTGTCCGTAAGTTCTGGTAGATAAGTTACATTTTAATTACTTGTGATGTGAATCTAGTGCGTGTGCATGGTTTTATATGCAGGTAAGCTGAGTAAAACTTTAGCCGGAATACGATCTCTTCATGGGCCCATGTAAGATGTTTCTGCAATTATTTTTCATTTTGACTAACTTTACTTGTTCCTGAGGATTTTCCCGACGTTTCCATTCATCATCATCAATATCATCCCTCATAAATTCAGAAATCATTTACTAAAGATAATGGCTGTATGGGCTTAGTTCCCCTTGCCTTTCCTTAGGGATAAATAAATAATTAAAAAAAAAAACAAAAAAAAAAAACAGATTTTTTTTCGTTTGTTCATTCTCGAGATTCGGCGGGAAAAGCTGGAAGGGAGCGGGTGTAATTTTCTTGTGAAAATCAAAAATTATTTGTAAATGGCTTGCATGTGTCCGTAAAGTGATGTTTTCTGGTAGATAAGTTATATTTTGATTACTTATGATGTGAATCTAGTGCGTGTGCATGGTTTTATACGCAGGTAAGCCGAGTAAAACTTTAGCCGGAATACGATCTCTTCATGGGCCCATGTAAGTTGTTACTGCATCAATTTTTCATTTAGACTAACTTTACACTTGTTCTTTAGGATTTTCCCGACGTTTCCATTCATCGTCATTATTATCATCCATCATAAATTCAGAAATCATTTACTAAAGACAATGGCTGTATGGGCTTAGTTCCCCTTGCCTTTCCTTCTGGATAAACTAAACAAAAAAAAAAATTGTGCTGTGTGTGAAAAATTAAGAATTTTCTGCATTTTTTATGCAAAAAATATTGTAAACTCATAAGATTTTCCTGAAAATGGCTACTTCAGGGGGAAATATAGAGTGGTCGACAACTGTAAAGCCTATTCTTACAGCACTTTATGGTCCTTTCTTCGATAAAAACGATGCTATTGAAATCATACAAGCAATAATAAAAAGGTATGTGAATGCAAAATTTTCTCAATAGTAATAGATTATGTTCGAATTATGTATGTACTGATATAAATATAATTAATAGTTTATTGTCGAAAGATCACATTGGTACCTTCAATTGTTGTTTTATTGTTCGTCTTATCTACCCTCTAAATTGTTAGGATTATATTTTAGGATTTTAGCAACTCCGTAGCCGAATTAGCCGAAAAGAATTTAGCTTTACTTAGGTATTACATACATGTGAAGATGCTTATTGGCATAAATCAGCTAGTTCAGAAATGTAAGTTGAAACACAGAGAATAATGTAAATAAAGCTTTTGAAAATTGACTAACTTAAAATATTTGAATAGAACTATAAGTAGAACAAACGGATTCACGTGTAACAGGTTACAGTTCCCATACATTTGGCTTTAAATCCTAGGAAAGTTACATACTTAGTTAATTTCCAGAAAATTGTGATATTTTTATGAAGTACCTACTTCTGTATATTCCAACCGTTAGAATTATTTCTTATGCTGAAAAGATGTGATGTAGTCAAGGCAGTGAAGCCCTGAAATATAAAATACCTATTTATTTATGTAAAAAAGTTTGTAATAAATCTCAAACTATTCTGTCTACAGCGAAAATGAGTTCCAGAATCACGAAGACATCTATGACCTGTTCTACACATGCTTTGCATGCCTTTCAGCCCACTTCATCACTATAAATGCAAACAGCTGTGAGTATAAATGTTGAGGGTAATGTGATGCTTGGGTAGATTAAAAAAAATATGATAATATGAGGAATGTGAGATTCTAAAGTGGTATTCAGATTTTTTTGATTGTACCAATGCATGATTAAATATTTATATATAGTTTCAATTGTAATAATAAATTACACAGGCTCATAAAATGTGCATTATTGTACATGTACAAATGTTCATCCAAAATCTGTTGAACTGATTTGCTGCGTCTCACAAATAACAATCAATTTTTGTATTTATTTTCAATATTCATCATATGTTTTGTATTGCACAATATTTGACACACAGTGAGTCATGCACAACTAAAGTATCTCCTATCTTCCTGCATGGAAAAAACTACAATATCACATCTAGTAATCTCTTAAAGAAATAGCTTTCAACATTTCACCTGTGTATTAAAATTGTAATAATTTTTATTTGTGTCTATTTATTTTGAGCCCATGACTTCGTCCGTGTGGACTGCGGAAAAAACAAAATGTCGAAATTATCCAGGATAAGAAGTAGCCTATGTGTTAATCCAGGGTGTCAGCTAAATCTATATCAAATTTTATTAAAATTGCTCCTGCCGTTTTTAACATCCATCCATGCATTACTCACAAACTTCCACATTTATAATATTAGTAGGATATAGTATGGTATTATTATAGTACAAGTATATATACAGGGTATAACAGAAAGGGTATGTTAAGCGGAAAGCTACGTAAATAGCCCACTGTAAAGAACCTATTCACAAAATTTGAGACTCAAAATCACATGTTTATTTTTCCTGATAGTATGGAGAATTTTCAAATATCTCAGGAATTTTCATACAATCTTGAAAAATAAACATGTGATTTTGAGTCTCAAATTTTGTGGATAGGTTCTCTACATTGAGCTATTTACGTTGCTTTTTGCTTAACATACCCTTTTTGTTACACCCTGTATATAGGTAATACATCAAATCATTAAAACTTGTACTTACTTAAATATTTTTTGGTGGCACATGCATTCATTGATTATTTGTATTTTTAGTACCTAACGACCAGCTGACAACAGCTAGAGATGCATTCAGGGTTATTTTACGGCAAATCCTTAAGAAACTTCTGGAGGCCGGACAGAATAGTGATGACACATCCACAACGGCTGCTCCTAATGTCTCCGTTAAACAGGTAAGAATTTTTAAAATGCGAACAGTGATTATACTATTAATTTGATGTTGGGTGTTGGAATTCTCCTTTGTCTGAGAGCCCATGGTTTTTATTACTGTGGTTGTGCTGTCAAGTGAAAGACGCCTCTTTGGTCCTGCTGACGATTTATTAAAATGGAGCATTTGAGCAATTTTATGATAATATTTGTAATGATATCTTATTTACTATAATTACCAGGCCAAGAAAGTATCCATCCACCAAATCCAACTGAATAAAAATATTATACTATACACCAATGCTCCTGGCACGCGCTGTCATATAACATTCTATGACGGCGTGTGCCAGGAGGGTTGTGTATAGTATAGGCCAACCAAAACTTATTTTAAAACTAGACTGGCTTAATTATTTTTCAGCTACTTTTGCCCATTGTTGGACTTTGTGGCATTGAAGGTGGAGGCTATCCACAATCTGACTTGGTGATACTGACATCACTGTTGAAAAATGCTAAACTACCCGCACATGTGACTTTACCAGGTTAGCATATTATATCTATTATGTTAATTAGTTGAAAAATAAGAGAATACATACATACATATAATCCACATTCAAATCCATACAAGCCTGTACATGTATTTTATAACAGAATTTGATCTTGCAATAATAATTTTATTCTTATGTATTAACAAAACACATTAGCCATTAGAATCAATCACAAAGAACAAGGGTTTGAATAATATTATTGCACTACACACACAGTATTTTTTTACTTTAAATCCCAGATTTATAAAAGGGCATTTAGTGCCATAACTTTCATTATTATGTAAAGGAAGTATTATAACAAAACACACACTATCCATTTCGCATCAATACAAACCTACCATAATTCCAGAAACCCAAACCACAAAGACATCGGTAATTTCGAGTCCAATCAGCTCATTGGCGTCTCAACCAACCAACGCTGACAAACAACCGCCGTCGACTACCCAGCGTAGGTCGGACGCGCTTCTGGAGCAACTGACAACGCCGCTTAAGAACCCGGTGGCTTCGCTGTCGGCGCAGGCGCAGTCTAGCGCTGTGGTCATATCGCCCGGGAGCAAGGACAGCTTGGAAAGCAAGGACGGGGCTGGTGCACAGCCGACGAATATTGATATGAAGGTAAATTATATTTACTATAGTGGACGCCCGCGAATCCTCCCGCGTGGACTGCAGAAATAACAAAATGTCGAAATTATCCGGGATCAAAACATTTTCCTAAAAAGTAGCCTATATGTTAAGTGGGACCTGTCACAATATATTCCTGAAAACTGCATCAAAATCGGTTCAGCCGTTCCTGAGATTAGCGTGCACAAACGCACAGACAAATAGACACAAATTTCAAAAATGATCCTTTTGGATACTATTGCGTTGATAAAGGTCTCCTATAATATTTTTTTTTCATATATCTTCCATGTACAGACAGCGATCCGTTACATTTTTACCCGACTGCGCGACGCAAAGGAGTGGTATTGTGTTTAACAGCCTATGTATGTATGTATGTTCCTTTGAAGCACTACACAGACCAAACGCCTCGGCCGATTTTTATGATTCATACGTCAATCGATTCCTCTTAGTCCGGCGAGTGTCACTAAAGACATGACGTTAGTGAAAATCCAATATGGCGACTACTGGACGCCATTTTGTAAAAGTGAAAAAATTAAAGTTGACAAACTATATCGAGTGGGGTATCGTTGAATAGGTATTTAAAAATCATTTTTAGGTTTCTCTCAACATTTTTCGATTCGACCAACCGTTTAGGATCTATATCGATTTAAAGTTGCGTAACAACCATTCTCACATACAAGTTTTTAGACAGCAGCAAGACGAAAACTTCTTGCTGCCGAGCATGTTGAGCATGTTTCTTGAAGCGTACCTATTAGTAACTAGGTATTCATAACAAAAAAGTATAAAATAAAAAATCATAATTTAAAAAATCCAAAAACAGACTGCTTAAAAAATAAATAATGTACATAATAAAAAAACAGAAAAAAAACAAGTACTTAGATGTCCGGTGGTCTAGAATTCTATTCTAAGCCAATTATCGGGTTCCATAGCGAAATGGCAAAAACCCGTATAAATTTATCATGGCTGTCTGTCCATCTCCTATGGATCATGCATATTATAACATTTAACTTAGGAACTCAGGGGTGTCAGGCGATGAGCCAGCAACTTGTCGCTGATCATTAACATCTGACCCCCCCCCCGCTAAGCTAAACATGACTGTAGTAAGGACCTCCTGGGTGATTCTGCTGCTCTGGCTACCCTATCCCTGCACACAGCCAGTGTGAATATGTATGTGTCTATACAGAAGTGGGTGTCGTCGACCTGTACGTCCCTTCTAATGGAACTCCGTGCGGGCTCGGTGGTGCTACAAGTGTGTGCAGGCCTGCCGTGTCTACAGCGATATCTGAGTCGCTGGCAGACCGCCAAGGAGACTGCCATAGCGCCGCAATTCACCTCGGACGCCTCGCTGTAAGTTACGATTAAACGTTTTCAGAAGAAGCCTGTGTGATGCGGTGTGCTACCTTTGTTTTGGAATATAAATGTATGAAGTCAGCGCCCGCAGCATGAACTTGGTGAGAGCAAGATATGTCACGTTTAAATGTCAAATTCACAGAGCTATGTAATAACTAGACAAAGTAAGTGTATGTACTTTTAACGCAGGTGGGTAGACATCACAGCAGGTAAACTTAAAACTAGACAGGTCTCTCTCTCTCTCTTTCTCTCTCTCTCTCACTCACACACACACACACACACACTTTCTTTCTTAACATAAATGGCTGCAACAGAAAGGGACAAGTAGGACTTTTAAGTAATTGTAATTTTAAGTTAAGGTTTAAGTGTGACGCTTAGAATCGTTCATATTACCTGTATGTAGGTTTAGTTAGGTACATACTTGACTTCAATGAGAAGGAAGGAGAGTTTTTGATCTGGATCTTTCTCAGTTTTATGGTATCTGTATCTATGTAGAAATTTGGTTGTTTGTTACTGCTTCGCGCAAAAACTACTAAATGGATTCCATCATTTCTTTCGTTGAATTGTACTGACCCCGTAGTCATATAGGACAAAGGCGAATCCAGACTTGGAGTTGGTGATTATCAGAGGCGGCTCGTGATATTTTTTGATGGGGGTTCACAATATTTTTTTTATAACATACCTATTGTTCTCATTTAAAAACCCGCGTAAAAGATTTACTTTGTTAACTACTTACATTTTTTAATAAAAGAAATTCCAGGACGTGTTGGCCTTTTGGCTTTCAGTTCAAAGCGCTTCTTTTCACGCTTTTAAATAACACATACACTATATTGTTCCATTTTAAAAACAAATAGTCGCGCACAAACAATTTTTTATATTTATTTAAAGAAAAGCTGTGAATTAACGGAAAAAGCCGACACGTTTGTTTGTAAACATAAAACGGTTGGTAACATCGGCAACATCGCACACGCAGGTTATCACCCCGCTCACGCAAATGCACGGTTTGGCAAAGCCGCGCGTGAGCGGCGCTCCAGATTAGGCTAAATTCTCATACGAAATCTTCTGATTCACGCGTCGGCCTATGTCGATATTTCTCTTTCGCACTCATTGAAAACAGTACTAGGAATTGTACCAAATTTCGTTTCATAGGAGCGCAATCTCTGGCGCTCCACTCGTTACAAGATACAACTTACCTACTATTACTTGACACAAACGCGTAGCAGGAATAGGTAGGTAATCTGTTAGGCTATTATAGGCAAAGTAGAATTGAAATACAATTATGAATAAGTATATAGGGTCTATCTAAAATTTTCGATAGACCTTATATAGTAAAATAGAAATATGTATGAAGAAATATAGACTGCCCATGTAATCTTCATGGGTGGGAGTGCACTGCACCAGCGCTCTTTAGAACGAGCCGCCTCTGGTGGTTATAATTCAATAACTTTACGAACTTGGCTGTCGCTCGTAAAACTGTTACATATTTACTAAGCTGGTCTAATATAAATTAATATCAAGGGCGGACCCAGGGGATAGTCATGACCACGACCATCCCCCTGGATCCGCCCTTGATATAGGATAAGGCAGGTAGATGATGATGATGATGATGCTTGCAGTCTGCACTTCCTGGTGAACGAGGTGCACGTGTGCCGGCTGGCGCTGTCGCTGCCGTGCCTGGAGCCGTTCACGCCGGACCGCATCGCCACCATCAGCGACGTCAGCGCCGCCTGGCTGCTCTGCGCCACCGCACAGGTGCGTCATGTAATCTACTAATATTATAAAGCTTCATTGTTTGTTTGTATGCGCTAATCTTAGGCACTACTGGTCCGATATGAAAAATTCTTACAGTGTTAGATAGCCTATTTATCGAGGAAGGCTATAGGCTATATAGCAAACCACCCCGGCTTCGCACGGGTGCAATGCCTCTTCACACAGACGAAGCCGTGGGCGGCCGCTTCTATGTAAGGTTTATTGTTAAGGTATATGTTTCTTTTGGTGTATTGAGAGTTATCCTATTGGGTAAGTTAATACATGGTTGGCTTTAGTGCTGAAATGATTCCGGACGACACACTGTGCACATTTATTGTCGATTTACTTAGCACACAACTATAAGGGTGTTACTGTGGATACCTTGTTGCTCACATCTTAGTGAGCTTCTTTCTTGAACAAGTCTCCATATTATCCTTTTAAATATCAATTCCGTTATGTGGTTTGACAATTTAAACCATTCATACATGTCGAAAATTACTTTTAACAAACGAAAATACAAAGACAAGCAGAAGTAACACTAAGTCGAACTTTTGAAGAAAAAATCTCGCATCTAAATGGTGAATGCGCACGGCTACAAATAAAGGGAACAATGAGCGAATAGAAGCTAATTTCACTGTAAGCTCATTTCGTGGAACGGGCTATTATAATGAATAATTCGTTCACAGGCATCTTTACACCACAAGGATGAGGAAAGCGAGCAACAATGCGCTCGTCTCGTAGAAAGCGCCCTTGGGTTGTACAGCGCTACCGGGGACACGCTGAAACAGTCTACACGCGCCGGCGGCTATGTGAGTATCTACTGCGTTATACTCTTGTTATAACGTTATGTATAAAGTCACCACAAGGACGATGGAGCAAGCAGAAATGCGAACATTTATAGAATGCTATGTGAGTGATGTTGTTTCATTCGGAATTATCCATTAACAGATCCTCTCCAAATGCCTGTGTTAAAAATTCAAAAAACGTAATACCTATTCGAGTACAAATACCATTTTGTAATATGCCTTTCAATAGCCCTTTTCCCTTTTCATTAAACCGGCGGGGTTATTATTACCTAATCGGTAGCAAAGCCGAAGCAATGCGACCGTGAAAATTGCGTTGGTTGCGCGGGGAGGACGCCTCGCGCTTGTCAGCATTCACAGTGTTTGCGGTCGGTTTTGCTGCCGAATGAGTGTAAATCGTCACCTTGCTCCTAGATCTTCCAAAACCACCTGATGCTGGGCGCGTGGCTGCTGCTGTGCGGACTGCAGCACGCGCTGGCTGGGGCGCCCGCACCGCCCGCCGCGCCCGGCAAGAGCCCCGCCAAGGCGCCCGCGCGCCCCTATAACCTCACCAAGATGTGAGTACACTCATACACACACTCACACACCTGATGCTGGACGCGCTTATGCAGTGTCAGTCAAACCTCGATGAATGTATGTAGCCAACAAAACTTGACTTTCAGAACTGAGGGCCACTTGTAGTAAACCCTTGTAGTAAATACATACATACATATAAACACGCCTTTATCCCTTACGGGGTAAGCAGAGCACCAAGGGCCGATAGGACTACATGGTGCCACTTCTGACCAATTTTAAGGGTATAGTTGAGATGTACAAGTTCGGTTAGAGTGATAGGTGATCAGCCCATCGCCTACAAAACACCAAAACACTCTTGTCCCTCTATTGACTTATCTGTACAGTATGCCCGGGAAGAGAAGCAGTTGTAGTATTATACGTTTTTTTTTCACTCCCAGAGCAGCATAGAAGAAAATGTAATTATGTAGTAAATGCAATTTTAAATAAATCTAGAATCATAACAGATTACAACTCTTTCTGTTTATTTCATATCGAAAATAGCAAGACGTCGTGTCTGATATTTCTCGATTTAACTTCAATCTAGATTAGATCTTTACACTAACTCTTTTCTCAGGCAACAAGGTCTAGGCGTGGTATGGGTGGCGCTAGGCGGGCGCTGCCTGGCGTGGACTAGCGCGCTATTGGCCGACGCGCGGCTGGAGGCGTTGTGCGGCGCCACAGGGGGCGTGGCCAGCGAGCCGGCGGCCTTGCTTATACTGGCCCAGCATACTGCACATCAGAGGGAGTTGAGACTGGCTGCTGCTGCGCCATTACACCAGGTATGATATTATGTCGCTGATGTTTTAGTGTCAACATCTTTGAATGCTATTGCCTAACGCGTGTTGAGGCGCGATTACATCAGGTATGATATGCCGATGTATACATCTTTATGATTACAACATCTTTGAATTGCCTGACGTGTGGTAATTAGTGGCGTGGTTACTGAGCCCATAGCTTTCCTCGTACTGGCCCAGCATACTGCGCATCATAGGGAGTTGAGACTGACGAAACGTTGATTTCCGTTGTAAAATCTAATGAAATATGACTATCACCTTGTGATAAATAAGTGTTTATTTGACAATGTATGTTACTATTGACCAATTAATGTTGACTGCTCTTAATAATGCAGCCACTAAGAAATTGATCAGCGATAAGCAGACATCCTCTTACACTAGCAAGTTCGATTCCCACTCGGGTGAAGAATTTTTTCCATTTTCTTTATTAATAATTTTATAAGTTCTATCTAAAACAATATCTTATCTGTATAATTAGACAACTTCTTCTCCAGTTGCTGGTAGCCCTGGGCGTAGTCTGCTACCGCAAGGCGACGACACTAAAGCGAGCGGTCGCTCAGAAACACCAGGATTGCGACCCTGACCGCTCCGACTCCACCGTCTACTTCCAGGACATGATCCTGTGCTCGGAGGACGAGGAAACCGATGATGGTAAGAATCTATATTCACTATTGCCAATCACCTAAATACTAAACATAAGCACTGAATATGTACTTTCTTTATTAATTTTAAGTTGGACGATGGTGGTTTATAATTTTTGGAAATGCGCTATTTATTTTTGTATTACCCCGCAATGTACAGCTTTTACCGAGCTAATTGTATTGCAGCGCTCGCGACTTGGCTATATATACTTCAGCGCTGTTTTTTTACCGTACATTGCTGTTTCTTTGGATTGTAATAAAATAAAAGCTCGAGCTTAAGACCGCCAAGAGGGAAGGGCCTTAGTCTATCAGTAGAATGAAGTGGGCAATTGATTAATATTAATCTTGTATATTTGCATTATCTAATACTTATATGAGTTAACTTACAGACAGCGAACCATTATTCGGGCTGTGGTTTGAATCAACGCTAGTGGCTCCCGATGTGACGGAAGGAAGTGGCCTGGTCAGGGCGAATGCTGACAATGCAGATTCTCCATCAACACCGGCTAGGAACAACCAGGCCATTGTTCCGGATAAAGCTGAGCCTTATTCGGTAAGTAATGTCATCAGATTTGTATTGTTAATTGTTATTACGAGTATTGGTCGTCCGATTCGAGGGTCACCAGTTGTAGGGATTCCAGGTGGTAGGCAACCCCAGTTAGAAATCACATTGCTGTCTTTTTAGATATTATATTTTGTAATTTAATCTTTGAGTACACTAGGCCTTGGCCTTAGTCTAGCTAGAGCAGATTTTTTTTTATAGCCTGCTATGTATCTATCAATTAAAAAGGAAAATAGTAGACTATTATGAGGGTTCATTTGATGTTGTATTTATGCTAAAACTTGATCAAGATAGAGACAGCATCGACTTTATCCTTAAGATATCTGACCATTGGAAAAATCGGCACTTATAATTTTTTTTCTACAGTACATAGCCCTAGCAACGGAGGTATTCGTGCTTCTCAACGAGGAGATACTAAGCGAGGGTTCTTCCCGCCTCGGCAGCCACGCGACGCAGCTGCACGATGCGCACCTCGCGCTGCTGGCCGCACTCGCCAAGGACTTGGACAGGGAGACTGCCAGGACTGACACTGGTGAGATGTTACATAGATGATGCAAGCGAGGGTTGCTCCAGCCGAGGCAGCCACGCGACGCAGCAATCTGAATTTCCGCTGTCGTAATAGTTCGGTTTTGCTAATGCAAATTAGGTAATGGCCCTGCTAGTGTGTACTTTAGATAAGATGAAGCCGCAATTACAATGTTAGGTGATTTTATTGCACCCGGTTTTTTAAAATCATCTGATTAATACATTGATTTCGCCATCGATGCGCGATCGCAAAAGTGCACTGAAGTAGGTTTGAGGTGAAGTGTTTCTGTACCTATTTAGTATTTTGGTACCCCCTACATGTTTACAAACACAGTTAACGCTGTTACTCTCAACAGGCACAATATCGCCGTGCTTCGGCTCGCGCCTCGGCAGCCTGTACACGGCCTTCAGCGCGGCGCTAGTGCGCTACCTACACAACCTGACGGGCGCGGCCGCGTTCGCGTCGCTGCTGGCGGCGCTGGGCCACCAGCTGCTGCCGGCCGCCGACAGGAACAACGTCACGCCGCTGCAGGTACTGCCGCAGTACGACACACACGCTACACAACCTGACGGGCGCGCCGTGACATTACAACATGTGGATGTTGCATCTCTTCACTATTGAGAACTGTGGAGGCCCTCTGCCCCATCTCCGGCACACAGGAGTCAAGCTATTGAAAGTCGATATTGGAACTATAGAGACGGCGTTTGCTTTTATGCTTTGTTAGTGTCAATGTAAATTATTTTTCCAGTAAAAGTCGAGCCAATTTAAATTATAATGTCGCTGAAGATGCCTGAAAAGTGTTTAAGTTTAGACGCGGTTTAGTAACACCGTTTACATCTAACCAGGTGGGACCCCGCGTGGTGAAGCTGATCGGAGGCATGGTACTCAGCAAGCCGGCGGCCGACCGCGAGAACAGCATCCTGGCGATGTGGCACAAGATCGTGTTCACGTTACAGGAGTGTGCCTTACAGCAGCAGCCGTCGCAGGACCACGACTATGAAGGTACTTGTGCATTCGATGTTGATGTATCAGCTATATAACTGCCAAGTTTCATCAATATCTAGTCTGTGTGAACGTGTGTATGTTATTCTGATGTAGCGCAATTAAACTTTTGCATGAGTACATAATTATAGTTAGGAGTACGGAGAAAGGACTTAGGCTACATTCTGTAGTCCGTGCGGACGAAGTCGCGGGCAACAGCTGTTTTTGGTAAATGCATGCAGGTATACTTAGGACGAAAACTTGATGTCTGCGGTTTGCGGGGCGACGGCGGGAGCGGGCGCGGCTCGCTGCTCATTATCGCAGACATTCAGTTTTCGGCCTTACAGACTACAATCTGATAAATGAGACACTTGCAGAAGGTCACACTAGAACTTAATATTAGTGCCGCGATAACACAACGTTTTATTTTACCATTTTGTTACAGATCTGAATGTCGAGCACGCACAGTTGCTCGTATATCTGTTCCACTCACTGACTTTGATGCAAAAGAAGTCGGTACTGTTGATGACTTCTAATGCCATCATAAAGGTATCTCAAAACTCTTCAAATATATGACACAACAATAAGTGAATATAATACTATAAGTCTCAGTTTTGTAGTAGGTTTTAGGTGACTTTACCTGAGGACACTGTTGTTTTTTCTTTAGATTATGTGTAGAACCAAGTTTGATAGATGATCACTAAAGTGATAATGAAACTTTTTGATAACGATATAAGTTAAAAACGTCTGTCACATTACAGTATTTTTCTCATTATATTGATTAAATAGTAAGCTTATCTACTGATCAAACAATTTGACCTCAATCAATGTAATGTTAATATGTCAATTGTCTATCGTAGGTGGTAGAGACACTGGCCATAAGCGAGCGCAAGCGCGCCATGAGCCTGGCGCCGCACCAGCTCATGCTGACGACGCGGCTGATGCTGCTGCTGGAATACCTCATGCGGCACTTGTATGACGCGCCGCAGACTCTGCTGCAACAGGTATAATACTGGATTACGAGTATTTGTACAAAATATTGTGCGTTAAAAGCGCTGGACTCTGATGAAATTTTAAGGCAATCTCGATGACTTGAAGTTATCAATTTTTTCGATTACTAATACTAAATTGGAATCACGTCTATTCTGTAAAGCTGTGATTTTAAAATGGAAAGTTTTCACGGTAACGTTATTATTTCGCGAATGTTTCAAATATTGTATTTCAAAATATGCATCTCTTCTTTTATCTTGTAAGTTGTATTTTTTGTGTATGTGCAATAAATAATGAAAATAAGAATTATTGTGTGATCTTTCGATATAAATACAAATTAAAAATTTGTCGTCTAGTCTATTCTTACTCTCTATTCCACGTTCGATGTTAGATCGAGTGGAACCTAGTGACAGCGCCGGGGCTGACGCAGCCGCCCGCCGCCGCCGACGGCGCCAGGCCCGCCGACGCGCCGCTCAAGGCGCGCATCTACTGCGAGGTGCCGTACATCGAGCACGCCTACCGCCGCCTGTCGCAGGACGAGACGTCCATGCGGCCCAAGTTCTACGCGCTCACTAACGCCGTCGTCAACAATCAGGTGGGTAGTTGTGAAAAATGTTGATGCACATTTTTTTGATGCTACAGTTTTTTAGATGGAAAAGCACTCGATGGGTAGTTTTGAAATACTTGTTTTTATGTCCTTAATTTATTAGACGAACAGCACTTGATAAAGTCTTAATGAAGTCTAATGTTTTCTGTCAACATACCTGACACTAATTGGTTGGCTGTAAAAACCTAGTAGACAAGCCTACCAAACAGTATAGAGGATTTTGGAAGGCAACACTAGAGGTCTAACCTCATGTTCACAGAGAATTAGCTCTTGGTCAGTGATTGTGTCATGCTGCAGAAGGGGACATACAAACACAGAAAGTAAACCATGAAATCTTTTTGCCCACACAGGAAAACCCGAAGTTCGACGGCCTAGCCTGCAACTTTGTTCTGGGCACGCCACACAAGCTGAAATACCCGCTACTGCTGGACGCGATGTTGGCACTACTGAATTCTGCGTGCGTGTGTGATAACCCAGCTCAGTTGGCATCACCGTCGGCCTTGGCGGCTGCGCATTATTGCTTCCAGACCGCTTGGAGGTACGTGTCACCATTATTATAATGTTTGTTTTTGCTTTTGGGAACAGCTATTGGGAGATGCCGTCGCCTCTGCCGCTACACGCCGTCATTTGTAAACATGTCATTATGAGACCCGCGTCTATCTATAATCACGTCACTGCAGGCTGGTGATAAGCATGCCGCCAGCCACGCCGCACATGGACAAGCTGCAGTCAGGCGTGGCGGCGGAGATGCCGTCGCCTCTGCCGCTACACGCCGTCATTTGGGCGCCGCGAGCCGACAACAAGAAAGTATTTAACCCGTGGCTGAAGGACGCTCTTGTTAAGCAGGGAATGTATACTCAGGTATGTACATAGATAGGCGAGGTCTAATTTGAGCTTTGCTCTTGTGACAGTGTATATTGATAGTGTAAGTGTGCGTCGGCCTGGAACACGATGCGTCCCTTGCTTGTACACTTACCTACATAGATACAAAGTTGAGTATAGGCCGCGCGAACTGTATTTTTACTATAGTTTTGATTTCATATAACTTCATATTGGTGCGTGGAATTACTACATAATTCCCAATGGTAATTGAGGAGGATTTGTCATTTGATATTTTTAAGTTGTTTACCTTCTGTGACTTCTGTAACTTTTGTTATACCAGTGATTTATCGTAGCATTTTCTTAATTAAATTATCTTTCAGTACGCGGAGAACTTGTTGACCGGTGTAAGTACGTCGTGCGACAATTTCAAGTACGTGGCCTGGCTCTCGTCTGAGACGATCAAGCATTTGAAACAGAATATTACACGTAAGTGCAAATTTATTAAACCTTCTATTTGATTAACACCTTTCTAAATTATGTTAGAATCCGATAGCAGAAGCCCAAATAAACACGAAGATATCTATTAGTTTGTTTCCGAGTTTTCGTTAGATTATGGAACAGTAGTAATTTTTTAATGTAAATATGTGAAAGTTATCTTTCTGATATCTAATCAACTGTAAATTTATCAAGGTCCTTTTTCCCTATATAGCAAGCGGCCTGCCATCCTTGCTGGATGTGATATCGTGTGACTCGGCCCTAATCCGCCTGCGCGTGTATCTAGCCGAGTCGCCGACACCCAACGACATTCAGCAGTTCATACCCGATCTACTGGACCTGCTGGAGACTGTTGTGGAATGCTGCAGGTCAGTGCTCTTGCATAGTTGGTGCTACATACATATACACACGGCTGTGTTCTCGCAATGGGGTAGCAGTTGGTTTGGTGTTAGGTGAAATATTATATTATAAAATTATTAATAAAGAAATGGAAAAAATCTTCACCCGAGTGGAAATATTATAGCCATGAAGGGAGGTTGTGGATAAAGTAGAGAAGGAAAAGTATTTCTTAGAGTCTGCGTTTTTTATGTGACGTTGTGCATTATCTGGTCCTCTTGTATTATTATATTATTATGTATTTATCTCCTGTATCCTAGACTTGACTCTTCATAGCCAGTGTTACTAATCGTATATGTACAATGCTTTCCAATGTATACTGAGTATTTACTTTACATTGTTTGTTGGTTGTTAAAACTACATAATTTTTCCACAGGCTAAGCGCAAACATGGAGCTAGATACACTAATGGAAGTGTCAAACAATCCATCCGAGATGGCGGTGTCCCGAGTACGTCTCGCAGTGTGCGGCACAGTGGGCCCGGTGGGCAACGCTAGCGGCAGCACGCCGCCGCCAGCCCTGGGGGCGTGGCTTCGCTCGCACCTGCCCACCAATGCCGCCGCCGCTTTGGACAGGCTGGCCACGCCTCCTGCGATCACTTACGCTAATATGGTATGTGTAGATCTGTGCTTATTGCAGTTATCTGAGAAGAGTCAGATAGGACAATATGAGGTATCACTGGAGGTCGCATATTCATGGATTATTTAGTTGATAACAGCAATCAATTGATATATTTTTGTTAGCTGTTAGAAAATTTTGCGAAGTCGCAGGCCGCACAAAGATAGGCCGGAATTCGACGTCCAGTGGTGTAGATAGACGGTACTTGACGGTAAACATGTAGCCATATTATGATTCAGTTAAAGAGGTCATAAATATGTATAATTTTAACAAGTATGTGCAACATTAAAAACAGAATAACTTCTGGCAGTTTTGTTGCACATTCTTCTTACATCGACAAGAAATTAATAATACAATAAAATTTGTTACGTGAAATAAAAATTCAGTTATACCGTAAATTAGTTTTTGCTCTTCCTCACAACTAAGTCAGCATTATCTTTCAGTCGCTATTCGCATCGTCGATAATACCGTCAGAAACGGCAGTGCTAACCCTCGTGGGCGGACACTGCGAGCGCATGACCGGCGGCGGCAGGTACAGCATCAGCGAGTCCCTCATGATGCTGACGTTCTCCGCCGCCAAGCTGCTGGAGCTCGGCGCCGGCACCCTGGCTGACAAGCCTGAGCTCAGCAAGAGGACCCTTGACCTTATTGTACCGGCTATTGTGAGTGACCTGCCATATTTGAAGCTATTCTGTTTTTGAAAAACCTGTACTGGGTGGTTTATGGACTTCAAAACGTCCCTCTTATTACCTAATTTACAACAGCAAAACTGAAGCAGCGTGATAGCGAAAATTGCGTGTGTGTGCGTGCGCGCAACGAGCGCTCGGCGTCCTCCCGCGCCCCGCACCTCACCCCGCACAAACATTCTCAATTTTCGCTATCGCCTTGCTTCGGCTCTGCTACTGCAAGTTACATAATCAGGAGGCGGATATTCTGTTTTTGAAAAACCTGTACTGGATGCTTTATGGACTTCGAAACGTAATGTAACTAGTTTTTTGATATGTGGCATAGATTCAGAAACTATAACTATAAAAGTGAGTTCATTATTTACATTACACAACTGACACTATATAAATCTGGTAATCTTCTTTGCTTATTTATTTATAACTTATTTACAATATAATACCAGGCTGACGGGCGTCTAGAATTCTTAACGGAACCCCTCGGTGCGACGTTGCACGCTCTGGTACCAACTGTGTACAAAGCAGAACAACTGATCGACGAACATATACTGAAGACCACATATACTGTGCTAGTCGATCATCTGCAGCCCTCTACTGAGAAAATAATGAGGCATATGGTAAGCTATTTTGTAAATTTAAACTTGAATTTACCTAATTTGTTGATAGAAATGATATACCTATCTACTTCAACGTAACATGTTGCATGATACCCATCTACTTTAACGAGACACGTGTGCTTCTAGGTTTGCTTTGACATCACGCATTTTGTACACACGCATGACGCCTAATTATACAGGATGTTTTTTTGTGGCCACCTTTAACGAAGGGTACGTATTCTATACATGAAATAAAGTAAGTTTATGCCAAAAAAAATGCTGGGAAAAAAATTTTTTTTTTGATTTTTTTTTTAAATTCCTTGATCGTGCGAAATTTATAGTGTCTAGTGTTTATGTTAGTTTTTTTATAGACAGATATTAATTATTTTTTGTGAAAAATCCTGCTACGCGCGTCTATGTGCATTTATGCAGAAAAACGCAGTCTATTTACTCAACTTTGGACCCTAATATTTTGGAAACCAGACACTTCCCAGGTATGCTTCCATGGAGAAAAATGATCGTGATGATGAGGAGATTCCGTAGTTTTCGGGAACGTTGACGACCAAAAATCACCCTGTATATTGGCAAGATGACTGACAGAGGCATAGTCAAAGGCTAAAAGATAACTACAACACAATGTCTATGCAAATCTAGAATTCACTAACTGTAAGCAAATAGAAATTGTTTAATTTTCACTTTTTAGGTCAAATATTGGGAGAAAATTCTAGACCGTCCCGCCGGAAAGTTGGCTTATGAATCAGTGTTCAGTGAAAACTCTGAATATTGTCTTGGAAAGATACTGCTGTCGGCGCCTAACGCTAGAACGCAGTATTCTGAACGCGTCGTCAAGTAAGTATTGCGTTTTATGGTTAGACTACATGTATAGAGCTTTTACTGGCGTCTTGTCACATCTTGAATCATCTTCTAAAAGATGGCGCTAAACGTCTAATTTATTAGTGTAAAATCTAAAAATTCCTTGACTACCTTACCTAGTAATACTAAAATTCATAACAACAATTTTGTACAGGCTATTCATCAAGATATTCGCCGGCTGTGAAAACTCGGAGTTTAGTAGCTCGCTATGTATATCCGTTTGCAAGTTTATTGGAGTAGCGTCGCCAAAGCAACTGTCTACTTTCATCGCACACGTGTGCTTGGGACCGCCTGGTAAGTGTCGATTTTATGGGTTAACCCAGATAAGCCTGAAACTAACTATTATCCTACTGTCCTATATATAGTACGCTAGTATTTGTAACAAGTTATACGTAATTTATTTATATTATTTTGCTAGAATATTTATTTGGTACAAAAGTTAAGGTTATCAACTAGATATTAACACAGAAAAAAACAACTCACGAGTAAAATATAACTTTTTATACATACCTGTCATTTGCCATGTCTGCAACGCACTTTTATTACACACTTATAAGGTAAAATATAAGGTAAAAACTGTTAAAATAACTGTCTTTTTATTTTTTCTAATAAAGCTGACACGTTTCTTACTGCAAATCATAAGACTAAATAATCTTAGATAAAGAGGGTATTCTGATATTTTTTTTATTTCTACTGTCCTAAATATAGGACAGTAGGCTTATCTGGGTTAAGTCTTTGCATTTGCTAACTTTGAAACTTATTTCAAGTCATGGCATGGTGGGATGAGGATAATAATATGAACTGGAAGATATGTAGTGTCCGGCGCCATGTGATAGGTATTTTGAGTCATCATGACATCTGTGTTATTCATAACTTTTTGAAAAGTGACCAACGACTTGCGATTGCTTAATATTGACGTAAAAGAGTGAGATATATTAGTAGGAATGTTTAAAGAAAAGGCCTTAGACTTTTGTCACGGGCATTCTCATCGCAGCATTTATTTGAAGTATTTTTTTTTTTTAATTTATTTCAGATTTTTTAAAAGAATTACAATTAGGTTCAGGGTGCCATTAAACCTTCATTCATTCATTTATCATCATTCAATCCTAATATTGACCTTAACATCCTAAGCTTATCCGCACGTTAGATATTGAAGTTGTGTCCTGTCTTATACAGTTCCATACTTTACGTCTTGGTAGTACGTGCACATCTACGCATACGCATCCGTTCTGCTTGAGGTTTAATCCTGACATACTATTCTAGCGTCGTCCCCGTCGGGCGGCACCGGTAACGGCACGCCGACGGAGCCGGAGCTGGCCACGCCCACCGCCGCCGCCGAGCCGGCCGGCGCGCCGTCGCTGGCGCTGCGTAACGCGCTGCGCACCGTGTTCCGCTCCGAGCCGGACGCCCGCAGCGACCTGCCCGTGTTCGACACCCCGTGAGTCATGTGCCGTAGTGTCCGTGTGGCCGTGACACCGCCGCCGCCGAGCCGGTCAATATATTGCCGATGCAGTGTCACGATGTTAAACGGCATACCTACTACGAGTCAGAGGCCACGCTAACCGCCCTGTCGGCTTTGCATTATTCATTCAGTGCCCGAGCCAGTTGCCAGACGACAATAACCTAGCTATCATCGCCTGTAGTATAAGCCTCGCGTGTTCCTGCGAGCGTTACTGCATATATTTTATATTTTCTTCAATTATGTAATTTTATGTACTTTTTACAGCTCACCAGCTCCTAGAGCTCAATCGGATACTGCACAGCAATCTGGAAATTCAGGTAGATATTGAACACTATTATTTCTCTACATACCTGACAAGTCCCACTGTCACTAAACGTTAAAAGACAACTATGCGACCGATTTAAGAGACCTTTAAAATTGGTGGATTAAAACCAAAGGTCATGCGTGACTACATATTTCGAAAGTACGACCCCAGGTTATACAATATTCGCGTTGAAATGTCAAATTCGCTTAAGATTGCTGTTACGTAATAGAATTTCACAAGCAATCGGCGAATTTTTATACTTCGCTATCGTATTGCTTTTCGATCGGGGTTCGATCGAAAGTTACAAAATAAGGGGGCTCCATAAAAGGTTGCGTCCACTGTACAGTTTAAACAAAATGGAGGTGTTCCATAAACATGCATTGTTACAGAAACGTGCAGCTGGTCGGACGGCAGCAAGGAGGCGGCGGCGGTTGCAACCGACGGACACGCGCCCGCCTCGGACTCGACCGACGACAACGCGGCGCTGCTGTCCGCGCTCTGCAAACATGTCGTGTCGCATTGGTAAGTTAATGCACTGGATTGAGTCTGCTGGTTTTGTTTGGGTGTGGTTTGTAATAGCTAGCACTCATGCTCATTACTAGACTTGTAACTGTTGGTTATATATTGTTTTAAATTAAACTTGAGTACGATATTATATATGGTGCAGGCATTTCGTGATACGTGACATGCTTATAGTACACGTGTCTACGGGGTTTGTTAGCGCCAAATGGCTGCCAAATCGCGATGTCAATCTATGTTAAGCCTCAAAGTGTCATACTTTGTTTTTCATGAGTTGTATATTTGCTTATTCATAAAAATACATAAAACCGAGAGTTCGCGAATAAATATTTAAATAATCGAGAGTTACCGAGTAATAAACTGTAAACTGTGATTTTCTTTCGAAAAGAATAGTGAAAAACCAAAAACCCAAATGTGTGAAAAAAATTGGGTGTCGCATAAAAAAAAAAGATTTCAACTGTTTTGGCGGACCGTATTCTACGCCTAAGCAACATAACATGTTTCCTCAGCGGCCCCGAGGTGACGGAGTGCCTGGTGTCGACGCTGATCGGCGTGTGCGGCGACAGTGCGGGCTCGCCGCTGGTGGTGCGCGAGCTGTGCCGCCTGGCCAGCGCGCACGGCGGCTCGCTGCACCAGCTGGTGTTCACCGCCGTCGTCGGCTGGCTGTCTACCAGGTCAGTGTCGATTGTTTAGTCGTCACACAGAACTCTGTGCGGCTGTAAAGTTTATGGGGCACTCGTAATAGTACGTATACACAGGTGCCATTTTAGTATGGAGCAAAAATCATGCATATTCCCTACTAGTGGACGCCCGCGACTCCGTCCGCGTGGACTACAGAAAAAACCAAAATGTCGAAATTATCCGGGATTAAAACATTTTCCCGGGATAAAAAGTAGCCTATATGTTAAGTGGGACCTGTCACAATATATTCCTGAAAACTGCATCGAAATCGGTTCAGCCGTTTCTGAGATTAGCGTGCACAAAGAGCGATCCGTTACAGATTTATTACCTATATATGTATAGATATAGATAGATTGGGCGGGACTACGCGTGACATGGCTTACTTTACAGCCGCATAGATACGCCCCGATTGTTGTACGCCGGTTTCAGGTCAACTTCTGCCGGTAAACAGGTACAGAGCGCATTACGCATCTATCGCGTTACGGTCCATGCTAAAGGTGCGCAATGGGCGCGTAGGACTATGAAGGGGCGGAAATATCCATGCCCTCATAATACCTAGTGTATGGCTAATTATAACTGACTTTAGTCGATAATGTGCCTTCCGCGCTTGCCACTGTCGTCCCAGAATTTAACATATGATACAAATATGATAAATATGATATTTAACAAATAAAAAATATGATATCTAGAGAATGATATGAAAGATTATAAACGTTATTATTAAAATCTCCATTTAATTTCCATTAGCGTGGAGAACCTCAGTAACCCTGAAGTACTGGAGAAGTTAGAAGAGGGTCAAGTGGAGAGCTCTCTGGCGCCGCAGCTGGAGTCCGCTTGCGTTCTCCTCTCGTACGTGGGGGACGCCTTGCATTCCATCACCACTCCACAGGCCAATGGTAAGAGACGTTGTTACATTCATTTTGATCATCATCATTCTCGTTTTGATCACCGTCATCATTTCGATCCTTATTACTATCGTTATACTCATCTGTTATGATGATGATAGCAATTTAAGGCTCTACCTGCGCCAAAACCTACCAACTTTTATATGATGAATAGCCAAAACGTGATTTGTAACATGTAAGTTGAGTCGAAACATTTAAGTGGTATCTCTGCCTACTAATACCTAAATATGTGCGATGATAGGTTCACCATTTATTTACCAAGTGGGACATAATATAAGGCAACAAGTAAAAAGTGGGTGTATGTATAATTTGCACACCTCTGCTCACTTTTGCCTTACTCATAAGTGGGGTGATGTATGAAAACAATATTGACGCCAGTTTTCTAGCGCTAATCGAAAACCCCTTTTATAAAGATTAAAACAGTACATTCAAATGATGTTTTCAGCTGTGGTGCGACCGCTAAGCCCTACTTGGGAATCTCCGTCCGATCTCGGATTTGATTTTGACTACACCGACGAGCAACAGGACGACGACGATACTAGTGCTGATGACTCTGTAAGATTCCTTTTTCTAAAATCTTGTATACTTATTAATATTTTTATAGCATGGCAATCTTCTTTGTAATTTGAAAAGTAGATAAACATCTCATACATTGGCTGTGGACCGTCTTGGTTTCTTGGTTCTGTGTCAATTCGAATGAATGATACTCGTAAGCTTTCTGCTTACATTCGATTTTTTATATCAGGATGAAGACGCGATGCTGCAATACAAGCTATGCACATTCACGGTGACCCAGCGCGAGTTCATGAACCAGCACTGGTACCACTGCCACACGTGCAAGATGGTGGACGGCGTGGGTGTGTGCACGGTTTGTGCCAGGGTCTGCCACCGTGGTCACGACGTCTCATACGCCAAGTTCGGCAACTTCTTCTGCGATTGCGGAGCTAAGATGGATTCTAGGTGAGTATTTTTTTGCTATTGATCATTTCGAGTATATGATCTTGCATCAAAAAGTAATGTAACCAATGATAGGTGCATTCTCTCTATATGACTGTTCTGTTTTCTCGTACTCATTGCCTCTCACTCACTCCATTCTACTTATAATGTATCCATATCGCATTTATTATTGTTATATAATCTTAAAATATTTCTACCAGCTGCCAGGCGCTGGTGAAGCGTGCCGCCAGTGGCGCCACCACAGCCGCCGCAGGAAGCAGCGGAACTACAAGCAGCGGCGCCGCCGAAAGTGAAACGCCCGCGCCGGCTGTGCGGCGCCGCGCGTCCAGCCCGAGTGTGTGCGCCGAGCCGCCCGAGCAGGCCGCGCCCAACGCGCGCTCGCTGCGGATACAAGGCGAGTGCATACAGCAAGCCTCCCGCCCGGCCGAGCGGCGCCGCGCGTCCAGCCCGAGTGTGTGCGCCGAGCCGCCCGAGCAGGCTGCGCCCAGCGCGCGCTCGCTGCGGATACAAGGCGAGTGCATACAGCAAGCCTCCCGCCCGGCCGAGCGGCGCCGCGCGTCCAGCCCGAGTGTGTGCGCCGAGCCGCCCGAGCAGGCTGCGCAGCGGAGCCATCTATCGGATGCAGGAGAGAACCACAATCGAATGCGAAATCCTAGAACGCGATATCGAAGTTTCTCACAATGATTGGAATATATACATGGGCAGAACAACAACTAGCGGCCCGGTGGGGCCGGAAGCGTTTCCCTTTTCACCAACCCCACACTGGTGACCCCTGTGAACTGGACATACGCAACCGCAAATGCAGCGGGCCTCCCGCCCATGACATGATGTAGAGCCACCAGTTGATGCTAAGCCACTATATTAACCACTCTTTGGTCTCCGTTTCACGAGCCATTGCTGACCAGCCTTGGGGCCATCCAAAGCCCCACTGTACACAAGAGAGGCAGCCCCTTCTGGGTGCTGTTGGTCCGAGGGGGCTCTAAGGTCTTCTACTGACCTATCCGCGCCACATTCCGGTCACTAACCCGGCTTCTTCGCACTAATACGTACAAGGGGTGGAGCCCCAACCTAACCTTTTAACTAAACCTAATTTAACCTAACCTTGCGTATCACCCACGCAGGTTGCCGCTCGTTCCTGTCTTCCTACCCCGGCTGGGCCGGCGTGGCGGAGAGCGCACAGCGCCTGCTGCAGCTCCTGGCGGGTCCCGTGCAGGCGGCGTGCGAGCGGGCCGCGCCCGTCGGGGCACACCTGCGCGCGCAGCGAGCGCTGGCGCAGCTGCATCTGGGCGAGAAGCCGTTCACGCACACCGACAACCTGATGCTGCCTACTCTTGGTGAGTTTGCTGTGATGGCGGCTGAGTATAAAGCTGTGTGATGTTGCGACAAAAGTTGATTTGTATTTATTTATGTATATGCCAAAGTTCAGATCTGTTTACCTGTTGTGCTTTAAGTAACATTATCGTCGTTTTCAACAGGTTCGCAAGAAGGCGCATTCGAGAACGTTCGCATGTCGTACACCGGCGAGAACGGACAAACGATCCGGCAGCTGATGACGGCGCACAAGCTGCGGCGCGTGGCCATGTGCTGCCTCGCCTCGCCGCACGGTCGCCGCCAGCACCTGGCCGTGTCGCACGAGAAAGGTACATACATATATACACCTTCGTAACGGCGACTCTATAAATGGCAGACAGTACGTTTATTCAGTTGAGCACAGGTGAAGAATGTAGTCGATGGGGCACTTAACAAGGCTAACCTCGCAGCCGCAAACAGGCTAATTCAAAGATCAACAAATCATAAATTAGTTTACTATACGCAGGAAAAATCACGGTTCTCCAACTGTCAGCGCTGCTTAAACAGGCAGACTCGTCGAAGCACAAGTTGACGTTGACTCGTTTATCGTCAGCCCCTATACCGTTTACCGTGATCAGTTTGAGCGGCAACCAGTGCAATGAGGACCTATTGGCCGTGTGCGGCTTGAAGGAGTGTCACGTGCTTACCTTTAGCAGTGCTGGTAAGTTTTATAATAATTATGTACTTTGTAATTTTTCCTTAGCTCTCATAAACGGTACATTTATGTATTGGTTTTATTATAATACTAGGGAGGTGTATTGCCCTTTTACGTGGATACAGTCGTGGGGGCCATAAAAAGTGTTGTTTTTAGACTTAATTATGCAATTTTTAAAATTTTTCGTTCTTCTATGCTGCTCTGGAAGTGAAAAAAAAAAACGTATAATACTACAGCTTCTTCCCGGGCATACTGTACAACTCAGTAGAGGGATAAGAGGGTCTTGGTGTTTTGTAGGCGATGGGCTGACCACACTCACTACTAACCGAACTTGTACATCTGAACTATACCCTCAAAATCGGTCAGAAGTGGCACCATGTGGTTCTATCGGTCCTTGGTGCTCTGCCTACCCCGTAAAGGATAAAGGATTTTATGTATATGTTTTATATATGTTACACGTATCTTGTACATGTATCTTGATCTGACAATATCTAACATTTATTTGATAAAACATACAGTTTATATATGGTCGTATTGACTGAGGATTTCAGCTGACGCATGCTGTTGCTTACAAACGTTCATCCCATATTGTCAATACGACAGACTGGCGACCTGATTTACAGACACGTAACAATTACTAATTGGTTTCGTTATTTCATGAATGAGAATATTGTTAGAGTAGCACTTTATAATATCTGTATATGAATTGGTCGTAGCGGTGATAGCCCAGTGGTTAAGACGTGCACCTTCCAAGCGGGAGGCGTGAGTTCGATCCCAGTCGCGGCCCTGTACCAATGAATTTATTTAATGTACAGATTTTAATGTAAAATTGTCACTCGTGCCTCGGAAAGCACGTAAAAACCGTTGGTCCTGCGCGTGATCTCTCTCCGGTCGTGTCGGCTTTCCGTCCCATCGGACTATGAGAGTAACGGAATAGAGAGTGCATCTGTGTTTGCGCACACACTTGTGCACTATAATATCTCCTGCGTACCTGGCCAATCTCCGTAGAGGTTGGTCGCCTTGGCCGAAATACCGTCGGAGATTATCATCATCATCATCATATGAATCGGTCTGATTCTACCTATACACCATTATAAAAATGATTATGTAGGTGTTATATCTTCATGGATTTTGTAGGCTGATTTCTAATATTTTTTTATTCAAAAATATAAACAGGTTTCTGATATTTCTTATGTAGGCTCAGTTTAGTATTGCATCTTTATTTTAGTGGTTTATTACAGGTGCCGTAGTCGATCATTTCGTAATCAACACTGGATTGGACTCAAACAACTATATCATAAAGGCAATATGGCTGCCGAACTCACAAACTCAGCTGGCCCTAGTTACATCCGACTTTGTCAAGATCTTCGACCTGAGCAAGGATTTGAACAATCCTTTACATCATTTCTTGGTGCCTAGTGGAAAGGTATGATATCATGCGCAGATGATCTGAACTACCATTTGAAAAATGGATATGATATTTTTAGGTTTCTTTACTTAATTATTATTCAGGTAGAGTAAACATCATTGCAGGTCCGCGACGTGACGTTCATGAGCCAGGAGGACGTGATGCACATGCTGTGCATGAGCTCGGCGGGGCACATCTACTGGCAGCCGCTGAGCGAGGAGGCGCGAGCCGCGCTCGGCACCTTCTACGTCACCAACACGCTGGAGGTGCTGCATCCGGAGATACAGGTGTGTTTGTACTTCTTGTGTTGGTTTTTTATTTGTTTTATCAGTGACGTGTGTTTTATTATCATACGTATACACACCGCTGTGTTAGCGAAATGGGGTAGCTAGAACGGCACGATCATGAAGGTGATTGATATCATGGAGCCACGTTTAGTATAGTGGCTTATTATCATCATTACGTTTTATTTTCAGCTGAGTATATTTCTTAGCTAATTCTTCCTTTCTCAACTATGAAGAAGCCTGTTTTAAGGTTATAAGTAGACCAAATATAAACATGGCAATCTACAGATTCTTGGGTTATGTGACGAAGGGTATAGACAGTGGGATACCTGTATGTGCTTGTTTATGGACTTGACTAAGGCATTTGATTACGTTGACCATTCCATATTAGTTAAAAAACTGAATGCATACGGTGTGCGCGGTAGCGTCCTTAACCTTATTGAATCTTACTTGGTAAATAGACTCCAACTAACAGAAGTGACAAGATTGTGTATGAAAACGAAAACTGAGGTAAAATACCGTTCTAATTTTAGACGGGTTCTCTATGGGGTACCACAAGGAAGCGTATTGGGGCCTCTACTTTTTTTGACTTACATTAACGACTTCCCTGGTACGAGTATAACGAGTCACCCGACATCCTTATTTGCTGATGACAGTACTGTGATATTCTTAGGTAATGACATAAATAATTTTGAAAATGATATAAATAGTACTCTCAAGGACATAGTAAACTGGATGACTGCAAATAATTTAAAAACAAATATTGACAAAACACAAATTATGACATTTTATAATAGAAAATCATTATGTAATAAACTTGACATAAAATATAATGGTACTAAAATCAATGACATAAAATTGACTAAATTCTTAGGCCTACACATAGATAATAATTTAAACTGGAAAGCACATGTGGAAAAGGTTACCTCTAGGGTTAATTCATTCTCTTATGCGCTACGCTTACTTTCGAAAGTGGTAAACCAACCACTGTACTTATGGCCTATCATGCACATGCTGCCTCTTGTCTGAGGTATGGTATAATCTTTTGGGGTAACTCGACCCATAAAGATATGGCGTTCAAAGCGCAGAAGAGATGCATTAGAGCTATTGTCAATATTAAGCAAACTGAGAGTTGTCAGCCACACTTTAAAAGATTGAAAATATTAACTGTTCCATGCATGTACATATATGACATTGCTCTATATGTTAAAGTTAATATTGATCAATTTGAAAAACTGAGGGCAAAACGTAACGATTGCAAAATTTGTATGCCATTATGCAAAACTGTTTTCTATAATTACTATTTTATTTTATTATTAATGTGACATTTATTACTACTAGAATTTAAAAAAAAAGCCTATATGCTAGAGTATCTGTATTGTATGTGATGCTAGCTAGATTTATAACATTAACCAATTAATAACTTTTAGCTTTATCTATTAAACTTTATCTTTGTGTAACTAACATAACTAACATTTGCATGCCAATGACTGGGAAATATGCAGGAGCAAATTTTTCTATTACACATCACCATTATGTACCCATATTTATGCAAATAAATGATCTGAATCTGAATCTGAAATTGTACGTCTCCTCAACACCGTTTGCTTTTACAAATAGATTTTTCGCCTATATGGGACCCTTGTTATACAATAGAATAAATAAAGTTTATTAGATATATAACCTCAATTACTTTGATTGTAAGAAATAAGTTTACAAGTGTCTGCAAAAGCTATCCTATGACGAAACCGAGAACTTGCTTACGGTAGATAAATAGTAAATACATAGTTTTAATTTATTTTTGTAATGTAAAAAAATAGTTATATAGTATATCTAAATGTAAGATTAAAATCTCTAAGGCAACTAGCCCAGCCCAACCCAGTTGCGTATTCAAGTGCATATGATTAACTATCACTCATTTTGTTGCTTGAATGTAGTTTTATCTATGAATATTTCTTGAGATCCATACAATTTTAATGAACACAATTATTTTCTCGTAGGATGTTGCCGGTCAAGTCGGAGGTGGCGGTGTGTCTATTTATTATTCACATACACTGAAGATGCTGTTCTTCTCGTATGGACTTGGCAAGAGCTTCTTGGCTCCATTAAACACGGTCGAAGAGAGTCTTAATGGTAAGTTGTTCCTATATAAATTCAGATTCATTCATTGCATGTCACAGGTTAGATAGATGTTACATATATAGAATAGGTTCATATGACAGACTAAAGTAACTGACATCCATAACATCTTGGCAGGAACCGCCATGATAACGCTGTCAGCATCGTGGAACCAGAAGGAAGGCGGGCGCGGCGGCGGCAAGCAGGCGGGCGCGCAGTCACTGTGCCAGTGGGCGGAGGTGGGCGGACACCCGGGGCTCGTCACCGCCGTCATGCAGGCCACCAGCAACCCCGTCGTGCTCATGCTGTACCCCAACAACGTCTTCGTGCAGGAGATCAAGGTATGTACTAGGTTTGGTGAGGTCAGTCTTTAGAGATTGCTTCGAGTGCAAATGGCTGGAGCTAACTTGCAGGCCACCAGCAACCCCGTCGTGCGGACGCTGTACGGTTTTGATTTACACCTGAGTTGGAATATCACTCGTCATTTACATACTATCTTTAGAGCCTACTCACTGCCGATCATAGCCGCGGCCGATCATGAAGGCTGGAAGCCCTTAGGGGCTTTGCTTGTGATAATCTAGGTGTTACTCGTCAATACGTATGAGTTCTTACGTATTGTCACGCATTATATTATAACCCAGGTGGTGCCAGCCAAGGCGAAGATAACTGACATGGTAGCAGTGCGTCACTGGTGCGGCGGCGGCGGCGAACAGAAGTCGACCCTCATCCTGCTCTGTGAGGACGGAAGCCTGCGCATGTACGCTGCAAGCCAAGAGCACACCGGCTACTGGCTGTCCCCGCTCATACAGCCCACGCATGCGCCCCGACGCAAGCCGAAGATGCTGACGCATCATGCTAAGGGGAAGCAGCAGCAGGTCAGTAACCGATAGGAACAGCATAAACGTTTTTACGTGCAGTAACGCAAGCAAATTATAGAAGATATGACAGTGTGACGATAGCGTTACGTACTATCGAGAGGTTCGAGCTTGCACTACTGTAACTGATTAACTTCTTTTTTTTTTTTTTAAGTCGGTTAAAAAATTTGGTGAAGGACTTATGGATCCTAGAGTTTTAAAGTAATATTAGACGGTGCTAGAATTTGATGAATTTTATTTGTGCTCTGATTTAAAAGTAATATAAGTGTGAGAGGGGAGGGATTATATCATTTAAGTATTTCTTTTGTAAATAAACATATCTATTTCTTTTTGTGTACAGTACAAATAGGTGTTGTATGCTAGCAATTTTGAAATACATATTCATTCAATTTAATTTAATCTAACAGGCTGTGATAAAGACCAACGCAAGCGGTACAGTGCAGTTCCCTATAGACTTCTTCGAACACTGTGTCGCCATGACAGACATAGAGTTCGGTGGCAACGATCTGCTACAAGTTTATAACACTGCGCAGATCAAATATCGGCTGCATACTACCGGTAAGAAATCTCATTTTTTAATGTTTTGTTATTATTAATAGTTGTTTCTATAATGGTTTATTAAACACATTTGATTATTTTCAGGATTGTACGTAGTATCTACGAAGATGACCCGTTTCTCCATGGACATTGTCAATTCCGACCCGACTATGGTGATATGCGGCATTCGAGTCCTGCTCGGCAGTCAGGACGTGGCTAGAACACCGTCGTATATTGAGGTAGGATTAATACGTTGTATGAGTGTCTCTTTGATTTTAGGTACTTTTGTCTGTTTTACAAATCTCATAAAACCATTTTCTATTATAATGTATAACAATGTTAATACTAGTTTTTCTTCTTAGGTCCACGGAAGAACCATACAAACAGTAGTAGTCCGTAACCGCTGGTTTGACATCCCACTGACTCGAGAAGAAACTCTCCAGTCTGACAAGAAGCTGACCGTATACTTTGGACCTTCACAGGACCCTGATGGAGTTACCATGATTGACTCAGTGAAGGTATTTTATAGTCATCGAAAGTTTCTTTACGTGTAGTTTAGGTACTAGCATATAGGCATGTCATGGAAAAAACTATAAGATATGCGGCTGTGAATGTAGCCTACGAAGCGTCGTTTGAACCAATTGGCTTGGCATTTGCCTGGTGCCTTTCACCCTTACAACTTGGAAGCTATTTTCTATTATTTGATTATTTGACTTCTTTGTCTCTTACATGGAGTGTGTTTCTATTAAGATAAGTAATAAAAGTATTGATTATAATCATAATGATTTCGTCTCAGGTATATGGCAAGAATAAGGAACATTTCGGATGGCCGGAAGAGAACGAGGATCCGTCCGTTTGTGCCTCCTCGAGCAAGGTACCTCAGGTATTTTATCTATTTGTGTTTTTGTTTTGTCTTTATAGTTTAGTTTTGTGCATGCTTAGGTTTAAACTTATTCTGTCCTATTACACAGCCAGTGAGGACCTAAAATTTTTGTTGTTGTCTTTTTAACGCGGCAAATCTGAGCAGTTGTTTTACTACAGAATCATATAAAGAATGCTGTCCTCGTCTGTTCATCACATAGCGGGGCAGCGAACTGTATATAAATCTTGGCTAATGCGTATCCAATAATCGGGCTGCCATCGTCCTTCTATCGCTGCTCAGTTAAAGAAAAAAGATGAAAAAAAAATTTTTTTTCTTAAAACATGGTGCATTGAAGTTATTAATACTACGTGTGCAGTGACGTGATAAACCACTTGCCAATAGTAACACACCTTGAGCGAGTAATGTACACTGTAGCCCTTGAGGCTGCTTGTAGACGTGAACGGATGACGGACCGCCAAAAAACGGAAACCCTCGTATACTTATAAAACTTATATAGTGGTGCTGCATCCGTCATAAGTTGTTAGACGGTCCGTTTAAAAACTACACACTACCGTTAATCCGTCAAAAACACATTCCGTTGTCCGTTCACGTATATAAGCAGCCTGATGAGAATCACCCACAGGGCTATCCAATTCGCCGCGACAGCGAATTGAGAGGCCTCACCCTCTCAATTCGCTGTCGCGGCGCTTCGGTCTCGCTACTGTCGAGGTTGGCGGTATTTGACGATCCTGGACATTCCGCAGGAGGCGTCCGGCGCGGGCGGCGTCAGCAAGCCGAGCCCGCTGGAGCGGCTGGCGTGCGGCGCGCTGGAGGCGCTGGAGCTGAGCGCTCTGGCGGGAGTGGGCGCGGCGAGCGCCGGCGCAGACACCGCGCGCCGTCTGCTGTGCGCGCCCGCCTCGCCCGCACTGGCGGCGCGCGCGCAAGGCCTGCTGCGCGCGCTGCATCCGCACGACTACCACCAGCATAAGGCACGGCCTACTGCGTAGTTAGATAAAGCTTCTTTCTTGATGGTACTTTATTACCTAGAGATCTGTCGTCAGCTTACTAATTATGTATGTAGACTTGTCCCTCCTCGCCAGAATATATAGGTTATATATATTTCGTATAATTCCAGGATCAAGCAATAATGAAGTACGTGATCGAGAGCCTACGCGAGCTGCGCGACACGGCCGACGCGCGCAACATCGACCCCGAGGCGTTCCTCCGCCTGGCGCTGCTGGCGCGCGGTGTGGCCGTGCAGCGCCCCGCGCACCTGGTGCGCCACGCGGGGCCCGCGCCGCCCGCGCCCCCCAACGGTACTGCTAATGCTCGATCACAATGGTTCTTGCTTGGCCGAAGTCAATTATTGCACTCATGACATTGTTTGACCCACTGTGTGACACAAATTTATCTCTAAACATATTTAACTACCGCCGACTATCTATTGCCGCCGACGCCTAGGCATTGAACTGACGTCGGCATGCTTATAAATTATGCCGGCAATGTGTTAATCGTTTTGTATGGATGAAATATTTGTCTGATATCGCGGAACGATGAACGAGCAACTTGTTATGTTAAACATAATCGTGATGGCTTCCCTATTTTGCGGACATAGCCATGTGATGTATGTGTATGTAATGTGCACCTGTTTGCAGGCGACTGGTCGGTGTACTGGCGCTACGAGGCGCGCGGCACGCCGGGCTCGGAGCACGTGGTGTCGCTGCTGGCGTGCGTGCTGTGGCGGCTGAGCGCGTGCGGCGGCGGCGGCGTGCTGGCGCCCGGCCTGCGCCACGCCGACACCGCGCTGCACGCGCTGGCCGACGTCGTGCACGCGCAGCAGCTGACGGCCGATCCGGACCAGGTCAGTGCCGCTGGCTTCTTGCCGGTTCATCAGGTCAATGACCATAGCAGCTTTGAAGAGGTCATGAACCGAACAGCTGACTGCGGAGACTGATGAGTCAATGACTCTAGCAGCTGACAGCTGAGTGCGACTAGATCAGTGACCCGAGCAACTGAAAAGGGATCAATGAACCTAGCAGCTGACTGTTAAACCTGTAGGCTGATCACATGATTTTTCTCTCAAAATTCTTACTTAGTTCTGTTTCTTATACTTTAGGTTGACTTCGGAAATCAAGTCTACCTATCCCTGCTCCTGGCTGAAGATCAGAACATTAGTTTCGGCGCCAAAGCGGCGTTGATGAGGGTCCTCAGGCCCAAGGTTAAGAGGCGACGAGTCTTCATACCGTCTCCACCCAACACACCAGGTAAAAATTGAAATAACGCAAGCTGTCGCGTTGCTTCCGGTTTTGCCTTCACAACAGTTTTAAAATTAATCTATTCAATGTAATAGGATGCACAGGAGCCGGTTCATCCGTAACCACAGCACAACCAGCCAGTTCAGTAACCGAAGCTCAGGTCTCGGAATCCGACCTCAGCGCCAACCGAGACGATAGGAATGAGGACCACCAGTACATGGATGTGGATGACTCGCTCGAGCCGATTGTGTTGTTGGAGCCTGATGGCGGTGAGGGCTTAGTTAGATAATGTAGATTAGTATGCTATAAATATTACAATGTGCATGATGATTTAGCTAAATATCTATCTAAGGTTTGCTAACTTTTTGTTCCGCGATGTACATAATGTGACCTGGTTACTACCAATAGAAGTATGTGCAGGTTTGCATATCAAATGGCTGTAAAGTTTTGATGCACGACTGTGTAAACTGGGTGTAAACAAACCTGGCCTTACGCGAACTTGTCCAAACTTGATTGTCAGTATGGGAAACAAGTCAAAGAAAGCCGCGATTGTCTGTTAGCAATTCTAACGCATGCGTGTAAAGGGCAAATGAATATTGATAAAATCAGGACAAGCGTGTACGTAGTAGCATTCGATATAAACAGCAACAGTGTCCCCAGGCCTGGAAGCCCTGCTGGACATGGGAGCTGAGGCCGACGACGAGACGATGGTGGAGCTGGCCATAGCGCTGTCGCTGCAGGAGCAGCCGCCCGCGCCCTCCGCGCCGCCGCCGCCCGCGCCGCACTCTCCGCCCGGGTAAGGACACCCCCCGCCCTCCTCACACCGCCGACAGACGATGGTGGAGCTGGCCATAGCGCTGTCGCTGCAGGAGCAGCCGCCCGCGCCCTCCGCGCCGCACTCTCCGTCCGGGTAAGGACACCCCCCGCCCTCCTCACACCGCCGACAGACGATGGTGGAGCTGGCCATAGCGCTGTCGCTGCAGGAGCAGACGCCCGCGCCCTCCGCGCCGCCGCCGCCCGCGCCGCACTCTCCGTCCGGGTAAGGACACCCCCCGCCCTCCTCACACCGCCGACAGACGATGGTGGAGCTGGCCATAGCGCTGTCGCTGCAGGAGCAGCCGCCCGCGCCCTCCGCGCCGCCGCCGCCCGCGCCGCACTCTCCGTCCGGGTAAGGACACCCCCCGCCCTCCTCACACCGCCGACAGACGATGGTGGAGCTGGCCATAGCGCTGTCGCTGCAGGAGCAGACGCCCGCGCCCTCCGCGCCGCCGCCGCCCGCGCCGCACTCTCCGCCCGGGTAAGGACACCCCCCGCCCTCCTCACACCGCCGTCAGACGATGGTGGAGCTAGCCATATCGCTGTCGCTGCAGTCGCAATAATCAACATTTGATCTAAAACTAATCTAATGTGAAGGATAATTTTATAAACACATAAAAATAATGTTGTTTTTGTCATTATTCAATTTACTCGTTATATGGGTAAGTTGGTACTCAGTTCCCACATTAATATACTAGAATTTGCCACTTAGTTATACCCGAGGAGGGTTAGCGTCTGGCAGGCAGATGGCCGTAAGACAACCGCCAGTATAACGCCAAATCCTTGGCAATTCGGTTTCTAAAACCATATTGCACCAACCACATAAATAATGAGAGAAGGACAGCGAGATGGTGATGTGAGTTGATTCCCGTTTGCATAAGCATGTGATCTGTGTCTGCAGGTCGGACGACGAGGGCAGCACGGCGGCGACGGACGGCAGCACGCTGCGCACGTCGCCCGCCGAGCCGCCCGGCTCCGACAGCGGCGGCTCCGGCGCCGACAGCATCGTGTCAGGTCGCAGCAGCGCCTACGGTGAGGCGCCATTTGGCAATGTGTCACCGCCGAGTACCTACCAACTGTCAGCCTATTGCAGTCCACTGCTGGATGTAGGCCTCCACTAGAACATGCCGCAAGGCATGCCCTCTTTAAGTCATCGGTCCATCATTCGAAAACCTATAGTTCCTTTGAACTATGATGCTAGTTTTCCTGTGTATACATACATGTTTTTCACTCATAGACTGCCTTTCCACCAAAGATGTACTACTGTACTGTGATATTCACCAATCATCTTCATTTTTAGCTAATTGTTTATAAAAAAAACTATTTATTTGGTGAAAAGCACTCTAAACGTAAGGGGTCTTTCTGACTGTAAAGTTTCGAAATCAGGTACGGGAATTATTGTATGAAATGTATGGAGAAGAAATAATAGAAGAACAGTGGCTAAGTATATTTTCATAGAAAAATTGTGTGCCCCTGAACGGGGTGAAGTATGGGACGAGGGGAGCATCCTAACACTGTAGCCCTGCCCATTTACATAGAAACTACCTTGTAGTGACTAGCCAAACTACTTGCATAATCGTGTGGTTACAGTTACTGCGTTACACACACTGGCCCTGAAGCTCCGCCCCTATCATGACGTCATGGCCTTACGATTGCCACACGACTCCGTTCATAGTCCCACCTCCTCTTTTTACCTTCTTCATGATGAAATGCTATCTACAGTAGATACGAGTGATCTATGCGGCTGTGTAGTTAGCCGTGTCATGTAGACTGCACATGCTCTCTCACCTACCTTCCACCGCACGCACCTAAATATGTGCAGAACGAACTTCACAAGCTGCAAAGATTCGCTGTGACTACTCTACACAGCAAGTTGACAGCAGAGGCATTTAACATAGCAAGCGCAATATAATAAAAACAATCACTATGTACACATGTCGCTAATACGTATGTTTTTATTTTGTAGGTGAGATGGTATCCGCTCCCGCTGGGGCGGTGCCTCCGGTTAGTGTGATCGCTGCTCCTGTTTCTATTCAAGGTTAGACATTTGTTGACGGTCTTTTTAAATACAAAATCTTAATTTCACATCTTAATTTTAACACGAGTTTGTCAGCAAAATGTTCTACTTGTTAGCAGCCGGACACTTGACAATATTTTCTCTTGTGGTTATAAAGACATGAGACGGGAGAAACAGAACACATCGTATTTGTACCGATAGTATGGACATATATACGACGAAAATTTATAGAGCCAGCCATAAAACCAAATACTTAAAGGGCTGCGACTCTTAATTAACACAGCCAATTTGAACATAAATTCAAGATCCGTCGACTAGCCGAGCCGCTCCCAAAGCCCATGCTCAAATTATTTGGCTTTTCTCTCTATGGTTCTTAACAGCATTTATCTGTTCACCCTAGGACCATCAACCTCTAGTCAGCCGCCGCCATCCACGTCACGCAGCGCTGAAGCGGAATGCGAGTCGCGCAAGTTACACGCGCTCCGGCTGTCTTTACTTACTGCTGCGTTGGACGCCTTGCCCAAACTGAGGACCTTGCCCGGAGTGCGGGCTATACCATTCTTCCAGGTACGTGGTGCTGTTATTATGGTTGCTTAAGGTAAGTCTGTACGTTAACTGCATCAACTTGTCAAATACATTATCCGTGAGTAGCTTTTTTCCAACATAGGTTGAAAGAAGGTTTGCTCTAGTTTTTATTATTTTAGATTGTAGTGGCAAATATTTCGTTTCCTAAAAATCATGACAGCTTGTCAAACATACTTGTTACACCTTGTGCTATCTCTGATCCATTCTCCATCTGGCTTTCTATCCGAGGATCTTGACAGTGAAGGCATATTAAAATAGGTTATCCCGCCCCTTGATTACCTAATTTGCAATAGCAAACCCGAAGCGGCGCGATAGCGAAAATTGAGAGTATGTAAGTGTGCGCACCGCCCCTCGCCCCGCGCACACACACACACTCAATTTCCGCTATCGCATTGCTTCGGCTCTGCTGCTGTAAGTTACATTATCAAAGGGCCGTTTCTTATTGCACCCAGGTGGTACTAATGCTGGCCGGAGACCTGGAGTGCACCGTGGAAGCTGACCGCGCGGTTCTCGACCGCCTGCTGGACGTGCTGGTCAAGGAGCTGGGCATGTCGGGCGCGCGCGACGCCGAGCCCGAGCCGCTGCAGCAGCGCACGCCGCTGCGGGAGCTGCAGCTGGTCATCATGCGGCTGCTGAGTGAGTGCTACCAGTGTTTTATAGTGGAACTCCGTCTCGAAGGACCAAACCTTTTGTGGCTATGTGTTGTTCTTTATGGCTGTGAATGTGAATTTATAGCAAACAATATGTCATGTAGTGGTCAGATATAAAACAGAGTGAAACGAGGACTGGTATTCTCAGAAAACAGCAAATCGCCTAAGACTGGCATTTGATGTTTTTAAGCTACTATAACATTGCCATTTACAGGTGTCCTGATGGCGCGCTGGAAGACGTCAGCGGGCGGCGGCGGCGCGGCGTCGCGCGGGGAACTAGCGTCGCACGTGTCGCGCCTGGCGGCCGCTGCGCTGGTGCGAGCGGGAGCGCCGCAGCACTGCTACAGCGTGCTCAGCGCGCTGCTGCCGTACTGGCGCGAGCGCACTGCCAGTGAGTCGCAGAGTGTCGCATGAGTACAGAACTAGCGTCACACGCGTGCTAAAGAGTCATACACACCTCACAGTGTCAAATTAGCGTGTACAGTACACTTAAATCTATATTGTGCGACTCTATCACGTCACATAGATGTGCGCGTCGGCCTGACAGAATCGTATGAAGATGTAAACTGTACTTATATGACATCGAATCACATCGCATGTGCTCATGCTTTTAAAGCAATTATAAAATCTAAAGTTGTTAAAAAGAACCGTATATTTATTTCAATTTAATTTCGTAGATGCCGGAACGACGCAATCTACGGTGCAACTGCTGAAGCCGCAACCACCGCAGCCATTACCTGATATGCAACCATTCTTTGTCAAGGAATACGTTAAAAGTAAGTTTATTTACTGCCATTTACACTCTGTCTTCTTTAGTGAGTGTCGCTGTCTTGAAGTAGATCTTTTAAAAATTACTGGTATTTCAGCTATTAAACGTCCTTTTTCATAATAATCATACCTTTGTATGTATCCATTGATATTGAACTTTCAAACCTAATTTAAAATATAGTTTGTATAGGGTATAGGCAAAGTTCAAAATAAAATTGATTTTGGTGTCACAACGGCTAATCAAATCTTGACCATTTTTTGGTACACAGCTAGCTAGCTTTTAAGTTGAGTTTTAAAAGTACCGGTCAGAATCGACCACATTCAGATAAAACAGCTACTTCATCACGTGTGTATTTCAGGCCACGCCTTAGACGTGTTCGACAACTACCCGCAGCTGCTGATGGAGATGGCGCTGCGCCTGCCGTGCCAGATACACAAGCACTGCGACCCGGCGCACTTCGACGTCAAGTGGCGGACGCTGCTCTGCGAGTACATGATGAACCAACTTACGCCGTTGAGGCAAGTTTGTTTACATAGTTTTAGGTCGGTGTGAAATTACAGAAGAGTAAGGAACATTTTGTCTATAGATTTTTAGATGTTGTTTTCTAAAATGGTCATTTATTATGATTGCGATAACAGATTGGCAGTTTGTTTAGAAGTTCGTCTTTGTACTAAATCTAAACATGAATAAACGTGTTGTGAATAGGAAGCAAGTGCGCAAACTGTTGCTGCTATTGTGCGGCACGCGCGAGCGCTACCGCCAGCTGCGGGACGTGCACGCGCTCGACACGCACCTGCACGCCGCGCGCGAGCTGCTCGACACCGACCCGGCTTATGACAAGCTGGTGCTACTGATGGACCACCTCAAGGTACCTAAAGACCAAACCAATACACTAGCTGCATTTCTTTTCGTGCATTGTAATTGTCGAATAAGGAACGAATTTTCTGATAGTCAGATAGCCTATTTAAAGAATAAAGCTGCTGATTGTTGCAGCCGCGCTGCTGTCGCTAGATTGAGAATTGTAGTGTTGTTCTCTTTGTGGCTAATTTGAATGCGTTCTTGTTTAGTATTGCGACGTGCTCTTTTTGAAACACCTGTATATTCATATGAGTATTTTCTCCTCCACAGGCCTGCGGCGAGATAGTCAGCGGACGCACGGGCAACTGGCAGCACGCGTGTCTGACAGAGCGCAAGGACGCGCTCGCGTGGCTCGTGCGAGCGGCGCGGCGCGTGCATCCCAACGTGGCGCCAACCGTGCTGCTGCTGCTGCACGCCGCCGTGCACTCCCCGCAGCAGAGCAAGGTATGTGGGGGTAGTGAAAAGGGAAGCGCTTCCGGCCCCACAGGCCCCCTGATTACCTAATTTGCAATAGCAAATTGAGAGTGTGTGCGTGCGCGCAACAACGGCTCGGCGTCCTCCCGCGCCCCGCACCTCGCCCCGCGCACACAAACATTCTCAATTTTCGCTATCGTATTGCTTCGGCTCTGCTATTGCAAATTACGTAATCAGGGGGCGGGCCACTAGTTATTATTTCGGTCCATGTATGTATTCCAATCATTGTAAGAAACTTCGACATCGTGTTCTAGGATTTTGCATTCGATTGTGATTCTCCTTTGCTGGCCCGCAGCAGAGCCAGGTACATACTGAGCAGCCGATATACGTATACACAACAAGTATAGGTGCCATAGACAAAAACAGACTAACTATTAGATTGTACTACTATAGACTAATAACTAGACATAGGAGTTGTCGGGGCAATGACGTCATATTTCTAGTGATTGCCTTATCGATAAATGCATACTTATCGATAATTACAATGTTCCATATTGCAAGATATAAAATGTTACGTTTGTAAATCTGTCTTTTTCAATACAATTTAAAGAAGAATTAAAGTGTTACGTTTGTAAAGCTAACATCTTCAATTTCTAACATTAAAAAATATATAATTACCTACCTATGCGTTTTTAATTTCTCGTTGAAATGTTTTAAATAAACAATATTAGTGGATAAGTAGTTTTTAATTCGGAATTTTGGAGTTGGGTGGGTAATTAAACTTTTTGGATTTAAATATTTATGGAATCATGAATAGTCGGCATTTCTTATTATTTTAAATACGAATATTGTGGGCTAAGACATTTTGATTTTGGACATTGTGATATATACCTACCCAATAAATAGCAGTGATATATCGATATCTAGATAAGTCGATAAAAAACAGCATTCATTCCCTAGCAAATGTCAGATCGTGCCCCGACAACTCCTATGTCTACTAATAACTATACATTTTTTGGCGAAACATGTTTCTTTTAATATACCTAGAATAGTACCATTATTGTACCATGTTTTGAGCAAGTAAATAATAATTGAACTTTAACTCCGTAGCCCCCTGCGGGCCCCGCGGCGGCGGGCGCTGGCGGCGCGGCGGGCGCGGCGGCGGAGTGGCCGGAGCGCGAGCGCAGCGCGGACAGCGACGCGTACGTGTCCGACGGCTCCAAGTTCCAGGAGGCGCGCGTGCCGCCGCTCGTGCAGCAGATACTCAAACAGGTCAGCGCTATGTCAATCTAATAGCTAGATATTTAACTAGATAGCTAATATTTATATATTATTACTAATGATACCTATTTAGAACGGCACGGAAACATTACCTATTGGATTCGTTACCGGTCGCCAGATTGTTGTATATGTGCCCGAAAAGCGGCGGTAGGCTCATCACTTACCACGTGGGACTTGATAGGGTGACTGGTGAAAAGTGGGTGTGTTAATTGCACACGTCGACCCAACCTCCTTGAAGGATAAATAATGGCCTTGACTATGTATCTATGTTTGTAATTTCTTATAAACTTAACACATAAAAACAAACAATTTGCCAAACAAATATTTGTAAGCTTGTTGGATTTGTAGAACTCTGATGTGAATTGTGTGTGCATTAGTTCATTCACATATACAGTCATTCAGTCACCAAACATTGAGGGCCCACATCTTACAGTGCGTTTCATCAAATAGTTCTTTAGGATGTTAACTACTATGTGTATGCTTACATTTTCTGCGTCACTGCATACCGAAATGTTAGTTCCGAAATCAAGCATAGGGGAATAGAAATATAACCTATAGAAAGTGTGTTCCAACCAAACGCAAGGCGAAAAAACAGGCATAAAATATCGACTTGACGTATGCATGACATAAAATTAACGTTGCCATAAAAATGTTATTTCCCTAGATGTGGGGAAATAGTCGATAAATTTATTATTGATGCTGAGAAGTGTAATGAATGATTTTCAAAATCTTATTAATTATCGTGAAATTTAAATTTTTATTCTGCAATTTTATCTTATTGTCAGCAGTTATTGAGTTAGCAGGAAATCTAAAATTCCATAGTAATGAAAGAATCTGTATATATTCCTATCTTTTTTTTCTTCTTTAAATATAGATCATAATTTGATATTTCTTATAACAAGAAGACTAGGTAGTTACCTTCACTTTTACCTACAATCTGCATGTTTAAAAATAGGGTAAATTTTCACACACATGGCAACATTTTGTTCTCAATGACAATTTAAAAAATATGAAAATTTTATTCCATATTTATTGTTTTATTAATAAAATTATGTAAAAACATCAAATATCTACTGGTGAAATGTGATGTTGTTTATTTTCTTATGTTTTTGAGAATAATTTTGGCAGGATATCAGCACACATTTCGTCATGGTAAGTCCTTTAGGTTGACATACACTCGTAGCCACTGACCGCTGAGCACTGAATGTCAGAACCGCGTTTGGTGCAAATCGGAATCCATAAAAATTCCTCAAACCGGCCTTCAGACTATACTTCTATAGGTTAAATTTCTATTCATAGGGGTTTATGAAACGGACTCTTGCTTAGACTGTGCAGAATGTATCAACATTGAAATAGATACAGATTTAATTTGGAGGCACATAAAAAAGTTCTAATAGTGCTATGCAAGCATCCTCTTTGGAACTTGTCAAACAGTTACATACGACATAATATCTGTACCGTCTCCCTTTTCACCTGAAGTTGCCTAATATTTTCTTATTGATCAGGTATCTCCAGAAGAACAGAAGCTGTTTGTGAAAGCGTTCTTACTGGAAACCAACTCCACTGCAGTCCGTTGGCAGGCACACGCGCTGTTATTGGCGATATACAAGTACGTAAAGCAATATCTTTCGCAATTATATTTCGTTGTTTTGTTTAGTTTATTTGTGCATGTAAGTAATGGGGTTTACTCGGGTTTTACGCCCAGTATTTTAGCCTGAATTGTTTATCAATCACTCAATCAGCCAGTAACGGACGAGTTTTGTGACTATTGTAATTCTACAGTAACTGCCCTCAACCGGACCAAGCAAATCTGGTCTCTTTGCTGTGGAGTCTTTGGCCTTCATTGCCACAATACGGGCGGAAGTCGGCGCAGTTTGTTGACCTGCTTGGATATTTTACACTGAAGACACCTAATATTGAATCTGAGGTGAGAATTCGTATGTTTAAGACTTTAAATCAGGTGATTAATAGTTTTATTGCATCTTTTTGGTTTGTCGACTGATTTTCATTATTTAACATACCCTTAGAGGGCTGTTATAACATTTTGACTATTACAGATGACATATCATGGAGCTGTTCATTCATTCACGGCTGCCATGTTTTTTATATTTGTTTTTATAAATCCTACATTGTTATAGCAACACATTCTACATTCAACACTTTCACAAAACTTTTTGAAATTCTATATATACACAATAGTACTTGGATGGAATCATGTTTTTCGATGGTAAAATCTCCTGAAAATAGCAGAGATAAATACGTTGAGTGTACTGACAATGAGAGTTGTTGTAGAAATACGTGTTGAGTGCCGTGGAGCTGCTGCGCAGCCAGAACCAGCTGTTGGCGCGACACGGCAACGCCGCGCTCTACTCCGCACTGAGCTCCTACGTCGAGCTCGACGGGTGAGTCTACTCATTGTTTCACATACATACATTAAACCACGCCTCTTTCCCGCAGGGGTAGGCAGAAAGACCACGGATCTTCAGTTGCTACGGTCCGGACACACAATATGTTACACTTCATCTACTTTCATGATATTCTTCATGCACGGTTCATTGTTTGACATGTACAGAATGCCTTAAAAAGGGCACGTTACAGTGACACGGAGAGAAAAAATCTAAAACTGTCATCGATCCATTTTCGCTGGAATTTGAACCTGAAACATGATATCATTGTCTTGTGTACACAAGAGCAATAATAGAATTAAATTATAGATGCGCCATTATTGACTAGAAAAACTTGAACAATGTGTCAAAAATGACAGTTTAGATCATGCTAGTAGGTAACTTATTGCTTCAATAAAATTACATAAACATACAACAAAATGGTATCATCTAAATCAGGCTTTACATGGTAAGTCAGTACGCCAATCGGTCGTGGACATGAAAGCCTTATATTATTATCTCATTTGTAGATGTCAAAACCAACTGACAAATACGTCAGACCGCATGATATATAACACTATTTTACTACTACTAGGTACTACCTCGAGTCGGAGCCGTGCCTCGTGTGCAATAACCCCGAGGTCGCCATGGCCAACATCAAGCTGCCCACTATAAAGGTGAGAGCTTAAGCATAAGCAATCAAAACTAACAGGTCTAAGAGATTTGTACACGCCTTTGTACATCTTCCTTGTTATAAACTTTATTTGTGAAACTTTACTGTGTACAATAAAGAAAAAGAATAAGGTCTTGGTAAAGAAATTCTACGCAAAATAGGCGCACAGGCGTCGAGTTCCAGAAATTAGCCCGTACTTCACTATTCATTAGGTTAAGAAAAGATACACATTTCTATATACTCAGACCATTGCAGTCTACACGTAGGCCTCTTCCAGGGCACGCGACTACGCTAATACCATAGGGGGATTTTTGGCGTTGCCCATAAACACCACGCTGGGCATGCGGGTTGGTGACCTGCGGTCACTGACCGCAGTGTGTGTTTCGGTCTATGTTGACAAAATAGGAGACGCTGCTGCCCGTCTCACGGGCAGACATGGGCTGCTGTTCTACCTTGCCAACACCACACCACATCAAATTTGCACTCAGCAAGTTATTACTTTAATGCTAGCTACAATGTAAACCATTGCGTCTGAATAAGAAAAATATCTCGTCCAGATCGACTCGAAGTTCACGACAACGACACAGATAGTGAAGTTGGTGAACAGTCACATGATCAGTCGGATCAGCCTGCGCATCGGCGACATCAAGCGCAGTAAGATGGTGCGCACTGTCAACTTCTACTACAACAACCGCACGGTGCAAGCGGTTCAGGAGCTCAAGAATAAACCTGGTACGTTTCTTTTTTAGCTAAACCTTTTGGCACAATTTGTACCTTTTACCCCATATTAAAGTTAATATCTTCAGTAAGAACACCATGTAGACGGTGGTGAAATGATGCTTACATGCATAATTATATACACGATTGTGCTCCCAAAATGCGAAAGCCGAAACTGTAGAATCATAAAGGAAATCCACGTTTAGCATATCGGGGTCAAATGTAAAGATCAGTGACAGTTGCCAGCTCATTATCTGAATGTACGCCCCTGAGTTTCAGGTAATACTTTCAGCACTGTATATATATCTGTTTTCTGGGGTTTACTCTTATTTATTTTTCTTTCAATATAATGAGGGTTTTTCTGACAACTATTAAAAGTAAAAAATAATACAAATCACATGGATAGATGGCGTGAGCGAATCTCCTACCCGGAATTCTGTATAGTCACGTATTGGAAATGAAAGGGGAGGAGGAGCTAGGTAGGAGATTCGCCCACGCCATCTATTTTTGACAGTTATTTTAACTTGTCCCTCATTGACATATTTTGTACAGGCATGTGGCACAAGGCCAAACGCGTCCAACTGCAGTCGGGCCAGTCGGAGGTACGCGTTGACTTCCCTCTGCCAATCGTCGCCTGCAATCTCATGATGGAGTACGCTGACTTCTACGAAAATCAACAAGCCACTGGTGAGTAATAAATTGTTCATAATAAAATATACCAAAATATGTTGTTTGACATAATTTTTAGTCGATTTTCGGTGCTAATTTGTAAAATTTTATTGTTTTTTTTTCATTGTAGGGGAATCGCTGCAATGTCCGCGTTGCTCTCAGTCGGTTCCTGCTAATCCAGGAGTGTGTGCTAACTGTGGTGAAAACGTGTTCCAATGTCATAAGTGTCGGTGAGTAGATTTTTGAAACCAAGCGTTTATACTTTGTGCCAGATGTAGGATTATATTGGTCTAGTGCAGTAAAGTGCGTAATAGTACCACAATATCGGATGGGCCACATAACAGTTCCAGCCCCGTGGTTTTACTTTAGCTTGGTGGCTCCAGGTCTAATATCGTACTAGTGGATATACGTGACTTCATCCGCATGGACTGTAGAAAAAATGACAGAATTTTTTTTCCGGCATTAAAAGTACCCTAACCTATGTCCTTTCTCAAGCTCTAGACTACTTGTGTATCGAATTTAATTAAATTCGGTTCAGCAGTTTTGGCGTGGAAACATACAGACAAACTTACTTTCGCAGTTATAGTATTAGTTGGGATTACTAAATTGTAGCTAAAATGGAACCCCCCTCCAGTGCTATAAACTACGACGAGAAGGACCCGTTCCTGTGCCACGCGTGCGGCTTCTGCAAGTACGCCAAGTTTGACTACACGCTGACGGCGCGCCCGTGCTGCGCCGTGGACAGCATCGACAGCGACGAGGACCGCAAGAAGATGCTGCAGACCATCGGCAGCCTGCTGGACAAGGCCGACCGCGTCTACAAGCAGCTGGTCGCCAACAAGCCGGTGTTGGAGGTCAGTTGCTAACTTCTAGAAGATGCTGTAGACCATCGGCAGCCTGCGGTCGCGGTCACATTGATTCGTCTTTGCTGCTACAAGTTACGTAATAGTCCTGCTGACTGTTTTAAGCAGTCCTTATATGGCGGCCGTTACCGTAACTACACACAAAGTTTCCACCATTTATCGAATCTAACATGCCTACAGTCGCTGCTGCACAAGATAAACGAGCAGCGCAGTGCGGGGCGCGCGGGCGAAGAGGGTGCGGCGGGCGGCGCGGGGGGCGGCGCGGGCGGCGCGGCGTTCGGCGGCGGCGCGCAGATCAACCGCGTCATACAGACGCTAGCGCACAAGTACACGGTCGACAGCAAGACGCACTTCGAGGACCTCTCCAAGATCATACAGAAGGTGCTGGCATGCAGGTACGGTATTATACAAGGAGATTTTTATTTATACCTATGACTCGGTAACATTTCCTATTGGATTCGTTCGTATGGCAGGCTCACCCCTTACCACGTAGGACTAATAGGCTAAAGTGGTGAAAAGTTTGTGTGCAGTTTGCACACTTCTGTTCAATCTCTTTGGGGGATTATGAGCGTGACTATTGGGAACAGGGCAGGAAGATGATGATGATATAATATTATTATATCTTCCTGCCCTGTTCCCATTTATTTGGGGTCGGCGCATTATGTATGTATTTTTATTTATTTGGAAACAAGCAGGCACAGTATAAATAATAGTAACGTGTTTATACAGGGTGTCCCAAAACTCAACGTCAAGCCGAAACGGGGTGACAGGATTGATCATAACCATCACGAGAAAAATCTGAAAAAAAATCTATCCCATGCAGTTTGAAAATTATGGGCATTTTAAGAAAAACCTAGAAATTTGATCAAACTGTACCATTTTTCGGTTATTGTGGTTATTATTTTTTATTTTTGTTCATTTGAACTTCAGAAACGTAATCCTAAATAACATTTCTAGAATCCCATTAAAAAATAATGACACAATTGCCTTAAGTTCCCGAGAATTGAGACTATTTGTTAAACTACGAATTTAAAATTTTCAAGATTCGTCGACTTTGACAGGCCCTCCTATAAAAAAAATGTACTAGAGTGCCTTGGCAAGTAGCATTAAAAGTTGGCGCATTTAATCAGAATTCTAAAATGGTACAATACTTGTTAGTTCCATACAATAGAAAAGAGTAAAAAAATTAAAACCTCAAGTAACCCGATTTTTGCTATCAGATTTTACTCAGTTAAAATGTTTTTAATTCGCACAAGCTCTAGGTAGGTTCTTAATTTTAAGGCAAAATGATGAGAGAGATGGATAATGGGTATGTTTGCCATGAGTGAGCGAGACAGATAGTGACCGAAGTATTTCCGTACGTGGAATTGAAGAAAGAACGGGAATACCGAAAAGCACTGCTCATCGTATTTTACAAAGAGCCGAAATGCATCCGTTTCACGTACAACGAGTTCAAAGTCTTCTACCTCGAGATTATCAGGAAAGGATTTCTTTTTGTAGAACAATGCTACAGAGGCATAATGAGAATCCCCAATTCATCCAAAAAATTCTCTGGTCAGATGAATCGACATTTAAAAAAGATGGTTACATGAACTTGCACAATTATCACGAGTGGCATGTGGAGAATCCACATTTAATGCGAGAAGATAGATCCCAGTATCGTTTTAAAGTAAACCTGTGGACCGGAATTTTAAACGGTAAAATTATTGGGCCTATTGAACTGCCTGAGAACTTGAATGGAACTAATTACCTACATTTTTTAAGAGAAGATTTACCAACCCTGTTAGAGGACGTACCACTAGCAGATCTTCGCGACATGTGGTTTCAACAAGATGGCTGCCCAGCGCATTTCGCAGTGCAAGTAAGAGATTTCCTTGACCAGGAATATCCGGGAAGGTGGATTGGACGTTCGGGCACTATCTCGTGGCCCGCCCGTTCACCAGATTTAAATCCCCTGGATTTTTTCTATTGGGGAGTTCTCAAAGAAAAAGTTTACTCAAAGCCCATTGAGAACGTAGCCGACCTGCGTGAACGCATTTCTCAAGCAGCTGAGGCGATCAACTCTCGAAGATATGCCCGACTAATAAGTAGATCTTTTTTAAGAAGATGTAGGGCTTGTATTGAGGCTGATGGTAAACAATTTGAACATTTATTGTAATAAAAAACGTTATTTCTCTATCATCTGACTTTTATTCCAACAAACCTAATTATTTTACTAATTTTACTAACTTTTTTTCACTTTGGTAAAAGTGGCGTCACTATCTGTCTCGCTCACTCATGGCGAACATACCCATTATCCATCTCTCTCATCATTTTGTCTTAAAATTAAGAACCTACCTAGAGCTTGTGTGAATTAAAAACATTTTAACTGAGTAAAATGAGATAGCAAAAATCGGGTTACTTGAGGTTTTAATTTTTTTACTCTTTTCTATTGTATGGAACTAACAAGTATTGTACCATTTTAGAATTCTGATTAAATGCGCCAACTTTTAATGCCACTTGCCAAGGCACTCTAGTACATTTTTTTATAGGAGGGCCTGTCAAAGTCGACGAATCTTGAAAATTTTAAATTCGTAGTTTAACAAATAGTCTCAATTCTCGGAAACTTGAGGCAATTGTGTCATTATTTTTTATTGGGATTCTAGAAATGTTATTTAGGATTACGTTTCCAAAGTTCAAATGAACAAAAATAAAAAAGAATAACCACAATAACCGAAAAATGGTACAGTTTGATCAAATTTCTAGGTTTTTCTTAAAATGCCCATAATTTTCAAACTGCATGGGATAGATTTTTTTTCAGATTTTTCTCGTGATGGTTATGATCAATCCTGTCACCCCCGTTTCGGCTTGACGTTGAGTTTTGGGACACCCTGTATAAATGAAACAGTACTTGGAGAGGAAAGTAATATAAGCATGGATGAAATTGTGAAGTGTTTGACACGGATGAAAGCAGGTAAGGCAGCAGGGTATGATAGGATTTGTGTTGAAATGCTGAAGGCTGGACAGGGCGTCGTAGCCAGTCAGTTGTACCGCCTATTCAACATGTGCTTTGACACCGGCCGAGTACCAATTGATTGGTGCAAGGCTGTCATGGTGCCTCTGTTCAAGGGTAAGGGCTCACGACTGGACTGCAAAAACTACAGAGGCATTAGCCTACTCAGCATTGTCGGCAAGCTGTATGCAAAAGTGTTGATTGAAAGGATTATGAAAGTAACCGACCAGAAAGTGTGGGATGGACAAGCGGGATTTCGAAAGGGCATGGGATGTACGGATCAAGTCTTTTCCTTACGATGTATAGCCGAAAAGTTTCTGGCGAAAAGTCAGAAGGTCTATTGCGCTTTCATCGATTTGGAGAAGGCTTATAACAGAGTAGTGAGGAAGGAACTTTGGAAGGTTCTGTCTATGTATGGAGTGAGTGGCCTTCTCATTCGGGCACTGAAATCCCTCTACGAGGACTCAAATGCTTGTGTGAGAATAAACGGGTCCTACACAGACTGGTTTACTATCGAAAAGGGTGTTAGACAGTAGCGTCACCGTGGCTATTCAATCTATTCATGGACAGTTGTTTGCAAGGTTTGAAAGACGATGTTTGTGGTCTAAGAATGAATGAGTTACTTGTCAAATGCTTTCTCTATGCCGATGACATGGTTTTGCTTGCGTCTTCGGAGGAGTTGCAGGAGATGGTAACAAAAATGCATGGATCATTTGAAAGTAAAGGGATGAAGATGAATGTAAGTAAGACGAAAGTGATGGTTTTTGAAAAGGATGAGGTAATGGCGAATTGCAAAATAATGATTGGCGAAGAAAGATTGGAGCAAGTGACTGAGTTCGTGTATCTGGGGACTTTGTTTACAAGGGATGGTAAGCATGACAAAGATATTGCAAGGAGAGGAGTTCCTTGGCGGGAAGTTGACGAGCGGGAGCTTTAAATTATTGCAAAGTTTTAAAATTCATTGTTTTAATTATTTATCCATATAAGTATAGTTTAAAAAAGTCGTATTTTATGGTGAACAGTTAATATGGATGCAGACAGCGACGGGGGCGAGCCCCCAACTGAACATGCGAAAAAACGAAAATTCACTAATACTACTACGAACAATAGCAACAAAAATTATAAAATCTACGTAAAACCTAATTATAAAAGACAATTTCCACAAAATCACAGCACCGACTGCGTAGTTTATGTGGAGTCGCTTGACCAGGAAAAGATCGGAAATAAAAACCCAATATCAATAACCAAATTGTTCAGAGAAAATGTAAAGGGCATCACAGGTGTCCATCGGGTAAATGCCCATAAAATTGGGGTCACATTTGAAAAGCCAGCAACGGCTAATAATTTTCTGAAAATGGATTACTTTCTCAAGAAAAATAATATGAAAGCGTTTGTGCCTGCACACTTCACAGAAAGAACGGGCGTTATTAGATTCGTTCCAAAAGATATGACCAATGAAGACATATACAAAAACATTACATGTGGTGACACCGAAGTAATCTCAGTTAAAAGATTCATGCGTAAGGTAGATGGTCAACTCACTCCACTGGGCACCATTGCCGTCACCTTTGCAGCTACAGTCCTGCCCCAGTATGCTTATATTCAAATGTACAGGTACCAAATTCATACATATATACCTCCTCTAGTACAATGTTACAAATGCCTGAAGTTCAACCACTCTGCAAAAGTCTGTCGAGGAGAGCAAATGTGCTCATCATGTGCCGGTAAGCACTCATACAAAGAATGTGAAAATGATGACATTATATGCATTAACTGCTGCGGGAACCACTTGGCCATTTCAAGAGATTGTCCAGTTAAGAAAGCTAAGATGGAAGAAAAGAAATCCAAATTTACTAACACGAACCGATCCTTTGCCACTGTGGTGAGTACACCACACACTTCCATACCTATACCTACTACTTCTCTTGAACATTTTCCTAATTTGACTAAACCTGTAGAAAATAAATATAGTACTGAACAAATTGTAAATAATGATATAATAATGAATGCTTTAATTAAATCTCTTATTGCTTTGGGTAATGACAATAAACCTATTAATACTAAGAGAATAAAAGAAATATTATTAAACAATTTAGTTTAATGGATACATATATTAATATTGCACAATTTAATATACAAAGTTTATTGAACAAGAAAATCCTATTAAAAAAATTTCTATCTGAACAAAATATTGATATATGTCTATTGAATGAGACTTGGCTTAAAAATAATAGCATAATTCCAAACTTTTCTACATATAATCTTATATACAAAAAGCGGGTGGGGCTGTGTCGGGGCACACGGCCGTTGGTTTTAACGTGAAACGTCTATGTTAGCGAATCGCTTTTAAAGTAAAAGATTGAAATGAAAACAAGATGGACGCTGTTTTAAGTATTTTAATAAAAAAAGAACAGGTACGTAATAGAAACATAAAATACATAGCAAATGTTTATATATTTATTGTCACTTTCTGGTTATTTTAAATAGCAGCCGCCCACGACTTCGTCCGCGTGAGGGGGCGTTGTACCCGTGCGAAGCCGGGCAGGTTGTTGTATAGACTGTAGCCTTCCTTGGTAAATGGGCTATCTAACACTGAAAGAATTTTTCAAATCAGACCAGTAGTTCCTGAGATTAGCGCGTTCAAACAAACAAACAAACAAACTCTTCAGCTTTATAATATTAGTATAGATATAAATACTGTCCAAATTACACTTATTTTTGTATAAATCAATCGGTTCAAATAAACTTGACAAACACACGAAAGAATCACCACGCTATAAAGTCGGAGTCACGAGTTACACTGAATAGAAACAAGCGCGAGCGCCGGTTTCGCACAGTTATCGCAGTATCCCTCCCCCGCCCCCCCGCTTGACCCCGACACGAACTCAATGTCATAACAGCGAGCTGACTATATAAGTGAAATATTTACACCACATTTTTGTTTCTAAGACCAATAGTTTTTTAATTATTAAGGTACGATGATATAGACCTTTTCGTTACGGTCCAGTTTTTAAACCTGGTACCCGTATGTGTCGGCGCGATTTTAAAGACGTTTCACGTCAAAATTCAATAAATACTCATAATGGAGTTGGTGTACTAATTAAAAGAAATTTGAAATACAATATTATAAATACAACTTTCCATGAATGTGTCCAAAATATATGTTTGTCAATAGATACATTTCTTGGTAAATTACATATTTTGTGTGTATACTGTCCTCACAACAACAAAAACAACAAGTTTGACACAAAGAAAGTAAAAAAGTTATTTCATGAAATACCTAAGCCATGTCTCATAATGGGCGATTTTAATGCACATCATCTATTGTTTGGATGCCATTCAAATAATAATAGGGGAAACAGTCTTTATAAACTCATTGATGACTTTGACTTGTGTGTTCTAAATGATGGTTGTCCAACTACCATTCCATATCCTGGCAATAATCCATAAGCAATCGATTTGGCTCTCATTAGTTCCTCAATGGCTCATCTGGCTGAATGGCGTGTTCATAACGATCCAATGGGCAGTTATCACTGTCCAACTCAGGTTATCTTAAATGTAAAACCATCAACATATGATGTAGGTCCTGTGGAAGAAAAATATATTTATAGTAAGGCAGATTGGTCTAAGTACAATTTGTTGTCAGAAACTGCCTTTTCTCATCTAGATAATAGTTGTATAGAATCTCTTGAGTTATATAATAATTTTGTAAATATTCTGTATGACATTAGAACACAATCAATTCCAAAGCAAAAGTCAAAACAAACTTTTAAACTTATGAGAAAACCAGCACCTTGGTGGAATCAATCTTGTAGTGATGCAGTTAATAAGTCAAAAGAGGCCCTTTTACTGTACAAAAAAATACCAACAATAACTAACTACATAAACTATAAAAAACTTGATGCTAAAAAGAAAAGAGTGCTAAAAGAAGAAAGTATTAATTCATGGCATGATTTGTGTTCTAGTTTCAACAGAATGACACCTATTTCTAGAATATGGAGTTATATTAAAAGATTTAAAAGAATTGGTGCATCCCATAATAAATTATTAAATGATGATTGGATACCAAACTTTCTGATCAAATTATCTGACACATTACAATTAGATAATAATAGCTTGAATGACATTTTGGACAAATCAGCTCAAAATGATAATAATTCTTTCCTTATTAGACCATTCACAATGAATGAATTATGTACAGCTTTAAAGAGTAGGAAAGATACCACACCAGGGTTGGACAACATACCATACATGTTATTAAAGCAGCTACATAACAATGCACTGAAAACCTTGTTAAATATTTATAACAAGCTGTGGGATAACTCTATTATACCAGATTCTTGGAAAACACAATGTGTTATACCCATATTAAAACCTAACAAACCTGCAAACAATGCCTCATCTTATAGACCTATATCTTTGTCATCATGCCTAGGTAAAATCTTTGAAAACATGTTAAAACTACGTATAGATTATTTTGCTGAATCACAAGGTAAGATACCAGATATACAGTTTGGATTTAGAAAGGGTAAAAGTTGTTCAGAAAGTTTTGTATCCTTTATATCATCTTTAAAAAAAGCAAAACTAAGTCACTCTAATGTGATATGTGTCTTTTTAGATGTTAAAGGTGCATTTGACAATGTAAATATAGACAGCCTTATTAAAGTATTACAGGAATTAGAATTCCCAAGGAAAATTCTATACTGGATATATAACTTTTTAAATAAAAGAACTTTGTATGTAAAATATAATAATAAATTACATGGCCCTAGGTATGTCAGCAAAGGAACAATGCAAGGAGCAACATTGTCTCCTTTACTGTACAATTTGTATACCTCACAAATTCTTAATTTTGTAAATACATCACAAGTCAAAATTCTGCAATTTGCAGATGATCTGCTGTTATATATTGAACACCAAAACTTGCAAATAGCAATTGATAATATGAACAATGCATTAAGCCAATTACAATACTACTATAATGACTTTCTAAAATTAGAGATTAGTTCAGAAAAGAGTTCAGTGTTAATATTTAGCAAAGATCCACTTGCACAACATTCTGTGAACATTACATACAATAACAATATAATACCTATAGTTAAGGATCACAAATTCTTGGGTGTAATAATAGATAATAAGTTAAAATTTGATAAGCATATCAATTACATATGCCAAAATGCAATGAAAGGTATTAATGTTCTCAGAAGTTTGGCAGGAACTTTTTGGGGTTCTGACCCAAAAATTCTTAACATGCTGTATAAGAGCATAGTAAGGAGCCATTTTGACTATAGTAGCTTAGCATACATTAATGCTAACAGTGTCCTATTAAGGAAATTGGATGTAATACAGAACATGGGTTTAAGAATAATTTGTGGAGCCATGTGCACCACTCCTATTAATGCAATGGAAATTGAAAACTGTATACCTCCACTCTCCTTGCGACGTTTACAGTTGACTGAAAGATTTTGCCTTAAGGAGTTATCTTGCTTGAATGGTCATATAGTTAGTAAAATTTTATATCCACCTGAGATCTCACAGCAGATAGCTACACAGTCCACAATTGCAGCTGATGATCTGATTAGTGGTAAATTGCCTGAAATACCCACAATAATGAATTACGTTAATAACCTGACTAAAGCTATGTTTGTTAGTGACACTTGGCCAATATATAAATATCCATATAACACTTTAATTAGTTCCCTTGATATCATATGTCATTTAGATTCCGTTAAAAACAATCCAGACTTTCTAGAATTTATAAATATTCGATCAAATTACTACATTATGTATACCGATGGATCTAAAAGTCATTATGTTAAAGCAGCATATTATGATCCTCAAACAAAAGTCACCAAATGTATAAAGATGCCAAATTATTCTAGCATTTATACAGCAGAAGCTTATGCAATTTTGACTGCTTTGACATATGTAAATACCAATGTAAATAGTAATAATATTTTAGTTGTTAGTGATTCCAAAAGTGTATTGTCTGCCTTGTGTAATTGTAGTTTAAGTTATAAACAAAATTATATACTATATAAGATAAAGGATATGCTACAAAAATTGTTAAAAAATGTTGAATTTGTATGGGTTCCCTCCCACAGTGGCATAGTTGGAAATGAGATAGTGGATCAGCTAATGCATCAAGACCAAGACGAAGATCAGTCCGATACTTTCAGAATCCCATTCACTGATTACTATGAATTATTTAAAAAATCTTCAAATGATACATGGAAGTCCTATTGGGATATATGTAGACAATCTAAAGGAAAATGGTATGCCGAGATACAAAAAACCATGCCAAAGTCTCCATGGTATTTTAGAATCAGATACAGAGGCCGAAAATTTATTACATGTTTATCTCGTCTACGATTCGGTCACTGCCTAGTCCCTGCTCACCTCAGTAGAATGCATATAATCGAAGATGACAGGTGCACTTACTGTTATGAAAATAATGCTGATATAGAGCATTTTCTTATGAAATGCCAAGAATATGCTGTGCAACGACTTATTTTTATAAGTGAGTTAAGTGATATCGCACGCGAAAACTCAATCAGTGTTCCCCGCCACACAAAGTGTTTATTATCAAACGAAGTGTTTTATGTTGCCATATTTAAATTTATATTAGGGACTGTAGAACATATTTAGTATTGTTATTTTGTAACCTTTTCTGAATTTTTAGTTTTGTTTTAACTTTATCTCTTTTACCTTATTATTGTAATTTATGATTTCGACTGAAGGACTAAGTATCCATGGTCATGAATAAATTAAAAAAAAAAAAAAATATTGCAAGGAGAGTGAATGCTGGGAATCGGGTGAATAGGGCACTTAATTCTTTTATGAGTAGCCAGAAAGTGTCGCAAAGCGGCACGTCTGGCTGTTCATGGAGGTGTTTTGGTGCCGACTCTTATGTATGGAAGTGAAAGTTGGGTATGGCAGAAACCAAAACATGAAGTCAAGTGAATGCAGTGGAAATTAGAGCATTGAGAAGTATGTGTGGAGTCACTTTGAAAGATAGGATAAGATCTCTGCCTACCACTCCGGGAAAGAGGCGTGATTATTATGTATGTATATTATAATATTGTTATGTTTACAGGAAGGAACTGGTTTCTTACGATAGAACACAAAGTGAACAACTCAAAGATGATTCTCTTCCTGTATATGCCGGCCTACTACAGAACTACGACGGAGATGTGACTAAAGGTATTTGAACTTTCATGTTATATTTACACCGATTACATTTTTTTATGAGTCTGCTAAATGAATGCAAGACTCGCGAACACTAACTATGTTCTCAGTCGCTGGCAACAATTAAAAATCTTAGATTGTATAGGTATATTATACAATTTTCAATCATTGTTTTTGTGGGTCTTACAGCAGTAGAGTTGCCCGTATCTCGCTAACGCCCATCTGAGCACATATGTATGTCTGCCAAAACCAAAGCATGTTTCAGGAGATATATTTTTCCTACAGAGTCCGGCAGCTATTGCTACGTATCTCGCTAAAGCTTAGATGAGCTCGTGTGAACCAAATCCAAAGCATGTTTGTCATGATATTATATTCTTCCCTCCAGAGTCCGGCGGCGGTTGCTACGGCTGCTCCCTGGCCTGCGCGGAACAATGCCTGACGTTGCTGCGAGCGCTCGCGTCGCAGAGCGAGCAGAGAGACAGACTGTGTCGGTTCGGTCTTGTGCAGGAACTGGTGCAGCATAACCTGCATCTGCAGGTACTGTGCCTAGTTATATATTCATGTGGCATCCTCAGGATTATAGAAATTAGTAGATTAGTAAACCACTAATTATTATGAAACTCTAAAACCCAACACATCACCTACACAGAATTAACTACCCTCTAGTTATCATTAAAAAATATATCAATAATTACCCACCATTATTTCCCTTATTATTCATTATTATTATCCTGAGGATGCCACGGTTGTTGGCGAAACATAATTATGTAGATTATTAATCTAGTTTTTTATTTCGGAATAGTGCAATGTATTATCTTGCATGCTAGGTGCTCGGGTCTGGTTTCTCGTGGCGATTGTAGTCAGTGCAAGTGCCTGTTTTCGCAGTTATGAGTTATCAGATCCGAGGGTCAGTGGAGGGTGTAGGGCCCGGTGGTGGGCGCACCCATAGTGAATGTTTGAACTTCCGAATTGTAACGCCTAATACAATTTCGCCTAGTTATATACTCGACTTTGCAGGATTACTACATTTAGAGCATTCCATTTATGTGAAAATTTAAGAGTAATATCACTCAGAGAGATGCAATGTGAAAGCTGTTTTAGAAATAAGTACTTCAAACTTGCACGGATGCATTTTGAATTTGGATGCAGTTTAAGCCTCTAAGCTAGGATAGCGATGCCATAAAATCGCGGCCGTAATACAGCGGTGGAAGACATCACTAGAACCTTTTCTATGTAATTTACTAGGGATCTGTGTCAATTTGGTTTGATAGATCATGCTCCAAGTGACGTTGTGACGTCAATGCGCAGTCTTTTGTCTGACAAAAGTGGCACCATTTATGACAATTTCATTATTTGCTACTGTTTTTCCCGGTCTGCACATATATTCTGTTTCTTTTACCAAGTACTGGCTTAACTTACTTTAATGAACACATCAAACGTTTTAAATCTGTTTTGTGGTGGTAAACACGGGGAGTAAAAACAAGGTAATATTGCAGTGCCAAGACGAGGTGCGCACGCTAATCTGTCTGGTGACGCGCGACAACCTGCCGGCCACCGAACAGCTGTGCAACCTGCTCACGCAGCGCATCACGCTGTCGCTCATGGGGCACGCGGCTTCGCAGGACCATAACAACTCGGTAACAATCTGGCTTATTTTACTGTAAAAATGCAATGTACATAATATACAGGGTGTTTTTTCGTTGCCACCATTAACGAAGAGTACGTAGTCTATACATCAAATAAAGTAAGTTTATGGCGGAAAAAATGCTGGGAAACGATGTAAATTTTTTTGATTTTTTTTAAATTACTTCATCGGACGAAATTTATAGTGCCCACTGTTTATGCTAGATTTTTCATAGACAGATATTAATTATTTCTCGTGAAAAAATCTTGCTACGCGCGTCTATGTGCATTTATGCAGAAAAACGCAGTCTATTTACTCAACTTTGGACCCTAATATCTTGGGAACCAGACACTTCCCAGGTATGCTTCCATGGAGAAAAATGATCGTGATGATGAGGAGATTCCGTAGTTTTCGGGAACGTTGACGACCAAAAATCACCGTGTATAGGTAGGTACACTGCCGACGCATGCTGCTTGTCGATTCTCTTGAATTATGGCCTTTCTGTTATGCAGATGTATATACTAGTTAAGTGACAAGTATCAAACCCATTTGGTGAATTTTGCGTAAAATGTTCACAATGTCACACTTTCACATGTTTTAATGTTAGAAGAATGTGTATAAAAACACGGCAAAAAACATTTTTGAGGGCTGATGTTTAGCCGCCGCCGTTAGTGAGGCGCATTGCAACGTGATGTCACGCTATTTGTGCGGTCACTATAAGCGGTTTTCGCATGTCTTTAGGTTTCTTAGTAAATCATACAGTCTTGAGTCCATGGATGGATCGGATACATAAAGTGTTCTAGGAGTTTTGAACCTTTATACTGTGCGCGATTTCTAAATATCAATACTATTTATATATTATATGCTACGCAGGTGCGGCCATTGGTGCTACTGCTAGGATCCTTAGTGAAAGTCCAAGATTCTGTAGAGTGCTGGGAGGCGCGACTACGATGCATTGTCAAGCTTTGGGTGTGGTAAGAACGATTATACACATGTTTATACACATTTACTTGCTTAATCAGTTTTATGTCTAAATAGGATTATATACCACAGGGAGACATGTAATAGGGTATTATACCATTTTTTTGTTATTTTAAATCAATCCTGAGGTTGTATTGAACTAGTACAATTTTTATTACAATTTTATAAAAGCGGAAAATGCCTTTAAACTGATATTAATTTATCTCAAATCTCGCGCTGAAACGTTAGCGGCCATACTGTTTCGGCCTGTGACGTCACTCCATTTGTAAACAAACATTACGTATAACTCGGGGCAAACTTAATGAACATCGAGTGTCGTGGAAGGGGAAGTTCGCGCATGTGTACTTACGCGCATAGATAATCGGATATCAGTTCTTAATAGGTTTTCAATAACTTATTTTTAAGTAAATAGATATCTTTATGATTTCCATGTTTCACGTTAATTAATAAAAAAAATGTGTTGTGTTTTAAAAACACTAAAGGTAGGTATAATAACCTTATAAAACATTATCTAGGATATGTACTTATTTTGTAATTATTTTAATTTTTTAAGTAGATACGATATTACTTCTATGGGTTCTGGATTAAAAGCAGAGCTAGCTTGGATTTTTTTTTTACAATAAGTCAACTTTTTTTAACAAAACAACCAAAATAATAAACATTTTTTACGACTCGCAAGTGTATTCAGGAGTAAGCGGGGACGTAGGCGCCTTGCGCGGGGAAGAGGTGCCTGATCCACCAATCATGCGCTTCCCCGCCTGCGCCCCCGCACCTTACCACCAAATAGACCTTATATTTTGTTTCTGCGCAGTCAAGGTCAATGTTCATAAATTTTGCCCCGGTCTGTACGACCGAAGCGGGAAGATTATACATAAACTAAACTTGATACTATAGGTCCTTACATTGCTGTTTTAACATTTCTCAACTCGGCCGAACAGAAATCAGGATTGGATGCAAAAAACTTCGCCACCTTCGCCTATTTATCATTGGTAGATTTGTACTTTCTTAACACAACTCACGAGTATAATTTTACTTTGTTTATAATTGTAGTGACGTCACAACTGTATTCAATATGGCGACTTGCATTTTTAGCATTAGGAGCACAGATTAAAAAAGTCGATTTTAAAAATTTAATTTATATTTTTATATATAGATACTGTTTTTTAACTCGTCTATTTTATACGAAATCTATAATAAAAATTCATTTCTATATGTTTTCTTACATGGTGTAAAATACCCTATTGTTAAGTAGCAAAATGAACCTTTCGTTTAGCATTTTCTAAGTTAGTATTTTGTAACAGGTGCTGTCCCAACTTAACCGAAGTGGCTGGAATAGCTCCGGCCGCTAACTCTATTCTGAAGGACGAAGTCCTGGCTGTTATGCCGGGCATTAATACTGTATCGCCCAACTGTGAGTATGATTTACTTATATTCAACTTTATTAGATTTACATTATATTTTGTCTATAGGCTGAAAGTGAAACGCTAGAGAGTTCCATGTACCAAACCATAAATTCCTTTGCGTCGTGTACTGGCATATTTAAAATAATTTGCAATAGATTTCGTTAATTTTCTTTTTGTACCAATTCTTGCCTCCTATAGTTATTTATCCTTGTGTTTTTACCGATATCGAGATCAATGTTAATCCGCTCCATCAAAAACCGATTGTACACGCGGTTTCTTAAAGAATTGTCATCTATAGAAGTAGGTAGTTTCGGCCCTTGCTCGACCCTTGCTTACACCTCCCTCCCGTGGCAGGTCGTCAGTTCGCGCTGCAGCAGGTGGGGCTGCCGTGCCTGCGCTACATGCAGCAGCTGATGGCGCCGCCCGCCGCCGCCGCCGCGCCAGCTCCCGCTACACCCGCGCCCGCGCCCGCCAGCGATACCGCCGTCGCCAAGCCCAAAGATAAGGTATTCTACATTTTCAACTATCGTTTTAATGCTTTGCTCAAGTGTTTTATTCTCTTTTGCACCCGTTTTATTGGTCTGAATTTTTTTTAAATACTTGTAGCGGAGCCATCTATCGGATGCAAGAGAGAACTACAATCGAATGCAAAATCCTAGAACGCGATATCGAAGTTTCTTACAATGATTGGAATATATACATGGGCCAAACAACGACTAGTAGTTTTCACCACCCCCACATACTGTTGAAAATTTAAGCTAGCTGCGTTCGCTCTTCTAGGGAAAACATATAATTTCAAATATTTATTTTCTTTCCACTCATACGTCCGCGTAACCAGTGATAAACTCCTCTCAATACAAGATAATATGATAGGTCTTAAATTAAACACCCATCCCGATTAACGTCTGTCCCCCAAGTCTGTAGATGACCGGTCAACCAGAAATCTAGAAATAGCCACTGATTCTGTGCGTACTCGTATATTCAGGAGGAAGACGGGCGTCCGCCGCTGGAGCTGCAGTCGGAGTGGGGCTCGGTGGTGGTGGAGCTGTCAGCGTGGCTGGCGGGGCGCGTGCCGCCCGCACGCTGGCAGCGCCTGGCGCCGCGCCGCCCGCGCGCGCCGCCAAACGTACTGCCCGAGCGCGACCTGCGCCTCGCCGACAAGTACCTCGCCAAGTGGCGCCGCCAGGTAACACTCTAGCAGCGGTCGAGTGTGCTATTGGCCACCTCCTCTTTGTCCTTCCTTCGTGGGTGGAGTCGAGGCATGGTGGTACGGAAAGTAGGCCCCCTGATTACCTAATTTGCAGTAGCAGGGCCGAAGCAATGCGAAAGCGAAAATTGAGAGTGCATGTGTGCGCCCTGCACTTCGCACCTTATATTCAGCCCAGTTCAGCGGTGTATTTCCTATGGCTGAAATGATAAACACTAGTGTGTTTTGTAAACTACCGTTCAACAGTCAGCGCCACTGGCTAGTTATTGTTACAAGTTATGTTACTCTACAGTCTACAGGCGTGAACTCACTAATTTTATTACTTCAAAACTGTAAGTATGTTATTATACCTTCGAATCGTCGAAATACCTTTATGTAGATCAACCTTTGCCACCAATAGACATTCGAGACAAGGCACCGAACATAATCTATAACCGCTGCACATTCGCAGACGATGCTGTCCCAAGGCATGCGTCCGCTGGAGCTGGAAGGCGGCGGCTGGCTCAAGCCGCTCATGTTCGACCCGAGCTCGCGCATCGCACGCGACACCGCCTGCCAGATGGTGAAGTCTCTGTGCGACTCCTACGAGCGGACCAAGGCTGTGAGTATAATACATTAGACCAGAGTTCTTAGACTCCCATTGGCATCGACGTTCGTTGTTGCAATACCAATAGCTGTTGATAATCAACATGTGACTTGACAAAGCCGTGACAATAAGGCTTCCTATTGGAGCAAAAACGTGTCGGTGACGAAGCTTGCTCGGTGATTCGATTGAGAAATAATGTTAACGTTCTTAGACGTAGAATAATTGGTTTGAATATACGATAACTACAAAGCCATGCCAAATGTGCTGTATTCCAACTGCAACGATTTTTTTAAATTCTAGCAAACGGCAATCATTATCTGCTAGGTTTTAAACTGTGGTACGCCATTCTGCTGTGCTGACTAGTCCGTAAAAATTTGTCTACGTGTACGCATTCTATGCTCTTATCGTCGAGTGACATCTGAAATATTTGTTGTCACCAGGTACTGATACTGCTCACAAGTTTCTTGCCTGAGGTCGGGGCAGCCGGAGAGGCTAGCGAACAATTCTTACAGTTGTATCAGAGTAAGTCACCGTTTCCTCCATTATGCTTCAGTTGTTTACGTTATTTATGTGACATATCAATCATGTTACATCATGTCATGTACTCTGATATTGTGATATTCTCTACTGTACACACAAACATCGTTACATCACACAGTTACACAGAGAATTCACAAACTATCATGTATTTATTTACCTATTTATTCGCCTATAAGTAAATAAATAATACACACATCTTTCACAACACATTAACCCAGTCCCACATTAAGATCACAGTACAATAAGCATATACAGTATACCATTACATGTGACATAAAGTTTACATGAGCCATTTTGTTACGCCAGTTAGTGAATGAACTACAGTTATTTTTCTCCATAACTAGATCTAGCTTCGGAAGCGCCATGGAAGCAATTCCTCGCCATGCGTGGAGTATTGCACCTCATCGCCGAACTGATGACGAAGGAAATTGAACAACTACATCGATTGGAGGAAACTACCCTCACATCCGACCTCGCTCAAGGTAAAATAGGTTCCTAGATCCACAAGATCTTGAATATGTGATCATTAGATGTTAAATTAGGTTTGTTGTGCCTATTTACCTAATATGTATTTTTATTTTGTCTCTATGTTACATAATGTCATTTGTTTTATATAGTACAAACGTTGTGTTAAAGATTTTTCCTTTTGCGCATGTTGCGAACTAGATTATTTATTTGTCATGATTTGTCATGTGAAAATATGGAATCAATCTCGATTTTGCGGGATCGTGTTCTCGCGATGTCTTATCTTGGCCATTTATGACGAGTTTAATCTCGGCAGAAAAAAGTACGAAATCTCTCGATTTCAACGAGTTTGTGTTGCCTATGTGGAAATGATGGCACTTAAATCTTTGAATAAGTTCTAAAAGCAGTCCGCACATGCAGGTTACGCCCTAAAACGCCTGACGGAGCTGCTGGCGATGTTCCTGGAGGAGAGCGGCGCGCGGCGCACGTACAAGACGCGGCTGGTGGGCGCCGTGCTGGGCGGGTACCTGTCGCTGCGGCGTCTGCTGGTACAGCGCACGCGTCTCACCGACGACACGCAGGAGAAGCTGCTGGAGCTGCTGGAGGAGATGACCACCGGTGAGTGTGCGCCGGCTGGGTGTGATATGCTCACGCCATATAAAGAACACGCCCTCCAAGTTTCAGGTCTCTAAAATCATCTGTTTTGCATGTAGGTCAATCCGCCAGTCAGTCAAGCCAAAGCATTTTATATGTGTAGATACGCCCCCGTATTACTTAACTAGCAAAGGCAAAGCGATAGGGAAAATTTTACAAAATTCACTGATTGCTTGTTAAATTCGTATTACGTAAAATGAATTTTGACGAGACAAGTCTTTCACGAGAGAGAGAGAAGAGAACTTTCACAATGGAAACTACTTATCTGCGCTGCGTCCTGCTTTAAGAGTTCGTGTTAACCCGCCTAAGACGGGCCCTGAATTCGTATTATATTTAGTTTTATAATCTTAACCGTGCTACTTGTACCAAAAACATGTTGCACCCGTAGGAACGGAATCCGAGACGGCGGAGTTCATGGCGGTGTGCATCGAGACGGTGCAGAAGTACCCGCTCCACGACTACCGCACGCCCGTGTTCATCTTCGAGCGGCTCTGCTCGATCATCTACCCGGAGCAGAACGACGTGGGGGAGTTCTTCCTCACGCTCGAGAAGGATCCGCAGCAGGAGGACTTCTTGCAGGTAAGCCAATACCGGCTGGGTTATTACCTAATTTGCAATAGCAGATCCAAAGCAATGCGACAGCGAACATTGAGTGTGTGCGTGCGTGGGACGTACGTGAGGCGTCCTCCCGCGCCCCGCGCACACACACATTCTTATTTATCGCTGTCGCGGTGCTGCGGCTAATTAGGGGGCTGTTTATAGCACCACGTTATGTTTGACGCCATCGCCAGTAATATAAATGAACTTATTTGATCTTGTCGATAAAGGTTTTTAGACATAATTATATAACGTTATGTTTATAGCCATCGCCAAATTATATAAATGACCTATTATATTGTTATTTTTACTTTGTTTTAACGATTTGTATTACGTGAACTATAGATACCTAGAATTTGGGCCATGAAAAAAGTATTATGTAAAAATACTTGACACTTGAGTTTTGGACTAGGATTTAACATAACAAGCTAACGCATTTGGTACAGGGGGGGGGTCTAACCATATTCGTAGAAAGTGTTTGTAAGGTTTGTTCTTACTAGCAGAAGTGTTAAAAAGGTATCACTCGTACTTGTATCATAATGTACTACAAAATCATCTTATTTATATTGCGAGTGGTTTTCCAGGGTCGCATGTTAGGAAACCCGTACTCCTCACTCGAACCCGGCATGGGTCCGCTGATGCGAGACGTGAAGAACAAGATTTGCACCGACTGCGAGCTGGTCGCACTATTAGAAGACGACAACGGAATGGAGTTACTGGTCTGCAACAAGATCATGTCGCTTGATCTGCCGGTCAAGGAGGTGTATAAGAGGGTACGTATTTGTATTTGTCGTCGTCAGCCTATTGCAGTCCACTGCTTAACGTAGATCTCCCCCAGAGCACGCCACAAGGCCTACTGCCATGGGAGGGGTTTTTCCCCATAGTCAAAACTATGTAAGTGGTACCCCTCGTGTATTCTATACAAATTGCGCCATTTGCATACAATTTTAAAATCAGTCGCTCTACGCAAACACGCGTTAGTTTAGTTGGCAATGGATTTAGGCTCGGGAACCTGCCCAGCTCACTCAGTCCTGCAAATTCAAAAATAAAACCTAGACCTAAAGCGGTCTTCAAGTCTAGGGTGAACCGGTTTCTTTTAGGCAAGCGCGCTCCATCTTACTTACCATCAGGTTGTGGTCAAGCGTAAGCCTATTTAATATTTAAAAAAACCTAAAAAACAAGAAATTTATGATTAGGTTTTAATTCTGGCGTTGCTTCCGCCAGGTGTGGTGCACATCGGGCGAGGGCGTGGACGCCATGCGCGTGGTGTACCGCATGCGCGGGCTGCTGGGGGACGCCACCGAGGAGTTCGTGGAGACGTTGTGTCAGACCAACGCCGAGGCCGTGGACGACGAACAGGTCTACCGCATGGCCAACGTGCTGGCCGACTGCGGTACGTTGATAATGCTTATTTTTTGAGGGTATGTGCCGAGAGAATGATTCATGTCATCAATATGTTTGATTATTTAAAATTTATCCACTTCGCGGCTTCAGATGCTCATTTGTAAATAAATGTAGTGAAGTTCAATGCTCTCCCCCCAGGCGGCGTGGAGGTGATGATCTCGCGGCTGTCGGCCATCAGCGTGGTGGGCGCGGCGCGCGCGCTGGTGTCGACTCTGCTGCGACTGCTGGCGCTGTGCACGCGCGTGCGGCGCTGTGTGCGCGTGCTGACACGGCCGAGCGCGCGCGCCGTGCCCGTGCTGCTGCACGCGCTGCACCTCGCCGCCAACGAGCCCACGCTCGTCTACCAGCTGCTGGAGGTGAGTGTCTACTGCTGGCGCTGACTTCTCGATCGAATATACAGGTTCAGCATAGAAACGTTTCTTTCATTTGAAACCTTCATTTTCGCGCGTTTTGTTAAGTCACGTGATAATGCTATTGGTGAGAATGTTATGACAAAAAACGTCAATGCGAAATGATGCTAATACATAATGTCGACGCACCCTGTACATTACGGTGCCATGTCGCTCATTCATATAAAGCAGGAACGTGGCGCACACTATTCGACTGAAGTGCTGTGACGTCACAGCAGTAAAAACTATGAACAAGACTAGACGCTTTATCCATGCCAGGACAGATTTCTTACGTCACTTCATCGGAAACCTTTTTAAAAACTGGACCAATTTTAATGCGGTTATAACTTAGATATCTGGATATTTTTGTTTGTATCCCAGATAATCAATGACCTGTTACAAGCAAGTATGTACTTAAGTTATGATTCTGTACAGATAATGGAACGAATCCTGTCAGCCGCAGCGAGCGAGAGTCTGGAATCGTTCCTACAATTTTCGCTCACATTTGGCGGGCCGGAGTACGTGCAAGCTTTACTCAACTGTACCGAGTATCCAGGTATGATATATTCCTGTTTTTAAACGCTAGGTCAAGTAGACAAGGTTGCCTATAGTTTAAATATCCGTCGATTTAACAATGATCAGTTCACTATGGGTGCGCCCACCACCGGGCCCTAAATATCCGTCGCCTAATACAATTTCATTTATAAAATAATGATCAGTTCAGTAACTAAGAAAAAAATAATTAAATCCTTTATTTGCCATTTATATGTAAACGGAATTTTCTATTTTTCTAGTATTAGATAATTACTTCATACGTTTTAAGCGATATATCATCACTTATCAAATTGGTGCAACAATAACATCTTTCCACGTTGCTTTGATATCATACGTATCCGTTGCAAATTTAGCGCAGCTAGCACATAACATGTATGTAACTGACTATTTAATTTGATTATGGCAGGTATCCGCAACAACCAGGTAGCCCTAGGTCACTTAACCCGCGTGCTAGCTGCACTGGTTTACGGCAACGACCTGAAAATGGCGATGTTGGTCGATCACTTCAAGCCGGTGCTGGACTTCGACCGCCTCGACTCGGAGCAGTGGAGTGAGGACGAGTTCCGAGTGGAACCCTTCTGTGTTCTCTGCGCCAATATCGAGAGGAATTCTATAGGAGCCACTTTGAAGGACTACTTCATATCGCTGGGCATTGTGAGGGACGCGCTTAATTATATCGAAGTAAGTATACTGGTTTTGTTTTAGATACATAAATGTCTTAGAATTATTAGTAGACAATGGTTATAGTGTCCACAGAAATTGTTTTTGTTATGTGCAATTACAGAATTAATTTGTGATTTATCTTACAAATTCCATTAAGCGTTTAACTAACCTAATGTGGTGAAAATAGCTCGAAAGAGCTAGGCGAAGTTGGAACATACAGATGATGTTTTGTTTTAAATTGCTAACATGAATTAATCAATTATCTTCCTCTGCTTGGTGACTATGGATTATATGCAAAAACTACCCTATGGCAGTGGCCTTGTGGCGAGCCCTGGGTGAGGCCTACGTCCAGCAGTGGACTGCAACATGCTGATATATGTGATGCAATTTCTTTTCCCTATGTGTTTGACTTGTGGTTATTATAATACTCGTAATGTGGTGTGTTGCAGAAGCACGCGCCGTGCGTGAAGCCGACGCTGGTGCTGGCGGACTCGGACGAGCTGAAGGAGTTCATCAGCCGGCCGGCGCTCAAGTTCATCCTGCGCTTCCTCACCGGCCTCGCCACGGACCACGAGCCCACGCAGGTGCGTACCACTTTGTCCCTCACCGTCTGTTTAGGCACAGAAAGCAGGGAGCTACACGAGTCAACGGTTCTAATATAATTAGTACACCAATGTATATTGGATATTTTGATTTGTAGCATTTAAATAGTATTTCGTTTCATAAAACAAGATTCTTTCTTTTTATCAATTTTATTATTCTTCATCGTTTACTAATTCAATTAACATCGTCTACACCGCAGATCCATTTTGTTGATCTACGTTTTCAAAAGTTATTAGGCAACATCCCATAATAAAAAGTGAAGGAGTTCCTGCTTGCTCTACTGATTAGTAACTTGGCAGTACCTTGCTTATGCTTATAGCCTGGTATAATTTAGGTATGATTGGATATTGTAAGAAACTTCCTTTGAAATTAAATCGAAATTTAGGACTACCTCAACTGTTGCAATAGTCATTTTACGTAAATTTTATAGCCAATGATGATAATGAATGACGCCGTTTTAAAATGGAAAAAGTTCATCTGATGTTCTAATAAATTCATAATACAAAAAGTATGACGAAACCGGCGCGCATGTATCAAGATGTTAATGAATGTGGATGAGGCGAAAGAGGTATGTTTGGAACGTACTAAATGGAGATCTGTAGTCTCTGCCTACCCCTAGTGAGGTCAAGTATGTATGACGATCATTTTTGGGCCAAAAGATCCCCGATGTTTTTCTAGCCTATATTGCCTTTTTATTGTCATATCATAACACAAGCAGACTAATAAGACCTAGATTAAGACCTATTCAAGTTCTGAGTAAAAAAAAATTGTTAGACATGAAAGCAATCTATCTAATTTGGTATATGTTATAGCAAATTTCACTTTATTGTAACCCTCCCAACAGATGCTGGTCTGCGAGAAGATAATCCCGATAGTGCACCGCCTGGAGCAGGTGTCTTCCGGGGAACACGTGGGCTCGCTTGCGGAGAACCTTCTGGAAGCGCTGCGCTCGCATCCGCAGTGCGCCGCCAAGGTGCAGCAAGTGCGCGACTTCACTAGACAGGTTAGTGTGGCTTTCGGATCTAGGTGTGAATTGAAGGTTTATCATATTTTGGTTACTCGGTTAAGATTTTATTGCGAGGCTTCTGTGAGTAGAGTTACGTACCTTTATTTTTTGTCTTCGATTTAGATTCGTATTTCGATTCAGTTCGGGATCTAACGGAAGTTGTAATAAAGGACTTATGTATGTCAAATAATGTAGAACATTGGTAGAACAGTTAAAATTTGACGGTAGATATTTATCTTCAAAGATTCTACCAAAGACTTTAGTTGAAGATTAGCCTGTCACCGTCCATTTCGTTCGCAGGAGAAGAAGCGCCTAGCGATGGCGGTGCGCGAGCGGCAGCTGGGCGCGCTGGGCATGCGCAGTAACGAGCGCGGGACAGGTCACCGCGCAGTGCAGCCTCACGCAGCAGCTGGCCGAGCTGGCCGAGGAGGCGGGCGCCGTGTGCTGCATCTGCCGCGAGGGCTACAAGTACCAGCCCACCAAGGTGGGTCTGTGAGGCCGCCGCGAGGCAGGCACGTTACACAGGTATAAGAAGGCACCAGCCTACCGAGGTTGATCTACGAGAGCGGCTCACCGAGGTAGTTTTGTGAGGGGACTAGGTTACTTCTCGAAGATACCAAACTTGTTAAGGGTAGATCCACAAGGGGCCTTTATGTAACTTACTTATCCCTGTTTTACTAAAATCATCGATGTAGTATTTTGACAGTTCAACACAGTAAACATCCACCAATCATTTCCATCGCTACCTTCGATATTATTACCGATGAGTGTTGCCGCAGGTGCTCGGCATCTACACGTTCACGAAGCGCTGCCCGGTGGAGGAGTTCGACCTGCGCCCGCGCAAGACGCTCGGCTACACGACCGTGTCGCACTACAACATCGTGCACGTCGAGTGCCACATGGCCGCCGTGCGTCTGGCGCGTGCCAGGTAACCTAAACACATTCTGCTATACTCGTATAAATACATTCATAGATTATATTGAAGTAAATTTTAATGAAGAAAAACTTTATTATATCAACATATAAAAATCATAGCGAGGTGATGGGCAAAACCCTACCCTATGGCAGTGCAAAGCTAGCTAGCTCCAAGGCTACTTATGGCGTACCTTGTGACGTGCCTTGGAGGAGGCCTGCATCCAGTGCCCGTGGCATGACACCGAGATTTTTCACATTTACTCTACAAATCCGCATAGCTATGTAATAACTAGACAAAGTATAAAATATGTACTTCGCGTGTAAAAAGGGACTACAAAACACTTTTTTCAGCACAAATTTATTTTAGTCCTGGCTCGAAAAACGAGTGTATTCTAATGCCTTACTAGACAACTATGTACTAAAACATAAACTTTGTCTAGTTATAACATAGCTCTGTAATATGTTCAATATCTCGTTCTCACCAAATCTAGCAGTGGACTGATGGTTGATGTGTACAGGGACGAATGGCCGTAGCCGTAGCCTTGTAGTGTGCCCTGAGGGGCTAAGTCCAGCAGTGGCCTGATGACTAATAATGTACAGGGACGAGTGGGAGAGCGCGGCGCTGCAGAACGCGTCGACGCGCTGCAACGGACTGCTGCCGCTGTGGGGCCCGCACGTGCCGGAGAGCGCGTTTGCCAGCTGCCTCGCCCGGCACACCACCTATTTGCAGGTAAATGTGGGTGCAGGAACTTTTACTATGTCTGTGTGTCTAGTAGATTGACGCTTTTTTATGTTTTGTTATCTCCTTCTCTTTTTACTTGCATAAATTCTTTGCACATCTCGATATCATGGGATGATTCTGTTTAAGTTTTGAATACGATGTCTGATCCTTGTGTAGTATTTTTTTTTCAGTGAATAGAGATTGTTATATGTAGTAGATTTATGATTTTTTAAGGGTTTATATTTAAGTATTTTTGTTTGCCTTTGATTTATTAGTATTTTTTACTTTTTATGTTATGATATCTATGTGAATATCTAGCAAATCTGTCGAATGTAATTTTAAAAATTTATATCTCGAAATGGATGAGACTTCAATGGAAAAGTCAAAAAAAGAAATATGTGTGTGTATGTGTATAGTCTATTATCCACTCAGAGAGAAATTCAACAAATTGTATATAATGATAAGTGTACTTGACGAAGTATTTTATTTATGTACTGAATTCAATTAATTAACCAAGGTAATGTTCAATCGACACATCGTCCCCGAGCCGATATCCGTCGAAGGTGTAGCCCTAGAAGTTGTTCAAAAGTACCTATGTATACCTTGGGCAAATATTGCAGTTGGGTAAAGACAAATTCGAGAGAGAAATCATCAGAAGAGTGCAACTTGGATGGGGGGCGGAGCGGGTTTTCGAATGGAGACCGCGCCCCGGCAAGCGTAGCGTTGGACGCCCTCCGGCCAGTTAGACCGAAGACTTAAAGAGGGTGGCTGGTAGTGATTGGATGGCAAAAACGGGAGATCGAGCCATGTGGCGTACTCTGGGGGAGGCCTACGTCCAGCAGTGGACTGCAATAGGCTAACAACGACGACTGAATTCAATATAGTGAAATTTGAGTTCAAAATCTTTCATCTTCCATATTCCTCGCAATCCATAAAAATACCTCTCATTCCAACATCAAGCTCTAACTGCTAAAATCTTTCCGAAAATATCCAATACTTTCTTTGCCAAAACCGTTGTCCCTACACCAGTTCCCTAGGCTATAGTAATGTGCCGTCTACAGGAGTGCACGGGACACCGCGACATCAGCCACACGTGCACACTGCACGACCTGAAGCTGCTGCTACTGCGGTTCGCGCGCGGACGCACCTTCCACGACGACACGGGAGGAGGCGGGCCGCTGTCCAACATGCAGCTGGTGCCGGCGCTGGCGCACATGGCGCTCTACGTCATCAACACGTGAGACTCAACAATTAGACATAGTGCTAGAAACCAAATTATCTCCCTTCTAATCCCATATTATTCAAAATGCTTAGTTGATTTGTAATACGGCGTATTATACAATATGTCTTCGACATGTAAACAATATTCTATTCTATGCACACAGCGCGTATGAAAGATTCTAAGTGTATGTGCGTGTTCTTAAAACAATACATTTGCAATAGAATGTTAGAAGCCTACACGCTGCACCTGAATACGTTAAAAATGAATATTGGTATGGCTAGTTGTATCCGGTGCAGTGTTTAAAGGTTCTTATGAAGCAAGTACTGTAGCAACAGTATTGTTGCAGGGCGCGCGTGGCGGGCCGAGAGCTGGGTGTGCTGGAGGCGGCACTAGCCTGGGCGCCGGCGCGGCTGCTGGAGGCGGCGCACGACGCCGACGGGCCGCTCTACCTCGCCGTGCTGGCGCTGCTGCTGCAGCCGCATGCCACGTGAGTACACCACGACTGTTAGTCATCATCGGTCTATTGTAGTCCACTGCTGGACGTAGGCCTCCCCTCGCTCTCCAGTCGTAGAGTGTCTCTCGAGTGAGTAGTATGCGAGTATTCCACGCACGTAATAAAGAAAAACTTTTCAGGGGGAAGAAAAAACCGAGTGCTGTATTGAGTACGGTCTCTTTAATCGTTTTTTATATGTATTTCCAAGGTTTTCACTCAAATGCGTCGTAAATTGGGCGAGGTAGCCAAATGTTTTGTCATAGCGTCGTCGCTGCGCGAGTGTCGGTCGAAAACGTAGAATATCGTTAATATAACATCAGCCAGTGATTTAAACATCGTTGCGTGGAATGGTGATTGTAGTACCACTAAATCTGCTAATCTAATCTCACACCGTCGCAGTTGGCGCGCGCAACGCATCGACTGGCTAAAGCGCATGCTGCTGCTGGGTCACGTGCGTGCGGTGGCGCCGGGCGGGCCGGCCGTGCGCACGCTGCCGCCGCCACGCGCGCCGCGACCCTTCGCCGACTACCGCGCCTATCTCGTGTTTCACCATCTCATACATCTGCTCTACACCGTCATGTTCAAGGTCAGTTATCTATACAGTCTGTTTTTTCGTTGCTTACATACTCTATACATCAAATAAAGTAGATTTATGCCAAAAAAATGCTGGGAAAAGATGTAAGTTTTATTAAATTCTTGATCGGGCAAAATTTACAGTGTCTAGTGTTAATGCTAGTTTTTTCATAGACAGATATTAATTATTTATCTTGAAAAAATCTTGCTACGCGCGTCTATGTGCATTTATACAGAAAAATGCAGTCTATTTACTCAACTTTGGACCCTAATATCTTGGGAACCAGACACTTCCCAGGTATGCTTCCATGGAGAAAAATGATCGTGATGATGAGGAAATTCCGTAGTTTTCAGGAACGTTGACGACCAAAAATCACCATGTATATACCCTTTTAGGAATATTTACATGTCAAATGATAATTGCACAGGCTTTTCTTCTGGGCGTTCACTGCCTGCTCAATGCAGCGCTGCTGTACAGGGTGGTTGAGACAGCCAAGCAAATATTGATATAGTGACTTCAGACCATGATTTTGAGATGAAAACCAGTTAAAATTTTCGCAGGAAAATTCCAAAATTTTCCGACTTTTTTTTCATTTTTCCAGGGAAAAAATTGTGTGGTTCGTTTGAATAGGCCTTAAATAATTACTTAAAAACAAGATTTTAATCTATAGCTGATTTTTTAAAAAGTTGCTCTAAAAAATGTTTAGCTAATTGATCAACCCCAAAGGAGAGTCCCAAATGATCCAAAAAACAGCAATGTATCACACAATAACCAATAAGCCCATTTAACTAATGGCAGGATTGCCCGATACAATTGGCGCGGAAAGCAAACATTGCGTATAATCAAATCAAAAATTCAATTCCTGCAAGTAATAACACTGTCGTATAACTCAAAACAATGCGACTTGTTCAGTATTGACTTGGCTGTCACACACACCCTGTATAAGATGTCAATCAGGGCATTCTCAATCTCATCAAGTCTCATCTCGTCATAAATGCCTCCGTTTAGTCTCTTCTAATCAAGCAATTGCCAACTGGACCAATTACTAATTAGACTAATTCCTGATTAGACGAATATCTAGATGAACCAATTCCTACTTAATTAATTTCTAATAGGATCAATACCTAGATAATTCTTAAATGGACCAATTCCTAACTGATCCGATTCCAAACTAGACAATTCCATACTGTATACAAGGTGTTTTTTTGTGGCCACCATTAACGAAGGGTACATACTCTATACATCAAATAAAGTAAGTTTATGCCAAAAAAAAGCTGGGATTTTTTTTAAATTACTTGATCGGGCGAAATTGATAGTGTCTAGTGTTTATGTTAGTTTTGTTTTTATAAACAGATATTAATTATTTCTCGTGAAAAATCTTGCAACGCGCGTCTATGTGCATTTATGCAGAAAAACGCAGTCTATTTACTCAACTTTGGACCCTAATATTTTGTAAACCCCTGTATAATGCGCCTTAACTAAAATGCCATAACCCTGTATTTTATCCTACTAAGTATCCGTTAACAAAACCTTGCCTGTACAGAACGTGGCAGCGACCACCACCGAGCAATGGCCGGTGAAGTTGGCCGAGTACATTCGGCACAACGACGAGGCCAACGCCAAAGCGGCCGAGCGCATCGTGGCCACCCTGACGGACGAGCTACTGCCGTGCGCGAGCTTCGCAGAGTTCTGTGACGTGGCCGGCTTGCTGGCCGATGTTGGCACCCCTGACGACTTCCTACAGGCGCTGCTGGATGAACAACCCTAGGATAACTTTAGCCAGTGCCTGCGGTTGTCTAGCGACGGATTAGTGCACCTTGTATACCGATTTCTTTGCTCTGCTGTGGACTTTGCGTAATTCTTCTATCAATTAGATTTTTCTTTCTGTATTTAAAATGCTAATTTCTTTTATTTCTTTACATACTTTGTAGTTCTTTTATTTTGTTAATTGTTTCAGCGTTCGACTTTTTCTAAGTTTATGACGTATGTAGGTAATTTGTTTTGCAAATTTTTGTACCTTTCTGTCGTCGTGCCAACAATGCGTGGGAACTATTTCAATGCTAAAAGTGTCTCGTTTGATTAAACCTTCGCAAAATTATAATTTATTCTAGGTCACAAACAATGTATTAGTATTATGTGCACTCTGAATACGCGCTTTTCTTGATCTATACATATAATAAAAATGTAACGGATCGCTGTCTGTACATGGAAGATATATGAGAAAAAATATTATAGGAGACCTTTATCAACGCAATAGGACCCAAAACGATGATTTTTGGAATTTTTGTCTGTCGGTTTGTCTGTGCGTTTGTGCACGCTAATCTTAGAAACGGCTGTACCGATTTCGATGCAGTTTTCAGGAATATATTGTGACAGGTCCCACTTAACATATAGGCTACTTTTTATCCCGGGAAAATATTTTTATCCCGGATAATTTCCGACATTTTGTTTTTTCTGTAGTCCATGCGGACGGAGTTTAATATAACTGCTTTTATTAATAACTGCCTCATTGTAATTGCTCATTTCAATGTACCCTTCGTATTGGAAATAAATAGATTTTAGTTTAAATTACTTTTCATTTATAATCTTAAATTAATTTGATATGCTAGCGTCCAGAAGATTCCGTACCAGGAAATAAATACTAATAAATGTCGGCTTTGTATGTAAGATAATACAAAACCGTCATTATAAAAAAAAAGAAAATTAAATAGAAATAACATGAATTTTTATTTGTATACTAATATAAAATCACTGTAAAATATAAAAATAATCATATAAAAGAAATATCATCAAATTCAAAATAAACGATATAGTACTTCACAACTTTCGTAATTCTGGAAACAAAAAAGAATGTGTTCATGACACTGCTTATCAACGAGAAGGTTCTTACAGCACGTTTTTCGTATACCTACATAGTATCGACAGGTTTGCGCTTACTTCGCTCGCATTAGGATAAGAGTCCTTTGGAATTTAGTCTTGTTATGTATATTTATGAACTTGTGGCCTCTTTACATTTATACATGTTTGGGTAATGCGGAACAAGTTTGCGGTCTTTAAATTTATACACGTGCATGTTTGGGTAGGTTATTATTATATAAATAGGTTTATTATAATAATACCTATTACCTAGTTGTCAGCTTACCTAAATGCAACAAAACGACAGAGCTCAAGTGACGCCCTGTCTAAAAGAGCTCAACCCTGGCACTTGCTTCAAGTGCATTACATTATCTGTAAAAGAGAAAAAGCTCATATAAAATTACACGAACATCCCTTTCAGGCATCATGGTACCGAATTAAAGCAGCATAGCCTCGGCACTCCCCAATGAGGGATTTTCTGACAACTATTAAGAGTAAAAAAATTAATGCAGATCGCCTGGATAGATGGCGTGAGCGAATCTCCTACCCGAAATTCTGTATGGAGAGGTGAAGGGGAAGGGAAGCTAGGTAGGAGATGTCTATTTTTGACAGTTATTTTAACTTGTCAGAAAATCCCTCATTGTGGCTGCATCATACATGACTGGAACAATAGGAGTATTGGGTGCGAAATTGCCTATTTTTTGCGATTTACTAATAGTCATCATCGAGCCACTAGAGCCAAATAGAGCTAGATCATGACATGAATTGCTGAAAATAGTGACAGTAAATGGACGTAACAAGGCAAAACCCCCCCTGTGGCAGTAGCCTTGTGGCGTGCCCTGTGGGAGGCCTACGTCCAGCAGTGGACTGCAATAGGCTGAAGAAGAAGAAGAAATGGACGTAAACTAAAGTGTTAGTATCGTACGTACCTTCGCACCTGTGTAAAGAATCCACACTTTATTCCTCTCCAGCTTCCTTACGATATTTAGGGAGTTTGGCTCTGGCTATTAGTCTTCTAAAAATGTATTTGTAAGTCCCGGCAGCAAGTACGCCCCCAACCACCGGACCTAACCAATACATCTGAAAGAAAACCAAAAAAACTGTAAGTATTTGTTAACGCAGCAGAATTATTATAAAAGTCTTTGGAAATATCGTTATATTCTGTTTGTTTATCAATGTCATCGTCTAAGTCTAGAACTGATTTTACTTAATAAAACCAATAAGTGCACTGATAAACACTAAAGTGTGTATTCTTACCCATTGATCCAACCAATAGTCCATTAGAAAAGACGGCCCGAATGCCCTTGCTGGATTCATGCAAATGCAATAGTCAAAGTCCTGAAAGAAGCCTATGTTACTAAAAAGATATGTTATATTATATGTTTCACTGATCTTTTATTTCTAGCCCTCACTGCTACAGTACGTTTAGATTTGTGGTTGTGAAATGTCCTTTGTGTTCCTTCACTTCTGTCTACCACATTTTGGGAACAGCCTCTAACTCAGCACAGGTATTTTTAAAATCATCATCAGTCCTCATTCAACATGATTATACTTCAGCGCTGCATCCTCCACATTTATATATATTTCACTATGTAGTCCACTTGTCAATGTACCAGGCATCACACGATTATTTAGAGAATTAAAAGAAATAAATGTAAAAATAAAAAACCAAAAACTACTATGCCGAGTCTTTGTCTATCTATGGCAACCCTCGGCACGAGCTTCATTCGCTTTCCGTGTGCAGGCATCGCGATACCTCTTATTCTTCTTTTAATAAATTTGTGTACCTTTTTGTAAGTGTATTAGTAGTATTGTGTAAGATATAGCATAATGATGACGATCGGGAGAAAAATACGTCGTCTAAAGAAACAACTTCAATACGAGCACTACCTACACTTCGAGCGATTACGGTTCCTTTACCTTATTTTTTATTACAAAACATATGTTTTTAACTAATCTAATAACTGTTCCTATTTACCTAATAGCTATAAAATATTTATCCAGATATCAAACTTAAAATCGAAGCAGAAAATACAAACGTAGTTTTTTTTTTCGAATTAAGCACCTACCTTTCCTTTTAGTAAAATAATAAATCACTCTATGTTACTTTGTTTCCACGATATACCTACCTACTTATGCTTAATTCTAAAGACCATTACAGTTTTATTACTGTGTCAGTAGGTACGTACAAAGTTTTTATTTCAGAGTATTATGATCCCTTTCAACTAGTAAACACCATGGTTATTCTGCGTGACGTGATCACGTTAGATAACACCTAGTCTCATATTGTAACGTGATTACAATTTATGACTTTAAACAAATATCACTGCATCAGCAGAATTAAAATATCCCGTATACGTGGTATTACAATTTAGTTCGCATAAGAACTGGGCATTCTGTGAGCAAGGTGCAGGTTTATTACGGTCAACCGAATTAACCCATACTTCACAAACTATTGTCGACATGCAACCGACATGGAAGGTAACTGTATTTTTTCAGAGGATCATGATGACAGTGCAACATCCCCAATGTCCGATAACGGGGTGATGTACCTACTCTTCGGAGTCGGATGTATCAGATGACAAACACATTAAATCCATGGTGTATAAAACAAACCCAGCTGTATCCACCGGACCAACTCCAAAGGGAGACAGCGTTGCGCTCACAGCCCTGAATTGTAACACAGCGGCTGTTCCTATCACTGAAATACCCACAGGCGCCATGGCCCCTGTTAGTTCAGCCCTAGGCCCCACAGACCCTATACAGGGCACAAGTACGACTCCTGCTGGTACTGTGGCACCGGCGCTATTACCAGCTCAGATCTTAGAGGCTCTAGGTGATAAGTTATTGGAGAAATGTCAAAACACATTGGGCCGCGGAATTTCCGGCCTTACTATGCTTACTTCTTCTCTTATTGTTGGGGACATTGACAAAGCTGAAATAATAAGGAAGCTCTCAAAAGTCAGTCAGATATTCCTAGACTTACACAACGAAAATACTAAAACAAGAAGAAAGCTAATAGGTTCGTCACTAGATAAAAAGTTTATTGGCATGATTTCTGACGTTAAAAGAGACGAATTTCTATTCGGCGCCAATCTAGGAGATAAAATAAAAGCGTCTAAGACTGCGGAGCGCTCTGGTCTCCAAGTTCGGTGATCAGGCCCAGGACCATCAAAAAAGCAATCATACCAACATCCGGGAAACTGGAGAGGCCCGCCCCGACACCATGGACCCAACAAGCCCAGACGGGGCGGGCCGAAGAACCGCTACTGGTCTCAGACAAACAGGAGACAACCTCTGACTGTGGAGCGACCTGCAGAGTCTTCGAAGACATGCCGAAGCCGCGCAGTCCCAGTAAAGGTAAAGAATGCGGGTAGATAGCGTTACTTTTTGAATCACGACGGCTCCTAGTATTGGGAATCCAATCAATCGATCTCGGAAATCAAACCCTCAGATCGACGGGATACATAAATACATTAATACGGTTTTCAAAGATACCTTTGAGTGTCCAATAAAACAATCTGTGGAACCTTCAAATTTTGACGATCTCTCATGAGTGGGCCGAAATCAAACATATAGGTTTGAAATTTCTAAATTAGTAAAAGACGGAGTTGTGGTCAGATGCAAAGACACACCGGGTCAATTTTTATTAAATATCTTTCTCACGCCTAAAAAAGATGGTACATTCCGATTTATTCTAAACTTAAAAAAAAAACTGTTTATTTGCTCCTCAACATTTTAAAATATATCTTCTATGCTTCCTATATTAAATCAATATAAAATGTAGAGGCTGATGAGGAATCAAGACGATTTAAAATCGATACTGAGTGGAATATGTCCTCACTTGCGTTCAATAAAATTGTTTTCATCTTCGGCAAACCACAAGTAGACCTTTTCGCTACACGACTAAATGCCAAGTGTCAAAAATATGTTTCATGGAAACGAGACCCTGACGCATACAATATAGATGCATTCACTTTAGATTGGAGTAACTACTTCTTCTATGCTTTTCCACCTTTCTCAATAATTTTAAAAAGCCTTCGTACAATTTGTAATGACAGAGCTACTGGCATAATGGTTGTACCATATTGGCCTAGTCAGGCCTGGTACCCACTATTTATGGCTTTATCTCAAGGCGAACCTTTGTACCTAAAACTCGATTTCGAATTGCTTGTTTCCCCTTTCAGCACGGAGCTCTGGAAGCGTCTTACCCTGGTTGCATCCAAATTATCAGGGGAGCACTCTTAAAAGACCGTATACCATCCAAGGCAATCGATATAATGATATCTTCGTTATCAAGTAGCTCAGTCAAACAATATAATAGTTCTTATAAAAAATGGTGGCAATATTGTTTGACTCATAACTTAGATCACTATAATAGCGATATTCTACAATAACTGTGCTTGACTTTTTAACACAGCAGTTCGAAGCTGGTAGCAATACTCCACGCTTAAATACTCACAGATCAGCGCTTAGTTTGATACTAGGTAAACATTTCAGTAATGACGAACGGATCGGTAGGTTTATTAAAGGTGTCTTTAGAATAAAACCGTGTCTTCCTAGATATGTATCAACGTGGGACCCGAATATTGTTCATGACTGTTTCAAATCTATACCCTAATATGGGACTCCCCTTAGGTACTCTCGCTCAAAAATTGGTAGCTCTCCTTGCATTTTCAACTGGACAACGGGTACAGACGCTATCGTTGATACGTTTACCTAACATCAAAGTTAACGCCAAGTTTATAGAAATAGTTATAACAGACTTGATTAAGACCTCTGCTCCAGGTCGTCCAATGCCTAAATTGTTCATACCGTTTTTCATCACCGCGAACAAATTTGCCCCGCAAAATCTTAATGGATTATATGGAAATAACTAAAGCCCCACACAGCATCCGCCACGCATCTACCTCGGCGACTGGTCGCAGAGGTGTACCTATAGATATTATAAAAAAAACAGCCGGCTGGTCTGAAAATTCACTAGTTTTCGCGAATATTTGTAGATTTCGCACATATTTGTTGACGCCATCTACAATAACGATATCTAATGTAATAATAACCTGCATCTAGTTATTTGTGATTTTATGAATGATGATTTATACTTGATTAAACTATCTAAGAATCCTCTTTTGATCTATCGAATTATTTTTACTTAAACCTATTTCGAAATATATCTAAACATCTACACAGTGAAATATATATAAATGTCTTCGGATGCAGCGCTGAAGCAGAATTGGTGGTTAAACAAACTTACCTAAGTGAAGTTTGACCATAATTATACGAAGCGCTGCATCCGAAGACATTTATATATATTTCACTATGTAGTCCACTTGTCAATGTACCAGGCATCACACGATTATTTAGAGAATTAAAAGAAATAAATGTAAAAATAAAAAAACCAAAAACTACTATGTATATACTACTACGAGTCTTTGTCTATCTATGGCAACCCTCGGCGCGAGCTTCATTCCTTTCAGAGCTGAAAAAACCTATTTCGTGTAATAAACTTCGGGATTGGTATGTTTACAGTAACATGGGTCAGGGTATAAGATGAGCAGAAATTTAGTTGTAACTGCACATAGGATTCGGGCTGGACATATGCCATTAAACAAGTTCTTCTTTTTGATGAAAAAAGTAAGTTCACCAAATTGTGATATGTGTGGAGTAGCTGAAGACGTGCAACATGTGTTATTTGAGTGTTTGCGAAACCAGTCTGAACGGAGGCAGCTATTGCAAGACTTGGGGATTAATATAATCAATATATTCAATATAGGTACCCTTCATCTAATGATTCTCTTTGTATATATAAATTCATGTTAAATAGCATTAAGTTAATACTCAAATAATAGCTTATGTAAGTTTAATATAAGTGGTCCAATAGGGCTGACATGTTCACACCGTGATCAAAGCCCTTAAATAAATGAAGAAAAAAAATGGGTCAGGGTGGGAAATTAAATGTCTTCGGATGCAGCGCTTCGTATAATTATGGTCAAACTTCACTTAGGTAAGTTTGTTTAACCACCAATTATGGGGCATGATTATGCGGTTTTATTTGGAAATTAAATTAGCTACCATTTATTTAAGAGAATGTGAATTAATGAAGCTAAGAAGAAATAAATAGGGAAACATAATTACGAATAGAGAGAAGCCCAGCATGTACGCGAAACCAACTCTAAATGCTGTTATGCCGCTATGTATTGGTTTTCCGTCATAAGTATAAGAAAAGTAAGCAGCAGATAACACGTAAACTGCTCCAATTTCTATTTTTACTATCTGAAATGCGAATAATTAGATGAGTGTTAAGAAACCAAACAAAACCACTAGAGGGTCATCATGGATTCGAATTTTCAAACTGGCATGATGTAGCTGGATTTAGGTACATCTATACTATATATTATTTAAACTATTTACTGAAGTTAGTCTTGACATTCCCTATTATAGACCAAGGTCGACCAAGGCTAACATGTTTACTTATATAGGGTGTTTTTTCGTTGCCACCCTTAACAAAGGGTACGTACTCTATACAACAAATAAATTAAGTATATGCCAAAAAAATGCTGGGAAACTAAGTAAATTTTTTTGATTTTTTTTTATTACTTGATCGAGGGAAATTTATAGTGTCCATTGTTTATGCTCGTTTTTTCATAGACAGTTTTTAATTAGGTATTTCTCGTGAAAAAATCTTGCTACTTTATTTACTCAACTTTGGACCCTAAAATCTTGGGAACCAGACACTTCCCAGGTATGCTTCCATGGAGAAAAATGATCGTGATGATGAGGAGATTCCGTAGTTTCCGGGAACGTTGACGACCAAAAAACATTCTGTATAAGGTCTTTTCAAAATCAGTGATTATATTTTGACACAAAACTAGGTAAGTAGGTAAAAAGAAAAAAATTTCACTATGGGCCCTACCTAGTTTTGTGTCAAAAGATAATCACCAATTTTGAAAAGACCTTATATACGTAGGTATCAGATTACTTAATTACCTACCTGTTCATTTTCTAAAGCGTGTAAAGCAGTCATGGACGTGTTTACGTTTGGATCGTAGTGGCCGGTTGCGATGATGGCGAACTTGCCGGCTTCAGTGATGTGATGGCCACGTATAGAGGCCGTATAATCTTTGAGGTATGTTATCTGGAAGAAAAGATTGGTCATTGATCCACTCTCAAATAGACCTAGAGCCAGGGCTCTGTACCCGGATGTGATACTTGTGGCTGTAAAACAACTAATATCCGGTAAGCTGATTACGCAATTTGCATAAAAAAAAAAACAATTAAGTAAAGCGTTCCTTGGTTAGGATTCGGCGGGAAAAGCTGGAAGGGTGCAGGTGTAATTTTCTTGTGAAAATCAAAAATTATTTGTAAACGGCTTGCATGTGTCCGTAAAGTTATGTTTTCTGGTAGATAAGTTATATTTTGATTACTTGTGATGTGAATCTAGTGCGTGTGCATGGTTTTATACGCAGGTAAGCTGAGTAAAACTTTAGCCGGAATACGATCTCTTCATGGGCCCATGTAAGTTGTTTCTGCAATTATTTTTCATTTTGACTAACTTTACACTTGTTCTTGAGGATTTTCCCGACGTTTCCATTCATAACCATCATTATCATCTATCATAAATTCAGAAATCATTTACTAAAGACAATGGCTGTATGGGCTTAGTTCCCCTTGCCTTTCCTTCGGGATAAACTCAACAAAAAAAAAGTTCCTGGTTAGCACTGTGCCAACCCCTCTGTGGTGATTGTAGAGCACATTTCGTTTTAACTTTAGATGCACCTAAAGTACTTAGAAATAACGTAGTACTCGTACCTTTCTCAATAGGTATGTAGGTACTTAGCAGAAAGCTATGAATGAATACTCACATAGACAAACCTTGCCCCATATATCGCGCCAAACACTTGGAAGCACACAAACAAAATTCCTCTGAAACAGGTTATGTCTCCCATCACCAGAAAACCTATGCTGATGGCTGGGTTGAAGTGTGCGCCCGAAACGTGTCCGAATGTCTAAAATACAAAAAAGAGGTAAGTACCAAATAATTCCGTTTCCTGTTTGAGGTTGAAGTTCCCTCCTTAATTGATGAAACGAAAGTTAACCTACCTACCTAAGTAGGTACCTAAACTATAAACATTGTATTACTTAGCACAAAAATCCCAGTGGGTAATATTACGAGTACCTACAAACGCGAAAGTTTGTGAGTATGGATGGATGGATGTTTGTTACTCTTTCACGTAAAAACGGCTGGAGCGATTGTAATAAATTGGTATAGAGTTAGCTGACACCCTGGATTAACACATAGGCTACTTTTAATCCCGGCAAAATATTTTTATCCCCGATAATTTCGACATTTTGTTTTTTCTGCAGTACACGCGGACGAAGTCGCGGGCGTTCTCTAGTACTGATATATATAAATCGCATTTGCTTAAATACTTTATTACCAACGACCGCCCCGGCTACGCGGCTTCGCACGGGTGCAATGTTGATGATATTACATATCTATAGGTACATATGTAACGGATCGCTGTCTGTCTGTACATGGAAGTTATATGAGAAAAAATATTCTAGGAGACCTTTACCAACGCAATAGTACCCAAAAGAATGATTTTTGGAATTTTTGTCTGTTTGTCTGCGCGATTGTGCACTCTAATCTCAGAAACGGCTGAACCGATTTCGATGCAGTTTTCAGGAATATACCTATTGTGACAGGTCCCACTTTACAAATAGGCTACTTTTTATCCCGGGATAATTTTTTTATCTCGGATAATTTCGACATTTTGTTTATTCTGTAGTCCACGCGGACGGAGTCGCAGGCGTCCACTAGTATATAATAAACCTTCCTCTTGAATCACTACATCTAGTTTTAAAAAACGCATAGAAATCCGTTGCGTAGTTTAAAAGTACATAGGGACAGACAGACAGTTTTTGAATGACAAATGTGAGAAGCAACTTTGTTTTATACTGTGCTATGATTTGTATCAACTAAGTACCTACCTGCAGAAGGCGGAAACACCAAATAAAGGCAACCGACCATTTCAAATATGCTGTTTTCCTTACATAAAGTCCACCTATTTCTAATCATAGTGGGTACCGCAATGTGGGGTTATTTGTAAACAGCAATACCGTAGAATTTTAAAATTAATTGATGGTATAACGTGTAAGTTTTATCCGTTTAAGTCCAATGGTGAAAAACAAAAAATCGCGATTAGTCCAATTCGCAATTGGTCCAAAATAAAAAGACATCTATAATTTAACAAAGGATCTATATTTGAATTTAAAACTGAACAATTCAGTTTATTTATAAAATCTAGCATGTTTAGCCCATTTTAGTTTTGGTAAATGTTGGTACCTACTTAATATACTTGGCTTCAAAATACTTATACCTACTTATAATCATGTATAAGTTAAATAAATAACTTTAAATATTATTAAGTAATGCACACAGAGAAATTACCTCTTTTTATAAAATTATGAATATCCTTTTTGGACCAATTGCGAATTGGACTAATTGCGAATTTGTTATTTTTCACCGCAAATTGGACCACTTGTATCTAAACGGTTTTTTTCCTGTACCACCGTTACATCTATGTATCTACTGATGTAAAATTACCTTTCAAAACTGCGATCTTTGGCATTTGAAAAATCTTAGTACATTCTTCCAGCCTACAAAAATACAGTAGTTTTAATTCTAATAAATTTCCTGAAGATAAATAAAGTTAGGTGTAAAATAATCCATCAATAATCCGGCCCCCTTATTACCTAACTAGCAAAAGCAAAACGATAGCGAAAATTGTACAAAAATCGCTAATTGCTTGTCAAATTCGTATTACGTAAAATGAACTTTGACATTTCAAGGCGAATATTGTACAATTTTCGCTATTGCTTTGCTTCGGCTTTGCTATTGCTTTTACGTAATCAGGGCGCGTGATAGGCCATCAAACAGGCTGGTGATTCATTGGGATGAGGTTTTGTAACATGAACATTATTTTAGATAGATGAATATTGATAAGTTAAAACGAAATCTGTCGCAAGGTTCTAGAGAGGATACCACGTATCGGCAAAAGGCAGCGTGGAAAGTCAGAGAGCCGGATCTGCCCAGAGCGAGCTTAAGAATTTTATGTACCTACATACCTACACACGGTTGTGTTTTTTAAACGGAGTTGTCCGAACTGCAGGACCTTAAAGGAGATCCCAAAGATGTAAATGAACAGTGGCAATTTGCTAGCTTATCGTTTGCCCTAGTGATATCCTCAAAGACAACCCCCGTTCACTATCTTATTATTTTTATACCAGAATGAACGAGATTACGAAGATAGGTTAACCTTGGTGATATCACATCCTAACTCATGTAAATGCGACAGTAAGTTTGTTTGTTTGTTACCTCTTCACGTTTTAATATCTACTGTTATAAAATGGTCGCTCGTGAATGTTTTAAATATGTTGAAAATTATTAATCTATTATTATTTTACTTGCTTCAGGCCTGCAGTAACTTATTGAAATATCTTAGTTACTTACCTGCCTGCCTACTGAACGAATCTACACTTACCTAAATGCTTATTAATTAATTAGTTAATTCGTACCTATCCACACCCCCTATAGATTTTGGTTATCAACGAAGAGATTTACACCAAACAATTTTAATAAAGCAACAATCAACAAACACGTTCCCACATTACGGTACCTACCTATAGGTATAAGTATAAATGTAGGTACTAAGTTAACATATCGCACAAGTATCTAGGAACGACGGTTACCTTTTAATATAGCCTTGTTAATTGATAACTTTGATAACGAACGTTTATTTTCCTAAAATTATTATTTGTACCATAGAGGAATAAGATGTCATAGAGTGCTAATGTCATACTAACTGTTTCGATGCACCATTATACTTTTAGTTGCCTCACAATTCCAGTCCTTGACACTTAGATTCTATTAGTGTAATGTAGGTATAGTAATCCAGTGACGATCTAAGATAGTAATGTACTACATTACTAATGTATTGTAACGTATAGTAATGCAATCTAATTGTCAAGGACTGGAATTGTGAGGCACCGAAAAGTCTAATTAGTGCATCGAAACTGTTAGTATGACATTAGTAGGTACTCTATGTCTACATCTCATTATATGTTTGTACTTAGTAAGTACTTACTTAGAGCCTGAACGAATTTTTCTAATGGTCAGATACCTTAAGGATAAATTTTATGCTGTCATTCTCTATAACTTAATCATCAACTTTTACTATCCTTCAGGATAGGCTATCTAACCATAAGAAAAATTTGCCCGATACCGATAACACATAAATATTTTTATTTATTATACAGGATGATTTTTGGTCGTCAACGTTCCCGAAAACTACGGAATCTCCTCATCATCACGATCATTTTTCTCCATGGAAGCATACCTGGGAAATGTCTGGTTTCCAAAATATTAGGGTCCAAAGTTGAGTAAATAGACTGCGTTTTTCTGCATAAATGCACATAGACGCGCGTAGCAGGATTTTTTCACGAAAAATAATTAATATCTGTCTATAAAAAAACTAACATAAACACTAGACACTATAAATTTCGCACGATCAAGGAATTTAATTTTTTTTTTCAAAATTTTTTTTTTCCCAGCATTTTTTTTTGCATAAACTTACTTTATTTCATGTATAGAATACGTACCCTTCGTTAAAGGTGGCCACAAAAAAACATCCTGTATAATTTTATTTATTTTTTGCCGAGATTTGGATAGTGTATAGCTATCGGGATGAAAAATAACGTTGCCAATATGTAATTTAGAAAAGAGATGGTAAAATTCGTCATCCGAGTAATTGACCCGGTAGCCCAGTGGTTAGAGCGGGTGGCACGGTTTGTAGTGGTCGTGGGTTCGATTCCCACTCGGGTGAAGAATTTTTTCCATTTCTTTATTAATAATTTTATAACATAAGTATTTCACCGATATGGAGCCGAAAGGTTCTAGTGTGGATACCACGTATCAGCAAACGCAGTGTGGGAAGACATGCGAGGTGGACGGACGACCTGACCAAGGTCGCGGGCATCGGTTGAATGCAGGCCGTTTCCGACCGGGCGGAATGGAGGTTGTTGGGGGAGGCCTATGTATATTAAGCAGTGGGCTTCTCATAGCTGAGAATGATGAATGCTGATGAAAACATATTTACCGTCATCAACGCGATTGCTGTCAGTCCGTGTATGAACATAGGTTCTTTCTGCATGTAAAACTTGTTGAAGCGCCCGCCCCACTCTAAATGTGCCAGCATGCTTAATGTCACGTACATAAATGTTGCAAGGCATTCACATGCTAGCATACGCCAAATTATTGTATTTCGGGTTACGTCAACAAATCCCACGGCACCAGCTATGAAAAGATGAATGTTTATACGTTATCGTCAACTACATTCTGAAACTAAATGATATCTACGTAATAGTAAGTAAAGCTAGTAGGTACAGTCAGTATCAAAAGTCGATGAACACATTCAGATTTATAAAATCCCTGAACACTATAATAACACATAAATCGCTTAACAATATAGGCACCAAAATTGAATGATTACCTATCTTAAAAGGCCATAAGTAGGTGACCATCACTTTTCAAAAGTCACTAAACAAAATTATAGTCAAAAAGTATAACATTCTTCGCCTCTAAAGTCTCTAAACAAAATTTTTGATAAAAATAGCATACCATCTTTTATCTCAAAAGTCCCTAAACAAAATGAAATGTTTTTTCTTTCTTTTCTATGAAATATGACAAGAAAGAAAGATTCTATAGGTAAGATACATATTTCATTTTGGTATTAACAATCGATTTGATGTTCAATTCAAAGATAATAATATTTACATAAGCTATTTTATGTTTGACAGCAGATGCCACAGTGGTCGGATTAACAATATAAAAAGGTTTTAATTTTACTGTCCGTGATACATTCTATTAGGTATTGCCTATCCGCGTTAGACTTATGCAAGAGGGGCAGTTTGCTATATAATAGACAGCTGACGACACTGACTGTATTCGCATTGAACCTGCAAAAGTGTGCAAGAGTGGGCAGTCAAGTGAATATGCTGTGTACGCTGCTGTTAATATCTGACGGTGCCGGAGCTGTATCAGCGCTGGACCTCCAAAAGTGTGCAAAAGTGGGCAGTCTAATGGATGTGCTGTTCACGCTGCTGCTGATCGCTGACTACCCGGTGCCAGAGCTGTATTCGCGTTGGACCTCCAAAAGTGTGCAAGAGTGGGCAGTCTAATGGATGTGCTGTGCAGCTGCTAACAGCTCACGGCGCAGAGCCAGAGCCGTATTCGCGTTGGACCTCCAACAGTGTGCAAGAGTGGGCAGTCTAATGGATGTACTGTGCACGCTGCTGCTGTCAGCTGACGGTATAGGAGCTGCGTTAAACCTCCAAAGAAACAAAGTAATATTCAGTAACTTTTTCATTTATGATGTCAAGTTATTTTTGGACATGGGAAATGTTTGCCTAGCTAATTGTAAAAAAAAACATAGCCGTGATTGACACTAGGACACTAGATAACCAAAACCAGAATTTTCTTTTGATAAACTGAATGAATAAGTGTCTAAACAGATAGTCCAAGGTACAATATTCCCTTTTTTCGTGAGCTGAGCCATAGGCGAGGCATAGATAGTTACCTAGCTATGTTTAGTTATTTTTAAGTATACAGTCCACTTGTCATTTGAGTTAGTGCAAAATAAAGGAGCTAAGAGAACAGACGTATTTGTATATTTTTAATTTCAATCGCGATCTCAGTTAAGCAAAACCAAACCTTATCGCCTTAACATATGGTCCATTTCGAGCCGAATGAGTATCAGTGAGGAGTCGAGCAAGTTATCCAGTGAGAACAAAAGAAGTGCGATAAGAAAAGGTCGAGTTTTGGTACTACGCAAGTTAATGTGGCAGTTTTATGAATTGTGATTTCAAGTCCCTAATATTGAACATTTATAATAATTGCTAACAGTGACTATTGAGATAATTGTATTAATCAACATCGAGTGAGTGAGTTTAACATACAACGATTAATACAAATGCAGCGTATATCGAGAAATTACGAGTGAAATCTACCTACATTGAGAAAAATTGAGATCGATGAATTTACGAGTTTTGAGAATATTTGTTTTACATACGAGTTACTAATAGTGAATATTATACGAGAGAGATATAAAACTATTTACCGCATTATCTGCAAGATTGTTATTGACCGACGAGATAATTATTCACGTACAATATGGATCAGCTTTGTTCATATCAAAATGAGATGTTGGAGAATTTAATCAGATCTGAGAATAATTATAAGAAAACACCAAAAGAAAGGTTAAAACAAAGCTATATAGAAACAAGACTTGAGTTATTAGAGAAATTATTTTCGAAATTTCAAGATGGACATAAATTAGTTGTAGCGGCGGCTTCGCAAGATCGGGACGAGCCTTATTTTACCCAAAATACATATGAGACATTCGAGGAAATGTATGTGCAGTATAGGGTTAATTTGAGAGAGGCTTTACAAAAATTTATAACACAAAATGAGTCGTCATCATCTACAGTACCGGCAATTGTGCAAGAAAATAATAGCCATTGTGAAGTGAAGCTACCTTATATACAGTTACCTACATTTAATGGCAAATATGAAGAGTGGCAAACCTTTTACGATATGTTTTCTGCACTTATACATAACAATAAGAACTTGTCAGCCATACAGAAATTCCATTATTTGAAGAGTAATTTAGCAGGAGAACCTCAAAACTTATTGCGTATATTTTCTATGACAGATTCTAATTACCAAGAAGCATGGATGCAATTGGTACGTCGATATGATAATAAGAGATATAATTGTAACGCAGTTCTAAAGACATTCTTTGCACAGAGAAAAATAGTTACCGAGTCAGCTAACGCAATTAAGCAGTTATTGGATGTCACATCTACTTGTTTGAAATCCTTGCAAAATATGGGTGTTTATACAGTGAGTTGGGACGCCATTGTTATTTATTTTGTTGTTTCCAAGTTAGATACCGAATCAATTAAACAGTGGGAACAACAATTAAATGTATCAGATGCTTTGCCAACATGGTCACAGCTGAGAGATTACCTAGAATATAGATTTAGATCGCTAGAAATGATTGACACCAGCGTATCACGCACACAAGGAGCTAGACAGCATACTAAGACGTTTCATATGGCAGTGGAGAATAAAACTAAAGAGAAGTGTTCAATGTGCAACGAACATCATTATTTGGGTTTATGCAAGCGATTTATACAACTTACGCCCCCAGATAGACAGAACTTCGTACAAAATAATTATTTGTGTTTTAATTGTCTTTCACCTTCACATTTAGTAATGAAGTGTCGACGAGTGCAGAGCTGCAAGAGGTGTAGACGGCGTCATCATACTTTATTACATTTTGAAACAGATAGCACTCAGGAGGGTAATGTACAGAGAGAGGTTTTAACATCACCGTGCGCACCACGAGACGAGACAACGAGTACTTTGCGAGGTGATGCACATAACATTACAGCAGCATTTTCGAGGAGGGAGCTTCAACCAAACAGCGTACTACTGGCAACAGCTAGAGTTAAGGTATTTAATGCACATGGTTATAGTCAAACTATTAGAGCTTTACTTGATCAGGGTTCACAAGCCTCTTTTGTGACGGAGGCTACTGTACAGTTATTAGGTCTTGTACGCAAACCTGTAAGTGGTGGGTATCAGGTTTAGGAGATGGTCGTACCAAAATCAAGTATATGGTTTCACTTTGCGTTAAGTCTAACTTTAATTCTGAAGTTTCAATAACAGTAAATGCATTTGTGTTACATTCTTTAACGTCATTGCTTCCGACGACTAAACTTAGTACATTTGAGTGGATAGAGATAGAGCATTTACCTTTAGCAGATCCCACGTACACTACACCTGGTAAGATCGATATATTGTTAGGCGCAGATGTATACTCTAATATATTACTAGATGGAATGATCAAGAAACCGAGCGGTAATGTAATGGCACAGAACACAATCTTTGGATGGATCTTGTCTGGTAAGGTGTCACACGAGTCTAACATCTCTAGGGATCAACTAATTAGCATGCATGTACAGGTTAAGGAAGATGAGTTATTGAAAACCTTTTGGGAGATAGAAAATGAACCAACTATAATAAAAAAGGAGATGAGTGAGAGTGAGAAAAGCTGTGAAGAGTTTTTTAATTTAACTACAAAAAGAGATATTACAGGAAGATTTCAGGTTACCATTTAACACGGATGATCCTAGATGTCAGTATGGTCATTCGCGAGAAATAGCAATAAAGAGATTAAAGCTCTTAGAGAGAAAATTAGGTAAGAATGAGAAGTTACGAAATGATTACAATAAGGTGATGGAAGAATACATGGTATTAAATCATATGACACTAGTTGAGGAGAAGGATACAGAAAATCCAAAAGCAGTATATCTTCCACACCACGCTGTTATACGTGAAGATAAAGATACTACCAAACTTCGCGTGGTATTTGATGCGTCTAGTAAAGGCACTAATAATGTTTCTTTAAATGATGAATTACTTGTTGGGCCGAAACTACAGCAAGATTTGAGACACATATTGATGAGGTGGAGAAACCATAAAATATGTATTGTCGCTGATATCGTGAAGATGTATAGAATGGTATTAGTAAACGAAGAGGATACAAACTTTCAGAGAATAGTGTGGAGAGTTCATCCATCTGATCCAATACAGCATTATAAACTTTTAAGATTAACTTTCGGCACAGCATGCGCACCGTACTTAGCAGTAAAATCTTTACAGCGTTTAGCAGAAATAGAAGAATCAAAATATCCACTAGCAGCCAAAATAACCAAGAAGATTATTACATGGATGATTTAATGACGGGTACAGAAACGGTAGAGGAAGCCTTGGAAGTATATAATGAAATGAATAAATTAATGAATTTAGGTGGATTTGAACTACAAAAATGGAATAGCAGTAGTGAAGAATTTATGAAGAAAATAGGAAAGAGCAGTCAATTCGAGAATGTTGCCCCTATTAAAATAAATAATTAATTAAAGTCCTTGGAGTAAGCTGGAATAGGTGTACTGACAGTTTCGAGTACAAACTTAACTTAACAGAACCTAGAGATAATATGACTAAAAAGACAGGTTCTATCAGAAGTAGCAAGGTTATACGATCCTCTAGGATGGATAGCTCCTGTTGTTGTTACTGCTAAAGTATTTATACAGAAACTTTGGAAATCAGGATTAGAATGGGATGATTCTTTAAATGAAGGGTTACTTCAGCAATGGTTGATATATCGAGATAATTTAAATGATTTGAAGAATTTAAGAATACCGAGATGGATTAATATGACAAAATTGTCGAGAGTCGAGTTACATGTATTTTCGGATGCTTCGAGAATAGCATTTGCGGCAGCAGTATATATGAGAGTAATAGATGAGTCAAATAGAGTGAATGTACATTTAGTGACTGCTAAAACAAGGGTTGCCCCAGTAGAAAAGGAACTTTCAATCCCTAGACTTGAGTTGTGTGGAGCTACTTTGGCAGCCAAACTTATTTTTGAGGTATCACAAGTTTTAAGTATACCAAAAGAACATTTGTACGGTTGGACAGATTCAACTGTAGTCTTGGCATGGATTAAAGGAGGTTCGAGTCGTTGGAGTACGTTCATTAGTAATCGAGTGTCTACTATATTAAATATTCTAGATTATGAGCAATGGAGTCATGTGACTACAGACTTGAATCCAGCCGACTGTGCTTCTCGAGGTCTAAATCCCAAGGATTTATTAGAGCATTCATTGTGGTGGAAAGGTCCACAGTGGCTGACAGAAACTGACATACAGTTTAATGATATTTGTGAAGATACACATGAAGAGGAGAGAGTTCAATCACTAACAGTTTTATCTAATATTGAAGTGGAATTTGTTTGGTCTAAATTTTCGTCCTTGTCAAAACTTTTAAGAATTATTTCATACTGTAGGAGAATTTTAAATTATAAGTTACCAAAATTTATTACATCTGATGAAATTAATCAAACTTTACTTTTGTGTATTAAACAAATCCAAGAACGAGAATTTGGTTCCGAGATAAAACAATTAGTGACTCGAGGATGTGTACTGAAGAAAAGTAATCTTCGCTCTCTTTATCCTATTTTAGATAAAAATAAGATTTTAAGAGTAGGTGGACGCATTGCTCAAGCAGACGCAAGTTACGACACAAAACATCCAATAATTATGCCGGCTAAAAATCATTTTAGTCAGTTATTAATTTTAGATGCTCATCAGAAGACTTTGCATGGTGGTCCTCAACTGATGCTAAATTTTCTAAGGACTAAATATTGGATCCTACGAGCAAGAGAACGTGTCAAGAAAATCTATAGAGAATGTGTAGTATGTACTAGGTATTCTACGAAGAAGACTTCGCAATTAATGGGACTTTTACCTGATGTGAGATTGAAACCTAGCAAACCATTCAAATCTACTGGAGTTGATTATTGTGGTCCGATTAACATTCGGTTTTCACCAGGCAGAGGAGCTAAATCTTATAAAGGTTATATATGTCTTTTTGTGTGTATGGTGACAAAGGCTATACATCTCGAAGCAGTCACTGACCTAACTGCCAAAGGTTTCATTGCAGCTTTCAAACGTTTTACTTCACGCAGAGGACATTGTCAAGATTTGTATAGCGATAATGGAACCAACTTCGTTGGTGCGGATAAATTGATGAGGGAGATGTTTAATAGTGCTAAATCAGCAATCCCTACTGAGATAGCCGAACTACTTACTTTAGAGAGTACAAGGTGGCACTTCATACCACCACATGCACCAAATTTTGGTGGATTATGGGAGGCCGGGGTGCGTAGTACTAAAACACATTTAAAAAAAGTAGTCGGAAACAATACGTTAACATATGAGGAGTTAGCGACAGTGCTGGCCCAAGTGGAAGCATGTTTAAATTCGAGACCTATAACATTACTTAGTGAAGATCCAAACGACCCTCTTCCCCTGACGCCAGGCCACTTTTTAGTCGGCGAACCATTATTAACTATAGCTGACGAAGACTATTCCAAATTTAATGTAGTAGGTCTAGATAGATGGCGGTTAACGCAGAAAATTGTAACTAATTTTTGGAATAGATGGTATAGGGAGTATTTTGTAACACTTAATCAGCGTTATAAATGGAATTCTAAGGGTGCTGAGCCTAAAATTGACGATATTGTTATTCTTAAAGAGGATAATATTCCTCCTGCAAAATGGTTATTGGGTAGGATAATAAATAAACATCCAGGACCTGATAATATTTCTAGAGTTGTAACTGTGAAGTGTAAAAACGGAGAATTTAAAAGACCTATTAGTAAGATTTGTGTTATTTCTAAATAGGTTAAGAAAACTATGTTTTAAGATTAATGTATAAAAGTAGTGTAAAGGATGGGAGTAGGTAGTATTGAGAGCTAATAGTATAAATCTTTAGTTTGAGTAATAGTGTTCGATTTAGTTAGTAAGTAAGTACTTATCTATACTTATCATACAATACCTATAAAATAACACTACTTTATTACTTTGAATGCCAAGAGAAAACTATTGTGTGTACAAGAATGAATTACATTTTTGTTTTTATAATTCTATGTTCTTACATATTATTATTAAGTATAGTATGTACATGAAATGTACGAGAAGTATATTTACCTACAGTATATACTATTTTTGTTTGTCACGGTGGCGGACTATACCCTACCTTCTATTGTTATATTTTATATAATTTACTGTTAGTTAGTATTGAGATAAGTCAAACTATTGAGATGTTTATTCGAGTGTAATTTACAAACGCCCCTTCCTACCTATCTGTATATCGGTAGTATTTTATTTGATATAATTTGAGTGAGATATTTACGAGTTGTTTATTGTACCTATTGTAGTAGAGATAAAGATTAAAATTTTGAGATATAGAGTACTTAAAGTTTTCGTCGATTAAAGAACTATGTTCTTTGGTGGGCGGAATGTCTAAACAGATAGTCCAAGGTACAATATTCCCTTTTTCGTGAGCTGAGCCATAGGCGAGGCATAGATAGTTACCTAGCTATGTTTAGTTATTTTTAAGTATACAGTCCACTTGTCATTTGAGTTAGTGCAAAATAAAGGAGCTAAGAGAACAGACGTATTTGTATATTTTTAATTTCAATCGCGATCTCAGTTAACCAAAACCAGAATTTTCTTTTGATAAACTGAATGAATAAGATTTTTGGATATTATAACGATTAGCAATTTTTGACAAAATGGTGTTCAGTGACATTTGTCGAGTAGTGTTCAGTTAGTTTTGAACTTTAAAGATGTTCATTCAATTCTGGCGCCTATCTTGTTAAGCCTAACATAAATGTGTTATAGTGTTCAATGATTTTGAAAATCTGAATGTTTTTATCGACTTTTAATGCTGACTGTACCTACGACAATATCCGTTAGTTAGGTATCTCGCTCATTTTGGTATAAATATAGGTAGAGCGACAGCAACCAAAGCAGTGTCCTTGGAAATATCGCTGTCTTAATGCGACTACGTACGATATACATACATACATACAATCACGCCTTTATCCCTTATGGGGTAGGCAGAGCACCAAGGGCCGATAGGACCACATGGTGCCACTTCTGGCCAATTTTGAGGATATAGTTAAGATGTACAAGTTCGGTTAGTAGTGACAGGTGATCAGCCCATTGCTACGTACGATATTATTGCACTATTTCGTTACTTCTGCCTATAGTTTACATACAGGGTGTGTATGACAGCCAAGCAAATACTGAACAAGTACCATTGTTTTGAGTTATTCGACTCGCAGGAAATGCATTTTTAATTTATTTATCCGCAATGTTTGCTCTCCGCGCCAATTGTATAGGGTGATCCTGTGACTAGTTAAATTGGCTTATTGGTTATTGTGTTATACGAGTACATTTCTGTTTTTTGGATCACTTGTGACTCTCCATTGGGGTCGATTAGTAAGTATTTTGAACTTTTTTAGGACCAACTTTTTTTTTATAATCATCCATAGGTAATTTTTTTTTTACTATAGGTAATAAATGCAAAAATATGTCGAAATTTGTTTGAGTTTTCCTGAGAAAATTTCTGTGGTTTTCGTCTCAGAATGATAGTCTGAAGTCGCCATATCAATATTTACCTGGTTGTCACCTCCACCCTCTACAATTAAAAATAAAGTCAGTGAGCTTACATATTTTCGTTTTGTTAACAGCAAAAGTTCTGGCAGTTACGTCTCCTTCGTCACCTTCTGGATATAGAGCACGGTACAAGCCAGCTTTGCCAGGCAAGACACCTATGTCATCTATGCCAGTTCCACGGTATATACCACTTCGATCTGCTAGTTCTGGTATTACACCAGATCGTTTAGCTGCACCAGCTGGTGATAAAACTGGTCGACCATCTGGCCCTAGTACTGGTCGACCATCTGGCCCAAGAACTTGCCCAGCTTCTGTCCCAAGAATTGGTTGACCATCTGCTCCTAAAATTGGACGACCATCTGATCCTAGAAGTTGACCACTTGGGCCTATTCCGACTGCTCCTTCTATTGGTTTACCATCTGCTCCAAGAATTGGTTGACCATCTGGTCCTACTACAGGTTTACCAGCTAGGGTTCCAAGTTTTTCTAATGCGGAAGCTTTACCAGTCTTTTCGTCTAAGCCTTCTATGAGACCTGCTTTGCCTTTGTCGGCTACTCCCTCTTCTTCATCTTCCTCTAAAGGTGCGTCACCGGGTCGTCTAATGCCTAGACGAGCATAAATTTTAGCTTCGGTTTCGGCTCTTATTCTATCATCAGCTGCTTTTATTTCTTCACTTAGTAGATCAGAAGTAATTATTTTAGTAGCCCCAAATAGCGGTGCAGGATATTTTGCTGGGGCAATATTTATAGTGTCACCATAGGTTTTAATATCAACTTTTTCAGGGTCATAATCATAATGAACAATATCACACATTCCTGATTTATTCTCCTCAACTTTTATTTCGGTTTTAGATTTGCCTTTAACTTTATCCTGTAGCCGCTTAAAGTCAGATAATGTAGCTTTAATAGAATCTTTTGTATCTTTATAAACTTCAATCCTTGGCTGTCCCTTTCTGTGTTCTTTTGTATGGCCTAATTTAGATTCCTTTTTAATACTATATTTAGAATCACATATATCCGGTAATCCATCATCTTTTTCTAAACTAAGTTTACTCTTAATTTTTTTAAATATTTCGGTTTTTGATTTTTGTTTCGCTTTAAGGTCATTAAGAATCATATTAGAAGAAGAACGTCGACCTCTCTCTTTTTTTCCAGTTTTGGATGTTTTTTTAACTAGCATTCGTCCAGGACTCAGCCGCTTATCTTCAGATCGTACTTTCAGTATGTCTTCTATTTTGGATGCCCTTTTTAAATTTATTTCCTGCTTTGAAATAGGCGCAGGTGCAATTTTTTTTCTTTTAGATGCTCCTTCGTTGTAATTTGATTCAGATTCCAATTTGCTCCTGGATTTAGACTTCGATTCGTTTACATTTTTATTTGATAGAACTTTTACTAAGTTTCTTAGTTTAGATCTCTTTTTTTGCTCTTTTACAAATATACTTTCATGTCCTGGTGGCACCTCGGCAGTACTTCTAGTTTTGCTTCCTGTTCTAGATCCCTTACTGCTATCCTTTTTATGTTTATTTCCATGTGGTTCTATTGGAAATTCACTAGGACTATCTGTCCTAGCAGTTTTTTTCAGTCTTTTGCTTTCTGTGCTACGTATACTTTCATCTTCTGTTCTTTTTTTATTTCCATGCATATTTTTATTTTCCGAAGGAATTTCGGCCGTACTTCCAGTTTTTAGACCTCTTTTTGTTCTCATTTTGTAATATTCGTTCACGCTTTCATTGTCTTTTGGTACTTCCGTCTTTCCACGAACTTTAGAATCTTTGCTTACCTTTTTTTTATGGGTTTTTTCATCCACCTGTGCCTTTTTCTTACTACCTGTTCGAGATCCTCTTTTGGCACTGCTAGATTGTTCTCGTATATCTACGGCATGTTCCTCGTATTGTGACGACAATTTTGCCATGCCTCCCATTTCTGATACTTTTTCAGCGTTTTTACCTTGATTCTTATTTTGAAGCATTTTCATAATAGCGTCCGTTTTAGAAATCTTTTTAGTTTCTTTTAGCGTTTTTTCAGAGTCTGATTCCACGTCTCCAATACTTTCAGTTCTTAATTCTTTTTTCATTCCAAATATTTTGCCATGTTCATATTTGGCGTCTCCTTTGCAAATATTCTGTCCTGTTTTGGACAGTCTGGCCTTTGATTTTTGTGAACTTTTTTATCAGAAATAAAATCATGGTTTACTTCTGGTTTGAATACCTTTTGGTTGTCATAAGCATGTCTAGGTGGATTATTTGTTGTTTTTTTTACATTTTTCAAGTTCAGACCCATAGATTTACCTTCTGTTGATTGACCAGATTTTGGGTTAGCTTGTTTTTTTGTATTTGAATCTAGAGAGTGTTCTCTTTCTTTTTGTTGCTTAGTAATACTGCTTGTTCTAGATTTATTTGAACTTTTTTTTTCTTTGTTTGATAAATCAGTGTCTGAGTCTGTTTCTGATATAGACTCAGCTTTATTTATCTTTTTACTTTTCTTTTTGGATGTCTTTTTTTCAATGCTGTCGTCGGATGTTTTGTCTGACAAACTTGATTCAGATTTATTTATTTTCTTCTCTTGCTTATTTGTTTTACTATTATTGCTATATTGTAATTCATCTGATGACTCTGACCCTGCTTTTGCAGTCTCAAAACCTTTTCTTTTTTTCTTTTTCTCAACTAATCGTAATGCTGTTTCAACAAAATCTCCTTTTTTATATTTTTTTGTTTCTTTAATGTTGATATTGAGACTTTCTCTTCCTTTTGTTTTATATGCTTTTCCATCTAAAGACGATGATGAATTTGATTCTGAACTTTCCCAGTTACCTGTACGTCTTTTCATTGCTTTTTTAATACTCTTATCGTCATTTGAAGATTCTTGTGAAGAATCTAAGGCAGTTTCGTTTTTATTATGTTTTCTTCTCTTTGTTTTGTTAATTTTACTTCCTTGGTTATCAGAAATATTATCCAATGATTTATTGTCCAATATTTTAAAATGTTTCACTTTATGTTTATGCCTTTTTTTGTCATCGCGTTGTTGTTTTATACTGTCGTACTCATTGTCGATTTCGGTTTCTAGTTTAGCTGTTTGCTTTTTATATTTTTTCTTTTCTCTCTGTTCATCTTTTGATTTTTTAAATTTGATATTATCTATTTCTCCTTTACTATGCAACCTGCTTTTTCTACTTTCTCGTTTCTTTTCCCTCTCTGTACTATGCCTGTGTTCCTTGATATCTATGCTTTCTTCATCATCCATTTTACTACTAGTTCTTCTTTTTTTGGCCTTTTGTATCTTTTCAATAGTTAAACCCAAATCTTTAGCTCGGGTACCTTGTATTGCGTCATCTATCACTACATCTTTTAAAATATCAACAACAACTTCTTTATTACTAAGAGTAGTAGGAAGGTTATATTCCTCATTACGTTTACTACAACTTGGTTTATTATCGTCAATTTTATGACCTTTCCAATCCAATTGTCCTTTTAACAGTTTATCTCTAAACTCTCGCACGGAAACTTCCTGAAGTGGATCATTAAAATATTTATTTTTATGTTTTCTTGATGCTTCATTATCAGATAATTCATCAGTTTGCTTGTAAATCAATGTAGATTCAGTTCTATGTGCTCGAATAAAAGAATCAGACCTTTTACTTTTATTAAACTTTCTATATTTGTCGGATATCTTGTATTCATCACTACTTTTACGTCGGTGTAACCTTTTATGTTTACTATGTCTACTGGACTTTTTGCGGTCCCCACTTCTCTTTTTCTTTTCCTTATCTGAATCTGCTGATGAAGTTGAACTGCTTTCACTAACATTGTCAGCCTTTTTCTTATCACCTTCTTTAGCCTTATCATCTTTTTTACCCTCATCCGATTCACTCTCCTTCTTCCTTTTCTTCTTCTTTTTCTTCTTCTTCTTCTTCCTCCTCCTTTTCTTCTTCTTCTTCTTCTTCTTTTTCTTCATTCTTGCTTGCTTCTTTTTCTTCTTTGCTTTCCTCAATTTTTTAGCATGCGCGGCATCAACTTCAGTATCTGTTTTAGAAGACTTTTTAGGTACTGAATCTTCAGGTGTTTCTATTTGCATGTCTTTTGTATAAACTTTAACACCAAGGGCCTCTTCAGTCACACCTATATCCATATCAATCATTACACGCTTTGTTTCTGGATAATCATCAGTGTCAGTTTCAGCAGGATACGACATTGGCAAATCTTCAAGATCATCCTCAGTGTCTAATTTTATATTTGCCTTATATTTCACAAGAGGAGGTTTACATTCCAATTGAGCAAATCGTTTCCAACGCAATACAAGTGACCGAATCCAATTTTCATCCCTATTACAACAGTACCATACTTCATTATCTGACTGTCTATGTGACTTAGTAGTACCTTTTTGGTATGGATCCATATTTGTATTCACATTCATTACAACTTGTCGTTTCATATTTTCATTAAATACATGCGATTCCGTATTTAAGGCGGTGTCACTCTTGCTTGTGTAGGCATTGCTCGGTTTGATTATATGTTTGCGTTGATTTTGAAAAAAGTAATCATTTTTTAAATCGTTGTTGAAGACTATATGGTCTTCAACATTTTGATCTTTTTTTTCCGACTCATTTGTTTTTGGTTTTGTTTTCGTCTCAACTATAGCTTTATACATGGTGGAATGTTGTCATTTTTTTTATTCAATTCTGAAATATTTAAAGAGAGCGTTAAATGTCGAAATTTACTGAATTGATGAAATTAAATAGTTCTAATATGACCTAATCCGGCTTTTTTAAAAATAAAGTTGATGCTGAATGACTGATTAAATTTCAAAGAAAGACAGCGTCAAATTCATTCACCAGTTAAAACTATCTGCCCTAAATGCGTGATTGACCTAGATTGACCTAGATCGACCAATAATGGTTGGTTGATAGAGTTGTGTCCAGATGAACTGGCTCATAAGACAAATCTATCTTCTTCTATCTGTACATATAATAAAAATGTAACGGATCGCTGTCTGTACATGGAAGATATATGACAAAAATATTATAGGAGACCTTTATCAACGCAATATCTAAAATGATGAATGATCATAAAATCTGTTTGTCTATGCGTTTGTACACGCTAATCTCGGAATCGGCTGATCCGATTTCGATGCAGTTTTCAGGAATATATTGTGACAGGTGCCACTTATCATATAGGCTACTTTTTATCCCGGGAAAATGTTTTTATCCCGGATAATTTCGACATTTTTTTTTGTAGGACACGCGGACGGAGTCGCTGGCGTCCTCTACTAAATAATATTTTTAAGGACCCGTTGAAAATATTATAGGTACATATCGCGTAGCAATGCAATTTCTTATTGCTGATAGATAATACGAGCAGTTATTGTACAGATTTTTGCTTTCGCTTTGTTATTGCATTAGTTTTGCAACATGGCTAAGGTAGCACGGAGCGGATTACCTTACGAGTGATGATCATGGAACCATTACGAGGAAACAGTTTATATGGAAGTAGCGTTTTATGTGCATTTTATAGTCTGTAAGCTCTACTGTAACGTGTGTGTGTCAATTCAACATACCATTTTAGTGAAGTAGGTACTCAAAGTGTGAGTGCGCCACGTACGTACTCTCCGAATCGCCTGACGCGGGACCAGTTGTAGATCCAGCGGTCATGCGAGGATGTTTCGCCAGGTTTGTATAGAAAAATAAGTTAAATTAAGTGAACTAATTTAATTGACATGTACAAGGTCAGGCACACAATGTATTATGATAGAGAAGTAAGCGTTATAATATAGGTAGCTCTAACGGTAGCTAGGTATAGGTAGGTAGTGGGTTACTTGATGTTTTTTTCTTGAGGGTACGAAACTGTTTGTCTCAAAATTATCAAAGGTCTCCACTTACTCGATTCACCAGATCACGGCCTCATATCCATTCAAATATACGAAAGCTGTAAAACAAAATACACAAAATATATATTTTTCAAAAACACAAAGTCAAAAAAGACTGATTTGAGTTGACGTTGATGGATCTTTTTACTACTTATGCTTTTTGAAAAGTATTAGAATAATCCTCTTTATAAGAAACAAGAATAGTCCTTTGAGTTTTTATATTACTTGCTATATAAATGTTAGCAATATGGAATTCTTTCTTGTATTGTACGAAAATAATTAATTTTATAACGAAATCTTGAAGGGTTCTTACAGGATGTGCTATAATAAAAGGGATATTGGTGAAATTGTTTTATATACTTAGATAAGTATATTAGCTGCATAATTTCATATTTCATTGCTTCCTTAATGATAGATAAATTACGATTAAGAAATTGAGTAGGCCTTTTTATAAACATCATTTTATTGTATGCCTAATTCTCTCGTTAGAGAGTAGTATATTCTTGGGCCTAATTACTATACAGTACCTATTATTGCATATCTATGTGGTTTATTGATCATTGTATCTAATACTCAGATGATCTAATAGAGGTCTATAGAGGAGAGGAGAGTGACCACCCTGACCACCAGTGAGACGAGACCTTAGAGCCCTTAGAGTGAGACCACCAGTGACCAATGAGCTATATGCCCAACGCCAATGAGCACAGAATACTATCCAATGAGTGATCACCAGCAGTGACCGCAGCAAAGAATATACTTACTCAGGAGATACCAAATCCCTGCTTACTCCAGCCTCCAGCAGTGATAGTTATTCTCCTCTATGCCGCAGTGACCACAGAATGACATCTATGATGACATCTATATTCACAGAATCTATATTTTCTATGATTTTTTATATTGATTTGATAATATTTTAATTTTCGTTCACTTACATACTCTAAACGGTTTATCTTTAACTTTACTACATATCGCAAAATTGAATTGAATTTAAGTTTACTAAACTGCAAAACGTAAATAAGTATGTTTATATGATAATTAATGTAATGCTCATATAATTTATCGACAAACATTATTTCATGAGAATATGGATGCTGAAGAATGCACTATCGGTCGAGGTTTTTTATTTTTTTAAATGATTAAAGTATTGAATAAAATTACAAAGATAGAAGGGACGGTATTGGGTGAGTTTTTCATATTACATTAGTTTTTGATATAATAGCAGCGCAAACAAAGTCATCTGCTAGTAGGTATCGACTTATTCGTCATGTCGCCCGACTAAAACTCGCCCGATCGGGCGACTTGGCACCTTTGGAATTTAAATAATATTTCTGTCGTCAGCTCGCCCGACCATAAAATCGTGAGGTAACTATGTACAGTCAACTACAAAAATCCTTTTTAAAAACGTTTAATATTTTATGGTTGGACTTTAAAATAAAACAAATTGTAATGTAATTTTAGATATATATTTCACAAATCAACATCTCAAAAATATATATTACTTACACCAAATAAAAATAACGTCAAAAAAATTCAATAATTATAAATTATTCTGAAAAGCATTTGTCTTGTTTATTAAAAATATGATCAACAATATCAAAATATAATCAACGACATTAATCAAATATCGAAATCAACGATTTAATATAAAGTCGTTTTATTCGAAGTCGTTTCTAAAATTTAATTTCACATTTATTTACCTGGCTGTACTTTGTACTAGTGTGCGAGTTGACGACAGAAATATTATTTAAATTCGAAAGGTGTCAAGTCGCCCGATCGGGCGAGTTTTTATCGGGCGAGATGACAATAACCCTAGGTCCCGGAAATCTTTAATCGCCTCGTCCGATACCCAGGGGCAGACATTGGGTGATACGAATTCTACTCTGCCGGTGTTGACGATATAGTCCAAAATACAAACTGCGGTCACCAACCCACCTGCCCAGCGTGGTGACTATGGGTAAATACCCCCCCCATTCATGGCAGTCTTGTGGCGTGCCCTGGGAGAGGCATAAGTCCAGCAGTAGGCTGCAATAGGCTGATGATGACGACGACGACTCTCTCATATTACAAAAACTAGCGAACGGATTGTGATGAAACTTGAAGCTACGAGCAGTGCTGAAATCTCGCTTTCACAATGGATATAATTTTGCTGTAAGAGATACATACATATAGACGCGCATTATCCCCAAAGAGATTAGGCGAAGTATGCAAATCACACACACCCACTTTTCACTTAACCTAAAGTCCCACATGGTAAGGGGCGAGCCTACCGCCGTTGTTAAAGATTTTTTGTTTAAACTCTGATTATTTTAAGAAATGATCATGTGTATTTATAAAACTAAAAAGCTGTTTAAAAAGAAATTTTACAGATGATTAAAGATTAGATATATCGATGTAATTACAAACGTATTATTACAATTAATATAATAGTGTCCGTTATAATTTGAAATTTGTTAGTTAATTCCAAGTACGGTGTCGCAACTCCAGTGGCTCCAGTGGCAAAAAAAGAGGGCCACCGTCATTGAATAATGTCACCATAATTGATATTTTGTCTTTTTGTATGCAGGATGACTGGAAAAATGGGTATTATTTCTATTGAGATGTACACACCCCATTTTCTACCTTAATGGGTAGGAATACCCATTAAAAAATTACTGCTTTAGGGTTATGCCCCATTTTGTAATGTTTTTTAAATCAGCCTATTATTAAATGGAAATGCATAAAAAGACTAAAATACGTCTATATTTCAGTAATTCAACTAGATAAATAAATAATAATTTGAGACAAAACAATAGACATCAACTTGGCAAAGTCAAAGTTCAATCGATCAAAAGGTTTATATTTTTTTTCCTAATTCTCTCCTATTCATTCAAAATAATGATTTCACGTAATGCGCACAATTCATAAAAGTGGATTCAAAAGGTATTATTATGAAAAAGCTTACCAATAGCTGACTAATAAGAATGTAAAAAGGGCTCTCCTATGGCGAGACAAACTTTTTTAACAAGTAACCTGTTTGTAGTCAAATTTAAAAAATACAAAGGTGATGAACTGACATTATAATATACAGCATAGGAATCTTACTGCTATCCAAAGTCCTTTTCATGATGCAGTTAAACTCGAATCGAGACCACCTCCATCTCGTCTTATCCTACCCCAGGCAGCCGCTCTATAGCATCCAGCTAGTTGCACTGTTCGTCTATCTATCGGTGTCTAAACGACTAACATGGCCTGCACTTTTACTGTCCAGTTCCTTTTTGGTAGGCGATTAGCATACCTAATGGTGTACCTGAGTTCTTCCAGGCACTTAAGATTCATCCCTCAATATTAACAGCTGACCAATAAGAATGTAATATTTTTTCTGAGTCCTGTTTGTTCTCAGAAAAAATATCTATATATTGAATGTTCTACTAGCCTAAGTAGGTGTACTCATGCACATAATTATCATCTACTTCAATCTCACGTTTTGTGATATTGATTATGATTTGGCCTTCAGTTCAACCTCAAGGAAACCACCCAAAATTGCTACTATATGTTACGAATAAACCCGAGTAACTTTGCGATAAACCCAAGTAGCTTGAACAAAGTACGCCTGATACTAATAGAAGAGTTCTACATTCTACTTGCCTCAATATAACACTACTATAGCGCCACGGGATGTATTTTTCAAAACCTTTATTGGTCAGCTGCTGGTAAGCTTTCTCATAATAAGTTACACCTTTTTGAGTAGCTTATCAAATAAGGAATTTGGTTTGATAAAGGGTACGTATGACGCAGTATATTATTTTGAAAGAGTAGGGGCTTAATTGGCAAAAACATTAAGTTTGTTAAAGCGTCATGTTAACGCTTGTAAACGTGGTAATTATAAGCTTAAAATACGAGTACTGTCTAGGACTAAACTTACACTGGATTTGTATTGTGTGTTTATTATGTGGAAAATAAAGACCTTTTAAAATTGAAAATTGGCAAAAACATTTAACAAATTTTTCTTGGCATATAGATAGATTTTTGGGAGGTCAAAGTATAAAATGTGATTCATTTCCTATATGCCTTTCTACTAGGAGATTTTAAAAAAATCATAAAATTGTCATATCTCCGACACCGTGAATTTTTGGATGGGGTGTTCCTTATATATAAAGATAGCTAACGAGGTGTTCTTTCACATGTGAAAAGAAATGATCCTTATTTCTTGTTTTCGAAGATTTTTACATACATATAAATAAATACGGCTAGGTTCTCAAAATTGTGTAGTCAGAACTGCGAGATCTTAAAGGAGATTCCATGGCCATTACGTTTTATGCTAAGAAAAAAATCACAAAGAGCATTTTAAAGTATGTAATAAAATATTTCTCTAACAGTTAACGTGTTCCTTAAATTTGTTATAAGAGTTTCTAAGCTATAATCATGATGATAAATATTATTACCAACTAATAAACGAAAATAATCTAAAGTTTTCAAGTTCTTTTAAAGTAAATAAATAGGTAATTCATATGATGTTCACCTGTATTTATCCTGGTTTTAATCAATTTCAGTGGAGAGATTTACAAATTTCGGTGGTTTGACAATAATATCGGTGGCGATTGAAATTTTTAAATGCAGATATCTCAAGAAATAATGCGTTTTTAAATATGTGTACCATATGACCGCATATTATATATTTTTGGCTATTACTTGGAATACAAAAAAGTTATAGAAAGTGGATGTAAAATTTCGCCGGCGTAATTAGTAAAAAAATAGAGGTGGTTGAAATTCACTTTTGTCCTTTTTAATTCATTGCTATTGTTACAATCGGGCTGTATAGTTACGCGATAGTGAAGAAAGTGATAGTTTAGTGATGTGTTTAGAGTTAAAGTGTGATTAGTGTTGGAATTTTGTAACCTGCTCCACCAAATAAAGAGTTCTAACACCTACGCCTACCTTTTAATCGGCAGCTCCGAATCACCCGTACCCAGTACGTAACAATTGGTGTCAGAAGTGAGGATTTGGAGTAGAATGTCGATTGTCAACGAGGAAGGCATGGAGCAAAGGAGTAGCATTATCGGTGAGCCGGAGACCGTGGAATCTGCTCGAGCAGCAGTAGCAGCAGCGACCTCACCTTCGGTGAATGCTATGCTTCGAGAATGTTTTAGTCAACTAATGCAAATGAAGATGGAAATGGTGGAGGGGCTTAGCGTAATCGATAAACATTTCAACGAGCTGGACAATACTTATGCGAACTACTGCAAGACCTTTGGGATTAAGTCGAATGTTGGGAATATCGAGAAAGTGGTCTCTGAGCTGGACGACCCGTGTGCTAACATCTGCACAGACGTTGAGGCAAAGTCGGTAGTGAAGGACGTTCGCCAGGAGCCGCACTCGGAGGAAGTGCACGGGGCGGCTGAGGGGGTGAAACGGGTTGAAATGGATAGTGGATCCGGAGGAAGACTTACCTCAATAGACAAGGTCGACAGCAAATGTGAAGACATCCGCATGGACGTGATGGATTCGGAGGTGGAGATCGTATGCCAGGAGCCGCACTCGGGAGTAGTGCGTGATGTGGTCGAGGAGGTGAAGCAGACCGAGGTGGATGGAGGATCTGGAGGATTTGGCTCCATCAGTGATGGCTGCAGTGATCTTGACCACATGGGTGTTGGCTGCGATGAGAGTGATGTGGTTGCGTCGAATTGGAATAAAGATTGTGGCAATGAGTCAGAGACACCTGCTAGTGATGTGCAACAGGTGGAAGATCCTGAGCAGAAGAGTGATGAAGAATTGGTTATAGCTAATGGAAGAAGGATATGTGAAATGGACTGGAACAGTGATGGTCTACAGGTAGAAGATCGGATGAAGGACGAGAACTACGGCAAAGTGAAGACATGGAACAGGAAACTGGTTTTGAGAGTGATGCCTATGGATAAGGAACAGGAAAGTGATATACGCTTGGATGGTGTTAGCTCAACAAGTGGCAGTGTTGTTTTGATGTTGAGTGCATATTTGGAGACTATTAGCAACTGGAAGGTTAGACGCAGAAGAAGAACAGCGGGATCGTTTGTGTGGCTGCATCATTCTGTGCGGCGTAAAGAAAAGGCACCTGATTTATGGAAGATATGGTTTGTGCCGAGTAGGGTAGTTGCCCGACGACGGTCGCAGGATGCAGTGAGGAAGAGACGTAATGTTCGGATGCGCTTTGTGGCGGCAGCGATGATGTTCGGGACGAACATCCCTAGGAAGGGGGCAGTGTTACAATCGGGCTGTATAGTTACGTGATAGTGAAGAAAGTGATAGTTTAGTGATGTGTTTAGAGTTAAAGTGTGATTAGTGTTGGAATTTTGTAACCTGCTCCACCAAATAAAGAGTTCTAACACCTACGCCTACCTTTTAATCGGCAGCTCCGAATCACCCGTACCCAGTACGTAACACTATTGTGTCGGTGTATCTTGTCTGTGTAATCTTCAAATAAAAAATAAAAATCTATTCTACCGTCTGACAGAACCATTTGGACTAATTGAGCGAAAAGATGTGTGGGACAGGAGGAATTTGTGGGCTCTGTACGAGATGTTGCAGGAGAAGACATGAACGGAAACAAAAGGAGGCTTGGGAGTACGAGGAGAGGCAGAAGCGAGCTCGTTTAGGTGGTGAGTCTTCACTTCAGGAAATACTATGTAGCTAGATCCCAAGTAGAGTTTTGATCCATCCGATTGAACAAATCCTTGCCAATTAGGTACGATAAAGTATCTAAAGAAATATATAACCCAATTTAAAAATATGGGTTAATACTAAAGCCGTAACAAACCGTAAGTATTCGTTACTGAGTAACGGGCACTCCATCGAGTACCGAGTAACGAAATGTTACACAGGAATTCGTCTCGTTACTCGCATATTTCGTATCATGGGTATTTTTCGTATAATTTAAGTTCATGGTTAAGATTTTCTGAATAGTAAATCCATCGAAAATTTGGTAGATTACGTCCAGGTCCGGCCCGCCCATACGGCGAACGGAGCAGTCGCTCCAGACGCCAAATCCTAGAGGGCGCCTAAATGGTAAAGATATAGGTACATAATCACGCCTTTATCCCTTACAAAGTAGGCAGAGCACCAAGGGCCGATAGAACCACATTTGACCAATTTTGAGGGTATAGTTGAGACTAGAGGAGCAAAAAGGAGATGCGCCATAATTGGATCTCGCTCCATTCTAAAATTTACTTTGGGCCGGCGCTGATTACGTCGACAGGTTCACGACGATTCGGCTCGTTCGTTATCATACTACATACGATACCATATGCGGTATTAGAAGTAACGAGTAATGTAACGATACGATAGTAACGAGTACTAATGGTCATAGTAACGAATACATAGGGGTACGCTTTATTTCGTTACTTTTATAAAATCATTAATAAAGAAATGGAAAAAATTCCTCACCCGGGTGGGAATCGAACCCATGACCTCTGCATTCCGCGTGTCAGTGCTCTAACCACTTTTACACCTCTAGTTAATATTATTTTCAATGTACGTAAATGTATGTACCTAACTACAGGATGATTTTTGGTCGTCAACGTTCCCGAAAACTACAAAATCTCCTCATCATGACGATCATTTTTCTCCATGGATGCTTCCATGGGTGCTACCTGGGAAGTGTCTGGTTCCCAAGATATTAAGTCCAAAGTTGAGTAAATAGACTGCGTTTTTCTGTATAAATGCACATAGACGCGCATAGCAAAATTTTTTCACGAGAAATAATTAATATCTGTCTATGATACAGCTAGCATAAACACTGGACACTGTAAATTTCGCCCGATCAAGTAAAAATAATTTATCATTTCCCAAAATTTTTTTGCCATAAACTTGCTTTGTTTGATGTATAGAGTACGTACCCTTCGTTCTGTATAATATTTATTTACATGGCTTTTATTTATTTTCTCAGATAGTTTATTAACTAGGTGTTCCCTATAAGTCCTGTGGACTCTTTCAATGCTTAAGAAAACCCATTATAATACAATTTTCTAATAACGATTTATTTATTTCAACATTCATTCATATATTATTAAAATATTTTTTTTCAGTTGGTAAAGATGTGTTTGGCATACTAGAGCCGAGATATGTTTTATTTTGGAAGCAAGTTGTCGCGGAATTTATCGGTGCATTAGTATACACGATGGTTAACGTACTTATCTATGTGGAGATGGATAAAATACATTCGTCTGTCGTCTGCGTGTACACGATATCCTTTTGCAATGCCTGTGTAATGGGTGCTCTTGTCATGGTAAATATAGTACAAGTATTTATGCTTCATCTTAGTAGACCCAAGCGGGCAATAGACCGCATTCACCGAAATGTATGTATTGCATCATCAGTGGGAGCACTTGGCCGCTTGGCATTTTGGTAAACTCAATAGCCGTCGTGGCCTGGCCGCTCATGCTTGCCATACAGCATAATTATAAGCATTCATTGGAATAAGCACATGCCGCCGCTCCGCTGCTTGCTTACTTTGAGTCCGAGGACTTATATTATGTCATCATAATGTCGTGTCGTTGTCGAGTCGTGTGTTTCCGTCGTGACATTGTTACAATATACATAGACACCTAAAACAGATAACTTATGCTACGTTTAGTAAAGCGAGGACAGATATGAGGACAGTGACAAGTTGCAAGCTTATCGCTTGACAGAATGCCCGAGTTTTATGTGCCATTGTCTCCTAATCTAATATATTAAAATTCTCTTGTCTCGGTCTTTGTTACCAAACTCTTCCGAAACGGTTTGACTTTTTTTTTTATGAAATTTTCTAATTTGGTAGGTCTGAGATTAGGTCGTAAACTATCCTGCCAATCAAAAAGCGTCATTCACGCGAACGGAGCCGCGGGCAACAGCTATAGTGCCATAAACTTCCAGCTCTTGGGTCCGGTATCCGGAGGGTTCTGCAACCCGGCCGTGAACGTGGGCATGTGGTTGGCCGGTAAGGTCAAGTGCGTCAAGTTTGTCGCCTACTTGATCGTGCATTTCTCTGGAGCGTACACCGGTGTTTACTTAGTTTGGGTATGTATTGTTATGTGTCCGAAAAGCGGCGGTAGGCTCAATGCTTACCACGTGGGACTCAATAGGCTTACTGGTGAAAAGTGAGTGTAAATTCCACACTTCTGCCCAATTTGGAAGATAATAAGCGTGACTATAATGTATGTATCGTTAAGTTATAATATTTTGTTAAAATGTTTGTTTTGAGATATATATCCAGCGAGGTTGTTTATTTACTGAATGGTCGAAGCTGGTATGAGCAGAGATCGACAAAGCCTAAAAAGATACTAAATATCAAATTGGTTGTAACAAATACCACGCCTTGCTATTACTACGAAAAACTTCGTAGCACTCGTAGTCTTCGTAGCTGAATTTATTTTTCGTAGCACATTACTGTAGCAGCTGTTGAATTCCCGAGTAACTCATAACCTTTAGTTCATTTTACCTTATTCCCAACTATAAAAAATCCTTCCACTATTGAAATACACACAGAGAGTAGTGAGATCGTGAATCATATTGCCATTAAAAAATTTCATAAGTGAAATTTTTCAATATCATTAACACCCTGGTAAAGTATGAAAATCTCGAAGGTTATCATTAAAAATATTATCGTGTGATTTCTATTGCAGCTTATACTTAGGGATGTAGAGAATTTGGAATGGCATAAATACGGAAGTCTAGCAATGTACAAGTCAGATTTCTTTTTGCTTGGAAATGACATACTGGAATTCACGGTAAATTACAATTTAATTTGTTTATTTATTTATAACACCGACGCAAAAAACGACAGATATTATAAGATTGACTCCTTCATATGTATATGCTGTATGTCTATGGTATCGTAGACCCTAAGCGGTTGGAGCCACTTGAATGGATATTTAGCTTTGTCTACTTTCTTTCATATCGATATAGGTATCATAGAGTGTGGAGGCCTATCCAGCAAAATTTTCTTACTCCATTAAATAAGCACTCTTCAAGAGAAAGAAATTGGAATATTTAGCTTTTACAGGGGTACTCATAAAATAATAATAAAATCATCCTTATCTGCAGGCACTTAAAATTGAGATGATGATGTCTCTAGCGCTAGTATTGGTGTACGCCGGCGGAGATCACTACTACATAAAGAACACGATCAACGGCGCTGCGCATACCGCTATGGGGGTGTTCTCATGCGTCTGCGCATGTCATTTTATATGTGTAAGTATTGAAGGGGCTGGAAGTATCGGCTAGGGTTGTTCTGTCGTGGGTGGTACAGTCAAGGTTCATAACTGCAATAGCATCTTAACTTTTACACTCGTAATAGCTTGTTCGGTTGACCGCCCATTTATGTGTGTACGCATACATTTAGGGACACATAATGTCGTAAGTTCACCGGTCACCAACCCGCCTGCCCAGCGTGGCGACTAAGGGCAAATACCCCCCATGGCAGTCTTGTAGCGTGTCCTGGGGGAGGCCTACATCCAGCAGTGGACTGCAATAGGCTGAAGATGATGAATGTCGTAAGTTGTCCTAAGTCATAATGTTGGGGGAGACCTACGTCCAGCAGTGGACTGCAATAGGCTGACGACGACGACGAATGTCGTAAGTAAAACTAGTACGCAAGCGATCCTTTAGTAGAATGGCTACTGGACTGGGTGGAGGCTTGTCTTGTGATCCTCATTTAGCAGGCAATTGTGTCTGTCACATTAGTTTATAAGTCTACCTACATATGTAGGTACATATGTACAGGTAACATGGGTAGGTGGCTGTGGGATGCCCTTTATGATCATGCCGTTCTGGAAACCCTATTTCGGAAACACAGCCACGCTGTATATGTATACAGGTTAATTTTAAAACATCAACAACCTCGCAAGACTAGGTAGCTACCATCATAAACAACAACATTTGTTCTGCGAGTTTTTTACTTTCATACAAAATTTAAATTTAATATTACCTTTGAATGTTCTTAAGTCTGTACATAATACTGAGGCGCGCGCAATCAGATCAGTACAGTACAATAAAAGCTTGGAAAATCATGTATTGAGTTATGATAAAACTCGTAGAACAAATATTATTGTTTATGATTTTAGTTATCTAGTCCTGCGAGGTTATTGATGTTTTAAAATTAACCCTGTATGTGTATAAGTGCATAAAGTGTGCATAAGTGCGTAAATTTTTTGCATCTCACGCCCAGTGGATTAGGCTGTGCGTTGTTTGTGTGTCGACGCATTAACAGTGTTATCAGTTCTTTACACTTTTATTGATGAATTAATTATAAGATAGAACATAACTTATTCAATTCTCCATCTTACACCTAAGTTAATAAGTAAGTCAAGTACTTAGTTGGTATATATCTTTTTACAGTTTGCATTAACAGGATGCGCCATGAACCCCGCAAGGATCTATGCTTCTAATTATTTCGCAGACGTCTATGACTACAGTTGGGTAAGTAGATTTAGTAAACATTCTGATGAAAATATGCTTCCAATTTCGCAATACCGTCATCCGGCGGGGTCAAGACTAGATCAAACTAAACATTGCCTAGACAGATATTCCATATATCTTGCTGTCAAATGTCATTTTTAAACAGTGTGTAACTTTTTTTCTATGCTGCTCTGGGAATGAAAAAAAAATGTATAATACAACAGCTGCTTCTCTTCTCGGGCATACTGTACAAGTCAGTAGAGGGACAAGAGTCTTGGTGTTTTGTAGGCGATGGGCTGACCACCTATCACTACTAACCGAACTTGTACATCTCAACTATACCCTCAAAATTGGTCAGAAGTGGCACCATGTGGTTCTATCGGCCCTTAGTGCTCTGCCTACCCCGTAAGGGATAAAGGCGTGATTATATGTATGTATATATATGTATGTGTAACTTTTTACGGGGTTTTGTAATAGCACAGATTAGGATTTTAAAAATAAATGATTCAAATGAGTATGCTATAATCATCGGCCAGAGCCCATTCGTCCGCCCATTAATTTTCAATCATCATCTTCCTGCCATTATCTCATTATTTATGGGGTCGGCGCAACATGGTTCCTTTTGAAACTCACATTGCCGAAGTTTTGGCATTTGTGTTTACGCCACACGCCAACCCTTCTCGGGTATAGCTAAGTGACAATTTTCCATATTTTTGAAAAATAAATTAGTATTGTATTTTCGCAGGTGTACATGTGTGGACCTATATTTGGAGCCGCTTTCGCTGGAGTGTATCACAGGATCGGGATAGCTGCGTATAGGACAGATTACTCCAAATATATCTAAATCTGTATTTTGTACAGATACTTTATAGGTAATTTCGGCACCTGATGCGTCGGTCGTGCAATCAAACCCAGTTCAGTGTCTGCTAAGGAATCATGTGTGATAAGCAAGGATAACCTATGATTTTATGAAGCACTTGGTTAAAGTCGGCCTTAATATCTCAGTCGGTTCACAAGAATCTCAAGTTATTTATTATATATTTATTGTATTAATGTTTACACTCTTAATATAGGGAATATACAAATATTATACAGTTTTATAAAGTTTTCTTTATGTCGAAATTATAATTACATATATTTAACTTTCCCCTTAACTTGACGGCACCTTGGTATTGCTGTAATGCCGTCAAGTCCGTCTAAATATAAATATAAAACGAAATAAATAAATAAATTATTATTATCAATCCCGAACGGCGCGCGGATTGGTGTACTCGTACCTATAGCTGGATACCCTGGATACCCTGCCTACAACGCCATAGGTTCGAATCCTAGTAGGTGCAAACATTGATATGATGAATATTTGTTTGTTGTTTCCGAGTCATGGATATTTTTAAAATTAACCTATGTATTTATATACCGTAGGTGAGTACCTACGACACAAGATCTTAGGGATCATATGTGGGACTAAGTTAATGTGTTGTGAAGTGTGTGAATTTATTTATCAATAGCTTTCTCGACAGAACAGAAAATGTTTTACTGAAATAACGCAATTTTTTTTTAATAGTTTTACCCGTTAACCCGTAGAAACGCTGAACTAGTTATCCTTGGACTGAATATACATGATATACATATTTTACAAAACAAATGTGAGTTCTGTGCACCCCACAAAAAGAGGAATACCATCAAAGAATTCTCTGATGAGAAAATACTATTTAGGCGCTATGCAAGATGCTTGATGCGATGTGTTTTATGCGACGCTCGGACCGTGTTACCCGAGGACGTTGCTCTTTGGTTATTCGCAATTTCGTGAATTCGCACTTCCGTTATTCGATCTTTAGTATTTCGCAATCAAGTTGTAAGATCGGTTCCTGTAGTTTAGATTATTTAATTACTCTGTGACAGCTTTCTGTCAACTCAGTCATTTGTCAGTTATTTACCAAAACTTGTCAAATTTTACAAAATTTTCGTAAAATATCCCAAATAATTTTTTTGTAAGTATTTTTTAATATTTTATTATAAAATTCTAAAGTTTTAGTGAAGTTAGCTTATTTTTTAAAGTAAATTTAAGACTATAAATTATCTTAGGTAGTATTCTGCTTCTGTGGTTATAAAAATACAGAAAAAATGTAGGTAACATATAGACGCTCAATTAATTACCTAATTTCAATTTTAATGTAGGTACAGATAGTCACTACAAGGCCTGAACATGTGTGGGGGTGTAATAAGTAGATACTGCGCGGCTATAGGCAAAGTTTTGAATGCGGACCAAGATCCGCATCGTAAGCTATCGGGCGTGGAACTCGAAGAAGCGCAGCGGAAAGAGCGACTGAAACGTAAGCAAAATTATAATAATAATAAATTCTTGATCGAACTCATCCGATTTGGAAGAAAAAAAGATTAAATATAGAGAATTTATTCTAGTAATATTAAAAACCATGTAATCTTTAAATGCTGCAACTTCTCTTCTCGCTATTGAAAGATTATGATTTGTGTGGGGACGGCTACTTTAAATGAGAATTTGATTTAGATCGTTTTAGTTATTTTACTTTTTATATTCCTCAATACGCCTAACATTTTCAGTTCAACGAGACTTTTTTGGTATTAAAGAAGCAAGTTTTGTGTTATTCTGGAAGCAGGTGTGCGCTGAATATTTAGCAGCATTTATATACACGATGTGCAATCTCATGATATATATGGACATGCACCCGCTGCACGCTACAGTCGTCTGCGTGTATGAAGTCTGCTTCTCCAACGGTTTCATCATGGGCGGGATTGTTATGGTAATAGTCACTTTAGCCTGTTAAAAACTCTGTGTTTGTTTCCAGAGATATTTGTAAACTAATGCTAGCTACTTACGAGTATAAAATGGATATTCGTGTGTTACGATAGGATGAGATATTGAGAACATGATTTAGGAAGAAAAATCTAGCAGTCTAGAATACACATGCTTACATTACATCATTACCTACTATTACTTTAGACTATGTTTACAAAATATTAAAATTATGTAACGAATGCGTGTTATATACCAAAAATAAGGCTAATTGCTTAATGCGGCCTTGATTTTCAGTTCTTGGGGCCTCTTTCCGGAGGCTATGTAAATCCTGCATTAGATGTCGGAATGTGGGTTGCCGGGAGAATAAAGTTTGTGAAGTTTATTCTGTATGTAATAGTGCACATCGTTGGATCTTACTCTGGAGGCTACTTAATATGGGTAAGGTTTAATTTAAAAAGCTGCAAATTAAGTTTCAAACTCTTTATTTGCTGAATCAGGCTGCTTGTCCATTGACGCGGAGCGAGCTTGTGAAGCGGAGAAATTGAGAAATATTAACCCATAGGATTGCATAAAAACTCCGCTCAGCTGCAGTGGAAAGGGATTTGCGAGCTAGTTTAAAAATTTGCTCCGTAATCCGCTCAGGCGGGGGATGGGATGATAGTATGAACTGAACTGACCGCCCGCCGCCCTGCGCTCAAATGTCCGCTCTGCAATACTCTCTGCTCTGCTGCCTCCGACTCGCTCCGCGTCAATGGACAGAGACAGTGCGCAACTCCACTCCGTAAGCTCGCTCCGCTTCAATGGACAGGCAGCCTCATGCACGTTAACTAGTTAACGCAAGAAACAATTAGGTAAGTGTGATAATGAATATCAATATTTCTTCCAGATGCTTTTGAAAGATATCGAAGGTTTCGATGTGCATAATTGGGGCACTTTATCGCTGAAACCTGAAATCTTCTTTTTAGTGGGACACGAAATCAGGGAAGCAACGGTGAATAAATTTGTAATATTGTAGAGATTTTTTACTATCGTTACTAGTATTAATGTATTTTTTAAATATAAATATTTCGATATCTATCTATACATATAATAAAATTGTAACGGATCGATGTTTGTGCACGCTAATCTCAGAAACGGCTGGACCAATTTCGATGCAGTTTTCAGGAATATATTGTGACAGGTCCCACTTAATATTTAGGCTACTTTTTATCCCGGGAAAATGCTTTATCCCGGATAATTTCGACATTTTGTTTTTTCTGCAGTTCCACGCGGACGGAGTCCGGGGCGTCCACTAGTGTATAATATAGACATTAGGTACTTAGCATTTTTTTTACCATTATTTTTTATTACCCGTTGATCTAATCTAAGACCATGAAATATTGCAAGCACTTACTTAATTTAAAAAACTGTAATTACCTGTGTATTACCTATACAAATGAAGTAATTTGGTTAGACTTATCTAACATCCAGATCCCCGTATTTCTTTACACAGTGTTTGAAAGTGGAAGCCATGATGATGTTTGCCCTGACGCTGGTCTATGCTGGGGGAGAGATGTTCTACGTGACGGGGAGGATCAACGCCACGGCGCACACCGCTCTCGGGGTGTTTGCGTGTGTCACCGCCGCACATTTCACATGTGTAAGTTGGTAGATATGAGCGTAGTTCCTAGATATACCCATGCTCTGTCTCGTCATCCTCAGCCTTAAGAAGTCCACTGTTGAACATAGGCCTCCCCCAAAAGTTCGGCCCCTTGATAACGTAAAAACAATAGCATTGCTTTTACGTAATCAGGGGGCGGGGGTTCTCTGTCTCATGAAACATAAATTCATACACGACCATGTTCCCAAAAAGGTGTAGCTAGATAGCTAGATCTGCAGGATCATGAAGGAGATACAGCCACGTTAAGTAAAGAAGAACCAGGTGTTAATGACCATAACAAGAACATAAGAACCAGGTGTAAATGACCATAATCAGTAACAAGTAAATGATGAAAACGCCCTTGAGTTCCATAGTCGACTCTTACGACATATAGCTAGTAAAAAGCCGCGCATCAGCACAGGACGCGAAATAAGTATGTATTGAATATACACTGAATGAAATACACGAAACATACACTAAATACGTGATCTTAATATTCTTTTCCAATTAAATTTTCTGTGTGTCTTTAGATGGGCCCAGGGAAGATGCAAACGCTTTTGTATGGTTGGGTTCCAGCAAGTGAAATTGTTAATGGATCTATTCCGGTCCGATACCTTAAACTAATCCCTTTTTACTTTAAATCCACAAAAAATTCCGGTCTGATACCAAAACATTTTTTAGATTCGTCTGATCCTGTGGAGTTCTTTTTTAATGTGTAAGGTCAGAAAATAAAATAGGAAATCAAAGAATGAAAATTCTACAAGTTGTTTTATTGAAGAACGACAAAGTTAAGAAAAATTAAAATAAGAATTAGTAAAATAGTTTCGATCTCTTAAAAAAAATCAACTATCATTCAAAAACATATTATTGACCCGGTAGCTCAGTTGGTTAGAGCGAAGCACGGAATGCGAGAGGTCGTGAGTTCAAGTTTCATTCGGGTGAAAAAGTTTTTCATTTCTTAATATTATTTCTAATATTGTATGTGTCTACTGTTTTACTGTTAGCAAGCTAACAGTACTAAAAAATCATTGAAAAGACACACGAGATCAAAACGAAATACAAAAAAAAAATATTCCTCTGATCCCGCAACGGGATCGGATAGGAATAAAATTATAAAATTAAATAAAATGCATCCTATGCGGGATCACTTGCTGGGATCAGAGCGGAATAGATCTGTAAACGGACCACTAGTGTAATACGTAGGTAATATATTTTTTTCCAGTTGGCAATAACAGGATGCGCGATGAATCCAGCGAGGATGTTCACATCTGCTTATTTGTCGAACAGCACTGAGAAGAATTTCGTACGTTTTACTATTATTATTTATTAATATTATTAGTACTATCAATAGATAGTACTATTAAAGATATTTCTAACGTCTCGGTATCTACTATGCGTGGACGTTACCATATATTATACGTCATCATCTATTATATGTATGTACATTGATAGTCGAAAATTCGTTATGAACAGGTTGTTTACAAAAAATGTAAAGGTATGTTTAACATTCACTCTTATGGAAAATTCGAGGGTTATCCCCTCCCCGCAGAATTTGTTAAATCGAGGAAATCGTTATATTGCGGTACGTTATATTAAGGTTTGTATAAAGTAATATGTCCTGATTGATTCATCAACGTTGAGGCTACACTACTGAAAGTACTAAAGCTTCATAGCTAGTTAGAAACGTGATATTTGGATCGTGGCCTCCTTTTGTGACGTAATCGGTCCTACTAGAAAGAGATTTTTCGAAATTCCCACGGTAACAGGGAATTCTAAAGTTTAGCTATAATAGTTTACCATAAATCAGGGTCACTTAAGAAAACACCACCTTTATCATCACTTTAACTCCGACTGAGCAAACAAAAATTGTATGTTTGAATTAACTTTAGACTTGTGAATTATCCACAATCAAACTCTCTCTTCTCATTTAGTTGTGTGTGTATTTTTTTCTTTCCCCCTGTCAGATATCATCTCGAGTGACTCTTAAGAATACGCATCCGTAGTCAAACTAATCTGTATATTGTTTTTTTCAGATGTACTATGTTGGGCCCTTATCCGGAGCGTTAGTTGGTGGATTATTACACAAAAATGGACTCGAACTGCATAGAATTGATTACTCTATCTACAAGTAATCGCTTTTCATTGTCAGCGTGATATATAATTCTTTTTAGTATCTACATAAATTGTAACGTGGCTACTTCATTTCGTGGATATAGTTTGTGAATGTAAAGGGGACAAAATTTCGTTCAGGCCAGCTAGTTAAAATCGATTGCTTTGTGAAAAAGGTTGTCTAATCCTTGTAGGTGTTATCGTTTTGAAATAAAGTTATTTAGAGATTTATTTATATGTATGTCGTATAAAATAATATGTATAGTATAAGTATAATGCACTAATGATATCTACAGTGGCTAGACAACTTCTATAAAATATCGTCGTTGCTTTAACCTTGTTTTGTACTTTGTTAATAAACTGTTGTTTCTAGTCGTATCTTTTTCTTTTACCTAACCTAACTTCAACTCGTAATGCAGTTGGGTATCCTTGAATCCTTAGGCGTTATTAAGCGCTTCCACCAAAACGGAAAAGAGAAAAGATGATAGGGGATCTATTGGTCTGAAAAAGATTGCTTTCAAAATAGATTAGGAAATAGGTCATTTTTATCTAAGGTAACGTAGGAAATATTTTCAATACCTACAGCCAGAGTTGGCATCGGATACATCCGGTGCCGTATGTAGCTATTTCTTTGCCCCGACAAAAATACATCCATAGTCAAATCAGCTCAAATCGCAACTCTCGAGGCCTCGAGAAGACCACGAGAAAACCCTGTCAAATCTGACAGAAACTCAAATGAAAACAAGGCTTTTCTAGAAATTCTGAGGAAAGACCAAGGTAAATGCTATATCTTTTTATTTTAGATTCATTTATATTGCGCTGCTTATTAGGCAACTGGTATTGTACTTTTTTTGGTATCTCAGAATTCTCACTTTACGAAAAAGAATATCATCTCATTTCATCATCTTGCCCCATTTACATAATATTACAATTCAAAGCTTTTATTCTAGATAGAAAGATTATAAAGCCACCATGTGTTTCTCTGGATTATGTCGGAGATGCGTGAGGAAAAATGATGGAAAAGTAAAAAAGGACGTCAAGGCGCTGGATGAAGATAAACGCAACCTACAAAGTCAGTAATTATCTTATTCTTGTATCTACACTAGCATTATATTATTCATAATTACATCAGCTTATTGCAGCCCACAGCTGTACATAGGCTTCCCCTAGGGCACGCTCAGGCTTCAGCCCCGTTTTCACCATTCAGTTACTAGCAACCGTACTCTTCAAGTCATTATAATTATTCAATGTAGTAACTACTGGTTCATACCTGAGTATGTTTTTATTTAGATTTTATCTTAGAAGCGACATCAAGAATTTTTGTTTTCCATGTTTTCTTTTCCTTGGATGGTGTATCCATCACCTTTTAGATATTCAGAAAAAGTAAAAAAAATTACAAAACTTTCAGTCGGAAAATATACTTTGGGTGCCAAAGAACCGATGTACGTGTTATTTTGGAAGCAAGTCACCGCGGAATTTATTGCTGCCTTTATATACACTATGTGCAACTTGTTGATATACATGCAAATGAACTCGCACAGAGTTTCCTCTTCCGGGGTTTATGAGATGGGATTCAGCAATAGTTTCGTACTGGCCGGACTTGTAATGGTAAATATTTTTTTAAACTAGATAATACATTATGTACTCACGTATTTGATCACACAAGATATCTGAAACCGTTTAGTCAAAAATTGGTATAAATTAGAACAAGACATGTTCGTTCATGTAGTGAATTAATTGTTAGTTATTTGCACACTTTTATAACGCCCTCCTGTCCAATCTAGTAGTTACTAAACATATAGTAGGTATCAGTCAATACGGTATTATTTATATAATTTTAGCGGAATAAAGGTAATTTAAAGTGCTTTATTTTATACATTCGGTAATTTCCAGGCTTTAGGACCACTTTCTGGAGGGTACTGTACCCCGGCAGTGGATGTTGGGATGTGGTTGGCTGCGAGAATAAGCTTCGTTAAGTTTATTTTCTACGTTCTTGTTCACATTATAGGGTCCTACGCAGGGGGTTACATGGTTTGGGTAAGCATGCAATTATGTGTAAATTTTTATAATAATTCATTTTAAAGTTTAAATTTTTTGAATATGCGTAGGTTACATTACCACTCTAAAGTTTATTTATGTGTTTACCTCAGTTTTGTATGTAAATATGTATTTCATGAAATTACCTTTGATATCCAGATTCTTTTTTCAGTTTTTCCTAAAGGACATACGTTTTTTTGACACAGAGGATTATGGACGAGTGGCAATGAAAAAAGAAAACTTATTTTTGATCAACCGTGACGGTCATGATGGAGCGGTAATGTATTATTGCAGCTAAAAGTTATACACGACTGACTGTGTATTGCTGTGACTTTCCACCTGTTATAATATATACCTACCCATATTATTTTATTCTGCTTAGCTTACAACATGTTTTCTCTGTAACCTTAAATGTAGGTACAGTCGGAACAAGTTTACTCCAAAATATAAAGTGACATAATATGATAAAATCTGAGTTGAAGATAAGTAGAAGTATGCTTGACAAGATAATGGATATTTATTAGTAGCACTATGGTATTATAAGTAGGTATGTCGAAAAGAAGATATTTAAGCTAGGCGAGAACAAGTTTTAATCCGTTTTTCATTTAGTTTAATTCGCATAAAGTTGATTTATATTAGTATTCATATTTTCAGGCGATGAAAGTAGAAGCTATGATGACGTTCGCACTAGTGCTAGTATACGCTGGCTGTGAGGATTTGTCCACCAAGTATAAGGACCGTATCAACAGCGCAGCTCATACTGCTATTGGAGTATTTTCATGCGTTTGCGCATGTCATTTTACTTGTGTAAGCTTACAGTATTAAAACGGCGGACAGATAAACTTACATCGTTTCTTGAATGAAAGATACAAGTTTGTCATTGTAATATTGCCTCTAATTCGAAGGCTTCATTTGACGCAGTCGTTAAGATGATGAGATAAGCCTGACCGCTATTGGATGATAATAATATATCACATCGTTGTGAAATTATGTTACATAGTAGCCGTAGCCATGTAAATTGTATGCATTGAAGTTAGTGTGATTTTTCCTCGTGACTTTTTCTTTGAGTATTCTCCTATCAGTTAAAAATTATAATTCATCTTTATATATAAGGGTCTTTGAAAGTAAGTAATCATTATTGTGTTTACTTTACCAATTACTCATACACAAACGATCATCTCAGATCATATTTTGCAGTTATCAATATCAGGGAGCGGCATGAATCCTGCGGCTGTTTACATATCCGCTTATTTGGGAGACTCGTACAAAAATTTCTGGGTACGTAATTTAATATCACTGCCTTGTTCTATAACCCAGTCACTCCTCAGCCCAGTACTATGCTTGACAATGTTGCATGTTTGCCTTAGTAAGATATATATAATAAAGTATGGTATATAAATATAAGTAGGTACACCATACCCTAAAAAACCTACAAAACATGAACTTAACTACCTGCTTAGCTATTCTATACAGGCTGTTTTTTCGTTGCCACCCTTAACGAAGGCTCCGTACTCTATACATAAAATAAAGTAAGTTAATGCCAAAAAAAGTGCTGGGAGAAAAATGATCATAATGATGAGGAGATTCCGTAGTTTTCGGGAACGTTGAAGACCAAAAATCACCCTATATAAGTATTTATTTGGTAACTTTCTGTTGTAGGGAACACCTATAATAGTTGTAGGCTGAAACCGCTCAGAAAATTTTAAGGCGTGCCCTAATTTGGTATAATACGACCTAGCGCTCGCGCTAGTCGCGGGTATCGGTTAGAAACAAGCCGCTTCGGAATGTACGGTCGGAATGGAGGTTTTTGGAGGAGGCCTATGTTCAGCAGTGGACTTCTCATGGCTGACAATGATCATGATGATGACAAGCCTCGGGATACCGAGTTATAATTTTGAAGACTCGATTGACTCGAAGAAGGCGATTGACAGAACTCACCAGATAGGCTCCGAGCCAGCTGAGGGCCTAACTAATTAATGGTTTCTTTTTTCACAGATGTACTGGGCTGGACCCGTCCTTGGAGCCATCGTAGCCGGATTCGTTCATAAGAATGGACTTTCACTGTACAAATCTGAACAGTTAAAACTAGGTCTTAAATTGTGAAAGAGAGCTTTTTCTTATTTCTTCTGTAAAACATGTTTCTCGTCTTCCTAGCTGACATAATGTGGCAATTTTATGTAGTTAACTTTAGCTAGTATTAATAAAATTTTACATAAATAAATAAAGATTATTATTACGCAAATACACTGAATATAGGTAACAAAAGAGCAATGTATATTGACAGCTTCGTAACAGAAATAAGAAGGTATTTCCGAAATTAGTGTTTGTGAGACAAAATTTGAAAAGATATTTCGGTAAAAAATGTATTATAGTTACACAGGTAGGTACATATATCACCAAAGAATATACTTAGTCTCTAACTGTGCTCTCTAACGAGTATATCACACGCTGAGATAAGATTTTGGAACTTTATAGCCGCTATAGGTAAAGCCTAGCTCACACTATAGCTAGGACCTGGCTATGACCCATGTGCACTGCTTTGTGTGATGGCGCCATGTTTGCATGTGGACCAAAGATCATCCGCGAGGACCGCTCATGTCGTCGTTTTGTCTTGGATTTACTCACAGAACTAATCGTATCTTATCTGGGTGAATTTCAACAACCTCGATTTTTGACTAATTACGCTGGCGAAATTTTATATCCACTTTCTATAACTTTTTTGTATTCGAAGTAATAGCTAAAAATATATAATATTCAGTCATATGGTACACATTTTTAAAAACGTATTATTTCTTGAGATATCTGCATTTAAAAATTTCAATCGCCACCGATATTATTATCAAACCACCGAAATTGTTAATCTTTCCACTGAAATTTATTACAACCAGCGGAATTATAAATACAGGAGAACATCATACGAATTACCTATTTATTTATTTTATAAGAACTTGAAAACTTTAGATTTTTCGTTTGTTAGTTGGTAATAATGTTTATCATCATGATTATACCTATAGCTTAGAAACTATGATAACAAATTTAAGGAACACGTTAACAGTTATGGAAATATTTTATTACATACTTTAAAATGCTTCCTAGTGACTTTTTTCTTAGCATAAAACGTAGTGGCCATGGTATCTCCTTTAAGATCTCGCAGTTCTGACTACACCATTTCAGGAACCTAGCCGTATTTATTTATATGTACGTAAAAATCTTCGAAAACCAGAAATAAGGATCATTTCTTTTCATGACATTTGAAAGTGCACCTCGTTAGCTACCTTTATATATAAGGAACACCCCATCTGGAAATTCACGGTGTCGGAGATATGACATTTTATGATTTTTTTTAAAATCTCCTTTTAGAGGAGTAGAATGGCATATAAGAAATAAATCACATTTTATACTTTGACCTCCCAAAAATCTATCAACATGGAATGGTCAAGCAAAATTTATTAAATGTTTTTGCCAATTAAGCCCCTACTCTTTCAAAATAATATACTGCGTCATGCGTACCCTTTATCAAACTAAATTCCTTATTTAATAAGCTGCTCAAAAAGGTGTAACTTATTATGGCAAAGCTTACCAGCAGCTGACCAATATAGGTTTCGAAAAATACATTCCGTGGCGCTACAGCCTATAGCAGTGTTATATTGAGAAATATTCACAGAAAAATATTACATTCTTATTGGTCAGCTATTAATATTGAGAGATGAATCTTAAGTGCCTGGAAGAACTTAGTTCATTTAGGAACGGTTCCCTTCCTATGATCTTATAACGTCTACTTGTCGATATGTGTACTTATGCTGTCTATCGATTGACCTACAGTGCTCAGACTGCATCAGGAACACCATTAGGTATGCTAATCGCCTACCAAAAAGGAAGTGGACAGTAAAAGTGCCGGCCATGTTAGTCGTTTAGACACCGAAAGATAGACGAACAGTGCAACTGGCTGGATGCTACAGAGCGGCTGCCTGTGATAGAAGTAAGACGAGATGGAGGTAGTGGTATGACCTCGATTCGACTTTTGGTAATTGTACTTTGACAATGCCAAGTTGATGTCTGTTGTTTTGTTTCCAATGATTATTTATTTATCTAGTTGAATTACTGAAATATACACGTATTTTAGTTTTTTATGCATTTCCATTTAATAATAAGGTGATTTTAAAAACATTACAAAATGAGGCATAACCCTGAAGCCGTAATTTTTTTTATGGGTCTTCCTACCCATGAAGGTAGAAAATGGGCTGTACTTTTACATCTCAATAGAAATAATACCCGTTTTCCAGTCATCCTGTATACAAAAAGATAAAATATAAATTACGGTGACATTATTAAATTACGGTGGCCCTCTTTTTTGCCACCGGAGCCACCGGAGTTGCGACACCGTACTTAGAATTAAATAACAAATTTCAAATTATAACGGACACTATTATTTTAATTGTAATAATTCATTTGCAATTACGTCGATACATGTAATCTTTAATCATCTGTAAAATTTCTTTTTAAACAGCCTTTTAGTTTTTTAAATACACATGACACCGTTATATGATAAATTTGTATTCCTGCGCCACCGTAGGTTATACTTACGTTTTTGGCGGGAAAACTGTTCACTGTATCAAACATCCTTGTACTTGGTATACGATGGCTTGACAGAGCAGTGCGGGGAAAGATAGCTTAGCATCTATCTCATTCATTATGATGAAATAGTGTAATGTTCAAAATGCGCCAGCGTTATTGACTTTTTCCGCGGGACATTTTTAAAAAGCTGTTACAGGTACTACCGGGTTAAGTTAAATTACTGCTCATGGTGTAAATAATAGTGTCATTTAATGTATTTTTAAAATATGTATGTATTCTGTTAAATTAATTCACCCAAAAATTGAAATAGCCAAATTTATTTTGCAAATGAAGTGGGGACATAGCACCGCAATTAGATTTAGAGCCTTTGATAATTTTTTTAATGCGTAAACAAATAGATTTTGGTCTTAAGTTTTAAACGTTAGTCTAGATCACTGAATGAACTTAATGAAAAAAATTTAATAAATGTGCATTTTGCACTTTCCACTACGATTTTCATCCACGCCGCGCTAAAAACGTACCTGGGATATTCACCCATCTACATCTCCCGTAATCAAAAATCACAACAGACTAGGCTGTATGGAATTAGTTTCCTTGACCTGTCCTGTAAAAATCTGGATAACTTCAAAATAATAAAGAGCAATGTTTTTAAATCTCAGTTTAAATTTTAAACATAGAGGAGAATAAATATTAATTTATATTTTCATGTTGTATATAATTTGACATTTGAATATTAATCAACTAAGATTTATAGCCAGACCTTAATTTCTCGATCTGAGTAGCCAAATATGGATTTTTCAAAACGAATTATACTCTTTTGTAAGTAAAATAATTAAAAAGATAACCTAAGATTATCCCGTTAACATAAAAATGAATTTAAAACTATGAAAACACAAACCTGAAATAAATAATATTTCATCTGGATGTCCTCAACTCGTTTCACATACCCTTAAAGACATGGGTTCCCACATTATATAGTACATATTCTACAACCCGTTGATATGAAATATTATGTTCCTAATTTACAGATTATTTACAGTCACCTAAAATATATAATGACTGACCTGGTGAAGTATTCCTATAAAAAATAATTTTATTTTCATAATGTATAACGCTGTATTTGAAAATGATGAATTATCAACAAGTGCTGAGACGAACGATACTAAAAACCATGCCGTACATAAAATTCAAGCGGAAGATAATTATGGATTTATTGATAGTGCTAATACAAGCAAACACAATCTTAGCGATGTATACGGACATAGGGGTGGTGAAATAGTTCAGACAGGCATTGATAATCCTTATATAAGTCTAACAAATCAGGTGTGGTACTGCTGTGAACGTGATAAAAATTGGATACGTACTGTTGTGTTAAAATGGAAAAGATATTCAAGGCTTCAATGTGACAAACCAATGACCTTAGCGAGTTATGAGATGACAACGGATACTGAAACAGACTTTACACATAATATTCCGGATGTAGATCAACAAACTGATACTGAAGAAGATATAATAGAAGGGCTTATAATGAAAGATGCAAAGACAGACACTGAAGAAGGAGAAGATAAGGAATATTCCGAAGGTAAATGCCATACCGACTTCGATGTAACATTTGATGTTTTAACGGATACAGAATTTGATGCAGCGCCTAACGAGGAACCAGAGGTAGAAGAAGTTGTAGTTGAACTAACAGCAACTGAAAAATGTTGCGAATGGATTAAATTTAAATGTGCACAAATTCGAAGAGCACATAAACGTTATAAATTGTACAGAAAGAGGACGGCTTCATGGAAAAAAGGCGAAAAACGAAGAATCTTGAAGTACCGTGATGTGAGTGATATTATAATAACAAAGGGTCAAAGAGAAAGTACAAAACTTAAATTCATAATGCCAGGGTCATCTGAAGAAGCGGCCATGATAGCAGAACAGAAAAGAAAGAAAGCTGAAGAAGAGGCTAAAAACCCTAAGAAAAAAGACGAACAGAAGAAAGTAGGTATAAAAGAATCTAGTGATGATGATATGCGCTCAAAAAAGAAAAAGAAGAAGAAACAAAAAAGGAGAGAGCGTAAAGACTCGCTGGCCTTATACAAATATGAGGATGAAGAAGATAAGAAAAAGAAGAAAAAGAAAAAGCAAGACGATGAAGAATCTACGGATTCATCTGAAGAAGAAAAACCTAAAAAGAAAAAGAAGAAGAAGAAAAAGAAGAAGAAGGAAGAGGACGAAGAAGATCAGGCTGGCGGTGATGACGAAGATAAAGAAAAGAAGAAGAAAAAGAAAAAGAAGAAGAAGGAAGAGGACGAAGAAGATCAGGCTGGCGGTGATGACGAAGATAAAGAAAAGAAGAAAAAAAAGAAGAAGAAGAAAAAGAATGAGGAAGATGCAGAAAATAAAGATAAAGCTGCAGAAGAGAAAAAAGGATCCAAAGAAAAAGTGGTGGAAAAAGCGGAAGGTGACAAAAAGCCTGAAGAAAAGAAAAAGGGATCTAAAGATAAAATTGCTGAGGATGATAAAAAGAAAAAAGGCTCCAAAGAAAAAGTTCAGGATAAAAAAGATGAAAGGGCAGACGCGCCAAAGGCACCTGAAAGTAGCGGAAGTGAATAAATATGAAATCTAAAATCTTAATAGATTGTACATACGTCATCTTTACTATAAATATGACATGTTAGTTCACCAGACGCCTACCACTTTGTATTTCGTTCTATAACTTTTATTAGATGCCCAGCTAATATATCTCCTTTAAACAAAGAAATTGTTATTTATTTCGCACTGGTTTTACACTGTAAAATAATAGGTAATAATGCAAAGTAAAATGTAAAAATGTGAATCAGAGTTTTTTAGATAGGTGTAAAATCCGTTTCCTAGGATAGCTCCTATGCTTGATTTCGGAACTATAATTTTTTGTATACAGTGACAGAAAATGTGGTCATACACATAGTAACTAGTGCCATAATCCAAAGAAACTACAGGCATAATCTATACATACAGGGTGTTTTTTGGTCGTTAACATTTCCAAAAACTACGGAATGTCCTCATCATCACGATTAGTTTTCTCCATGGAAGCATACCTGGGAAGTGTCTGGTTTCCAAGATATTAGGGTCCAAAGTTGAGTAAATAGACTGCGTTTTTCTGCATAAATGCACATAGACGCGTGTAGCGAAAAGCATCTTAAAGTCTTTTATTGGGAAGTATAATGAATAAACAAATTTATAACTACAGAATATTTTATTCAGTAATTATCAAAAACTTTACAAATTTTTTGCCTTATAAAATTACAAAGATTTTACAGTTGAGTATTAACCACCACACCGCTTAATTGGTGAGTACATAGGTACAATATATGTAGATAGACTTATAAAATTAGGCTAGCTAGATTAAACTCGCCTTATAATTTTTAACGTGATTCCTTAGAATTTTAATAAGCTCTTTGGCTTCCTAATAATCATATTCTGATTGATCCGAACTGAACAACTATGGTAACGTGTTATATAGATACTTTACAATTTTACGGTTTCATAGCTCTATTTTCCGCGACTACGAATATATGTAAATATGGATCATATTAATACTAAATAAATTTAAATACCGCGTTTGCCATTGTAGGTAGGTAAGCCAAAAAGTATAATAGAAAGCGATGTTAGTTATACAGGTTAATTTTAACGAGGTGCCCCTGTCTGCTGTGCCAGTAGAGCTTGGTCTTCCGGTGACAATGTTTGCCATGCAGTCATAGCAGAGCCCGTGTGGGCGGGCATTCCAGGTGCCTGAGCCGGTATACCGGATGCCTGCGCCGCCAACCTGCTTGGTGTCTGCGTCGCTAACTTGCTGGGTGTTTGCGCTGCCATACGACTGGGCGTCTGCGCTGCTAGCATGCTAGGCGTCTGCGCTGCCAATCTACTGGGTGTCTGTGCCGCTAACATACTAGGTGTCGGAGGCACTGAGGACAGCTGTTGCGCCATAGAAGTGTTCACTGGTGCTGCCAGAGAATTCTGTGCCATACGCGACGGCGTGAATTCTGGTTTCGATGCGCGTGCAGATATACGAGATGGCCTCTTCCACAGTCCAGATGGAGTTACATAAGCAGCTGTAGCGCCAGCTGCGGCTCCTGCTGCGGCTCCAGCAGCGGCACCTGCACCGACACCAGCAGTGGCCGATTTAGCTGGAGTATCCGCCGTTGTATATTTTTGTACATTCAAAGTACTTCCTCGTCCTCCAATGGTTATGCCGAAACCTAATGCATTATCATCTTCTTGTGCTTTCAAACGCAAAGCTCGTAACTGGTCTTGGTGCTCCAGATATTGCTTGATCTTGCCAAATGCACATCTATATATGATCCCCGCAATTAAGCACCCGCAAATGGTTCCACCCCAATAAATCTGGAAAAGACAAATTTAACATTTTACGATTGATAAATCGTTGCAGTTTTTCTGGGAAAAACTAATAATTCTGGCAGATGTAGACGGGATGTCTTTAAAATTCACGTATGTGCTATAAAATATCCATCAAACCTACTTTACTTTCATCTAGTTTGAGATCTGATGATTTTGATATGGTCTTTTTTATAATTAAGACGGATTTGATATCCTCAAGACCAAAAATTACATGGGTAAAGTCTTACCCAATGGTTTGTGTACATTCCTTCCATACGAGCTGAAGCGTACACACGTACTGGGTTCATACCGGCACCCGATACAAAAATCTGAGGAAAAGATAATTAATATATAACCAATACCTTTTAAGAATTATAAAATGCTTACTGACTACTGTAATACAAGTAACATCTACATAACAGGTATATAAATTCCACAACTCTTTTGCAGATGACTAGGCAGAGACCTCCATTTCCAACGTTCCTGATATACCTCTTTCGCTTCATCAACATTTATAATTCATAAAATTATTAATAAAGAAATGGAAAAAATTCCTCACCCGGGTGGGAATATATAATTTATAATTCATGCACGCTCTTTGTTTTAGGGCACATATTCTTGACCTTTCTCCGAAGTCTCCAAATTGGTCAGAGAAAGTTCGGCGAGATTTTTCCCTTCCAACACTTTAATACCCTCTTACAACACTTTCTTCATCAGTACAATAACACGTCTATGGATACTTACTCCTATATGACCGAAGGCTAAATATGCAGCTCCTACTCCTAATGCCAGATACGCAGGGCTGTTGATCTTATTCCTCACAAAATGGAAGTTAGATGTACAATACACCCAGCACAACGGCATAGACATTAGGAACTCCGTTTTCAAAGACTGTAAAGTAATAATCATGATAAAAAAATTAATGAATATACAGAATAGGTGTATATAATAAAAATTGAGACTCAAGATCGCATATTTATTTTTTTCAGATAGTATAGAGAATTCCTAAATACCCCTTCTGTTACATCCTGTATATGAAATACAAAATGGGATATTAATATTTTTATTTTTAACTACTAAGAATTAACTTACCGTATTAGGGTACTGAGGCATTGTCATTATGAAGGAATCGTCTCGTTCAGTAGAAATAAGGCCAAAATAGTTTGAATTCAGCCAAACGTATATACCTTGTGTTATCATCATCTAAAACATTATAAAACAATATTTGAGGGCACACACAAACTACCAACCACGAAAGAAACAAAAAGGGGATTCCCCTCAAGAGAATAATCTATCCTGTGCTGATGCGAGGGTACTAGAATACTGTATGTCAGTTCGTGCATGTCGTAAGAGTCGCCCAAGGAACTCGGGCATCGTCTCTGGCAACAAGCTAGCAATTTGTCACTGATCACTTACATTTAATACCTGCCATGCTAAACTCCAGGATTATAAAAAGGATCTTCCTTATAATCCTGCAGTTTTGGCTACCCTATTTCGGCGAAACGTATCAATGTAAATAAAGGCGATTTTTTGTACATAGATAGTCTTGGTTCTTTAGAGTCGATGTGATGACCTCATTTAAAATTAACTAGCGATCCGCCCGCCATCGCAGAGGTGCAATGCTGATTTACACAAACAATAGGTACATGTAAACCTTCCTCTTGAAACACTCTTATATATTATAAAATTATTAATAAAGAAAATGGAAAAAATTCTTCACCTGAGTGGGAATCGAACCCGGGTCAATTACTTCGGATGACGAATTTTACCATCTCTTTTATAAATTACATATTGGCAACGTTATTATTCATCCCGATAGCTATACACTAGCCAAATCTCGGCAAACAAAGCTGAATCCCTCAGCACAATGTTTAAAGATGAAACGATCAACCATATCCTAACATATAATATATATCTCAAATATTTAAAGAAACCGCATTGAAATCCGTTGCGTAGATTAAAGGATCTAAACATACATAGGGATAGACAGGAAGTAACTTTGTTTTATACTATGTTATTACCTTTATTAAGCGGGTGGCGAGCATTCCACCTAATACCTGCACGATAAAATAGCATGTACATCTGAATGCTTTCACATAGCCACAGGCCCACACCCCTATAGTCACGGCTGGGTTGAAGTGCCCACCGGAAAGTGTGCTAAATCCCTGCAATAAAAAATTACAATTAATATTACATAGATTAGGTTTTTAATTAATTAATATAATATTCACACACTACACAACACATTAACCTAGTCCCACATTAAGATCCCTAAGGTCTTGTGTCGTGAGTACTAAGCAACGGTATATAAATACATAGATAAGTATAGAAACATCCATGACTCGGAAACAAACATCGATATTCATCATATCAATGTTTGCACCTACCGGGATTCGAACCCAGGACCTATGGCGTCGCAGGCAGGGTCACTACCCACTAGACCAATCGGCCGTCAAAGTTTTTATAAGAGACTATATTTACAGTGCCAAATACAAAAACAACCATGAATCTCTAAGAAAAAAAGGGAGTCAGAAAAAAGTAATAGTACAAAACAGCTATGAGTGCCAGTGAGTGTGACCTCCAAACAAGATTATAAGATAAGATTTAAGATTTGTGTCGCCTGCGTGAATATTAAGGGTTGGTTCATATATGACAGAAGATTCGTCGAGCGTACCACCAGGTACAGGCAAACGCATTAACATACTCGTATCACCGGTTGAACGTAAAATATTGGATTTAACTGTTAGTAGCTTGATTATAATACTAGTGCAAGCCCGCGACTCCGTCCGGGTGGACTACAGAAAAAACAAATTGTCGAAATTATCCGGGATAAAAACCTTTTCCCATCAACAGATTTCCCACAAACAGACAAAATTCAAAAAAATCATTGTTTTGGGTACTATTGCGTTGATAAAGGTCTCCTATAATATTTTTTCTCATATATCTTCCATATACAGACAACCACCCGTTACATTTTTATTATATGTATAGAATAGATAGATAGATAGATCTATGTCGGTACTTACCAACACAAGTCCCATCATACAAAATGCATCCATATAAATTATTTCCAACATTTCATTTCGCTTCAATGAAAGTTCAAAATACATAACGACGGATAAAAACGTGTATATAAATGTTCCGTAGAATTCCACAAATAATTGTCTCCAGAATACTAAATATGTTATTTCATAAAAACCATAAAATCCACTAATCTCTGTAATATTTATAAAGGGTAAGGAGTAAGATAAATTATTTATTTAGATACAAAAGGGAATATGCATGTGATTCTAATAACGGTAATTATTTTTATATGTAATCTCTATTCATTGAGATTTACCTATGTAAGGTATTAATATTTTTTATTTCATTTATTTTTTATATAAGAAAATAATTTTTGAAAAGTGTATTAAATAAGAGGGAAATTATTGTATTAAAATTACTTCAAACGCAACACTATTGGTCGGAATAATAATTAATGAAATGTGACGTCAAAATCTGTGTGCACCAAACAATGTTGAACATTTTAATCTTTGTCTCATCAAATCGGTCAAACTAATAAATATTATATAGCCTGTACAAGTAAGGGTCAAGCAAGAGACACACTGTTAACACGCCGCGTTACACACAGTTACACACGTGGGTCGCGTGTTAACAGTGTGTCGTGACCATTATCTTTTTTAGAAAAGTTTTTCAAAACAAACGTTCGTATTGATAAAATGCGTATACAGAATAAAACCGGCCCGATTTACGGGAGCTTCAATCTCCAATCCACTTTTTTTTCTAACCTAGCCCACTGCGCGATGACACTAGGTTGAATGCGAAATTGGATCGTGAGTAGCCAGCTTTACTTACTTAATAGATGTTTGATCACGATGTTTGGCTGTACAGACTTTGAAGTCACGAAAAGCGCGCCTAAATGGCAGTTGTTTGAAAACCTGTTTTTAGCCCACTATTTTAAAATAATTTATTTTATACTAAATATTGTATTTATGGTGCCGATATTTTTTTTACACATTTGTAATAAGTTAAGTAAATAATCATTTAAAAAAAATATGTGCATATTCCCTATTAAGTAAGATAATGTATAAATAAATATATTCGTACTACATACTCTTCTTAGATGCATGTTTTTTCATGAGAACGGAAACTTATTAGGTACATAGCAAGAGTCGATCTCTTTCTCATTACCATATTCACTTATCTAAAATTTGCTTACGTAAAATTCCACTTAGTATTGCTATTGTATTTTAATAATGTGTATACAAATAGATACGCAGATCCAGTAAACGTACCATCCTCTTCCTCGTAAACCGGGGGTTTTGTCTTGAACATTTGATATTCTGTAGATAAAAAAATGTGATTACAGTTGCTGCCTAAGGATAAAAATTGCAACAAAAAAAAGCATTTTCGTAGCATAGTTCAGTGACACTCGCATCGTAGTAGGTTCGTAGCTCGTAGTAATGCTACGGTGAACACCCGCGCAAAGAATCTCATTGATTTGTTTATAGAAAAAATGGTTTAATTACGGGCGTCACTCATACCCTGTTTAATAACTCTATACATACATAAATAAATATACGTCCTGGGAAGAAAGCACTGTACGGACCTATGGTTACATTAATACCTAAAAAACTTTTCGATGTAGATCCGAATCTCGGTCCATAATGCATTTACTTGCTTACAAATAGAACCTACCTATCATAAAAAGTATCAGAGCTCTTACCGCTTAAAATAACGTGTGGCTCTGGACATTCACAATACTCAACAGTGGGTTTGTTACACCAACATTTAGGTATATCCCCTTGGTCATGACATAGACAAGTATCGGCACCTAATCTCTGTTCCGACTCACATTCACATAGAATCATCCTATCTCCGTCGCATTCACACTCGTTCTGAGACAAATCGCAAGTGCAATCAATGTCGGGATCTCCTATACACTTGCAAATTGTTGGTTCTTGCTCTAGATCTTGGTACATCTCGTCATATTCCAGAAGATCATCGAAGTTGTCTCTGCACATACAAATAGTTTGCTGTTCCCTTTGTGAAAATACGGTATTGCAGGTGCACTTGTGGGTAGGTTGGTGTATGTAAGTATCACATTCGCACTCAACGTGATCTAAATCTGCCTCTTTGCATTCACATTCGATTCCCTCTGGCGCGGTGCAGAGACACTCGTCGATCTCGTCCTTGCACATACATTCAGTGGGCTCGGCTGTGATCCTAAAGGCTTTAAGCTCTTTTTCCATACACAGACATTCAAATTCTTCCTTGTCCATCTCTTTACGTTTTTCGGGCGGTATGTGACATTCGCAATGGAGGCCGACGATTCCAGAGCATCCGCATTTCTCGGAATCAGGTTTTCTTTCGTAATGCGCTCGCTGCGGCGCTATTGACGTTGCTGTGGTCACAGCGGATTTTTGCGATTTTGCTGATTTTGCCAAGCTTTTTGAACTTTTCTTTGACTTAGCGCGCGACTTTTTCGATGGCGCTTCTGAACGGGTAATTTGAGACTGTTGTTGTGGGGGAGGTGGAGGTTCTGCTAGTGCCTCAGTGGGTTGTTGAGAGACAACCTGTGAGGGTGCGACCGTGACTGTTTGTTCAGCCGTCGGTGTGACCTCAGCAGTAGGGGTCGGAGCTGCTGCCGGCTCCGCCCCCTCTTCACCTTCACCTTCACCTTCATATTGGGAATCGTCACCTTGAGACTCGGTTTGTGACATTTTTCTATCTCTTTGGACAGTTAATACATGGAATCCGCTGTAGAATGAATGTAATTATTTTCAAATATCTGCGTTTAATTCGTGCATAGCAAAACTAATAATATAGAAAACGTGAATAAGTATATGAATAAATATGGTAAATTTCTACGTAAACATCGCACGATAAGTAAAAAAATATTATTATTTGGCCCTTTGATTTGACCAAAAATGACAGAAATGCATCAGAAATCTGACAGAATTAACTTTGACGTAATTCTTAAAAACGCTATCGTAAACGATAAATAATGGGTATTTATCCCCCATGTTATCCTCAATGTTATCCCATTCAGTGTTTCCGGTTTCTCTACGTCCAACTTCAACAATGTTCATGTTGGCCTGACCGTGCCCATTTTGTGCCAACTTTGGCCTTAGACAAGTAAAATTATTTCTCGATCGAATCGATAGATATTCGTCATTGACACATTTGCCCCAATAGCAAATCATTTTCGCGTATTCGTCTAGTCGCGTGTGAGTTCCAAACACTATTAGTGGGTGTGTTGATGTTGGTGTGTTGCGACAACGATCGTCGATGCCAAGCTGTGCGACGTGCCATTGTCTAGGCTCAATTGTTGATAGCGAAATGAAACTAGCCCACTACAGAGAGTCAAAAACAAATGTTACTTTTTCCTTCCGTTACACCCATCATCTTCCTATATGGTTACTTTCAAAACTACATTGCCAAATATTTGGCGTTTGTTTTCACGGCCGGGTGCCTGGTGGGTGGTTATAGTTTGCAGCATCTTGTCTTAGGTGGTAAAGATCATAGTAGTTGTGCCACGATTTTTATAGGTCTTTCTATTGGTATTTGTCTTATAAGACAATGTGTTAATATGGCAATAGTTTTTGTTCTCGATTATCCTGTGCTCATGCGGGGCTTTACTAAAATGCGAAAAGCTAGCCAACTTGTCGCCGCTCATTTACATCATCTGTCTCTGCTATGCTAAACAACGTGGCTGTAGGATCTCCTTTATGCTCCTGCAGTTCTGCTACTGCGTTTCGAGAACACTGACGTGTTTATATATGTATGTGAGTGGCTCTAAGAGTTGTCGTAGTTTGTACAAAGATTGGTAAAACTGTTTAAAACAAGCTTATAGCAAAGACAAAATACAACAAAATATATCAATGACAAGATTATTGCTTGAAGACTAAGCTTGATGATGACATCTGAGATGATGACAGACCATGACAGACAGACTATTCCACATGACAGCACTATGACCAACTATGACACAAATCTCAGAGTTGTATATTTCAGAATAATTTCCGATGTTTTGTTATTTTCTTCCTATTTTTTCTGTATATTTTGATATTGTAGCATTTGATCAAGGGGTAACAAATCATCATCATGGTGAAGAGAAAAAGCAGCAAACTGGTGATACCTGGCATGGTTCACGATGTCCCGGCCGCGGTGGAGATCACCCATCCCACCACGAGCCGCCCTGATGGCTCCAGTATGTTTTAAACCTACCTATTACTGTTACATTACCCTTGACTTTTGTAACCTACTACTGTACCGAGGAAACGGCCGATTGGTGTTGTTGGTAGGAACCTACCTGGGTTCGAATCCCGGTAGATGCCAACATTGATATGATAGATGATTGATATGATGTTGATGTTTGTTCCAAGTCATGAATGTTTCTGATACTTCTCTATATATATATTTTATATAGCGTTGTTTAGTACCCACTACAAAGACCTTAGGGATCTTAGTGTGGGACTAGATTGATGTTGTTGTGAAGTATGTGAATATTTAAACTATAAGCAGAAACTCTTCTTTTTTACAGCATTTATGAAAGTCCTTGGTATAGAAGATTTAAAAGATTTAAGATTAATGTCTATTCAGTGCGTATGTGAGGTTATGGGATCATTTCTTCTATGCACTCCAATTTTTTTTAGTGGATTGGAATATAAACAAATAGGTTATCCAAATATATTTTGGTTGTGTTGCTGTATAGGCATGGTGGCAGGCGCTACTATCGAGGTAAGTGTACACTGTACATGTCCTATTTTATGTGTTTTATGTACAGACAGCGATCCGTTACATTTTTATTATATGTATAGATTATATTATAAACAAGCGACCCGCCCCGGCTTCGCACGGGTGCAATGTTGATACTTTACATTATAAAGTTTCATCTTGAATCACTCTATTTTTAAAAAAATCACATCAAAATCTGTTATGTTGTTTAAAAGATCTAAGCATAAATACAGTTAGATAGTTTTATACTCATCATCATCATCATTATCATCTTCCTGGCCTGTTCCCATTTATTTGGGGTTGGCGCAATATGTACTTTTCTTCCATTCATCCCTATTATGCGTCATCTCATTGCTCACTTCCAGTACACGCGTATCCTCTCTCACAGAGTCCTTCCAAAATTTGTTTGGTCTAACTCTTCCTTTATATCCATCCACATTCATGCACAACGCTCTCTGTAAAATATGCCTTTCATCCCGTCGCTTTACATGCCCGTACCAAGACAGACGGTTACTTCGTAACTTGTCTATGATCGGCGCAACTTTCAAACTTCCTCTTATATACTCATTTCTTATTTTATCCATTCTTGTAACTCCACACATCCATCTCAACATTCTGATCTCACTTACATGCAGTCGATTTACATCCTTCTTCTTTACGGCCCAGCATTCAGATCCATGCAAGACGACAGGTCGAATTACATGATAATAATATAATTTGTTTACCTTATGTTATACCTTATTTTGCTGATGCGGGGCGTATGTTTCTTGGCAGGCTTTTGGTCACGTATCAGGGTCACATTTGAACCCCTGTGTCTCTATAGCTATGTTTGTTGGCGGCGAAATGAAGCTGATCAAAGCTCTGGTATATATAGGCTGCCAGTACCTGGGGACTTTGGGTGGCACAGCCTTCATAATTGTAAGTAGTAATTACCTACATGCTTTCATCTTTCTGTTTTCTATCCTAGCTAATCTATCTATAATTTTGATATTACAATCGCTTTATTCGATATATACTCGAACTTCTTATCATCATTAAACATTGTGCTGAGGGATTCAGCTTTGTTTACTGAGATTTGGCTAGTGTATAGCTATCGGGATGAAAAAATAACGTTGCCAATAATGTAATTTAAAAAAAGAGATGGTAAAATTCGTCATCCGAGTAATTGACCCGGTAGCTCAGTTAGTAAGAGCACTTGCACGGAATCGTGGTTCGAGGTCGTGGGTTCGAGTCCCACTTGGGTGAAGAATTATTAATAATTTTCGAACTTACTTAATAAATGTATTAATCTCCCTTTTAGAGCTCTTGCGGTGAATCGTATGCCTATTGGAATCTTAAACACGGGAATGAAACATGGGTAAGTGAAACATGGGTAAGTCGTACTATATATATAATGGGTAGGTAGGTACTATATTATGCGTTTGTTACTATGTTTACATACAGGGTGTGGGTGACAGCCAGGCAAATACTGAAATGCTGAACAAGTACTATTCTGTTGAGTTATACGACAGTGTTATTACTCGCAGGAAATGTATTTTTGATATGATTTTCAGTAATCTTTGCTCTCCGCGCTAATTGTATCGGGCGATTCTGTGACTAATAAAATTAAATGGGCGTATTAGTTATTGTGTGACCCATTTCTATTTTTTGAATCAATTGTGACTCTCTATTAGGTTTGATCAGTTTTTTGAAATTTTTGAGGGCAATTTTTTTTTAAATCATGTTTTCGTTAAAATTTTATTATTATGTCATTATTTTTTTCCTGAAAATATGAAAAAAATATCAGAAAATTTCGGAATTTCCTTGCGAAAATTTTCAGTGTTTTCCGTCTCAGAATTATGGTCTGAAGTCATGGTGTCAATATTCGCCGGGCTGTCACAAACACCCTGTATATGTATTATTTTTCAGTTTATGTCAATCCAGTTAATAATATTCAGTTTTTTTTTTCAGTTCAATATGTCGTTAATGCATCACAGATTTCGTCCAACGTTGGATGTTACCGAAAATTCTGCCACGGTTAGTAGAACATAATGTATAAAATTGATATTTCGATTCGCCTCCGGTCGCTAGATTGCTGTATTTGTGCCCGAAAACCAACGGCGGACTCACCCTTTACCACTTGGGATTTATTAGTTTAGCTAAGTGGTTCCCAAAGTGGTCCAGGTGGACCCCCAGGGGTCCACAGGAGACTCGATGGGGGTCTACATTTGCGTGTAAAAGTGGGGCTTCATAATTAATTGGTATGTGGTGTAGGCCTGTAGGGGGTCCACGACAACCAGTTAACTTTTGAAAGGGGCCTATGAGAAAAAAAGTTTGGGAATCCCTCTTAGCTGGTAAAAAGTGCCACTTGTTTGTCCAACCTATTTATAACCGGTATAATGGGCGTGGCTTATATGTATATTTCTATTGTTACAATAAGGTAGGATAGCAGAAGAGTGGTCTACCCATCATTATTAGCTTACATAGGCCTCCCCCAACCACCCCCCAATAAGTGGCCTTCTCACTTCTATCCATATACTAGACAAGAAAATATCCAATTCGAAGGACTCTTGAGAAGATAGTCCACAGTTTCTGCTACAGTCAATTAGGTCCTTAAATGCTCTTTTTGTAGCTCATTATGCTCGAGACATTCGGTCAATTACTATGGGTGGTTCTTTCTCTGGCCTCTCACGACGTCCGCCGAGTCTACGGCAGGGGTGCTGCTGCTATGGCCTTCAGTTTCGGCATCACAGCCGCAGCTCTTGTATGTGTAAGTATTACAATAACATACAAATACAATGGGTTACAACCACGTATGAAACTATAAGGCCTCTGCCTCGAATTTTGTGGGTAGCTCTTACTGCTCTGTAGCGGCGTAATGTTGTGTCGGCGAGACATCCGTTTGTGTTCGCGAACAAAATATCTGAATAACGGTAAACTAAAATATATTGCACACACTATTATGGCGTATGCTGATGAGCAACGCCTAATATATAATGCCATGAAAGCCAATATATGGTTTTTAAATCCGCTACTAAACATTACCCTATAATACCGCCAGTAAAGTTTAAAAGGTAAAACGTTTTAAGTATTTAGGTCACATATTAACCTCAGACTTACGTGACGAACTGGACATAGAGAGAGAGCGGAGGGCATTATCGGTGAGAGCAAATATGTTAGCTCGTAGGTTTGCACGCTGCTCCATGGAAGCTAGAATTACATTATTTAGAGCATACTGTACCTCCTTCTACACATGCAACCTATGGGATACATACACTAAAAAAAGCGTATAATGCCCTTCGAGTTCAGTTTAATAATGCGTTCAGGATGCTGTTGAGGCTGCCGCGTTACTGTAGTGCCTCGGGCATGTTCGCTTGGGCTAGAGTAGATGGGTTTGAGGCCTTGATACGGAAGCGCCTAGCAGCAATGGTCAGCAGAGTGCGTGACAGCACCAACAGCATTCTAAACATGATAGCAAATAGGGTGGACTGTTCTTATCTGAAAAATATTGCAAAAGTACATGTTTGGAAAATGTAATGTTATTCGGGTAAGAGCATGTCGAAAACAACGATTTTAAATTGTGTCTTACTAACATAGATTTTAAGTGGTGTTTTTATGGACTTACTAACAAATGGATTGTAATATTCTTTCCGAAAATAAATTATTATTATATTATGCAAAAGCGCGTAGGCTGTCACCGCTTGACACCTGTTCGTAGCCCGCACTCGTTCGTTACCCGCGTCCGCCCCGTGGTTTCGAAAACAGCTCCATTTGATAACATGCATATCATCTACCCGCCGCCCGCACCCGCGCCCGAATCGCTACCCTCCAAATTCGAGGCAGAGGCCTTAGAGATGTTGTGATTAGTTTATGTTATACTTTTTTTTACTGCTGTCTGATATTTCTCTCTGGGTGAGGAACTTTACAACACGCATTACTGCGTTAGCTACTGTTTCTATGAATGAAACGTTGTTAGCCAGTTTCTTTTGACTCCCCCTAACTATAACTGCACTTTGTTATTTGTAATGTGGTTTCGAATATGAAGTTGGCACAGGCAGAGTTTCTAATTTGTAAACGGTCATAGATAATTGCTATTAAATTGGTCATTTGGCACTTTCCCACAAAATTAAAAAGTCAATGCCTCATACCGTCATCATAACATAGTATAAAACAAAGTTGCTTCCCGCTGTCTATCTGTACCTATCTATGCTTAGATCTTTAAAACTGTGCAACGGATTTTTATGCAGTTTTTCTAAATAGATAGAGTGATTGGTGAAGAGGAAGGTTTATCTGTATGTAACAGTCGCATCGTCGTCTTTTGACTCTTTTTAGCCCTCTTCTTTCCTGATCCATTACCTACATTCCACAGTGTCGAGCAACTGGTGCCGGCATGAGCGCAGCGAAAACCTTTGCCGTTACATATGTGCTTCACAGCTATAAAAATGACTTCAATTACGTACGTACTCATCATAAGTATTAAGCCTCGAGCATACTGGATCCGTATGCGTACATGTAAGCGTAGACGTGTACGTACCACGAGTTGTAATGTATGGAACTGTATAGGCTCGGCAAACCGGATACGTATGCGTAGACGGCAAGCAGTGTGTCCTGTCCTTATACAGTTCCAAACTTTAAAACTCAGCGGTACGTGCACGTCTGCGCTTACGTCAATACGCATCAGGTCTACACGAGCCTTTATTAGAATACCAACAGAAGCTTTGGTACTTCTCTTTAAGTGTAGCCTCAACAGAAGTCCAGTGAAAGTCAATCGGACGGATGTTCATTTGTTTGACTTTGTCATTCTTTCTTTGCTTTGCAGCCATGGCGGCCAATCTCAATGCAGGAGATATTATAGTCCATAAGTGTATGCGCAAACACATGTGCACTCAGTATTTCCTCACTTCCATATTCCATTGGAACGGAAAGCCAATACGACCCGAGAAAGATCAGGCGCAAGACCAACGGTTTTACGTGCTTTCCGAGGCACGAGCTAAGTGAAAATTAGACTACACTAAAATCCGTATATGAATTAAATTCAGATATCAGACCCGTGACTGGGATCGAACCTACGTCCCCGATTAAAAGGCGTACGTCTAAACCATTGGGCTATCAGTGCTATAAAAAGAACTAACATACCTAATAATGGTAACGTTGCTGTTAGAAGGGTTGTTTCTTTCATAGCATAGATCACTATTAATTGGTACTTACTAAACATTTTAATGATTTTCAGGTATATAACTATGCTTGTATTTATTCTGGCATATTAGGCGGTCTCCTGTTCAGGCTGGTACTACTTGAACCCTACAATTACCTTACCTGACGAATGCTTAAAAGTGCCCATAATTTTACATAGTTGTTAATTTATTCTATTGTTTCTAAATTAGTTATTATTTGTGATAGTGTTAATTTTAATCTTTTCATTTTTAGAAAATAAAAATAAAACTATATTTTAATTACAGCAATGAGCTTTTATTTCTAGGAATAACTTAATAATACACCATTTTTAACATTTAAATAAATACTGATCAGGATCATCAAATAATCAAAACTTTTATCCATTTCCCTCTATTGCCTTCCACACATGACATCCCTTTCTGTACCTTTGACCTTCCCTATGTACAAAAGAATAAGATAGCATAATATCTGGTTAAACTGAACGTAGGTAAGTACCTATATGTTCGATTTGCACAGTAGTGGTATTTTAAACTTGTGTGTGTTTTCACTGTACAAGAGAGATGCCACTATACAGGGTGTAACAAAAGGGGTATGTTAATGCGAAAGGCCATGTAAATAACCCACTATAGAGAACCTATTTCCAAAATTTTAGACTTTAAGTCACATGTTTATTTTTCAAGATTGTATGAACATTCCTGAGTTGTTTAAGAATTCTTCATACTATCTGGAAAAATAAAAATGTGATTATGAGTCTGAAATTTTGGAAATAGATTCTCTATAGTGGGCTATTTACATAGCTTTTCGCTTAACATACCCTTTCTGTTACACCCTGTATACAGTGTAAAGTGACATCTCGTTTTCACAAAGGCAACAATCCCGTTTTAAAGGGGGTTAACATAGAATTAAAGATCATATTTCTTACATCACAAATAACCATGATTATGTTAGTTGTAAGAATGACCGTAAAATATGATTAAAGATATATTTCATTTATGTGCAAACAAAACTACATTTACGATAAAAAAGTAATTCATCCATGAGACTCTATCGTAAAAGATGTTAAAGTACAGGACAATAACACTATTTGTCTGTTTGCCATAATATTTTGTGTAATAAATAAATACTACATATAAGGAATTATTATAAACAACGGAGAACTTATTATTCCAATAATATTAAAAACTTAAATTAATTATAACAATATATAAATAACTTATTAACAATACAATTTATGACCTTCCAATCCGTGAATGTGTATATAATATATATCATTCCATTCTTTGATCATCACCCGTTGATATTCTTCTAAAGGAAGTTGCACGTACGTATGTATGTGTGCTAAGTTTTCTTCATGCAAGGCACTATGCCACCCCCGTTTCAAATGGGTGATCATCAAAAAAGATATCTACGCAAAACACGTGTAGTAAAAATCTGGTATATTATAAACACGGATCTAAAACGGTCAATCTACATGTCTATAATAACAATTTAATTAATTGATCAAATCACATCTAGTCAATAATTATTTCATTCATAATTAAAAGTATAGGTACCTAATTTACAGATAATCTACATTCAACCGGTAATAATACCGATAAAATCTTTGTTTTCTTTATCATAGACAAAAATAGCTTTGATTCTGATAACGTCATAACAAAACAGTATTTCTGTCTACAGATTGATTTAGACGCAAGATAAAAATATACTATGCAAAATTGCCGGTCATCATCATCATCAGCCTATTGCAGTCCACTGCTGGACGTAGGCCTCCCCCAGGGCACGCCACAAGACTGCCATGGGGGTATCCGCCCATAGTCACCAGGCTGGGCAGGCGGGTTGGTGACCGCAGTTTGTATTTTGGACTATGTTGTCAACACGGGAGGCGCTGCTGCCCACCTCCCGGAAACCCTTAATCGCCTCGTACGATACCCACGGGCAGACATGGGGTGGTACGAATTCTACTCTGCCGGCACCACGCAGCCTAAAATTGCCGGTAAAATGTAGGTATTCTGTTGGGTATGTTCGATGATAACATCCAAAATGTAGTTTAAATATTTACAACACAAATTAATAGTAAAATTATGTAATCGTTTGTGTAGCTACTAAGACTAAAGGCTTAGGGCCTTGCTAACAAAAAAATTAAAAATTGTATTATAATATGAGCTAGGTGTATAGACTGTTTAATTTTGTATTACAATATGAGCCATAGATTGTTTAATTTTACAGAATACTTGTTGCTTTTGTAACAGTAATTACTTGCTGTTGTAACTTAACAGGAGTAAGACTAAGGGGTGGCGACCATAAAATGTTTGTGACATGTAGGTCAAAGCCGCCTCACACCCGACAAAGTTCAATGGGTATAAACGTTTTAACTAGGTTTCCATACTTGATGCAAGTAAGGCCTAAACTAGCGTTTAATATGGATTTATTAGTCACCACGCCTACCGCCGCGACTTGTTTCATAGTTTTAGAGTTTTGTCTTATTTTCGTAATTAGCCAATCTAAGTAATCAACCGATTATTATAAGGTGTATCACTATATTTTCAGAATTGTCAACAGAGCTGTTAAAACAACATAGGTACTATGTTGATTCAGCTGATACACATAACGATTACATAAAATTATATTTTCTTCGACACCGATGCGACTAAATTGAGAATTTCGATCGGTTTAACTATAATTCTAATACCACCTATATGTATATATGTTAGTTACTTAGGCGATATATATGTGTAAGCTTACATCGGTTGTATGTTTTCTGGGTGGTTTAGAAGTCGTATGAGCCACTCTCTCCTCCCTTGTCGATGCGGAATACGAACCTGTATATTAATCCGGCTAGAACACCACCGCTGATTGGGCCAACCCAATATACCTGCAATAAGAAAGTTAAGTAAGGTTAAATAGTTAGACTTGAGGCCTCATTGTAAATTAATTAAAGAAAAAAAAACCCGAATCTAACGAGACCTCTCAAGCTAAGATAAGACAAACCGTTTAGGCTCTACAGCAGCGTGCCAAAGAAATATACATACATACATACACGCGGAAAACATAACCCTCCTTCTGGCGCAGTTGGGTAAAAAGGGTAAATGCAAATGTTTGTATGGATCCTGGCACTTACTCCGCTAGCGTTATGTTATTGGGACATTATGAGAAAGCACACGCCTTGCCGCTTAATAAGAGCAAATCTATTTCAATGAATTGCTGTTTTTGCAATTCCACACTATTGTCTTACTTGATTGGCCACGAATAAGGGATTCAAGGGCACATTCGTTATTATGAATTTAATTTTTAAAAAAAAACATATAAGTAATGTAAACATCATGTTAGATTATGGCGTCTAGAATATTTACCCAGTGGTTATCCCACGTGCCCGTGGCAACTGCGGGGCCGAAGGACCTGGCAGGGTTCATACTAGAGCCCGTGAGTTGAACCTGCAATAGAAATAATAATTGCATACCTCCATGTAAGAGAAATTACTTATATAAATATATAAATGTCTTTACTTCAAGACTGTGTAATTGTATAATGTTTCCAAGGTCGGAGTAAATACATATTATGTTCAGCTGATTATACACCCTACGCAGTTTGTTATTCACAGCAGTTTTTACCTTTCACTTAACTTCCCTTATTGGAAGAAACAGTTATACAGGGTGTAACAAAAAGGGTATGTTAAGCGAAAAGCTATGTAAATAGCAAACTAAAAGGAACCTATCCACAAAATTTCAGACTCGAAATCACATGTTTATTTTTCCAGATCGTATAGAGAATTCCTAAACAACTCAGAAATGTTCATACAATCTTGAAAAACACACATGTGATTTCGAGTCTCATATTTTGGAAATAGGTTCTTTATAGTAAGCTATTTGCATAGCTTTTTGCTTAACATACCCTTTCTGTTACATCCTGTATAGCATTTATTCATATTATCCTAATGTCCACTATAAGGAATACGAGTACCTAATAAGAGATAATGAGAAGCATTAGACGTGTAGGTATTTGTTCACAATACAAATACCTACACAGGGTGAATATATAAGCAGTATACTTACGCAAGCAGCGTGGCAAGCAACAATACTGAGGCCGATGGCAAGCGGGGCGGATCCCTTGACGTCGGAGCGGAAAGAATCGATGACGCCCAGCACCACCAGCACCAGTACGAAGGTGATCAGAGCTTCTACTAGGACTCCCTGGGAAGATACAATTATGATCACAGTGAAAATTTTATATCATAGGGAATTCAGTCATGTCCTACTGACACATGAGTAGTGGAATAACGAAAAGTAAAAAACGCTTTGCGCAGTCCGGTCCGGGTGTTAGGATTGACTCCTTTTTTCCGCGGTCTCATGCCTTAGTCCCTGGTGATGGTGACCGACGAAGGCAAAATAAATAGATATATTCAATACACTTATATGTAGGTCCAAAATTAAAATAATTACATACCGTAGAAGGCGGAATGCGGTACGGATCTGGTCTTAGTAATGTTTCACCGTATCCCTTTTCGTTGGGCAAAGCGCACTGAAATAAATGAAATTTAATTAATTTTCTATTCGACATAATATGTCACTACACAACCTAATACATACTGTCTTAATAGAAAACTGTTGTACCTAAAATGACAAATGACAGATTAATAGTTATACAGGGTGTAAAACTGTTGTACCTAAAATGACAAATTACAGATTAATAGTTATATGCGTCCAGAGGAGGGTATTGAAATATAGGACGCAAAAAATAAATACTCCTTCATCTAATAACTTGACACGAAGAAAAATACCGCGATATAACGTATTATCAGCTAACTAAATTGTAATATTTTTCTATTAATAAATAGTCTTATAAATCCTATTAAGTTTGCATTATTCCAACAGGGCCCATATTATAAAAAGTCATAGGGCGTTTTTTCTACTAGATGACACGACAACGACACGACCACGACATTTCGTCATCTAGTATGGGGGGCAGTGTCGTCTAATGGAAAAACGATCCATACTATCTATTCCAAAAAAGCCGTTGTTGAGTCATTGTCATGGTGGAAAAACTAGTTCGAAAAACCGTCTATACGAGTATTAGGTATTTGTCAAACATACCTGGATCAAGGCAGCTCCAGCCACTGCGCCGATCATCTGCACTCCAACGTAGAGCAGACCCTTGAGGAGCTTGATGTCTCCAGAGACGAAGAGACCAGCCGTGACTGCCGGGTTGATGTGACCTCCGGATACGTGGCCGATACACTGGAATGAAAAAATAGAGGTCATCAAATACTCCATTATCCTTATTTCTTTACTAATATTTTAAATGCGAAAGTAACTCTGTCTGTCTCGCATTCACGCCAAAACGACTGAACCGATTTACATGAAATGGACGAAATTACATAAAGATACACAGGTAGTCTAGAGTCTGAGAAAGGACATAGGCTATTTTTTATCTCGGGAAAATATTTTTGTTCCAGATAATTACGACATTTTGCTTTTTCTGCGGTCCACGTGGACGCAGTCGCGGGCGTCCACTAGTATTACATAATTATGTAAATAAGAATGAAAAAAAGACTACGACATCGATATGTAAAAGTGCCTTCACGGCCTCTATATGACGGCACCGCTTTACTACGATTAACAGATTAAAGCCTAATATCTGACGTGCCCTTTCATATTCATATGTAGTTCATATGTAATTTACTAAGCTATAAAAAGTGGCATAGTCAATACAGGGTGTAACAGAAGGCGTATATTGAGCGAAATCAGATGATTACTTGCTTTTGAGTTAAAATTTTGTGGTTAAGATGGGCATAATAGGCATTTTTTAAAGCACTTCGCTTAACATCAATAACAGCTTTAGTTACAAAACACCCTGTACATTAAGCTAAAACTTGATTTATTACAAGGAAATAATATTTTGACACATTTAAAATTATTATTATTCGGCCGCGTGGTGCCGGCAGAGTAGAATTCGTACCACCCCATATCTGCCCGTGGGTATCGTACAAGGCGATTAAGGGTTTTCGGCCGGTGAGCAGCAGCGCCTCCCATGTTGACAACATAGTCTAAAATACAAACTGCGGTCACCAACCCGCCTGCCCAGCGTGGTTACTATGGGCAAATACCCCCCATGGCAGTCTTGTGGCGTGCCCTTGGGGGAGGCCTACGTCCAGCAGTGGACAGCAATAGGCTGATAATGATGATGAAAATCATTATGGGGAAGAAGTGCATAAAACAATTTTATAGGATATACGCCTGAAGTTTATTAAAATTAACTGATTTTTTACCACGAGGCTACCACTAATCAGAATAAATCGGTGTTCTATTCGAATTAAGTTATAAAAGGTAGTTAAACCTATACGTATATGGACCTGAACTAGATATATAGCTAGGCAATAGAGCTTTATTGCTCGTTTGTACCTTAATTCAGGTTAATAACATGAGTGACAGGTCACACCTGGGCCCTAGCCGTATGTACTAGTGCTTACATGTACGTTCCTATTTACTATAACATGATACAAATAAATACTGATTCCGTTTAAAATCAGTGAACGCAAGGTTAGTTGAATTTAATCTTATTACTTATTGATTTTGCTTTGGATATGGGACTGATAATTATCAAATAAATGTAGCTAATATACCCTTTTTAAATAATCTATCTTAGCAGAAAAATCGAAATACATTTAGACAATCATAAAAAATACAGTTCTCGAGATAATAGCTACTACTGGGCAGCTGACCCGCATACGGACAATATAGAGACAGTAGGAGAACAGACATAAAGTAACTTAATGCCAAAGGATCTCTTTTGACTACGGAATCCTAAAGGAAAACAAAATCTGGTGATGGGCTTATTTAGGAAATCCCTGTCTGAGTATTGTCCGTATCCATAATTTTAGAAGACATCTAAAGCCCACTTCAGACTGCGCATACATACATACATACATATATATATATATAGTAAACACACGGCTGTGTTCCCAAAATGGTGCCAGAAACTGCAGGATCATAAAGGAAATCCGATAACCACGTTCAGCATTTCGGAGACTGACAAGAGGCGAACTTATGGCCTAAGATAGAGTTCCTTAGTCAACTTCTCAGGTACAACGGCTGGTGCTCAGGACTGCGCTAAACTATCTATTGTGCTATACTTTTAACATGTATACACGGCTGGGAGAAAAAATCAATAATTTTTTTTATTACTTACAGTGTCTGGTGACATTAATTATTTTCGTGAACGCGCCCACACGCAGTCACTCAAGGACCCTGCGCATAATGATCTATTCTGTATTGTTGCTATATAGCAAAAAACTAAAGTGCAAACGACTCCATAATAAACTATGGTGCGTGTGCGATATTGTTGTGCTATATAGTATGAGCTATTATATTATAGCGTAGTCAGAATTGGGCTTAGCTCTATCTATTACTTCTGTACTTGCACTGTTCACCAAGCGGATTGCCTTGCCTTCACATGCACATACAGAAACCTTTTCAATACGCTACCAAGAGTATATAGGTCTAATATGTATGGGTACAGTCGGTGCTCTATGTCACGCTATTGTTGAACCTTACTGGATGTGCTGAACTTCGTGACAAACAGACAACAGAGCATGCTGTGCCCCAATACCTGTAACTGGTTCAAGGGAACTATTCGTCTCAATAATCACATTCTTTATACTTATTCATTTCTACGAACACCTACATGTGAATTAAATGACATAAACCTAAACAAATTAATTTTATGGCAACCTTGTGCGTTCAGTTAATTTGATTTAGTAATGAAATAAAGATATTTGACAATGCGGTTTCATTGAAGCATTATAATTTTGCAAGTAACATTAAAATCGGATGAAGACCGTACTAAGTCGTCGGCTGTACGAAAGTGGAGTTTGTATGTAGTAAGTGGCGCCGTTATTGACGTTTGTGGACGGCAAGTCAGGTTGTATTAGACGATTATCCTTTCACGAGGCGGATCAAATTGCCACAATTTACATCTTTTACGCAACGTTTGAGCGCAGTCACAATGAGACGAGTCAAATGTCTTGTCGTGGCTTTGTGCACGCAATGTCAGTTGATAAAAATAACAATTATATTTGGTAGATGCGGCGGTCTAGGGTTGCACGTCGTTTTGCAAACCTCAATTCAGTAGGAATTTCAGGTTTGAAATTTTTCATTATAAATAGTTTTGTATAACGCGTACTTAATAAACTTTATGGCAGGTGCATTAAATGAGATGTTTTTCAGTTTCAGATATTATTAATCATACAAATTGTTTTTTTTTATGAAACGGTAAATTTAATTAAGTATCTATATGTTATCATTGAACTATTCTTACTTGGAAAAAAAGGTTATTTGAAATAACGATATTAGACTGCAATTACGTTACTCGCTTACTAAGGATTTGATAATTTGCACGATTTTAATAGTTATGTAACAGCATATGCAATACTTTAATTTAAAGTCGAGTACAATCGCCTTGACGAACAAGTTATGTTAATATATAAAGTTAATATCAATGCGAGTACAATATCACTCATTGTAGTTGCATATAAAGAAAGTGTACATACAACCTTTTGTTAGCGGCCTCGCTCACAGTACTTCAGATGAATGAATCAACAACTGGATTATAGTATTGAAAAATAATCACATTTAAAAAACAGGTATGTACACAGAACACTATACTGTTAGGTACTATGTATGACTTAGATTTAACACAAATTCTTCTTTCTTTTTTTTTATTATAATGGTTTCTACATGTGTTAAAAAGATACTTTCTCAAGTCGAATAAACTCATGTTTAGCCGACTAAACATACCTAAGTGAGGAAAGCTAAAGTAAATTTTAACATTAACCGCGTGAACTTAGATTAACTATTAACTCTTATTAACTATTTAATTATATCCTGCTAATATTATAAACGCGAAAGTTTGTGAGTATGGATGGATGGATGTTTGTTACTCTTTCACGTACAAACGGTTGGAGCGATTTTAATAAAATTTGCTATGGAGTTACCTGACACCCTGGATTAACACATAGGCTACTTTTTATCCCGGGAAAATATTTTTATCCCGGATAATTTCGAGATTTAATTTTTTCTCCAATCCTCGCGGTTAGTCCACTAGTTAACTATACTTTTAGCTGTAGGCTCAATAAGAAGTACAATATACTCTGGTACTGGTAAAACGCACCGCGAAATTTGATCCAGACATTAACTAATAATAAATGTAACTATAATTGTTTCGGCATACATGATATACATGGCTACACTTTTCACATCGAATATTTATTGCTGCTTTAGATTAAGGCCGTGCCACACTATGTACTATATTACCTGTTGGCCTTCAATGAATATATCACATATAATGACGATGTACTTGCATGTATAGGCATATATCACTCACTACTTACATAATTAATATCTCGTTCCCAGAAGAGTCGTGTGTTTGTATGTTGACTAATTTCAAAGTTAATAAAAATGTTTAAGAATGCTATGACGATAATAATAATATTACTCTTACCGTACTTCGTCCAAGTTTTAAGGCTTATCCTACAAAAAATGTCCACCAAGAAATAATTCTAAAGAGAGTAGACGAAAACTAGTTTGAAATCTGAAATTCGATAATACTGGGTGTAAAAAGACAACTTTGTTCTTTTAATACTTCGTATTCTTTGTAACATCACGATCATTTTTTTTTATGGAAGCACCCCTGAGAAACCACGGGTTTCCAAGATATTTAGGTCCAAAGTTACATTAATATCATATTTTTTTTACATAAATCCATCTAAAATCGGTTAACATACATATTTTTCAAAGATACTATGTCAAAATGTTATAATGTTAGTTTTGTAGGTACATTTGTACTTTGCGCATCAAACGAATACATTGCTTGCAATAAAATGACAGTATTATTTCATATTTTTTTTGTCGTTTCTCAGGGTTGATTCCATAGAAGAAAATGATCATAACCTTACAAAGAATACGAGGTATTAAAAAAACATCGTCGTCTTTTTACACCCTGTATAAGATTATATATACTTATAGATAGATTATCTGATTATTATAGTTTCTTTTCTGGCTAACTATGGAAAATATCATCATCATCATCAGCCTATTGCAGTCCACTGCTGGACGTAGGCCTTCCCCAAGGCACGTCACAAGACTGGAAAATATAAACTCTTTTTATTAATCTAGATTATACTATAATCTAAATATAATAACATAAACTCAAATCGCATGAAATTAAACAGAGGCATGAAATCAAAAAAGATTTCATTTTCAAAGCAATTTTATTGTATGAACGTCTAGTCTACGATTTACCTTTCGTAAAAGAACGTGATTGGTTCATCAAAACATCGCAGTAGTTATAAATGAGTAAGTTTAATTTTAGAACCGCAATTTATTTCCAGTTTTAATTAGCCAAGCAAAGACAGTCGTAATCATTAGCATTCACGGTCAATATGACTTCAGCCTAATATTACCTAATGGAAAAGTGCGTGAGATGCCGGGACCGGTCGTTAGTATGTAACATCATAGTGAAATCAGACGAGTAGTTTAGTGCAACAAAATACAAATTTTACAAAAACAGATGGAAAGTATTTAGATTGAATTAGAATAACCGGAGCGTTTTTAAAAAATATGTTAAGATATTTTCTTTTTGGCAATGAGGCCTATCTCTTGCTTGTTTCTGCAGTAAAATCAATTAGACTTTAAACAGTAGGGACTTACGCGGTGCATTAATATATTTTTCTTGATTGGATTTTGTGAAATTTAACTATAAATGATGTAAAATTAAGTATCAAGAACTCATAAACCTACTCAAATAGGCATAACTTTTAGAGTACGCCCACGATAAACTATATACTAGTTTTTAATTACTATGATTATAAATATAGTTATATTTACATATAGTAGGGTCACAGGTCTGCGACCGCGTGAGAAAGGAGTGGCATTGAAAAGGAACCTGATTTTATATGTTAAGTTAATGTAGGTTAATGATTAATAGATACAGGTTTAACGAGACAGCGTGACTGCACCGTCCGATATACGAATGAGATGCGGACTCTGATCATGATCATGCAGGGCTTGACGACTGGTACCGATTGATCGGATATCATTGTAGATACTATTTATACATTTCACAATATGTTGATCACCGGCTTAGACAATGAATCACGAACGACCGCAATTGATGAACGCGCTAAATACAAGCTTCCTACTGGACGAAATGTTTTAATTACTTTGATAATTTCGCTGGCGCTGGTTAAAATGTGTATACATGGTCCCTACTATGATCGGGAAAATCTTTTATGAATCTAGGTACTCTCTAATCATTCATCATCTTCCTGCCCTGTTCCCATGTAGGTATTTGGGGTCGGCGCAATATGTTCTTTTCTTCCATTCATCCCTATTATCCGTCATCTCATTTCATTGCTCACTCTCAGTACACGCATATCCTACCTCATCCATCCACACTCATGCACAACGCTCTCTGTAAAATATGCCTTTCATCCCGTCGCTTTACATGCCCGTGCCAAGACAGACGGTTACTTCGTAACTTGTCTGTGAGCGGCGCAACTTTCAAACTTCCTCTTATATACTCATTTCTTATTTAATTTTAGTTCTTGTAACTCCACACATCCATCTCAACATTCTCATCTCTCTTACATGCAGTTGATTTTCATCCTCTTCTTTACGGCCCAGCATTCAGATCCATACAAGACGACAGGTCAAATTACGGTCTTGTACACCTTACCCTTTAGCTTCAACGGCATCCGGGCATCGCACGTAACTCCTGTGACCTGTCGCCATTTAATCCATGCTGAACTAATTCGGTTCTTTATATCTCGGTCTATTTCCCCATCCCCTTGTAAGACTGAGCCCAGGTACAAGTTTGAACATACTGGCAATGCCACACAAGAGGTACTCTCTAATCATTAGGAATTAATATAGTGCTTAGATTAATAACTTTTAAATACGTACATGAGATATTCAGTGTTCTATTAGGTATGTATACTATACACTCCATTCATTTCGCATTGGGGGTTAACCGACTGCGCTTTGTACGAACCTGTACAATAGTAGCCACCAGCAGACCGAAGCACAGCGCGATAGGCACAGTGGCGCCGTCGTTGGAGAAGCACGACATGATGCCGATTGACGTCAGCAGGAAGGTCCCCACCAGCTCTGCTACCAGCTGTCGCCATAGCAACTTGTTGTCGGTCAGGTCGGATATGCCGATAATGTCCTCTGGAAAGAGAATGACAGAATCAATAAATTACTGGATACTATGGGCAATAGCTCCTGTGGCAGTAGCCTTGTGGCGTGCCCTGGGAGAGGCCTACGTTCAGCAGTGGACTGTATAAGACTGGAGGCAACTGGATACATAGCTGAATACTGTTACATTTGGTACATACAAACACGGCTATGTTCTCGCAATGGGGTAGCCAGAACTGCAGGTACATGGAGGAGATACCACAGCCATGTTTATCGGTACATTTGTTAGTAGGTGATATTATGCATGATGAGCCCCGAACTTATTTATTAAAGTATCCGAATCCTGGCATGATTCCTATTATATCGAGATTAGAAATAAAAGATTGAGGATGCGTTTAGCATACAGAGTGAATCTAAATTATGTCTTTTTCCATCCATTCCATATCCATCTCCATTTAGGTATATATATGGCGCTTATCCCAAATAGCCTTTCACCCCTCGATGCCTAAATATTGTTAAGATTCCAGAGCATTTTGACAATCGAACTCAATGACCGTACCATTATCGCAAAATAATCATAAGAGGATGTTAAGTATGCATGAACGTAAGTATTTTATCATATAAGTACTATAAATACGACATCTTGATAGCCACATTTGTGTAAATAAAGAAATTATCAAGGTAATTTATGATAGTATCTAGTAATTAACTCGCATTTTTATATATAGGTACTTACCAGCTATATCTATTTGCCACATTACTTAATATGTACATGTATCTACGCAATCAATATTAAATTAACAACTTTAAGATTATATCAATATGAAAATTGCAAATAAACAAAATCAGCTGTGGGCAAATTTAGATTAAATTATAAAGTAAGTAGGTACCTAAATAATAGGAGTTACCTAATAGAGGTTATATAGAGTAGGTATTAGTAGAGGTCAAAAATGACCTGGAACTGCTTCGAGAAAATCTAGTAGGCCGTGCCGCTTTTTTACTAAACTTGGCGGGGGCACTCTCGTGCCTCCAGATAAGTAGGTACTTATTGTATAGTTGATAAGTATAGTTACCTATATTTCTATCCTTTATTGTAATATTAACATCACATTTAAATCAGGGATAAAAACCTCAAACCATAAAATCCATCTCAGAGTTTCTGCTCTCATTACTATAGTTGAGAATTAATCGTTCACTCAGACTTCATATTAATATATTCATATTAAGTTACTCGTAGCTACTGCCACATCCTTCATCCAAGAATTTCAAGAATAATGTAAAATTTCTACTGTTCTAAGTCAGTCATACAGACCAGAAGGGTAATATAGAAAGAAAGAAATTATTTATTCAGCATAATTATAGTACTGTGTTTTGATATTAACTATTTATAAAGAATATCTGTAACAATAGAAATAGAAAGAAAGAAAGAGAAGTTGTTGCATAACATTGTAATGATATAATATATAATTTATCGAATTTCTACTTAGTCTACAAAGCTGCCTTATAAAGGGGCACCAAAGAATTAAAACTTTGTTTAAGCTAAACATAGCGTAAATATTCCATATTACAGACGTGGTTTTGTAATAACACCCTTAATATCAACAGATGTATGTCTTTGCCGATCTTTAGCATTCTCATACCTGCCCCAAGTAAGGAAAGTGTTCTATTGTAAAGTAGAATTAGAAAATACGCAAAGGAAACTATGATGACATTGGTACATACACTTGCTTGGAACGGCGACTTGCAACCGCAAGACGTAAAATCACGGCGCGCTACAAAAGTGGTTTTAGTCTAATCTAAAACATCTCGAATCAGTATTGCGGTAGGAAAGAAGAGATGCAATCAGCGTTATTTACAACTTTAAATGGTGCTTTATGCACTCTTGATTGACAGCTAAAATACCTAACATAAGTATATACAGAGGGCTTAGTGCGAGTTTTGACTTCGAACTCGATCACGTAAACGTAGGTAAACAGTTTAACCAATCACGTAGCGCCGTTGTTATCACTTTTATGACATCACAATACAACGCCATAATATGTTTAGTCAGCTGCTGTACGTTAACGCGACAAGTTCGAAGTGAAAACTCACACTAAGCCCTCTAAAGTTCATCTACATGATATGTACCATTTTCTTGTACATTCAAGAGAAATAATTGGATTCATTTATTTATATGCCATCTTCAAGATCGGTTATACAATTTACTGATAGGTTGTCGTCATCGTCAGCCTATTGCAGTCCACTGCTGGACGTAGGCCTCCCCCAGTGGCTCGATCTCCCGTTTTTGCCATCCAGTCACTACTAGTGATAGGTAATTATAGTTAAACTATCTGGCGATAAATATTGCCTTTGTGCGCTTCATTTCAATAAAACTTGAATGATTCTAAAGGTTAAACGAAGCTTTGAATATGAATTTTACTATTCCTGCTCAAGGTTAAACGATAGCTTTCGAATATGAATTAAATATACCCGCCATATTGATTTTTGTATAATGATATTAACGATATCCGTGGGCTATACATATTATAATATGTTATCTTTATATGATGTATAGATGTAACCTACCTACAGAGTATTTTCATACGAATATCTCACAAGAGACCAATTGAACACGATAAAGCTCGCCAGTTTGTCGAAAGGGAGGAAATGGTAAAACCTTTCTCTACCCGTCTCTAATTGGCTTAAAACATAGATTACGCTCACAATAATTATATTAACAGAAAGCTCATTGAGAAAGGTGAACACTTTCATATTTTGTGCTTGAAATAGGAGGTAGTGTAGGTACCTAAATTGAGTAGAACGTAGCTAAGAAAAGGCAATACTTTTAACATTTTAGACGTCATATAGGTCAACATTGTAAGTATTGTTGTACCTGTGCAGTGGGGTAAGCACGAACCTCTCGATAGTCCGTAATGCTAGCGAGTCGCTAGCGTTACGCTGCGTAAACTTTCTTTATTACTGATGTGTGACTTCTCTAGAAAAGGTAGGTACATCAGCTGCATCTCCTTCCGTACATGTCTTAAGAGTTTACTAAGGAACTCGAGAAAGTCTGTCAGATTGGGGATGGGCTAGCAACTTGTCACTATACTCGAAACCATAATTCGAGAGACTAGTTTGACAGTTAATTTTGTACAAGTGTTGCCATGGTCGTGCTCATGCTGTTCGTATTGATATTTTTAAAATACAGTTTGGTATTTTATGTATATATTTTTTATTAAAATAAATAAATTTCTAATTAATTTACAATGTGAGGTACTTATAATATTACAATATAATACTGAAAAATTGGTTGTTTGTATTTCTGGCATTCGTAATATTTTATGCTGCATAGCACACTTTTTTCACGAAGTAAACTGCTTGACTCTGCTGGGGTAATAATACCAGAGAACAAATGTTATAATTCTTCCAAAAAACATAGGTAAAATCTTTATTAGTATTACTTTTACGGAACGTTTTTACAATCCGTACAACAGTATTTCCAGAAGAGCACTTATTCTTTATTGGAGTTAAAATGAACTATAGTATGAATTTTTGTCAATTCAAATAATTTATACAGTAAAGTCAAGTTATAATTTATAATCATATCGACACTTATCGATATCGACTATAACGTCACTAGTTAATTTCTTCTAATTCGGGTAACCCTTTATCTGTCACTTACTTGTAAAATTAGTCTCTCGAATTATGGTTTTTAGTATAATCATATCATTTACATATGTTAACACAGTGCTAAACGTGGCTTAGGGATCTCATTTATGATCCTGCAGTTCTGGCTACCCCATTTCGGGAACACAGCCGTATGTATGTATGTATGTATGTTTATATGTGACAACTTCCTTTTGGAGAGTTAGTGCATTCGTGCGCCGAATACATGCGTATAAGCCGGATAACATTAGCCCCTTTACTTGCGCTGGCGCATAATTTGTAGTTCAGATACTTCTTAGCACATTACCTTCTATATCTTATAGAGCGTTTAGACATAGCTATTTTATCATATAGTCATCTATACACTTCATCTTGATAGTGCGTTTAGACATGGCTGGCTACATCGGCATATTAAATATTTGTAGCCACAGTCTAGCAGCAATTACCTACAGGAAATGAATATTTTCCTGGACTAAACTATAGCATGCGCTACCTGCGCTGCATACCTGACGTCAACCCTATTTGGGAATAGCTTTAGACTATTCGCGTTTTATAACAAGATCAACACATCGTCTGCCTTCAGAAAAAAGAAGTAAGGACACCTTCATGCATATCTCTTTTAAAAACCAGCGCTGCTTGAATAGTAGACATATCCTCAAGCAGCATTCAGCTGAAAGGGGACCTGATTTGCAGTTACACATATGCATGCACGGTAGGGGACTGACTAAGCGTATCCCATACTTCTTTGTATCGTCTTTATGTATTTGTCATTTGCCTGTACCTTCTTACTGTTATAATCACATTGTTGTCTTATATTTTCTTGATTTGTGTTTTCTGTATATGTGTACATGCCAAAAGTCAAATAAACTATCTATCTATCTATCTATCTATCTATCATGTATTTGTAGATTTGATGTTGTGAAGATGATGTTAGTTTTGGGTACCAGAGAAGTTAACGAACTCGATTCAAATGAAAGTCGATTAAATGCACTTTACTTAGTAGCTATAATGGGTTTAATGTATCCGCTTCTCGAGCAGAAAACTCGATAGAAAATGATAATATAACCAGTATTAAAGTGTCACGCACGACTGTTATGGTTATACTTTAAAAATATCTCTTTCCGTTCTTAATAGACGGTAAAATGCATTTACAGCCATTCATAAAATCCGTCAAATATTTTAGTCATATTTTGAATTAAAACAATTTAATTAACAAAAACAAAAATCTATCTAAATCTCTGGTGTAGCAATAAATGGATAGTTAATGTTAATTTTTAGATACTAATGCATGTATTAATTAGACTAAAACCTATGCAGTAGTTACATGAAATAAAAAATAGGATAATACCTATAGTTACTCATTTACTCAAGCGCATTCATAAAATAATATTAATAGAAAAAAGAAAACGTTTAGATCATGTTAGAACGTATGACACCTTTACTGAAAACCCTTATCAGAGTAAGGACGAATTTGCATATTTAATTGCATTCTTTTTTAGACGTTTTGAGTGATATAAAAAAACTCACTGCTTTTCTTCTGCACCTCATCCATTGTGTAATCCGTTTTCATTATATACTTTGGAATACGTCACGCTCGTTCGAACTCTTGTAAAATTGTATCGCGGGACGCGGTGAAATACGTTCAAAGTTTAACTTTAGCGGCACGCGCAGACTCGTTTCACGCACTACCTTTCGGCTACGGTATGCTCGCTTGAATGCGATCGATGACAAGAGCTCTACTTCTCGAACTCACGGAGACAGGTTTTCTTTTTATGCCATCTCCACTGACGATGAGCCTTGGCAAGTTCAATGTGCATTTTTTTGTAGCAATATCATAGAGCTGGAGTTTCTAGGGTGGTCTTGTTATTTGAAATAACCTCGAGGAACAAATTCGCCTTTGCCACTATTACTTTATAACTACTTTCCATGACCAAGGCAACTGACTATGCCGATACACCTGTGAACATAGATTTAATTACCAGCGAAGTCAAATGTTTAATCACTGATATCAAAGAAGCCAGAACAACGAGCTGTGACGCGATATCTAATAATAGATATTTTGTTGAGACTATCAATCTCATGAACATCAACAATTCAGCTCGGGGAACAGCGAATATAACAAACCGTAAACTAAAAAACGAGAACTCCCGAGACGGGATTATGCGAGACTAGATCAAGCGAGCAACTTCGACAAAATTTTGAGCTAAAAGCTTTATCTTGTTACAGTTCTCATTCTCGCCCTGTCTTGAGTAGCTCACAGAGGGTTTTCGGCACCTTAAGAGACTGCTGTGCCACTATAATTAAGTTTTTATAAAACGGGCAAGACTTGCGAGTGTGAGGGCCTACTTATGACGAGTTAATCAAGCCTAGATCTACTTTATCATAGGTCATCATCTACCCTTATCTCAAGATCCTATATGGATTTGGGCAATATAAATTTCTTTAAATTAATATTGTTACTTGAAATTAAAATTAAGATTTAATTTCTTTGGATAGTCCTAAATGTTAGACACTTGTTTTAGAACAAGCTAGCGGACGGCAATCTTATAATAATTTCTCTATCTGTAAATTGACAGGAGGTCATGGCCTCCTTCTATATGACACTTCCGATATACTTCCCGCTTTCATGGTCGCTCACTTTAGGAACGTGTGACAGATTCGATAGTGATAAATTGTATGTCTAATACATTTGTGGCCAATTCCAATACTGATGGCTTAAACAATGTAACAGTTTTACGTACGATAGCGGAGTTCGCAAAGTTATCGGAACATAACATTTCAACAGCGGTTAGAAATTATCACGTCACTTGATAAACGTTAGATGAAGGCTTCCTACTTAGGCCGCACTACGGCTAAAGCCGCGGTTTTTAACCACCTGATTTTGTGAGTAAAGGAAACTAATGGAAGCAGCTGCACTGACGTTTTTTTTCTGCAACTGATTTTAAAACCGCCCCGCGTTTTGTTATATGTCTAGCGGGTAAAAATTGCGAAAAATTTTAGGCTCTCGAGCGGTTTTGCGGTTTCGCGGTTAATCGCTTGCAGATAAAAACCGTAGTGCGACCTTAGCCTAAGGGTATGGTAATGTTTCGATAACAGCAAACTTCGATTTGGCTCACAAAAATGCAACATTAGGTACTAAGCCCCCAGGGACATTGAAATCAATTTATTTGTTTTCATATAAAATTTGAACTTGAAATCAAACAATCCCACTAGATTATGTATTTTTGTCTCTTATTTATCTCGATCTCTAATTCTGCGATTGGCCGTTACAATACATCTAAATTCTAATCTTTTAGCGCAAACATCTAATATATTACCTAGATTTAGTATCGGTACAGTAAATGTAGAGTAGTAACCGTAGGTTTATACGAACACATCACGTACGACCGAAACTGTAACAACAGATCAATGTACTTTAGCTCCATTTACGAGCTTCTTGGAGAGCCAATGATTCTTATTTGACACTCAGCGGTGGTAAATAAACTTTTTCTGTACCTACATTAAAATTACCTACTTATTCAATATTTAACACTAACAACGAAAATATTTCAAATTAACCATTAAAGAAGTCAGAAGTGTCACCATATGTTTCTATCGGCCCTTGGTGCTCTGCCTACCCCGTAAGGGATAAAGGCGTGATTATATGTATACATATGTAACCATTAAAGACAGTCTTAACTCACTCAGTAACTCTATATTTTTGTTGGCTTCATTTAGTTGTAGATACGAAAAACTTGTTAGTAAACATAAATTGTGCTCGTTTTTCGTATGAGATAAGGTACTTCTACTAATACAGACCATATTTACAAAAATCTCATTTCAGTATATATGTTTTCTGAAATAATAAGTCTAAACATGAATGGAAATTGTAATGAATCATAATAACAAAAAGTTATTATAGGCAAACCTTATCAGTGGTAATAAAAATCAGTGTGAGGCAATATGTACTCGAGATAAAAGCAAGGCGAGTGAAAAGAAAACACGCTTTGTTTGATCTGGGATCAGATTTATCGTAATATTTACTCTGGCCACGGCGACTGGAGTCCTACAGTAGTCCCAGATACCATCTGAAGTTGAGATAGCTATACTTTGCTTCTATCGCCTAATTAATGTTGCAGTATGAATTTAGCAAAGGGGTCTACTTTTCACGATCTTTTATATCGGTACTCGCTATGCTAAACGTGGCTGTGGGATATCTCTTATGATATTGCAGTTCTAGCTACTCCACTTGGGTTACACCGTCGTGTGTATAATTATAATAAATAAATAAATATTCACACACTACACAACACATTAACCTAGTCCCACATTAAGATCCCTAAGGTCTTGTGTCGTGGGTACTAAGAAACGGTATATAAATACATAGATAAGTATAGAAATATCCATGACTCGAAAACAAACATCGATATTCATCATATCAATGTTTGCACCTACCGGGATTCGAACCCAGGACCTATGGCGTCGCAGGCGGGGTCACTACCTACTAGACCAATCGGCCGTCAAATAATTATGTATACGTATTGTCGTCAGCCTATTCCAGTCCACTGCTGGACGTAGGCCTCCCCCAGTGTACGCCACATGGCTCGATCTCCCGTTTTTGCCATCCAGTCACTACCAGCCGTCCTCTTTAAGTCATCGGTCCATCTGGCCGGAGGGCGTCAGACGCTACGTACACGTAAGTGTACATTTGCATGAACCATAAGAGCAGATATCATATCACAGTAGATATTACAAAGATCAATGTTTAATGTATATTTTAACTATCATAGTTTTATAAGGACCTTTGTTACTAACACTATATGGACTACCGTCTGAAATAAATGATTATTATTATTATTAATACGATACTTGTATATCAGCAGAATATAAGCGGGATAACATATTATGCAAGTTTAAGACCTTTGCTTCAACTGGACTATAACCATCAGTAGAAAATGGTCAACCAAAACTAAAATATTTATTATTATTTATATATTTATAAATGCAATTAAGGTTATTAAAGTTTCGACAACCTAATAACTACTAGAACATATAAGTTCGACATGATATAAATAAAAATAAAATAAGACGAAACAAGTGAAGCTACACCAGTTAGAAAGTAGCCGTCTATCAAACTAGCAGTGAAAGTAATTTTATTTTTCTTCCAATAGAAATTCTAGTAAAGCCTTAGTAAAGCATATGTTGTATTCGCACTCCGTAATTCGTAAACAATATCAATTTGTTTTTTAATTGATTTTAAACAATTAGTGATTGTTCCAGTTCGAAATCTCGTAACACTTACGCCACCTACGCTGCGCCTGCGCTGCGACACGTAAACATTTTATCGATTCCCATAAAATTTCCCTGCAGTTTAGACAAACTATCAAACTTAATTATACATTTCTCTTCATTATAATTACAAATAAGATTAGATAAGTAAGTAAGTAAGTATATTAAAAAGATAATTAAGAATTGATTGCTTATGGTATTAACTACATTTATAACCATGGATTTATCCATAAGCACCATAGTTTTGATATTTCTATAACCATTGTGTTTTAACCAGAGATATAATTAGATTTAAGGATTAATCATAGATTTTATTACATGCTTTTAAAAATAATATTATTTTTACGATTTAAATACAGGTAGCGTAACAATGCAACATAACAAATAAGCTATGTTGCTAAGATATGTTGGTTACTTGCAATGACTAATATGCACAATCATTATAAAATAACAACATATACAGGATGTAACAAAAAGGGTATGTTAAGCGAAAAGCTATGTAAATAAGCCCACTATAGAGAACCTATCCACAAAATTTGAGATCCGAAATCACATGTTTATTTTCCCCGATAGTATGGAGAATTTTTAAACATCTCAGAAATTTTCATACAATCTTGAAAAATAAAAATGTGATTTCGAGTCTCAAATTTTCGAAATAGGTTCTCTATAGTGGGCTATTTATACAGCTTTTCGCTTAACATACCCTTTCTGTTACATCCTGTATACGCTATATATACCTGTTATTAAAGTATAACAATAGATTATTATAGTTTTATAATCATGTGGGATTTAATTAAACGTAGGTATTTCTAGAATATGGTTTTTAAAATTATTCGATTTAATAATGTTTCTGTGTATACAAATATCATTATGTTTTCACCTTTTTTAAAAATCATCAAAATATACATAGACATACATATACATAGTACCTCAGTAAAGTGTTTTGATGTTATCATTCTTTATCAGGCTTATAAAGCTTCCTAGATAAAGCTTTCGTACAAAGTGCTGAGATTTTTAGATAAACTTCCTAAAATATTATGATACCTATGATAAAAACTTATGTCAACCTGAAAATATCATGTCTACCTGTTATTATGTTATTGCATGGTAGTTCCTAGTATTATAGCCTTCTTATTTCCTAAAAATCATAAAATGAACCGCCTGAAACTCATTGGACCAATTTACAACAAAAATAAATTATGAACAAACCTCAATCGAACGTATCGAAGTAGGTAATTGGAAAATATTACTCAATAGACTATTAAGATTTCATAATTATTATTTTTTTTAAATACTTGGAAATCTAATAAAAATAATATAAAATAAATAAAATGTTAAAAGTTAGGTACCAGAGACCCTGTGTTTTTATTCTATAATTTGGTTTATGAAAATAGTAAAATCCTTAAAAAAAACTCTTAAACTCTATTTAATTTGTATAAGTACTTCATTACATTAGATCATTATTTACGTATAAATAAGAACTAACTAATAATGATGTATAGAAATATTCGAATGTATTCTAACTAGCCCGAGAAAGTATTGATTAACGCAAAACCTAGATATTTTAACTGTGGATTTATTTAATTAACTTTCCTATGCAATCAATTTAATATCTAGGTACTCAATGTCGTTAAACTATGCTTAAGTTTTGAGTATACGAGTATGTAGTATAGTTATTGCGGTATTTCCATACAACTATTAAGTTTATCTGTATGTAAAAAATAAAATCCCTTTTCCCTAACCCTACAAATGATACACCTTACATTTACTTTTTATTTATACTGGCTCGGAAGCCATTCTGCCCATTCACGCCAAGTGCAAAAAACTGTATTTTCTAGGCTGTAGAGACCTTAGAATATTTTATTTTAAAAAATCCGTTGCAGTTATAAAAGGTTACTCTAGCCTCTGCCTTTACCTATTTACAATTACTCAAGTATAAGTAGTATAATACATACATACATATATTTTTTAAGGAAATCAAAAGATACTAAATTGTTGTTGATGTTATTCGAGAATAGGAAATTATACAGACTACGTACATACTACAACACAAGACTGTGCACCCAAAATGGGGTGGCTACATGGAAAATACCTTCTCCATGGGTGGCTACCTGCAGATCCCGCAGTTGGGTGAATTTCCCAGGTACGTTTTTAGCGCGGCGTTAATGAAAATCGTAGTGGAATGTGCAAAATGCACATTTATTAATTTTTTTTCATTAAGTTCAGACAGTGATCTAGACTAACGTTTAAAACTTAAGACCAAAATCTATTTGTTTACGCATTAAAAAAATTATCAAAGGCTCTAAATCTAATTGCGGTGCTATGTCCCCACTTCATTTGCAAAAATAAATTTGCCTATTTCAATTTTCGGGTGAATTAATTTAACAGAATACATACATATTTTAAAAATACATTAAATGACACTATTATTTACACCATGAGCAGTAATTTAATTTAACCTGGTAGTACCTGTAACAGCTTTTTAAAAATGTCCCGCGGAAAAAGTCAATAACGCTGGCGCATTTTGAACATTACACTATTTCATCATAATGAATGAGATAGATGCTAAGCTATCTTTCCCTGCACTGCTCTCGTCAAGCCATCGTATACCAAGTACAAGGATGTTTGATACACTGAACAGTTTTCCCGCCAAAAACGTAAGTATATCCTGCGGTGGCGCAGGAATACAAATTTATCAAATAACGGTGTCATGTGTATTTAAAAAACTAAAAGGCTGTTTAAAAAGAAATTTTACAGTTGATTAAAGATTAGATATATCGACGTAATTGCAAACGAATTATTACATTTAAAATAATAGTGTCCGTTATAATTTGTACTTTATTAGTTAATTCTAAGTACGGTGTCGCAACTCCAGTGGCTCCGGTGGCAAAAAAGAGGGCCACCGTAATTTAATAATGTCACCGTAATTGATATTTTGTCTTTTTGTATACAGGATGACTGGAAAACGGGTATTATTTCTATTGAGATGTAAAAGTACAGCCCATTTTCTACCTTTATGGGTAGGAAGACCCATTAAAAAAACTACGGCTTCAGGGTTATGCCCCATTTTGTAATGTTTTTAAAATCACCCTATTATTAAATGGAAATGCATAAAAAAACTAAAATACGTATATATTTCAGTAATTCAACTAGATAAATAAATAATCATTTGAGACAAAACAACAGACATCAACTTGGCATTGTCAAAGTATAATTACTAAAAGGTTTATAATTTTTTTTTCCTGATTCTTTCCTATTCATTCAAAATAATGATTTCACGTAATGCGCACACTTCATTAAACTAAATTCAAAAGGTGTAATTATGAAAAAGCTTAACAACAGCTGACTGATAAGAATTTTAAAAGGCTATCCTATGGCGCGACAACCTTTTTAAACAAGTAACCTAAGTTTGTAGTCAAATTTAAAAAATACAAAGGTAATGAACTGACATTATAATATATAGCATAGGAATCTTACTGCTATCCAAAGGCCTTTTCATGATGCAGTTCAACTCGAATCGAGATCATACCACCACCTCCATCTCGTCTTACTCCTACCCCAGGCAGCCGCTCTGTAGCATCCAGCCAGTTGCACTGTTCGTCTATCTTTCGGTGTCTAAACGACTAACATGGCCGGCAGTTTTCTGTCCAGTTCCTTTTTGGTAGGCAATTAGCATACCTAATGGTATTCCTGATGCAGTCTGAGCACTGTAGGTCAATCGATAGACAGCATAAGTACACATATCGACAAGTAGATGTTATAAGATCATAGGAAGGGAACCGTTCCTAAATGAACTAAGTTCTTCCAGGCACTTAAGATTCATCCCTCTATATTAATAGCTGACTAATAAGAATGTAATATTTTTCTGAGTCCTGACTGTTCTCAGAAAAAATATCTATATATTGAATGTCCTACTGGCCTAAGTAGGTGTACTCATGCACATAATTATTATCTACTTCAATCCCACGTTTTGTGGTATTGATTATGACTTGGCCTTCAGTTCAACCTCAAGGAAACCACCCAAAATTGATACTATAAATGAACAGTTACGAATAAACCCGAGTAACTTTGCGATAAACCCGAGTACCTTGAACAAGTACGCCTGATGATAGATAACAGAAGAGTTCTACATTCTACTTGCCTCAATATAACACTGCTATAGGCTGTAGCGCCACGGAATGTATTTATCGAAACCTTTATTGGTCAGCTGCTGGTAAGCTTTCTCATAATAAGTTACACCTTTTTGAGTAGCTTATTAAATAAGGAATTTAGTTTGATAAAGGGTACGCATGACGCAGTATATTATTTTGAAAGAGTTGGGGCTTAATTTGCAAAAACATTTGACAAATTTTGCTTGACCATTCCATGTTGATAGATTTTTGGGAGGTCAAAGTATAAAATGAGATTCATTTCTTATATGCCATTCTACTCATCTAAAAGGAGATTTAAAAAAAGTCATAAAATTTTCATATCTCCGACACCGTGAATTTTTGGATGGGGTGTTCCTTATATATAAAGGTAGCTAATGAGGTGCACTTTCACAAGTGAAAAGAAATGATCCTTATTTCTGGTTTTCGAAGATTTTTACGTACATATAAATAAATACGGCTAGGTTTCCGAAATGGTGTAGACAGAACTGCGAGATCTTATAGGAGATACCATGGCCACTACGTTTTATGCTAAGAAAAAACTCACTAGGAAGCATTTTAAAGTATGTAATAAAATATTTCTCTAACTGTTAACGTGTTCCTTAAATTTGTTATCATAGTTTCTAAGCTATAATCATGATGATAAATATTATTACCAACTAATAAACGAAAAATCTAAAGTTTTCAAGTTCTTATAAAATAAATAAATAGGTAATTCATATGATGTTCTCCTGTATTTATAATTCCGCTGGTTATAATCAATTTCAGTGGAGAGATTTACAATTTCGGTGGTTAGATAATAATATCGGTGGCGATTGAAATTTTTAAATGCAGATATCTCAAGAAATAATACGTTTTTTAAAATGTGTACCATATGACTGAATATTATATATTTTTGGCTATTACTTCGAATACAAAAAAGTTATAGAAAGTTGATATAAAATTTCGCCAGCGTAATTAGTCAAAAATCGAGGTTGTTGAAATTCACCCAGTTACATTTAGCACAGGGGGGACAGACACTTCCTTGGTAATTACTAATCATGGCTATTCATTCAATATCTAATTCGATATAGTAAGTGCCAACAGCGAGATTAATCAGCTTAAAGCGGCCAGCGTACACAATTCATCCATGATGATATTGCAAAAATAGCAGAATTTGATGAGAACACAGGATAACACAGAATATTGCCACTGAACTGTGACTATGTCGGTCTATATAATACCTATATTCACGTGTTTCGTTAATTTCCTATAGCTAACATATTTCGCAAATATTTAATGTTGGGAAAACCTCATAACTTGACAAAACGCATTTTCCATCGCGGCAATCTGCTAATATATAGAACTATCTCACAAACCAAGCCGTGCATGACAATTGTATTAAGTCTATGGTTCAGTTAGATTATGTAAGGAAGGTGACCTGCAATGATGAAAATTATACACACGACATCGATATATGGTAAAACTAGGTAATGTACTACATGTAAAAATTTGAATGCTTACATCTAGAGCAGGGACTTTAAGTTACATGGACTAGACTAAGGTCTAAACTCTTATAATATATGCCTGTTTGATTTGAACACGTGCAGCGACTACATTAGAGCTGTCAATCACCATGTTTTTCCACATTAGCTTCATTAGGTACGATTTAAAAGTTTAATTATTTGAAAGCGAGGTCTATTTCTAAACTAAACGATAACAAAACATTATCTACCGGCTTTAAACAAATGACAGTGTTATAATACTTTTACTTCCTAAAATAGTTCCAGAAAGTAAACGGAGATAACTCAATAACTCTGCATGAGAATGTGAGTGATTGGCGCCTCCACGGCCAACGCTGGCCATGTCATGCGTGGCAAAAGCAGTTTTACAGCCTTGAGCTTGAATCGGAGGAAGGCCAGCAGGCAAAGGCATAAGCGATAGCGATTTCATATACAGCAGTGTTCTCAAAGTAGCCCGAATAGCTAGAATCAGCATCACGAAGGAACGCATGAACAGTCAGGCTTCACGTTAAAAAAATTGAATTAAGTTTCATTTGTGTGCATTTAAAATCCTTTTGTTCGGCTCTCACTTTTATTTTGGAATATGTTACACTTTTGTTTTTTTTTTCAATATGATCAGAAATTGTTACATTAATTAGTTATTATGGCGTCAGAATGTGAACATAAATGATTTCTGTTGCAATCTAGCGCAGTTTTATAGCTTTTATTTACCCAAATTAAATCAGAACATAACATATTACACATAACTCGTAGTTTCCGGTCACATGTTGGTATTATTAATGCTAATATTATTTATGGCTACAGTCTCAGACAGTTGTAATGTTGCAATACTCGTATACGAGTAGCTCGAATTTATCTATACTAATATTGTAAAAATTAAGTTTTCTTTATAAATTATTATTGACAAAGCATACTTATCCCTAGCAGACATTTCTTCCAGCAAATCAGATAGGAATAGCGAATGTTGGATGTAAAATGAAAAATTTTGACGATCTGGTTGAACGTACTAATTTAGGCAATGTTTATATTTTTTAAAGCCACGCTCCAGATTTCCTTCATTTATTCGACAGACAGTTTAAAAAAATAATAAATACCTGCGCTATAAATAGAAATGCCCCATTTTGGTAGATACAATTTCTCTGGACTAAAAAGGTCGAGGCCGAAAAAGACATCAACGGGGTGTCAAGCCCTCTTTGAAAGAGATTTTTATTTCAATAATATTTAATTACACAAAAAAGTTACCTTCTAGATCTTAGATTTCATTTTATAAATGAAGCATCATCTTTTGTCTTACCTAGTTTTAATTATAAACGCCTCAGTTCATTAATTGGACTAGGGCTCATTAACGACCATCATACTAACCATTCGTAATTGTCACCGCGAAAGGAATGATATGTGTGGAGAATCGCGACGGCGTCATTATTTGTGTTTTCATTCTAAACATAATAGTTAATGTTATATAATACATGTTATTATTACATAAGTATGTGTATAATGCTAGAACAACGGCATTTTTCTCGGCAATGTCGTCGTCTATAAAATATTTTAATAATCAATTTCAAAGGCTAAGAATGCTCAAAGTTCAGAAGCTAAGAAAGCTTTTCATTGAATACTCAGTTAGTACTGAGATAAAATTATTTATTAGAAACTGCGAATTTATTATCGATTGATCTAATTATCCAGCATTTTCAGGTGAAATTTAAATTTTATTTAGCACTACTTTAACGAAAAATGTAATATCCTAGAAGTGTTTACGTATAGGTAAGAGGTAGGTGCCTAATAGACAGACATATTCCTCAATTACTCGGGAAATTTTCATTCGTCTCGAAAAATTGATATTGTGGCACTGTCTCTACAGTAAATATACCTATGTATAGTAGTGGATAGTACATGGCATTTTGTAACTTGCATTACACCCTTTATACTTCTAAGTAGGTGGGTAACATACCGAATCATAAAACAGTGATAGCCCAGTGGTTAAGACATGCACCTTCCAAGCGGGAGGCGTAAGTTCGATCTCAGTCACGGGCCTGTACCAATGAATATATTTCATGCACAGATTTTAATGTTGTAAAATTGTCACTTAGCTTGTGCCTCGGAAAGCACGTAAAACTATTGGTCTTGCGCCTGATCTCTCTCCGGTCGTGTCGGCTTTCCGTCCCATCGGACTATGAGAGTGACGGAATAGAGAGTGCATCTGTGTTTGCGCACTTGTGCACTATAATACCTCCTGCGTACCTGACTAATCTCCGTAGAGATTGGTCGAAATACGGTCGGAAGCATTAATCAGACGCATAGAAAAAAGTAGCCTACGTACACATTGGGTCACTGACCGAAGTTTTTTGGTGCGAACTCGATATCTATAGGTGCTTTTTATGTGCATTCCATACTTTTATCCTCAAAGTGATTCTTCCTCAATGTTCAAAGAGATTATTATTTGTTATTATTACCTAAAATAGCTCCTTACATTTCTGAAGTTAATAAGTAAAAGGACAATGCAAAAAGTGGACCGGAAAATGAACAAGAGTGAAAAGCAGACAATATAAATCTTTTGGATAGTATACTTTCGTTAATTATTCTATGTTAATTTGTGCCAAGGGATACAGTAAAAATGAATAATACATAGGTGTTAGTTATTGTCCAGTGACGACACCTTAGTTATTTTCTTACACTAAGGGCCGATTTTTCCAAACGTCAGATAGCCTATCAGAAGAATAAAGTTGATGCTGTCTTTCTCTAAAACTTGATCATGGTAGAGATAGCATCAACTTTATTCTTCCTATCTTACGTTTGGAAAAATCAGCCCTAAGTTAATTTATACATTTTTTTTGCCATTAGCTAGGCAAAGATTGACCGCCATCGTACCTGATGTTAAGCAAGATGCGGCCTAGAGTGGTACATGTTTGCCTAGATAACCATAGAAAATGGTAAGTGCATACTACAATAGTTATTGCTCTACAGTAGACTGTTTAAAAAACTTGCGCCACTCACATGCAGAGGTATGACAGGGGTGCGTTTTGACACCAAGGAGTTTTTCTCCGTAGTAGACCCGCAGTGGACATATTCGGTAATTAATAGGAACTTAGGTACAAAAAATTACACACTTTGATTTACATGTTATAGGTACATGGCTGTGCTCCCAAAATGGGGTATCCAGAACTTCAAGATCATAACGGAGATCCCACAGCCACGTTCAGCATGGCAGGGACACATGTAAATAATCAGTAACAAGTTGGTAGCTTATACATACTCGTACATATTATCACGCCTTTATCCCTTACGGGGTAGGCAGAGCACCAAGGGCCGACAGAACCACATGGTGACACTTCTGACCAATTTTGAGGGTATAGTTGAGATGTACAAGTTCGGTTAGTAGTGACGTGGTCAGCCCATCGCTTCAACTGACTTGTAAGAGAAGAAAAGCAAGGAAGGAAGGAAGAAAAGCAGCTGTAGTATTATACGTTATTTTTTCAGTACCAGAGCAGCATAGAAGATGGTAGCTTATCACCTGAGAGAATGCCCGAGTTCCTTAGTCGACTCTTACAACATGCACGGAAAGAGTGGCAGCTAATGTATTCTAGTGAAGCCCCACATCAGCATAGAAACAATTTCCAGTGATCCCCAGGTAAATATGCAAATATTGGCAGCCTTAGTTTCCGCTTTCACACGTGGTTAGTAGGAAGTTGCCCAAACACAACAATTTGGCCGTGCCCAAGGCAGGCCCCGTTTAAGCAGAGGTGCGGTATGCATGCTAAGTGCCTTTAAAGGCTTACCCATTGTAAGACGGTGTTTGTTAGTTGAGCCGGCTGGTGGACCCTGGTCTCCGGTCTCTAAATCTGCAACCACAAGTACACTTCAGTATTGGAAGGGTTTGAATGATGACCATGCTCATGCCAAGTTGCTGGATTAGGTATACGTTTTTGGGGCCAAGCTATAATTTCTGACCTAAACTGACTGGCCGTCCCTATTACATCCTTTTATGAAGTTATGAAATTTAACGCATTCACTCACTACCACCCATACCATCGTATAAATTAGTATTTTCTAAAGATGTCACCGACCCTTAATTGTGTTGTGGCTCTAGGCTGTTGACCTGATGTCAGCATGCTAAGAATATCAGAAACTGCAGCTATCTTCTATAATCTGTGTCCTTTGTGTGTTGATTGTCGGCAGACATTCTCATTTCATATGTTTTCAATTATAAATTTCAATTAGATTATGTACGCACATTGGGCTAAAAATATTTGTATACAACATAGCATGAGTACCTAAATACCAGTCTTTCAAGGAAATTTAATAAATGCAACCCATATTTTGACGACAAGGAAACGCTTGTTTGGTATTCAGCTCTGTATCGCATGCATTGCGACAGGTTTGTTGTCAAAATGAGACGGAAAAATAAATACATATTAATTAAAATGCACACGATATGCTCAGTTGTAACTTAGACTTCGCTTTTCAGCCGAGACCAAAAGTACATTTGATAATCTTTAGAGGTAATAGACCAAGTGTGAAGGTCTGCACACCCCAAGAACCTCCTTTTCTCTCCATTAGATAATTGTTGCCCTGTGCTGATGCGGAGCTTCACTAGAACACATCAGCTGCATCTCCTTCCGTGCATGTCGTAAGAGTCGACTAAGGAACTCGCGGGCATTCTCTCAGGGGATAAGCTGGGAACTTGTCACGGATCCTTAAGATCTGTCCCCGCTATGTTAACCGTTCTTCCTCTCCTTTATGATCTTGCCTCAATTCGGGAACTCAGCCGTGTATATTAATTATGATTTCTATTTTACTTGAGCTTAAATTAACATGCAAAAAATACATAGCCATACATGTACCTATATGTTACGTTAATGATTGCATAGTTTTTATACGTCCGTATATTTCTGACAATAAAATAATAGACGGTATTAAAACATCGTTTACTGGCCCATTGAGTGATACATTACCGGTCAAGTAGTGTACCAAAAGAAAACTAAGTACATACTTGAACGATGTTTAAACTTTTGAGTTCAGTGGGGTAAGCACGAACCTTTTTACGCGTAGTAACGCTAGAAAAATCTATGTTATTTGACAGTTTGACGATAGCGTTACGGTCTATCGAGAGGTTCGTGCTTACCCCCCAGTTTTGTACCTATACATACATCCCACCAAAGTTGATCTTTGAACGGAAATTAACCCATGGTCAATACACTCGATGCATCACATTTTTTGCAATTAAGGCGCTGTTGTTTGGATAATTTGAACATCCAGTTTCGTTATTGCAAAAAATTATAATAAAAATAGATTCAAATGATAAACAGTTCGCTCGCGGGACGGCGAATTTTTAGTTTTATAAATACGAGTAGGTATAGCTTAATAACACATTGCATGTGGCATCCATATTGAGAATAAAAACTTTTGCCTCCTGATACCTACTGACCCGTGAGTGAGCGGTCTAAGATGAGGTCTGCGTTGTCTGGTAGGAATCAGAAAGTTGATGGAAAGTTGCAATACGAAATGCCAAATCTCTTTCATGCATGACGTCATTCTATTTGTAGCAGGGGCTACGTCCCATAATACTAGGGACCTGCAGCAAAATGTCATGCATATTTTCCCCATGCAACCCTTACCCACGGAGCTCATGTCAGCCAGGTGCTCTTGTTCCCCGCTCCCAGAGGGATTTTCCCAGACCTCCGTGAACGTGCCGTACTGATTGTTGGGTGTAGCTGGGAACCACGTTAGATGTTATACACATATTATGTATTATGATAAATTAATTAGAATCGGCTATGAAACTCGGGCATTCTCTCAGAGGTTAAGCTAGCAACTTGACGCTGATCATTTACTTAACCCCGCTACACTAAACGTGTCTGTGGGATCTCGTTTATGATCTTTAAGGTTTGGTTACCGTTTTGGGAAAACAGCCGCGTCTATTATGTACATACATACATAAAAATCACGCCTCTTTCCCGGAGGGGTAGGCAGAGATCACGGATCTCCATTTGCTACGATCCTGACACACCTCTTTCGCTTCATCTACTTATAATATCATGAATATTCTGTCATATAGTCTATTATGATTAAACCGGAATTGAGCTTGATCTTCTCTTGAGCCATAAATACAAAGAACAACAGCTGTTGAACAGAATGTTAGGAGCAAAAGACGCAAGTTATGCTAAACGACGCTGAACTGACCATGGCAAAGATGAGGCTAGGGGAATTGGAAATGTAAGTACAATCAAGTGTATGCATAAAATAAATAATACAGCACAAGTAGCATGACCTGCGAAACAAGATATGATATACCGATTTATCGACATTTAGCCTGTCAAAATACGATAAATATAGCCGCAATGTTGAATTTTGTATAGAGACGATACGAGTACGATATCGTACGATGCGTGGTCATGCTAGGGGGGCTTGACCAACTGCAGTGTGCTTCATATACAAGTATGGCTGATAATGCTAGATTAAATATTGAGATAACGGGATTAAAATCCTTTACGTAGGATTTAGAGAACTGCATAAATAATAAAAATAAGTAAAAGGAACGGTGAACAGTGTATATTTCTACCTAGATATACCTTTTTATGCAAAAGATTTACCACAGGATAATGAATAGTAGGTACCTGGGGTAGGACCAAGGACCATATTAGTAGGAACATTTATCACTTAGCTGTTTTTACAGTATGTGCGTAAAAAAACAGAAAATAATTTTTAAAAAAACACATGCTCGTATCTGGTGATTTTTGCACGTGCAAACGAAGTCATGACTGCAGTAGAGAATTTACGGTATAAGATACATTAGTGCCGAATAAAACCAAAATATATTAGAGCATAAATCTCTACTATACCAAACCTAATAAACGAAACATTCACAAGATACTCGTACCTCATGTTCGTACCTCGTTTAAATCATTATCGGAATTTTCTAATAATAAACTCTGTTTATCAGTTGATTATACGTTTCTTGCTAGGTTAATGATATTTATCTGCTGTTTACCTATGCATAACCTCTAAATGGACCGAGGTATTGAAAAATATATTTTCTAGAACCTCTAAATTTATATTATATGGTATTTTTTATGCAGCAAATATTATGAAGAGGTAACTTCCAGAATGGCAGGAGAAGGTGAAGATCGTGTCGCTAAAAGTGGGGGGAAACTCTAAAGGCATCTCGCCAATCATCTCGCTTTGACAATGGAAGCAATCCTGCTTATAGATTTATGGTAATACCCCTGCAGCATGATATTATGAAAAAGGCGGCCTATCTTTATGTATAAAGAAGGGAAATATTAAGGTATTTGGACGGCAAAGGAAAATGATGCACTGTGCCGAGGTGGAAATAAGAGAGGCAGAGTGAATTAGCAGACAAGATACGAACTGGTTTGTGGACTAAATGAATTAAAGAAAAATGCAAAAAGGCATGGCGAAGAAAATTTTAAATGGTTAACTGTAGCAAACCGAGACTGCAGTCCATCTAAATGTTTATATTCATAGGCAAAACTATTTTCAATACTCATCTCATCTATCTAAATTCTCATAACTGTACAAGCTATATTTTGTCACTAATACAATAATACCGCTACGAGTATACAATAACATATTACTCTTCATATCACAACAATAAACAGACTCGACGTTATCGGCGTCGGTCAGATCTTAAAGCCATTAGCATTTCAATTGATATTGATGAATTATTATTAGGTATGAGTAGTAGCGCTCCAATATTTTGGGCATGGGATCAATAAAATCAATAAAAGTATACATACTATATAAGTATAGTGGACGCTCGCGACTCAGTGCGCGTGGACTGCAGAAAAAAACAAATGTCAATAAAATTATTTTCCCGGGATAGTCTCAAGTCTATGTCTCAAGCTCTACATGGTAACATCAGTCACATGTCTTGACCATAAGTATGGATGTTTTTTCTAATTTTCTACCAGTGGGCCTAATAAAAAACAAAATAATTCAGTAGTCTAAATCAATTTTAGTAGGTACAATATTATCTACGATTTGAAAGTAATTCTTAATACTTACACGAGTTATTTATCTTATATTGATAAATACGTTGACATTCGCAATAAAATTTAACAGTAGGTACATATAGGGCGTTTTCCCACTAGATGATACGACAACGACACGACAACGAGATTTCGTATAGTATGAGGACCGTGTCGTCTAATGGAAAACGGAGCCATACTATCTAATACATTTTTGCTTCCAAAAAAAGCCGTGATATAGTCATTGTCGTGGTCGTGTCGTGGCCGTGTCGTCTAGTGAAAAAACGCCCTTTGTGCGCACTGAATCAGTAACATTACAATTCAATTGTAATTGAGTTTTACTTGTTTATGCAGGTGCCCACTTAATACCACTAGGTATAATATAATCCACGGGTTTACGCAACCTTCCATCGCATGCAGTGAGCACATGTTTATGGAACTATTTCAATTATATAACATTTATGCATTATTCATTGTTATGGAAAAAACTGATAAAATAAACTAGATGATATTGTATAATTTCCAGATTGAGTTCGCGTCTGATTTTTTTCAGCAAGGTCAGTTCCGAAATAACATAAAGTAAGTTTAACCGCAGGAAAATATTTTAATCCAAAATACTACAAAATTCCTGTATAAATTACTAGATCTAGGTAAATTTTATAGAAAACAAAGCAAATAAATGACCCTGTAGTAAATTAGTCCAACTAGATCTAGGCCCATTATATCTATACTATATATTATTATTAATTATAATATTATAAACTGAAGAGTTTGTTTGTTTGTTTGTTTGTTTGATTTTTACTACTGGGTCGAATTAAAAAAGAAGTCCATTTATCGAGGAAGAGCTATAATCATCAAGTGCGACAATAGGGACGAAGAATAAGAGGAAAATGTGGAAAAAACGGGGAAAATTATTCAACTTTGGAGACTTCCGTTGCGTGCGCTGCGTAAACGGTTCAAGTTATCCAAAAAATATGTATGAAAGAATAAAATGACGTAGAAATGATATGAAAGAAAAAAATTTAAGTCTAGACTGCCTGATGCAGAACCCTAGCAGCCCAGCTAAACTTTGAGAGATATGACCGTCTTAGGAAAAGTTGCTCAGCATGATAAGCACTTTCTATCTACAAGAAAATAAAACAAAAAATATAATTTACGCAGAAGTACTTTAAAATATTTTATTCTGTTTGTTGACGCGGACGAAGTCGCGGGCAACAGCTAGTTGTTAATATGTGTTGAGCGATCAAATTGACAATTGCTCTCTTGCACGAGATTGTTACTCTAGAATCATATAGAAAAAATGTCTTGGAAAAAATCTAACAAAACTACTCTAATTACACATGTGTATCTTATTTCTAGTTAGCACGTTAGTAATACACAAATTAAATTGCTCTCTCTCTCTGCCACAGTACATGAGATGGTACCCCGCTTTATAAAAATGATAAAGTCCTACATTTGATAAACCATATATCCGATATTGGTCGCGTGGTGCCGAAAGAGTAATTCGTACCACCCCATGTCTGCCCGTGGGTATAGTACGAGGCGACTAAGGGTTTCCGGTGGGCAGCAGCGCTTCCCGTGTTGACAACATAGCCCAAAATACAAACTGCGGTCACCAACCCGCCTGCCCAACGTGGTGACTATGGGCAAATACCCCCCATGGCAGTATTGTGGCGTGCCCTGTAAGAGGCCTACGTTCAGCAGTGGACTGTAATAGGCTGATGATGATGATATCCGATATGCTGATACACGCAGAAGTCTCAGAGTTTTATCATATAGGATAAAACCCTAGGAAGCTAAGATAAACTTTTTACTGCTTTCAAAGGCCTGAATAAAATAGATAAAATTTTGTATAAATACCTATACTATAATAGATTTTTGTCAAATTATCTATTTACGCGTACATCGTGTTTGCCTATTATCACGCAAGGGTCCAATTAAGGGCCACTTGCAGCCGATGCGTCAATCTAGATTGAAGTAAATTGGAAATTAAGTAAGACACGTGGTGGGTTTTTTTTTTATTTTAGTGGTGGTTTTGATAAAAAAAAATGAGATCTGTTTGCAGAAATGAATAGTTTTTAGATACTTACCGAATTTTTTTAAAAAATATCTAAAACTTATGACTGGTGTTACAAATGTATCAATATGTTGTAATCCTCTCGGAAATTGCCTAAAGCAGGTTAAGAAGGAAAATGATTAAATATTCATATATTTTCAGAATGACAAACAGAAACAATATTCACGGAACAGCATGTTGTGTCTAGAGAGGATAAACGGATAATGGAATTTTTTGGCAACGCGAACCTAATAGAACGCGAATATATATACAGAATGATTTTTGATCGTCAACGTTCCCGAAAACTACGGAATCTCCTCATCATCACGATCATTTTCTCCGCTGGGAACCAAAATATTAGGGAGTTGAGTAAATAGACTGCGTTTTTCTGCATAAATGCACATAGATAGCAAAATTTTTTCACGAGATATCTGTCTATACTAACATACTAGACACTATAAATTTCGCCAGATATATAAAAAAAAATTATGAAAAAAAAAAAAAATCCCAGCATTTTTTTTGGCATATACTTTATGATGTATATAGAGTATACCCTTCTGGCCACAAAAAAACACCATGTATATGTTTTACAAATCCTCCAATTTATTCCTTAATCGTATTTCTACATTTTTTTTATAAAAAGCAAGACGTATGACGGAGCTAGAATGTAAACAGAACTCATTAGGGTCTATTAGTAATATGGTTCGAAATATGGTTCATTTAAATAAATGGGAACGTCGGTTATTTGTTTAATAAAATTGTTACTGTGCAAAGTACGTAACAGGAAGATGCCTTGTCAGTCACGACCTTTATCTTCTTTATGATTGATTATATCTCGACACCTTTAAATCTAATTACTCTGCCCATCCATTATGTTACACGATTATATTAATATCTACCTATTTTTATAAAATGATCTACTGTTTCAGATAGTGCAATGTTTGAACGATATGTGAGGAGCGTATGTTAAAATTACCTGCAGTTTTTAGTTTTCTTTTCACAGACGACGACTAAATGATAAATACGAGTAAAATAGACAAATGGGTATAAAATGTCCAAGATATCCAAAGCTAGAAAATCTTCACGGTGAGTTCAGGTATTTGCAAAAATTGTAATCAGAACTACTTTTTTACATTTCGACATTTGGTTATATGAAACACCCATATCACGGAAAAAAACCCAATTGATACTTTTTCAAATATTGTACAATATGATGGTGGTTTTATGGTGGAGAGTAAAACTACCCTTTACTGATACTTGTAATTTAACTTCGTATACTAGGTGTAATAGAAGGGGAAGAATGTTAACCAAAAATAAATAAAAATAGTGCACTTTATCAGGACCTGTCTTATCGAGCCCCTTTTTGTTGCACCCTTTTAAACCGATTATGGTTCGCTAAGGCTGATCTGACAATCCTTCTGGCGCAGTAGGGTAAAAAATAAAAATCAATTTTTACCTACCCTGAAAAAAATTACACTTAACACTTAATAGACCTTATAAAATACTTACTCTGCTGAACTTTGGTTGCCATTCTCCAAAATGGAATTCACTCCGAAATACCCCAACTATTGTTTCGCGGATCGCGCTGAGTCCGACTCACTGTTGCGTTCGAGTTCGAGTAACGTTCGAATAAGTCTACGTTTCTTTTCTACAAATGCACTAGTATGGCGCGTGCTGCCCGCGGTGGGTTCGCATGTATAATGTGAGTCTCGATCTCGTAGCCGCACATATTCGGTGGTGATAATTGGTAGATACGGAGAAGACGCTTAATAATATTTATAACTAAGCGTATAAATATAGCTATTAACTTGGTTGATGGTTTAATTGACGTCAAAATTGGCACACTTGATAGTGACCCCTTAGTTCTAAGGCCGACGACTCTGGGTCAGAATCTTGCAGGAGGCAAATATAGATTTGATAATGAACACATATTCAATAAAAAATCTGATAGCCAATCCATCCATCAAGAATGCAAGAACCCTCTAAGTCCAAATCACAATAAGATACTTATTTTTAAGGTCTATCGCAGAACATATAATAGAATAGTACCTACTTGACGATTCTATTCAAAAGGGGGTACTTACTTGTTTTCGAGGGAGAAAGTTGCGTATTTCCATTACCGTGTCATCCATACTACACATTGAGTCCTCTCTTGTAAACTAGATATCCAAACTATTAAAAGTAAAACCATTATCATACCTATTAGTCTAGAAATAGATTTCGCATTTGCTGCAAGTGAGCTAGTATTAATTACATAAATATGATTCAAAAACTAGGCGCAAACGTTATACTTGTGACGGTTTTAAAAATTCTACATCCCAGTATAATGTCAGTACCTGCTTGACAATATTTTTATTGGAAAAGTAACCATGATTTTGCTGAATGCCTAATGGATTATAGCTTCTGTAAAATTATTCAAGTCACCAATGAAATAAATAAGAATCTCGAAGAATTCCTTAAGAATTCGCACTACTATCAATCAATCAATTCAATTTACAAATGGTAGTGCATTTGAGATTTGCATAGACACTAGTAGACACAAAATACCTACCTACTGCAACTGTCCGGCCCCCTGATTACCTAATTTGCAAAAGCAAAGCGATGCGATAGCAAAAACTGTACAATATTCGCCTTGAACTGTCAAAGTTCCTTTGAAATTCATTTTACTTAATTCGAATTTGACAAGCAATCAGCAATTTTTGTACAATTTTCGCTATCGCATTGCTTTTGCTATAAAGGTAATAAAGGGGGCGGATGACTTCGCTTATTTCGCACAACAGATTATTCAAAAGCTAACAATTAGTGATACCAAAGAACGGAAAGAAACTGCTGACCATGTATGTATCTGAAACACAAATTATTTTTATTAAAGCAGATAGGAAATGAAGATAAAATTATAATAAGTATATGATAAGAACTTACGTGCAGGCGTCTCATTCTCCGACTCCAATATATATTGAAGCACATGTAATCCAAATAATTAATTTGATATCTAGACGCAGCTTAACTTTGCTCTACTACCTACAAGAAATGGCCACTAGTACCTGCGTGCAATAATCTAAACAACTGCCAAAATATCTACCTACATTTAATGGTAGATACTTACTCACAAAATGAGTGTACTTTATTTTACTTAACTACTAAAGAATCGTAAGCAACATAGACACGATCCCTTTCCATCCTTATCTTACAGCATTAATTATATGTCGTAGGAAAGTCAATTGAACAACACCAATATTTGCACTTGATTGTTATACTGAGATACAATATCTAATTAACTACATTCTTCTGTAATTTGGTGTATCTACTTTGTACCTTTTAGTACAAAATCTAATTACCTGCTCAAAGCATAAATTATTATGTATAGAATTACGATGCAAATGTCAGATTGTCACTCATTGCTACTGTTCAGCCATTATGACATCGCTTCTTATTGTTCTTACTTTTCTTCTGTTGGGCCCTAAATCAGAATCTAAAACTGATTTAGCTTTTAGAATAAAATATAGCACCAGTATGGAATGGACCACATAATTTATGAATCTAGATGCTTTTAGCAATGATGGACCAATAAAAGGGAAGAAAGAACAGCTATCTCTTCAAATATTCGTTCTGCAGAACATGCAGCTCTTGTTCTATAATCTAGGACAATAAAGGAGTCGCGAGTATTATAATACTTCGTTATAACGAAGATACAAGTGTTAAAAACGTCGGTACCTACATGTGCGATGGAGTCATCCTCTTTTTGCTTGAATTTGGATTTATAAATGAAGCAGATTTGTCAGGCCGTGTCTCGCCACGCTTGGCTGGGCTCAAGATTTGATTCCTAGTAATTTACGGCTGCTTCGATAACAATAGCCACTTCCTCCTCTATAGCCTCTAATACTTTTGTCTTTTGTAATTTGCTTTGACGACTAGTTACCCTTTAGTTTGATTACGTACTATTTGTGTATATGTAACAGACTACAACACAATACACTGCCTACTTATAGCACCTTTATTATGTGCATATTCAGTATAATTTTCTAATTTATCACGTAATGTGGCTTTATTAACACTTTCTCAAGAACCTCCTTGAATAGTTGAGGTCGTCCTGTATAAAGAATTAAACAATACATATTATTACTATATAATAATGAGATGATATTATACAGGATGTTTTTTTGTTGTCACCCTTTACGAAGAGTACGTGCTCTATACATCAAATAAAGTAAGCTTATGCCAAAAAAATGCTGGGAAACGATGTAAAATTTTTTTTTAATTTTTATTACTTGATCGGGAGAAATTTATAGTGTCCAGTGTTTATGCTAGTTTTTTTATAGACAGATATTAATTATTTCTCGTTAAAAAATCTTGCTACGAGCGACTATATGCATTTATGCAGAAAAACACAATCTATTTACTCAACTTTGGACCGTAATATCTTGGGAATGCGACACTTCCCAGGTATGCTTCCATGGAGAAAAATGATCGTGATGATGAGAAGATTCCGTAGTTTTCGGGAACGTTGACGACTAAAAAAAACCCTGTGTATAGATATTAGATGTAAACATTTATGTACAATCATCTCAAGAATTATTTTAAATCCTGTCATTTCAAGAATTGTGATTATTTTAAAAGAACTGGAAAAACAATAAACTTAGCGATATATTTTTTATAAGTCTATAGGCCTATAGATAGCGCAACATCATCATCATCAGCCTATTGCAGTCCACTGCTGGACGTAGGCCTCCCCCAGGCCACGTCACAAGACTGCCATAAGGGGTATTTGCCCATAGTCACCACGCTGGGCAGGCGGGTTGATGACCGCAGTTTGTATTTTGGACTATGTTGTCAACACGGGAGGCGCTGCTGCCCACCACCCCATACCCACGGGCAGACATGGGGTGGTACGAATTCTACTCTGCCGGCACCACGCGGCCTAGCGCTACATAGTGACCATGAAAGCTAGTTTCTTGCTAAATCACATACGGACAGAGTCGCGTGCAATCAGTTGATATTATAGCGCCTGTTTGCCTTATCATTATTGTCGCTCTCTTGTAATACAGGATTATTTGATAAGATACAGTAGCCATAAGAGTTTACCGAGATTAATATTCATTTACCTAGGAAAATAGCAAATAAGATATACTAATTCACGACCTGAGTTTCACAGTAGAGAACTAGGGACTAGTGATCGCCGAATCTAGGGTGCTGGGTAAATCACCCAAGAGGCATTTTTTTTTTAATGTTTGTCGCTGCTATAGACAGGATGTAACAAAAGGGTTATGTTAAGCGAAATGCTTTAAAAATAAGTGTAGCCCACTACAGAGAACCTCTTCACCTCTTATTGTTCCAAATAGTAGGATAGAGAATTCCTAAAAACCCAATCTTGAGAAATCTTTAAATTTATACTTCTTTATTATATAAAAAAAAATATACATATTATATACCGTCCGTAGCTTCGATACAATGATTTTAGCGATCTTAGTGTGGAACTAGGCTAATGTGTTGTAAAGTATATGTTCCTTTTTTCTAAAAATACAATCGACGTGTATCTCTAAAATAATAAATAAATAGTTTTAAACGTTAAACTAAACCATTAAAAGCATGCCCACTCCATTAAACTAAGCAGTGTCGTGATAAAACAGACATGACAGTTCGCAACCGCTTCGCTGTTTTTATGGCCCTTACTACGAAACTCTAATTACTCGTTTCATGTGAATACTAAAACATGGTTCCATATAAATCATGCGAAGTATAGTTTGATACGTATATCATAGTCACGGACCAACTAGAATTATTTATGCTCTGTGTAAAAGCAGGTAACTACTGGGAAAAAGGCTGTACATTTTTTTTAATGATATTTCTCATAACACGGTCTTAGGGCTCAAAGAAAGAATAAAAACTCCTTTTCTGCTCTAAACTGAGATAACTATGGACCTGAAAGGAGTGTTTCCTTCTTTGCTGCTCTTCAAAGAGTCAGACGGCGCGGCAATAGAACTGCGGTTATAATGCACTTACTCCTCCTAAAATATGGATAGAATGTTCTTGATTTGAAGTTCTGGTTAAATCACTAGTATAAGGGATTGTAAATGGATTACAACCAAATGTACAAGCTATTCGTTATTTTTTGCTGCTAAAATTGAAACTGCCCTACATGTTTAGTGTGTGCCTACATTTATTGTAATAAAAACTGCTACTTATACTTACTGTATTAATTACTATTGTACGGAACACTTAAAGCATGAAGTAAAAATAATTCATGTACCCATCGAGTTCAAGGCTACTACGATGCACCATTGTACGCTAAAAGAAGGCTAAAAGTAAAAAGTAAGACCTCTATAAAAAAATAACTGGTTTTAGTCTTGTTCTAAAATACATGACAGCTACTCGTATACAAATGAAAATACAGAAACTTCACATGTGCACAGATCCTTCAAAAAATGACGTGATTTTCAATTGTGTACCTAATTCTATTTCACTGAATAGGTTCTTCATCATCATCATCAGCCTATTGCAGTCCACTGCTGGACGTAGGCCTCCCACAGGGCATGCCACAAGACTGACATGGGGGCATTTGCTTATAGATATACTTATGTAACTCTATTTCATACACCTACATAACGAGAAGACCAATGACAAGTTATCTCATGGCCTGATAAATGCCCATTGAGTTCCTTAGTAGACTCTTGCGACATGCATCGAAGGAGATGCAGCTTTTGTATTCTATTGAATCCCTACATGTGCACAGGATCAATTCATAAATTAAGTATATTAATTTTCTTATTAGTAGGTATGTAAATAAATCAATTTAAAATTTAAACCTAATAACTCATATAAAGTAATGTAGATAAAATACAAATCTCTAAATTGGCATACAATTTGATAATTGGCATACATTGACAAAATGTCTTCTACCTACTCGTACCTAGTTAGTTTTTACTGGCCACCGTCCTCCGCAGGTCATCGCCATTTAAAATGATGATATTCGACATGTTTCACATCGCTTCACATCTTAATATTATTGTGGCACACACATAAACTAATTTAAACTCTTCCAAACACAATAGACCAACAAAAAGTGTGGTATCTAAGTAGCGCCGCCAAATTCTGCCATATTATTCTGGCACTGCATGTTCTAGAGCCATGTTCTTCCTGTCGAATAAAAACAGAATGGTTTTATTGGCACGGCTGAATTGCGAGGTTTTTTGCACATTGGATACGGTATTCCCATTCAAGATATGTATATTGTTAGACGTAGATCGGTAGCCGTTACCCCTACTAAGGTCGTTCTCGATTCGAATGGGCTATCTCTATGATTACTGGAATTATTCTAAAATTAACCGTTTTCTAATGTAAGGTGAGATTGGGGGGCACCAGGAACTTAGCAGTATTCTCGTATCTGCAATAATATTGTTTGTCTATTCATTTCATATTTTAATTTTTTACTGTGAATCTTCTATTTTTTTTTCGAATATTCCATTCCATTAGATTGTATTTTAATTTTTACATAGCATGGACTTCGCCACAATTATTGTATTAAATCGTTTAAATTCTAAAGTTTAGAATACATTTCCAAAACTATTAAAATTATTCTACCTATAATATTGTAGCAAATGATGGTAGGAGCAAAATATCTGAGCAATTTAATGAGTTTGCAGATTTTTTGTCCGTTTACCAACAAAAAACCGTCTTGACCATCGAAGGTGAGAATGTTCCAACCAAACAATAACAAATGAAGAAGGGAAGTTGTAATTATGTTATTTTTTGGATATACTTAAATCCAAAAATAGATTTACCTCAATAAAAAGCTAGTTAATTATTATGGAACTTTTGATTTTGTTGTGATGACATTCCTTGGAAGGACCAAATTAATTGCATTCTATTTTTTTCATATTCCTTATACTTAATTATTTCTGACAACAATCTAATTAAAATAAAACTATAAAGATGCGTACCTAATGGGGGATTAGCATCGATCTAAGTTTCGATAAGCAGCTAAAATTCCTCAATTCGTTTTATTCCCATGCGTAAAATATAGGTAGCATAATTTTTATGAAAGCGACCTTCTTCCCGCTTTATTTATAGTTATTCTACACTTGAAAAGCTGTTGAATAACCGTTATCTTGTTATCACAGAAACTGTTTGATTTATCAGATCATTGCCGAAAATCACAGGCGCCGCTGACAGAGAGAAAGTACGTAATAAGGCTATGTTTGCTGAATTATGTTACTTTGCTCAGTTCCGTATATAGCTTAAAATAACAAGCAAATAAAGAGTACAACGGTTTTGGTAGAGCTGCAAAGGTTGGAAACAAAAAAAAACAGTTGAAAACTGCCATTCTAACCCCCCTAAAGGTCATCTGATCCCGGCTGCAAGCAGCACTTGCAGAGCCTACCATACTATGTAGATTAGAATAATGATTCGCTGCGGAGCGAAGACCAATCATTAATCTAAGCATACTAGATTAGTATTTGTATAAAATACATTCCGAATGCTGCTACAGCTGTAGCGTCGTGGACTGTACGTTTATTTCTTCACAGGTCACAATCTTTTTCATAACTTTTTACAGTTAATGATATGAGCATCTGCTATGCTATTTGATTTCGCGACTAGTCGTTTAATAAACGTTGGACAAATAAAACATAAGTAAATACGATACATAACGACGTCTTTGTCATTTTATATACAGTGTGTTTTTTCGTTGCCACCCTTAACGAAAAGGTACATACTCTATACATCAAATAAAGTAACTTTATGCCAGAAACAATGCTGGGAAACGATGTAATTTTTTTTGTTTTTTTTTTTATTACTTGATCGGGCGAAATTTATAGTGCCCAGTGTTTATGCTAGTTTTTTCATAGACAGATATTAATTATTTCTAGAGAAAAAATCTTGTTACATGCGTCAATGTGCATTTATGCAGAAAAACGCAGTCTATTTACTCAACTTTGGACCCTAATATTTTGGAAACCAGACACTTCCCAGGTATGCTTCCATGGAGAAATATGATCGTAATGATGAGGAGATTCTGTAGTTTTCAGGAACATTGACGACCAAAAATCACCCTGTATTATACCTACGTTTGCCAATCTGGGATAAAAAATATCCAAAAAGTTTTTTGTCTGGGTAAGGAATTTGTTTACGTTAAAAATGATTAGCCTCAGATAAATTTGAATATCTTAACGTATTTTAAATTAGTTTTTAATAAACGGTTGATCAAAAAGTAATTTATGGAACTATACTTACCTACTTCAAGTAGTAGTGCATAGGTAGGTTAGGTAGTACCTACTTGTTTGTTGTACCTAGGTACATACTTGAGAGAGGCTGTTCCAAATACTAGGTGCCTACCTTAATATCTTAGAGCATCACCACTAGTGAAGTATCAAATAATATATGAAGGCCCAGTTTATCAGACAATTTATGAGCAAACTATTTAAATCTTGCAAGAACAACACTACGGGAAGAGAAATTAATATTCCTTGGGAAAATGGTAATATATTTTGATTTTTCATAAAAATCTGTTAGCGCTGATATGCAAAGAGTTTGTTTAGAATGTCAACAATGTGATAACGTCTAAAGTTATGTAAGTGGGTAACACATTAAGATAGTAACATCTAAGTTCTAGCTACAGCGTTAGCACATGCTATATTGCGAATATGCCAATAAATTTAAGAGCACACAACATTTTTAGTATCGAACAAGCAACAGTACCTATCTACTATAGTTACTTTAAGTTTTTACAATGATACGCTTACGATACATACGACAATATGTATACAGATTCTCCTATATCCTTTCATGCTCGTTTAGGTTAGTATTGCCATCTCAAAACTTTGAAAACCAGGATTTGAAGAAGAAATACCAGGACATTTCGATTAAAAGCCAGGACTATACATGTGCGAGCCTAGTGATAATACGATTGGAGAGAGTTAGTGGCGTGCGAATTTCAAAACATATGTCTTTAACACATTCAATGCTGGCGACTACGTATTTGTGTCATTTAGGCTTTCTAGAGTTGCCGCTGACACTTATTTGCGTCGTCGCAATAAGCGTCGACCTGATGTCAGCACCCTTAGATAGCGAATGTGTCAGGACTCTAAAACTCAGCGATACTTAAAAACTATCCAGGACAACCCAAAAAGCATGACATGTCCTGGAAAAACAGGACGGTCGGCAACCCTAGTTTAGGTACGCACAAATTTTACGAGTAATTCTATTGCGCCCTAGGCATACCTACATGCTGGAAATACGCTATCCTTCCGTACACGTGTCGTAAGTGTCGACTAGGGAACTCGGGAGCGGATTCAGAACCTAATGCGCATTTTTCCATTAGACGACACGACCACGGCTTTTTTAGAAAAACGAGCCATACCTACTATTTAACATACTTATATTTGCTTCCAAAATAGCCGTGTCGTTTAGAGAAAAAACGCCCAATATAAATAGGTAGTACATAATATGTTATCTGACAAGTATAGTGTTTGTTTGCCGAGATTTGGCTAGTGGCTATCGGGGAAAAATAACGTTGCCAATATGTATTTAGAAAAGAGGTGGTAAAATTCGCGGAACCCGGTGGCTCAGTGGTTAGAGCAGAACGCTAATGCAGAGGTCGTGGGTTCGATTCCCACCCGGGTGAGGAATTTTTTCCATTTCTTTATTAATAATTTTATAAAGTACTAGTGGACGCCCGCGACTCCGTCCGCGTGGACTACAGAAAAAATAAAAAGTAGCCTATATGTTAAGTGTAAAAAGTAGCCTATATGTTACCATTCACGTTTGTCCCCTTCCGTGGGAATTTCGGGAAATCCGTTCCCAGTGCTTCCTCGGGGTCCCAAATAAACATATATGCTCAACTTCAGATTCACATGTTTAACCGTTTTCGTAAAAAATAAATAATTCCCGTTGGTCTCCTTCCCGTGGGAATTTCGGGAAATCCGAGTGTTTCCTCCATACCTACTATTTAACATACTTATATTTGCTTCATATGTATAGCGGTTTTCGTAAAAAATGAATTCCCGTTTGTCCCCTTCCCGTGGGAATTTCGGGAAATCCGTTTTTAGTCCTCCCTCGCTGTCCCCAATGAACATATATGCCCGATTTCGCTTCATATGTATAGCGGTTTTCGTAAAAACTATGAATTCCCGTTTGTCCCCTTCCCGTGGGAATTTCGGGAAATCCGTTTTTAGTCCTCCCTCGCTGTCCCCAATGAACATATATGCCCGATTTACATATGTATAGCGGTTTTCGTAAAAAATATAGAATTCCCGTTGGTCGCCTTCCCGTGGGTCGGGAAATCATAGCCTATGTTCATCCAGGTAATAAGGATTCTAACGGTGAAAGAATTTTTGATCGGTCCAGTAGTTTTGAGCCTATTCATTACAACCAAACAAACAAAGTTTTCCTCTTTATAATATTAGTAGATAGTGTATGTTTAGGTACATTATATAAAAGATTTATTATCTTTCATTAATTAATTAACACTTTAACTTGTAAATTAGACAATAAAATAAAATAAAATGAAATGAAATGAAATGAAATGAAATGAAATGAAATGAAATAAAATGAAATAAAAATAAAATAAATTTACTTAGATATGTCGGTCACGCCGGTGGGCATACAATTTCCCGACTGACTGTTATGGCTATGGAAGCTGGCGGCTGGTTACATTTACAAACGATCTGTAATTTTCTATGGTTAGGTAAATACCTACATGAAATTTCAAAAATATGTTATATCTATAACCTAAATGTATGGGCATAATAGTAAGTAGTAATATCAGGGTGTTTTTTCATTTCCACCCTTAACGAAGGGTACGTACTCTAAATAAAGTAAGTTTATGCCAAAAAAAAATACTGGGACACTTTGAAAAATTTTTGAAACGTTTTTTAAATGACTTGATCAAGTGAAATTTCTAGTGTCCAGTGTTTATGCTAGTTTTTTCATAGACAGATATTATTAATTCTCGTAAAAAAATCTTGCATCGCGCGTCAATGTGCATTTAAGCAGAAAAACGCAGTCTATTTACTTAACTTTGTACCCCAATATCTTGGGAACCACACACTTCCCAAGTATGGTATGGTATGCTTCCCTGTATATAAATTAATTAGTAGGTATTACGTTCACGCTACTAGATAATTATTGTGAAGGTGTTTTAAACACGGACATGAAGTGCAGTCACGTCGCAAGCGCAACCTAAGCGCAGTTTCATTAAGTCTAGTTTTAAGAACACAATCTCATTACAAATTCGTGAAGCGTACATAAATTATGCACTTCAAAGCTCTCTTGGCTATTGTATGCATAACATTTACTACTTAGATAAAATCTACAAAAATAAATTCCAGGAAAATATTTTCGTCCGGTTTAACCGTGAACGTTGACATGCAAGGTGCGCACGCGCAGGGACACTCAAACTCAACACCACGTCTTGCAAATTAGCTTTGACTATGGATCTAAAATTAGTTTATCTATGACAAAGTTCTGACTACGTATGGCTAAAAGTGGAACTACAAAAACGCTAAGAGATTCAGCTCATTTTTTATTATAATTATAACAACTGACGCCACCATGCACGTGCTAAAAAGAAGACAAACAATAATAAATGATAATAGCTTGGTGTTCTTTTTAAGATTTACAATTAAATGAGCAGTCTAATAATTTTAGATGCGGTAGCGAATTATCTCATTTAAAATTCTTACAGAGTGAAAAATAGGTAATTGTTTGCGATTTAATGTCGACTTTTATTCTTGAGGAAGTAGATGGCATTGCTAGACTTTAGCAGATACAAAAACAGATATTTGACTAACACTTTTCATGCATGGTACCGGCCAAATAAAATAAAGTTATACTAGCTGTACAGGGTGTAGAAAAAAACTTATGTTATGCAAAAAAAATATTATGAAAAAACCTACCATAAAGAATCTGTTCTACAAAATTTAAAAAGTTTAAGATGGTAATAGAAAGATTTTTTTATACAAATCGGTAGAGTTTTTGTGATTTAGTATTTCTGGGCTTTGCGCGACAAGCATAAAGTTTATTTGAGATACCTGCTCTACCTTGAAGTTACTTTCGTTTGTGTTTTTATGAGTGTTGTAAACAGCAGGCCACTTTCACTGCTACCATCCGTTGAGATATTTAAATTAATCGCTTATGAAATAATGTTTTACGCTATCTATTCGCCACGTGACTCCATCTACAGAAACAAACAAAAAGTGAGAACTATACCTAAGTATGTGTAACAAAAGGGTACGTGAAGTGAAAAGCTATGAATATAGCCCAATATAATATATAAAAAATCCGAGTCTCGAAATCACATTTTTATTATTCAAGTTTGTATAAACATTCCTGACATGTTTAAGAATTCTCCAAACTATCTGAAAAAAATAAACATGTGATTTCGATTGCCAAATTTTGTAGATAGGTTCACTACAGTGGGCTTTTCTTTCAGTCACATAGCTTTTCGTTTGACATACCCTTTTTGTTACACCCTGTAGGTATATCACTAGCCAGCAACTTCGTCCGCATGAACTTTGTAGTATTTATAACCTACCTACGTACCTATCATTGTTAATTGGTAGGTATTAACGAAAACTATTTGTTTGACATTGAGTCACCAATTTACCAATTGATTTCTTTTATTGGCTTTTTAAAGTTCAGTTAAACAATATTATTTCAGCACCATAAAGATGGCGTGTATGGCTGCAATATGAAGATACATCATTTCAAAAAATCATAATTTAAATACTGTTTAAATAATTTAGATTAGATGTGCAATCCTTACCCGTGTTGGAACTTCACTCGAATAGACATCAGCTGTATGTATCTCCTTCTTTGCATGTCGTATGAATCGACTAAGGAACCCTGGCATTATATCAGGCGACTAGCAACTGATCATTTCCTTACATCTATCCCGCTACGCTAAACATAGCCGTGTGATCTACCTTATTTGGTTATCCCGTTTCGAGAACACATCGCCGTGGCTCTATGTATCCGTCGTCAGCCTATTGCAGTCCCCCGCTGGACGTAGGCCTCCCCCAGTGTACGCCATATGGCTCGATCTCCCGTTTTTGCCATCCGGACACTACCAGCCGCCCTCTTTGAGTCATCGGTCAATCTGGCCGGAGGGCGCCCAACGTTACACTTGCCGAGGCGCGGTCTCCATTCGAGAACCCGTTTACTCCACCGTCCATCGGTTCTAGGACAGATGTGGCCTGCCCACTGCCACTTCAGTCTGCTACATTTCGAGACTAAGTATGTCTGTCACTTTGGTCTTCTGCCGGATAATCTCGTTTCGGACTTTGTCCATTAGCGAGATTAATTGACCTTTATAGCTCTCTGAGTGGCATGCAATCGGTTCAGGTTCTACGTCTGCTCCATAAGTCATGGCTGGTAGAACGCACTGATCTTGGTCTTGTGGCATTGTGGCAAGGATGACTCAAAGATATGACGCAACTTCCCAAACGCTGTCCACCCAAGTTGCACTCTTCTGGTGATTTCTCCCTCGAAGTTGTCTTTACCCAACTGCAATATTTGCCCAAGGTATACATACTTCTGAACAACTTCTAGTGCTATACCTTCGACGGATATCGGCTCAGGGATTATGTGTCGATTGAACATTACCTTGGTCTTGTCCAGGTTCATCCCGAGTCCCACACGCCTCGAGGCAGCATTGAGACTTGACAGCATTTTTTGTAAGTCCTGCAAGCAATTCTGCCATCAAAACTATAGCGTCTGCAAAGCGGAGATGCGTGAGTCATTCACCATTGACGTTGATGCCTAGTCCATCCCACTGTAGCGTCTTGAAGACGTCCTCCATCAGGTTGGTGAAGAGTTTCGGGGATATTACGTCACCCTGTCTCACACCTCGGAGTAATTGGATCGGTCTTGTTTGGTGTCATCACCTGCCCTTTATCTACCCTATATAAAGTACAAAGACTCCTCGTCATGGATATATGATACAAACAGCTTATAATTACCATTTCAAATATTTGTAATAAATAAATATTCACACGCTTCACATCACAATTAACCTAGTCAAACACTAAGATCCCTAAGGTCTTGTGTCGTGGGGACTAAGAAACAGTACATAAATACATAGAAGTATAGAAACATCCGTGACTCGGAAACGAACATCGATATATATTATATGTAATAATGTTTGCACCCACGGGGAGTGGGATCTATGGCGTCGCAAGCAAGGTCATACATCGAAAACATTCATTTAGATTATAAGAAAACTTATTTCTCGTTTCCAGATACACCTTGTTTAATGTTAAATCACAATTTACTTAGGAATAGGTTTGTTTTAGTATCGTATGAGCAATTCTATTATAACTCGGTGAAATAATATAAACAGATTGTCTCATCTTTATAGGAATTCAATAATGGCAATATTGATTACCTACTTACCTACTGTTAATAAACATAAAACCACAGTTATATGTGTTGTACCTACATCATATTTATTAAATACCTACCTTTAATGTATAGACAAGTAATGATTAGATACTTATAGCTTGACCATAAGGCGCTACTTTGGTTATAAGAACGCGATAGACATAGGTTTGTAAACACGGTTTACAAAGAGTAAACCTTTTAGTTCCCTTTCTAAACTTTCTGATCAATCTTAACCCTTTATTAGTTATTAACACCTGTATAGTGAATGTTAATGCCAATATTTGATAATATGATTTTTGGAAGAAACCATATTTCTTCAACTTCAACCCCATAAATAATGGTATAAGGGCAGGATGATGATTTGATAGTGTACCTATCAAAGTTAGGATTCAGGTAACAAAACAAAATTAGTTAACTTCGAATATTCCTTAGGTATGTATAAGTACATCATGTGACTGAATATTCACATATTCACATTCACATACTACACAACACATTAACCTAGTCCCACAGTAAGATCCCTAAGGTCTTGTGTCGTGGGTACTAAGCATGACCGTCGATACATAGATAAGGTATAGACTATCCATGTTCGAATATCTTCATATGGTATGGTATTAAGTAAGTAGCATTAGCATGTGACTGAACATAGCAAGGAGAATTTTCTAGTGCAAAGCAATAACAGTACGTAAATTAAATACTTACCTATTTTTAATTCTGTAAAATAGATATCGAGCTTATACTTACATACAGGGTGTTAATGACATAGAAACCTAAACATTCAAAAGGATTCACTGCTTTATTTTGACTTATACATATTTACTTAGGAGGTATGATAATTTTGACATGGAATCGAATAAATAGGTAGTTTTATGTCCCAGAAGTCGATCGTGTGTGTTACCGCTCGACCACGACCAATATCCGTAGCACGCTACGAACCTGCTACGAATAATAGCATACCAAAAGTGCAATGTACAACGCAATACATTGCTGCTCTTAAAATTTATATAAAAAATTGCATATGACATCTTATTCTCCTCATAATTGATGAATTTCATTCTTAGAAGTTTTCATTATAATGTCACCAACACCCTTTATAGATTCCTAGTTAATAATCTTCGTTAACGCTTTATAATGACTATAATGTAAATATCCTGCTAATGTGATAGAGTGTGTGGAATAAAACATAACTCATCGGATTATGAGTAAGAATCATTATGCGGGCTACTGTTGTTATAAATTATATGTTATACATTACTTGCGTCACGAATAAGGAAAAAACTTTTATATCCAGAAGAGATTATAAATGTATTGTTATCCACACCTAAATCAAAGTAAAATCGGACTGTTATTCTAGGGATATACAAAATCTTCTAGTAAAAATAATCATCATCATCATCATCAGCCTATTGCAGTCGACTGCTGGACGTAGGCCTCCACCAGGGCACTCTACAAGACTGCCATGGGGGGTATTTGCCCATAGTTACCACGCTGGGCAGGCGGATTGGTGATCGCAGTTTGTATTTTGGACTATGTTGTCAACACGAGAGGCGCTGCTGCCCACCTCCCGGAAACCCTTAATCGCATCGTACGATACCCACGGGCAGACATGGGGTGGTACGAATTCTACTCTGCCGGCACCACGCGGCATAGTAAAAATAATATAGGACGTAAATTAAGCAAAATCAACACAAGAGAAAACTTTTTACCTCAGTTTTCAAATACTCAGATATGTATGAAAACGTGTTTTGATTACCAACAAATCTCAATATAACATTTTTCAACATGCTCTACGATAGCGGTATTGTCTATTGCGGCCGTGAAGGAATATTCACATGTCGGCACCGTAAAGACGGCTGTCTTTTTTCCTTACGCTACGGCCATAACATCTATTATTAAAATTATTCTGGCATCGATGGACGACCTAACTCTACAGTGTAATGTTAAAATAAATAAATTATAGTAACTTCTATGCTGCTCTGGTGGTGAAAAAAAAAACGTATAATACTACAGCTGCTTCTCTTCCCGGGCATACTGTACAAGTCAGTAAAGAGACAAGAGGGTCTTGGTGTTTTGTAGGCGATGGGCTGACCACCTGTTACTACTAACCGAACTTGTACATCTCAACTATACCCTCAAAATTGGTCAGAAGTGGCACCATGTGGTTCTATCGGCCCTTGGTGCTCTGCCTACCTCGTAAGGGATAAAGGCGTGATTATATGTATGTATGTATAGTAATGTACCTATTTTACAGAATACGGGCAACCTAAGCATCAATTCGTAGGGTAGCCGCGCCCACACAACCGAATTCCGAAGGCATCCAGCTCCATAATATTGACACAGTACAAACTTCGTCCAATGATGACGGACGTCTCTAAAACATTACTTTGTTGTCTTCTTATCCACAAAGATCGCGGTGATGGCTTGGTCAAACCGGTCATCCTACGTAAGTAGATCGTTTTCCTTGAAGAATGTAGGCATCCATGTGCAAATTAATTAGATAAGTTAGATACCCAGTTTTTTTCCTTAGCTAGACCATTGGTTCTCAAAGTCGGCGGCAGCATGACTATCATTATCAACATCATTGTGGTTGAAGCAGGTTAAACGCAGTGATCGTTGACTGCCAAATACTGGTAATATAGTGGATAAGGAGCTCGTTATGAAGAACTGTGCGTACCTTGACTTGACTTAGATATAATATAACTTATGTGAAGGTCATATTTTGTCTCTATTGTTTATGCAGATTTGATGGGTTATTGAAACCGCTTATGAAGCTTAGATAGCAACCCAAGTGTAGGTAGGTAGGTACTCACTAAACTACACTCTTTGAATCACTCTATTGTTCTTATTATTGTTTGAATCCTTAATTGTATTTTATCGACAATTTAGGTACCTAATAAAGAATAGCTATGACTGTCAAGTCTTCCACCTCTAAGTACCTATTTTATCGCCCAAATTCTAAACACTCGGTGGGCATGGCCCAAAAACTTTAGGAACCTCAAGATCCAAACAAATCTAAGAAATAAGGAAACAGGCATTTGTGTGCACTCTTATTGTTATTGTGCAGAAGGCCTAAACAATAAACTGGCAGGTCTTATTGTTCGGCCGTGGACCAGATGCCGTCTACGTGAAATATATAGTCGAGCAGAAGTTGTTGGAAATAGAGCCATAATTATACAATTATTATATTGTACAATAGGTTTCATAGCCTTCTTATGTAATGTCACGTTCACGTACCTATAAGTTTACCTACTTTTAGTAGGTTGTATCTACCTAAGTAACTTAGAAAATGCCTACCTGCCTAGCAACTCTGTAATAAAGAAGAATGAAAACACTATACCTACTTACTTACTATTTATAACAAAAGGGGTATGTTCTCTAAATAGCCCACTATTTAGAGAACCTATTTCCAAAATTTCAGACTCGAAATCGCATGTTATTTTTCCAGATAGTATGGAAAATTCCTAAACAACTCTTAGGAATGTTCATACTCGCTTAAAAATAAACATGCGATTTCGAGTCTCAAATTTTGGAAATGGGTTCTCTATAGTGGGCTATTTACATCACTTAACATAAAGCTTTTCGCTTAACATAACCTTTCTGTTACATCCTGTAATGTATGTACTCTAAATGCGTTATATCAAATAAGTAGAGGACTATTCACCAAATAGTTATTTTGAACTTGTATCGACTACAGAAAAAACAAAAATTATCCGGGATAAAAACATTTTTCCGGGATAAATTTAGCTTTCAAGGCGCATTGGCGCAAGCTGTAATGCTTTGAAAATGTTTTTATAAAATAAATAAAAATAAAATAAAAAGTAGCCTATATGTTAAGTGGGAGCTGTCACAATATATTCCTGAAAACTGCATCGAAATCGGTTCAGCCGTTTCTGAGATTAGCGTGCACAAACCGACAGACAAAAATTCCAAAAATTATTCTTTTGGGTTCTATTGCGTTGATAAAGGTCTCCTATAATATTTTTTTCTCATATATCTTCCATGAACAGACAGCGATCCGTTACATTTTTATTATATGTATAGAAGAAGATATAGATAACGGCGCTAGATACTATGTGTATGACTACATGATCTGTGTTACTGCATACAAAGAATATTAGTTCCGAACTCAGGCATAGGAGTTTTTCTATGAAACGGACTCTACAAATAGCTAATATCGTTTTATTTGTGTGATGTTCAGTAGATAACGTCAGGACGTACCTCAGGAGGTACGATGAAGAACTGCTTACAATGTATGCATGCCACCCATACATAGAGCATCTTCTGTAGGAGGTACCTACTATGTCTATAAAGTATAAAGGGTCCGATTACCTTTATGCAGGTAGGTATGGAAAGGAAGAAAAACGACGGTAATTCTTCTTAAAATACTATAAGCCAAAACATAAAGAAAGTGTGAGATGGAGTTAGATTTGCTACACTATACGCCAACCCTCCTGGCACACGCCGTCATAGAGCGTTATATGACAGCGCGTGCCAGGAGCGTTGGCGTATAGTATAATACATATTTTTCTATCTTGATTTCTGCCGACTCACCTATATGTCTCTGGTATAGGTATTGCGATAGATGACGAAGTCAGCATTTTTTATGCAACGCGGGAGACAAAATATCTTCTTTCCGCCATGAACGCAGCCGAGAAAGTCGACTGAAGTAAGGAACGAGACGTCTGTGGCCCGAATTTTAAAAATAGACACAGTCGCGCGCCGGTTTTGTTACTGCAATGTGTTTTAACCTATAATAATCCAGTGCAAGGAATCCTGATAAGAAAATTAATAGATCACACGCAGCATCACCGCAAAACGAAAGCATGTCGCAAGAAACGCAGGGCTTCTTCAAAAAATTCCACGAAACTGTGAACACCTCGCTCGACGATGTAACTAGAAATAATTTCGCCAATTTAGAAACCAACGAGAAACGTGTCTCCTACTTGGCGAGTCTTCCAGTATTTAAGAACTACAATTTGGCCGCCGATTTGGGTAAAAATAGCCTGCAATGTGGCAAGGATGTGGAAAAAGCCCGCAAATTCAAGGATGAGGGGAATAAAGCCGTCCAAAAAGGGGACTGGGCTCAGGCGATGAGTTTGTACACACAAAGCGTGATTTACATGCCAAAGAAAGAATGTAAGTGTCCCTTTACCCCTAAATGAAGGTATAAAGTGATGAACTTTGTGAGCTGTTAATACGCTGTATTGGTGTTGGTGTGCAAAGCAATTTAGGACTTGTTTGACTGATGTATTTTTATTATAGCTTAACTATAGGTACAGATTAAATAATTGGGTATTAGATAAGTTGTACCTACTAAAACCATGAATATTGCAAAAACTTTACATAAACAAAATATGACGCATTGGGAAATACAATATTTTTCGTTGTTGTTTTATAAAACTAATAATACTAAAATAGTCATACTTAATTACATGGATTAGGTAGGTAGGGATGTAGCTAGTACCTAAATATGGTCTTATGTTGTCGATTTTTAAAGGATAATTAAAATAATATGCATCATTGTTTACTTTGCACCACGGAGGCAAAGAGTATTATCGGAGCTGTTAGAATACACTTTAAAATTAAAATAAATTCATTGTAGTCTCCGTGGCTTAGGTATGTTATCTTCCTTTCACGATCTAAAAGGGCGTGTATGCAATTTCGCTAAAAGTAAATTCACATCATTTAGTCACTTGTTCGTGACTAAAAGACATAGTCTTGAAATGTAGCAGACTGAAGTGGCAGTAGGTAGGCCACATCTGTCGTAGAACCGATGGACGGTGGAGTCATAGAGAAATAAGATGTCAGAGTGCTAATGTCATACTAACTGCCTCGATGCACCATTAGACTTTTCGGTGCCTCACAATTCCAGTCCTTGACACTTACGGGGGAATTTAGATACCTACCTAAATTCCAAAAATCTAAAATTATTGAGTTGTAAATGTTTATGTTTTCTATCATATTTGTTTGACGGTCTATTGGTGTAGTTGGTAGTGGCCCTGCCTGCGACGCAATAGGTTTTGCGTAGGTCCTGGGTTCGAATCCCGGTAGGTGCAAACATTGATATGATGCATATCGATGTTTGTTCCGAGTCATGTATATCTATGAATTTATATACCGTTGCTTAGTACCCACGACACAAGACCTTTACGATCTTAGTGTGGGACTAGGTAAAGTGTGTAAATATTTGAATTGTCTGAATTTGAATGTTTAATACAGCCGAAGAGTTATCAATAGTGCTGGCCAACCGATCAGCAGCGTTAAACCATTTAGAACGTCATGAAGAAGCTCTCCAAGACATCAACAGATGTCTCTCACTGGGCTACCCTGCACACCTTCGATATAAGGTATACGAGAGGAAAGCCAGGTGTTTACTCGTGCTGAAAAGAAATCAAGAAGCTATACAAGCTTTCCAGTACGTATTTAATTTTAAAACGCTTAACAATTTAGAGCTAAAAATATGTAGTAAAAGTATGTTAGCGTAACTTTTGACGGTCTTCTTTAATTTCAGAAACACAATCAGGTCTCTTGACGATGCCAATAGCCTGAACAAGGAAAAGAGACAAAAGTTACGATCAGATGCAAAAATTATGCTGGAAATACTCAACAAAGGTCTTGTACTGGCTGGCAATCCTAAAGATCCTGAACCTTATAAAAAGACCCCTCCAGCACCTAAGCTTCCTGGCAAGCACAATCCTCAGTATCCTGCGGCGTCAGACGCCATACAAATAAATCAGAATGATGCTAAAGGAAGATATGCTACAGCAACCAAAGATATTCAAGCGGGAGAGATCATTCTGACGGAAAAGCCGTACAGTGGGGTTCTTCTGGCCGAGTTTTCCAAGACTCATTGCCAGAATTGTTTTAATAAGTAAGTTTTTTTCTCCTTAATGTTGGATAACGTATTTACCATTTAGGTATACGATTGAAGGACCAATACACTTGAAGTTTAATGAAGTTATTGAATTAACCATTTTCCAGATGTTCAATACCTGTACCCTGCCCAAATTGCCCGAACGTAGTATTCTGCAGCGACAAATGTTTAGAAATCGCACAAAAATCATATCACGCTTATGAATGTCAAATTCTACCCTTACTGTGGAAATCGGGGTGTTCCATCACATGTCACATAGCACTACGAATGATAACGCAAAACAAAAAGCAATACTTCGCAAACATTAAAGATGATTTGGAGAAGAAACTCACAGGAGTATTTCAAGGAAACGATTACAGAAATATTTATAATTTAGTTGCACATGAAGAGAAAAGAAGCAAACAAGACTTTTTGCATCGAACACAAATGGCCGTCTTCCTGCTAAAACTATTAGAAATCAGTGGATATTTCGACGAAAAACCAAGAGCACTGCCTGTTGAGATAGATGATTTAAAATCTGCAGCAATTGATGAAAAATACAACGAAGATGTTAAACTTATTGGAGGATTAATATTAGGGAATCTCCAAATACTACAGTTCAATGCGCACGAGGTGTTTGAATTGCAGTGCCCGAAGCCGAAAGTAGGAAAGAATATCATCAAACATGAAGGAAAATCTGTATTTTTGGCAGGAGCAGTGTTTCCTACACTTGCGCTTTTTAATCACTCGTGTGATCCTAGTGTAGTCAGGTGCGTGTGGTAATGAACTACTTATCAATTAAAGGTACACACAGACCTACATAATAATGGCTTACTTATACTTAATAACTAGTGGACGCCCGCGACTCCGTCCGCGTGGACTGCAGAAAAACAAAATGTCGAAATTATCCGGGATAAAAACATTTTCCCGGGATAAAAAGTAGCCTATAAGTTAAGTCGAACCTGTCACAATATACATGTATTCCTGAAAACTGCATCGAAATCGGTTCAGCTGTTTCCGAGATTAGTGTGCACACTCACAGACAAACCGACAAAAATTATTCTTTTGGGTACTATTGCGTTGATAAAGGTCTCCTATAATATCTTTGCTCATATATCTTCCATGTACAGAAGCGATCCGTTACATTTTTATTATATGTATAAATTTTTTCAGGTATTTTTGTGGCAATAATATTGTCGTTCGAGCCGTTAAAAATATTAAGACTGGCGAGGAGGTAGCCGAAAACTACGGACCTATCTTCACAACAGTTCCTAAAGAGAAGAGACAGGCAGAACTTAAAGAGCAGTACTGGTTCGACTGCGACTGTGTACCATGCCAGCAGAATTGGCCTATTTATAAGGATATGACGGAGAATTACATGAGATTCAAGTGAGTGACTACTATTTCTGCTGTCGTATATAAGGGAGATTCTGATTACCAAATTTGTCGTTGAAAAACGAGCCTATAAGTAAAATAACAGCTTAACTCCACAGTTATCTAACAAAAGTCTATGCTATAATTTAGATACTGATAACAAGATATTCTGTCCTGGTGCGGGGCTTGACTAGAATACATCAGCTGCTTGTCCCTCCGTGCATGTCGTAAGAGTCGACTAAGGAATTCGGGCATTCTCTTAGACGATAAGCTAGCACTGTCCCTGATACTGGGCTGTAGGCTATCCTTTATGATCCTGCAGTTCTAGCTACCAAATTTTGGCCCCCCAGCCATGCATGTATGCATACAGGGTGTAACAAAAAGGGTATGTTAAGCGAAAAGCTACGGAAATAGACCACTATAGAGAACCTATCCACAAAATTTGAGACTCGAAATGACATGTTTATTTTTCCCGATAGGAGAATTTTTAAATATCTCAGAAATTTTCATACAACTTAAAAAATAAACTTCTGATTTCGAGTCTCAAATTTGGTGTATAGGTTCTCTACAGTGGGCTATTCACGTAGCTTTTCGCTTAACATGCCCTTTTTGTTACACCTGTATATACAGGATGATTTTTGGTCGTCAACGTTCCCGAAAACTACGGAATCTCCTCATCACCACGATCATTTTTCTCCATGGAAGCACCTATACCTATACCCATACCTGGGAAGTGTCTGGTTTCCAAAATATTAGGGTCCAAAGTTGAGTAAATAGACTGCGTTTTTCTGCATAAATGCACATTGACGCGTGTAGCAAGATTTTTTCACGAGAAATAATTAATATTTATCTATGAAAAAACTAGCATCAACACTGGACACTATAAATTTCGCTCGATCAAGTAATAAAAAAAAAACATAAAAATTTACATCGTTTCCCAGCATTATTTTTGGCATAAACTTACTTTATTTGATGTATAGAGTACGTACCCTTCGTTAAGGGTGGAAACGAAAAAAAAAACACCTGTATATATAGGTATATGTATGTATTACAAGATATTACTATTATACAATTTTCCTCTTATTAAAGGCATATTATTCTTAAATCCCCAGATGCGACTCGGACCAGCCATGCTCTAACGTGGTAGCCGTCCCATACGACTGCAAGGAGTTCATGGTGCAATGCGGCCTTTGCAACCAGTACACCAACATATTGAAAGGACTTAAGTCTTTACAGGTAATGATACTAAACTCATAGTCATAGCTAACCAAGAAGGAGCAAGATGAGTAGCAGTTGAGTGCCAGAAAGGTCAGTGGGGTTAGCACGAACCTCTCGATAGTCCGTAACGCTATCGTCCAACTGTCAAATCATTAAGATTTTGCTAGCGAATCGCTAGCGTTACGCCGCGTAAAAAGGTTCGTGCTTCTGATTTAAAAGATTTTTACCTGAGCCCTTTGATTTACAATCTCAAGAGGAAAACAACTTCTGTAAAAAATCACATTCCTAAAAACCCAAATAAGTATATCAGAAATAGAATCATTTTAGCATGATTGTTTTTTTCATGCTGTAATCAATTCGCACGTTTGTCGTAATGTGATAAATCAAAAAATGTTCCGTTTCGAACAATACATTTCAATATTTGCAGTTTCTATTTTCAAGTGGACAGTAATTTTATTTTCGTGTAGTAATGTGGCTAACTATTAATGTCAACTAAGGCGTGGATATCTAAATTTTGCGCCAACCATCTAAGTAGGTAATTTATAAACAGTTCAGGCCACTTCCTTGATAGTGAAGTATGTAGATTTTTCTTTTTAAACTGGTTGTTTTAAAGCACAACTCGATGCATGCTGCTTGGCGCCAATAAATAAGATGTAAAATTAAGTTACATATATATTGCTGACGACTCCAAAAAGACACCTTTATTTTTAAGTGTATTTTAAACGCTCTTTTAGATGCCTCATAAATTTAAGTAATTTTACGCTCCTAATGTCAAAAACTTGACCACCAGAATAGCTTTTTACGCATAAACCTAAAGTGAATTGAAAAAAAAAAGTTGAAACGTCAGTTTAAATTAAATTTAGTTGCCACCTGTCAGAAAAGTGACTGCTAGAACAGCTTTTAACATGCTTAAACCTAAATTTTTTAGGTTTAATTACGTTTAAGAATAAGTTGTGACTGCCGGAATCGACGTTATTTTCAAATTATATTATTCTTTCTGAGACGTTAGATGTTTTTGAACAAAGCAACAAACGTCGTTTAAATAAACTATTAAATAATAATGAAAATACTAATTAATAAGTAGTTCAGGTATACAACATACTGGGTGTATTTAATACCTCGTATTCTTTGTAACATCACGATCATTTTTTTCTATGGAAGCACTCCTGGGAAACCACCGATTTCCAAGATATTGAGGTCCAAAGTTACATTAATATTATCGTTTTTTTTACATATATCCACCTGAAATCAGTTAACAAACATTTTTTTCAAAGATGTCAAAATGTTATAATGTTAGTTTTGTAGGTATATTTGTACTGTGCGCATCAAACGAATACATTGCTTGCAATAAAATGACAGTATTTTATCATATTTTTTTTACGTTTTTCTGGGTTGATTCCATAGAAGAAAATGATCGTAACCTTATAAAGAATACGAGGTATTAAAAAAACATTGTTGTCTTTTTACACCCTGTACCTATATACAACGAGCATAAACGTTATTATACCTCGTTCTTGCCTCTGTAGTACGAAGATCATCCCATATACAGAGTGTAAGTGAAAGCCAGGCAAATATTGATATACTGAGACTAAGATTCTGAAACGAAAACCGCTTAATATTTTCACAAGAAAATTCCGAAACTTTCTGACTTCAATTTTTTTTAGTTTGGTCTTAGAGAATGCCCATAAATTTAAAATAATTATATTTTAAGTACATGATTAATTACCCTTATTAATTAATCACATGTGATCCAAAAAACATCAATATATCACACAATATGCCCATTTAGCGAGTCACAGGAGCGCTCGATATAATTGGCGCGGAAAATCGAATAAAAAATGCATTTCCTGCAAGTAAAAACATTATCGTATAACTCAACACAATAGTACTTGTTCAACATTTTAGAATTTGCATGGCTGTCACTCACACCCTGTATATTATTAGAAGTAAACTGTTTTAATTTTCTGTAAAAATAATTTATTATCAATTAACACAATTACAGTCATCAAGATTTACAATATAACATAATCAAACCACATACACAAGCACAACTAACAATAAAATTATAATAAATAAATCAGAGAAATCTATACATACCCACAAAGCTTTTAAAATATCTACGTATATACAGATGTAATGGAAGGGGTATGTTAGAAGAAAACTATGACATCCCATAGACTCGAAATCACATTATAAAATAAAATATAATTATATTAATATTATCAACTGCCAACACTGGAGCATAGGCGATTAGACGGGTCGCAAAGTGGTAGTAAAAATATGAGCTGATCACGAACCCGCTATTTAGTTTTCGGGTAGGTGTGGGCAAATAGAATCCATTGATCTTACTGCGACTAATTAGCTCAATACATGTACACACCATAGGCGACAGTGTAACAGAACACCGTGTCATTTCTGTACAAGTCGTCGGCGTAGGCGTCTGTCTCGGGGTCCCATATACAGCGCTGTCCGCACTTTATGCCCGCGCCTTTCATCTCTAGCAGGGTGGTCGATACTATTATTTTGTATCTGTAATATAAAGAAGCAAATTATGAACAAATTAACTATTTCTTTAGGCTTTATGTATTATGCTGCAGAAGTAGGTAGTATTGCTAAAAAAAAACATTTATTTATTTAAACTTTTTAAACACCTTCCGTGTAATATTTATCGCAGCAGAATAAAATTAATAAATTAATCAGATGATCTATTTAGCATGACCTGTATAGTCGCAATTGGAGTAACAAAACTTTAATTCGGTTCAATTCCACTACTGGTAGATGGTGGTGAAGATAACCTCTAATCACCTGCCTTATTCCCCGCGCGCACCTTAATAGGTAAGGCGAGGCGTTTCATCATCTTTACAGACGCGACTTTCTTAATCATACCAGTCAGCTAAGTGATTCTACTTTGTTACATTACATAGGCCGCTGTTAAAAAGAGGTGATCACCTCTTCATGTCCAGTTCCTGTATCCGTTGTCGCACGGTGTTGGCGATGGCCTTCGCCCAGCGCGGCGCCTGGTCGGCTCGGTATTGCCTTCCTGTTAACTGCTCCTGCATTGTCGACAGGATGATGTCGCGGACGTTTTGCGCTTGGAATCTGTGACATGAGCACCAGTGTGTAGCGACCCCCTGATTATATAGGATGTTTTTCATTGCCACCCTTAACGAAGGATACATATTCTATACATAAAATAAAGTAAGTTTAATGCTGTAAATCAAACGATGTAAATTTTTTGAAGAAAAAATCCTTGATCGGGCGAAATTTATAGTGTCCAGTGTTTATGCTAGTTTTTCATAGACATACATTAAATATTTCTCGTGAAAAAATCTTGCTACGCGCGACTATATGCATTTATGCAGAAAAACGCAGTCTATTTACTAAACAATGGACCCTAATATCTGGGGAACAAGACACTTCCCAGGTATGGTTCCATGGAGAAAAATAATCGTGATGACGAGGAAATTCCCTAGTTTTCGGGAACGTTAACGACCAAAAATCATATAATATACAGTAGCAGAGCCGAAGCAATATACGATAGCGAAAATTGAGAATGTGTGTGTGCGGGGCGAGGGAGGACGCACGCACGACCTCTCAATTTTCGCTATCGCATTGCTTCGGTTCTGCTACTGTAAATTAGGTAATAGCTCTGCAGAGCCATCTACCGCACGCATACGGAACTAAAGTTCAATACAAATCCTAGAACGCGATATCAAAGTTTGTCAATAGGTATAAGCGCGAACTAATCGATATTTACATTAACGAAATGTAATGATTAGGTATTATTTTATTTGCTCAAAACATGATAACATGATACAATAAGTTATGTATGACATTATTATATATGTATATTATATATGTATATGTTTCGACAAAAAATGTGGCATGCAAATATTTTATTAGCCAGTTATCCCCAAAGAAGTTGTGCTGAAATGTGCAAATTACACACCCAGTTATCTATTCAGTCCCATGTAGAAAGGGGGAGAGTCTGTCGTCGTTTTTTGGGCTGATTTATAAGTTGAAAGTGCACTCATCAGAGTAACTTGAGGTTCTCGTCATGGATTTATAGAAATTAAGTAAATACATACTTGTCCCCAAGCCCCGGACGCACTTCATACTTCGGCGGCGCGAGTGGTTTCTCATCACCAGAGACTACAGCTACCTCAATCTCTCCAAAATCCGTCACCTCTGCTTCTTCCTCAATAACTGTAAAAGTTAAAATACTATAATTATTAAAAACAGTGACACAATCGTTGTCAGGGTTTGGTCACCATATAAATATCTAATTATGTGTTCACTATGTAAGCAGCAAGAGTGAGAAAAGAGAACTGAATTGATAAATTGCCAGTTCTCTTTCTGCACAGACTTTACTCTCACACTCATACTTCTTACTTTATTCATATTCCTTTTAAAATGTAACAGAGTAAAGTTATGACATATTTGTTCCACATTTATTAATATCAGCATTAATGACATTGTTGTGTTATGTACTGTTACAAAATATTTATTTAGGGTGTGTAGGGAATGGGTCTGACCCTTTACCCTAAGGACTCAGTAGAAAGTTCAAAACTATCTCACATCAAAATAACTATAGGTACTTACCATCTTCATCATCAGCCATTTTTATTATCTCAGAACTTTTCTGAAAATAAAATTGGAAGATTATTTTAAGCTCTATACTTACTTCAAGCAAAATAACATAAATAACTGAACATTCTGTTACAGGACACTGAAATGATGTTCCGACTTGGACGGGCAGCAATGGACGAAGGGAAATATGGTGAAGCCATTAAAAAGTTTGTCGAAGTTCTCAAATTGTATGATACCACTCTAGCTCCACCGTACACATCATACTACGATTGTGTACAAGATCTAAGGAGGTGCATGCTATCTCTTGGGAATTACAGCATTTTGTAGATAACTTGTAGACATTTGAAACTTGTTAGGAGTATGGAATAATTATGTTAAATTCAGTTATTTATGAAAATTTGTTTTGTTTTTATTAAAATGTGTTCAAAACCATGTTTTATATTACATTACGGAAACAAATATGCAAATATTTTATATTTGAATGAACAATGTGAAGGTCTTCTAGTCATTAATAATTTTATTATTGGCATAAAGCTGATATTGCATACCTGGGGTAAATTGTTCAGACAGAAAAGCTAATTCAGATAGGATAACAGCTGGGTATCACAAAGGAACTAATAAGGACAGATCTCTTCACACATACTTTCTCTTAGAGCAGCTCTGAAAGAAGGGAAGTAGATACATAGAATTATGGTCATAATAGCCATTTACATCATCATTTAAGTTAAATAATAATGGAAAGAATACATTTAGAGGTTATGTCTACTAAAAGCTTTGTAGCGTCTAATCTACTCATGCAAACTTTACAGATGTTACTTTATAGTTTAAGCTGTAATTTAAATACGTACTTGATTGTACTACATAAAGGCTAGGGTTATTATTAAAACGAATATTTTATTGCTTGTTTGTTTACTTACCGGTTGCCAAGCACCTTTTTTATAGTTTATCCCGAAGGAAAGGCAAGGGGAACTAAGCCCATACAGCCATTGCCTTTAGTAAATGATTTCTGAATTTATGATGATGTATGATAATGATGATGAATGGAAACGTCGGTAAAATCCTCAAAAGCGAATGCAAAATAAGTTAACCAAATGAACTGCAGAAACAACTTACATGAGCCCATGAAGAGATCGTATTCCGACTAAAGTTTTAATAAAACCATGCGCACGCACTAGATTCACATCACAAGTAAACAAAATATAACTTATCTATCAAAAAACATCACTTAACGGACACATGCAAGCCATTTTCAAATAAATATTGTTTTTCGCAAGAAAATTACACCCGCTCCCTTCCAGCTTTTCCCGCCGAACGGCCGAATCCTTGCCAAGCACCTCAATTTTATTTTTACTCTGTTTATGTCTATGGTATGTATGCAAAGAGTAGTATCGGAAAAGAGAGCCCTCTCGTGGATTTTCGGCTAACTGAATTTGAAGCGCCTCTATTTCTTGGAACCGAAAACTGTGCATATGTGTGTGTGTACATATACCTACCTACACACATACGTACAGATTTTTAGATTGCGTATTCAAGTCGGCTTTTCACTATGGGGATGTAATGTAATATTATTTTACATTTAGAGATGTAAAAAAATTTACTCTAGTTAAACATTTTGTACGATTCACATTGTAATATAGATACGACCTATACGACGACGACGAATATATTACAACCAAAACTGAAATTATTATATTACAGTGTGAATGGTATCGTACCAAATGTATGACGAGCGATAATTTTTTACATCTCAAAATGTAATCTAATATTACATTACATCCCTATAGTGAAAAGCCGACTTTATACTGGTTATTATTTTCCTACTGACTGACTGAGTTAGGCGCAAGTTACATAAATATTAAAAGTATATTATATTCAGTATGAAAATAATAGCCATTACAATAATAAGCAAAATAGAATACAGTAACTATATTAAGAAGTGCTAATAGTCAAGATTTAGAAGTGAGTCAGTAATAGTGGCGGTTGATTGACCTTTCTGTAAAAGCTATGATGGTCAACCGATCCTCCTATAGGCACATCATAACAGTTTTATGAAGATTTAAATTAGCTGTAAATATTTTCTATATTACAATACTAAACTAGTAATAATTAAACAATGTATGTATGTAATGAAATATTTTTTTATTTTTAAATGAAATAATTATTTATTTGCTTAAAACATGGTACCATTATCTTATTATTACATATTTCGCCAAAAATCTAGCATGCAATTATTTCATTTATTTACAAAATTCACAAGTGTCAATAAATCACTCAACCAATAAATTCAACAAATCGTCGATTTTCACAAGTTTCATTAAAGAAAAAAATTATCTTAATATAAAATACGTAGGTATAGTGATGGTCAACTCGAGTAACTAACTCGAGTTAACTCGGGTCGGGCTTAACTCGAACCAACTCGAGTTGAATTCTCTCTCGACTCGACTTCGAAAAGTAACCGAAATGAAGCGAAGTTTGCCGATCATGCCTACCGATTTGAGACTATATTCATTCATTCTTGACCAACTTATGGTAAAACTTATAAGAAGTTTGTTTTAGTAACTAAGACTGCAATACAGGGTGTAACAAAAAGGGTATGTTTAGCGAAAAGCTATGTAAATAGTCCACTATAGAGAACCTATCTACAAAATTTAAGACTCGAAATCACATTTTTATTTTTCAAGATTATATGAAAATTCCTGAGATATTTAAAAATTCTCCATACTATCCGGAAAAATAAACATGTGATTTTGGGTCTCAAATGTTCTTTGGAATATGATGTTCTCAAACAATCTATTTGCGTTTAAGTCTCTTCTCAAATTTAACAGATTTTTTCATACGAGAAACCATATTTCTCAGTGTTTATTTCTGTCCTCGTACTTTTCAACCGCATGCAGTTATAGATTGGTGCCTGAGAAAAACCTGTAAGTAAAGACAAAAACACATAAGTATATTTTATTTAAAAAGCAGCCAAGTGCGAGTCTGTATGGTCTATAATGGGTTCGGTAGGTTAGATACGTTATCTGACATACATATCGTGAGTAGCTTCTAAACGGTTAAATTTTAGAATTATTCCTTATGTAATTTATTATACACTAGTGACCGCCCGCGACTTCGTCCACGTGGACTGCAGAAAAAACAAAATGTCGAAATTATCCGGGATAAAAAGTAGCCTATGTGTTAATCCAGAGTGTCAGCTAACTCCATACCAAATTTTATTAAAATCGCTCCAGCCGTTTTTACGTGAAAGAGTAACAACCATCCATCTATCCATACTTACAAACTTTCGCGTTTATAATATTAGTAGGATACACACACATATGTGCTCCAAAAATACTGTACCCAGTATGGTAACGAGTACTGTAGGAACTGAAAGAACAACCCACAGCCACGTTTATCAAAGCGGGGTTAGATGTAAATAATAAGTAATAACTCATCAGCCCAGCTCCATACATGTTTACTAGCGACTCATCCGGCGTCGTAAGGGTACAATGCAGACAAACAGCGGGAAGCAACTTTGTTTTATCCTATGTTATGATTATTATGATATTACAGTATATATATTATAATAAACCTTACTTTTTCTTGTCTTGTTCAGATTTCTGCTAGCAGCAGTGTAGTTGTGCTCACCAAGTATAATTGTTTTGGACATAGTAAGAGCTCCACCTGGAATGTAAATAAATTTCAATGAAGTAAGTTTAACGGACGAGGCTCTGACGCTAAATAATTAAGTATATTATAATACCTATTAAGAAAGGCACTTAAAACGTTTCCTATTGGATTCGTTACCGGTAGCTAGATTGTTGTATTTGTGCTCGAAAAGTGACTAAATATATTTTTTCTATAAAGATAAGAATACTAAAGTTATGATTTCATTTCAGAGATGTATAATTTAATTTTGCCATAATCTTGCCAGTTGTGAATGTTGTTCTGAGTTAAAAATAATGATCCACTGTTACCCACTCTCCCCTAGACTACATTCTGTAATTCTCGGGAAATGCTATTATATATTAATTGTGATTAATACACCCATTATTTCATCAATGAAAACTTTAGATACCTAGATTTATTAAGTTCCTGTGAGAAAATATTTCTTATTGGATGTGTATATCATACACAAGTCATAAAGTTTCAGGTCTGAAAATCTTGTGACTCGCCTTTGGGGTTGGGGGTCCCTCAAAAAAGTTCAATTAAATCAGTCAATTTTTTAAAAATCATTCATAGATTTTAACGCAAATGGCTATATATCAGAATCAGGTGCAAATGTGTTACAACTAATTATAAGCAACTCCAACAGTTTACATCTGTATAAGTACGTATAATCGGTGCGGCGACATCGTTTATTCTTGATTTAGTATGAGACTGTGCATCTACCATTATATTTGATCAAAAGGATTAGTACATATTTTACCTGTTGCTGTAACAGTTGAGCTGCAGAGTGGTTCAGATGAACAATTACTATCTGGCGGTAAGTGAAGATGAGGACTGGGTATTCCACTACAGCTTGGCAAAATGTTCGTTATATCTGTGAAAATAATAGAAACAATGTTTTTAAAATGTTGATTTCTGTCTCTTTTTAAGTATGTACATATAAGTATTACTTTTATGAAGTTAGATAACTTATTATGCAAGTATCTGTACAACAAGTTATTATTACTTGTTCAGATATAAGAAAACTTACAGCCACTTACAAAAACTGGGTATAAAGTTAAACTGAAAAATAGGACATATTTGTCTCTTTCAGTATACATAATTTAGAAAAGAGATGGTAAAATTCTTCATCCGAGTAATTAACCCGGGAGCTTAGTGGTTAGAACGGTAGGTCGTGGGTTCGATTCCCACTCCAGTGAGGAATTTTTTCCATTTCTTTATTATTAATTTTATAGTATACATATATATAAAATTTGTTTAAATAAGTGTTAATTTATTTATATATTAGATATTACCAGTTAGAGGTGTTGTATCTGCAGGTACAGTTGACAAATGAAGTGACGGAATAGCTAATGCATTGAGACGTTGGTATCGATTGTGATCTTGGGCTGTAAAATGTTTATCACATATTCTCTTCCTTTGATAGAACTCATAATCTGCAGTTGTTTCCAGTTTTCCGCCAACAAGACGAACCCATTCTTTAAAGCAATCTGGAAACTTTTCAAAGTTGGGAAAGCGGTGCATTGTGGCATCTGAAAAGTGTGTTCGGCTATTTAATGAGTAACTACTCATGATGCAGATATTTATTTAGTATTAAAATTAAATATACTTATATAATATACGTGCGTTTACCAGTTTTGTTTTAGTTTCTTTGAACAATGACGCTTGTTGCTTTGTGAATGACAACATTATCTGTGTCACTCCAAACAAAAAATTTTAGTTCCGAAATCAGACACGGGAGTTAACTCCAATACAGATTTCAGTACATAATGATATCTATCTATCTATACATATAATAAAATTGTAACAGATCGATGTTTGTGCACTCTAATCTAAGAAACGGCTGGACCGATTTCGAAGCAGTTTTGAGGAATATATTGTGACAGGTCCCACTTAACATATAGGCTACTTTTTATCCCGAGATTTTTTTTTATCCTAGAAATTTCGACATTTTGTTATTTCTGCAGTCCACACGGACGGAGTCGCGGGCGTCCACCAGTAGTGAAATAAATTTACTTTCCCTGTATATATGTATATGTTCGAACTGATCTGTTGGCTATGTTTGGGTGTACACATATACATGTAGGTACATAAATTTAAAGCAATAAAAAGTACTTACTGTCGAAAGAAATGCGCAGCGCTGCGGCATCTTTTGTGGTAGGTAGGTACCTTAACAGCACAACTATTAAATAAGCACAGAATTATCACAACACTAAATACATCTCTTTCGCAATGTTCCTATTATGATTAATAGCGTCCTTGTCGCAAATTACTTAACTTAAACTAAGAAAAGTTATAAATTAAACTAATAGCGTCCATATCGCAAACTATGGAAATTGTCACAACCCAGTTGTGTTGTATGGAAGATACATAGATACAACGTTGAATATGCGAAAACAAACCACAAAACAAATACTATAGCGGAAAGCAAAGCAATAGCACACCGCTTTTCACAAATTGTATTTGCAAAAAGTTTTCCCACCATTAACGACTTTCAAACGAAAAAAAAAAGTTAGGGATGGCGATCTGAAATCGAAGAATCGATTACTCGGACCGAATAAATAGAATGTTGTACAGTGAATCGATATTTCACCCTTAAAAGCGATTGATTTATAACTAATTATAGTAGGCTGATCTACTGATTTCTGCAAGACAGAAACAGAGCAATAGCATTACGATGGTGAAAATTGATGTGATGTAGTACAATTTACCGATCCTGTGTACCTAAACAAAATAGAATCGGAACGTACCACGACTGATTTGTGTGTAGAATACAGTCAATGTCAATTTAAAATTAATCGGTATTTTAGATACGAAATTGAATCGGACATTTCCTTGCTTTTGAAAGTTATGCAGACGGGCACTCGCAGCCATTACTTGGTGTTATTTTAAGAAGTACCTACTTGTAACAAATACATTTAGAAAATGAATGTATTCTTTTATAAAATGATCTGATACCTCGACATGGTAATTAAAATCGAAAGAAATAATTATTTTTCGCCATACAAAATAAATGCCGCGTGGTACCGGCAGAGTAGAGTTTGTACCACCCCTGCCTGCCCGTGGGTATCGTACGAGGCGATTAAGGGTTTCCGGGAAGTGGGCAGCAGCTCCTCCCGTACCTACTGACAACATAGTCCGAAAATCACACTGCGGTCACCAACCCGCCTGCCCAGCGTGGTGACTATGGGCAAAAACCCCCTGTGGCGTGCCCTGGCGGAGGCCTTCGTCCAGCAGTGGACTGCAATGAGCTGAAGAAGAAGAATACAAAATAAACATGCTTTACAATAAATATGAATGTGAAGCACGACGAAAACTGATCACTAACTCAGCATATTATTATGTATGTTACAGCAAAATATAATGACCTATAATGACATGAATATAACGCTGGTCTTCCGTGGCGCTAGTAAATATTTGTTATTATCGAAATCTTTACTAAAAAATCCCTGATTTTACTGATAGAGATTACAGAGATTGTTTATTATGGTATCTCACGTTTTTCTTAACATGGATTTATATTATAATACATTGTAAATACAAACTTAAAAAAAAAAGGTTTTTAGACCTCTTTTTGTGAATCCATTTATCAGGTTACGATTCTAATCGATTTAAAAATCGCTCTTTGTCGGAAAGAATCGTCATCCCTACAAAAAAATATTTGCTTTATAAAGTTGCCATTATTAGCGAATTTTATTCTACTGACTCTTTTTATGTCTACTTGAATTAGAAATGAGAGATGAATATAAAAAAGAATTATCTATAAATAATTTTAGAAAAGTTACGAAAACTTAATTTTCATTATAATGATATACAGATAAACTATAAGTAGTAATATCGGAATGGTTTAGCCCTTTCTACTAAAATAAAAATATGACGATATTAGGGTAATGTAAAAAAATAATATGGCGTTTTTATAGTTGCCAGTATTAGGCGATTTCATTATACTATTTCTACTTGAATAAGAAATACAAAATGAATGTTTAAAAAAAATGCATTAGAAAAATATAATTATTGTAGATTTTAAGGTCAGAAAAGTTACGAAAACTTTATTGTTATTGAAACCATATACAGATAAACTATAAGTAGCAATTTTAGAATGGTTTACAAGTTCCTACCAAAATAAAAAATGGCGATATTAGGGTAACGATGGAGCAGAAATTGCGTTTCACTGTATATGTCCGATGGATGATGCGCTAGTTACTATGTGTATGACGACATTTTCTGTTTCACAGCATACAAAAAATGTTAGTTTTAAAATCAGGCACAGGAACCGTTCTATGATATGGGCAATATGCGATTGTGATGCTATCTATTGAGTGTATGTAGAAATGAACAACGTAATTTTAGTTCCGCGCCATAGTTAAGATGGTGATACATTGAAAAAAAATTGACAGCTCTAAATAACTGTCCCCCCCCTATGTATGTCAATTTTTTTTTGTTTAGTTTATCCCGAAGGATAGGCAAGGGGATCTAAGCTCATACAGCCTAATCATTGTCTAGTAAAATGAATTCTGAATTTACGATGGATGATAATGATGATGATGAATGGAAAAGTCGGGAAAATCCTCAAGAACAAGTGTAAAATTAGTAAAAATGAAAAATAATTGTAAAAACAACTTACATGAGCCCATGAAGAGATCGTATTCCGACTAAAGTTTACTCGGCTTACCTGCATATAAAACCAAGCAATCAAAATATAACATATCTACCAGAAAACATCACTTTACGGACACATGCAAGTAAATTTCGATTTTCACAAGAAAATTACACACGCTTCATTCCAGTTTTTCCCGCCGAATCTGTCACTCGGAATTCGTCAAACTATCCCAGCCCAGGTAGCAATATGTTACCAACTAGACATCAAAAAGACGACCAAAAAAAGTTTAGGATAACTTTTTAATCGTCCAAGAAGTTATCTCATGAACAGCAAATAGGCGACAAATGTCCGCTTTTTTGTTATCCTATGCGTGTCTAAATGTTGGCTATAAGCTATCTTATAATGAATACCAATATGCCAGCATAAAGTTAACCTATATCAGCTGCCAATATGATAACGTGAAGTTATCCAATTGTCCATAGCCAGAAGATGACGTTGTAAGGGCATACAATTTACTGATATCCATGTTAACAAGCCGGCAACTTAAAGGCAACAACGAATGGCATCCTTAAGATATCTCATTTATAGATATGGGACAGGCGTGCGACAATGAAGCGTGCTAACTGAAATATAGATGAAATATTTCATCTATCATCTATATTTCAGCTAGCATACTTCAAAAATAATGTTTTCTTTTCGTAGAATATATATCGAGGAATACTTTTTCTTTAATCAACAAATAAATAGAAAAAATTATGAAAAAATTTAAAGAGAGCACGGCAAATTCCTTGGAACATCGTTTTACAGCCGTCTGTTGGCTATTGCTGTGGCGCATTTGATTCGATCGCCTCCTCGACGAAGCCAGTCCGCTATTTTATGCTCCACCTCTTTAATCGTGCAGCCTTCGAAGCGATCACGAATAATCTCTGTAAAATATTAAACAAAGATATTTCAATACAAAATATATGCAAAAATATTCACGCATGCATGATGGATATACCTACCAATTATCAAGTAAGGAAATTTGAATTTGGATAGTTTCGGAATGTTTTCTCCTCCGAGAATCCAAACAACGTTATTAAACTCTTTCGCAGGAGTCCCCATAATTATCTATCTAACTAATATAGAATTGTTCATCGGAAGTTTTACGTTACCTTTGATATGCAGATATTGGTCCCAACGAAAACGTCTTCTCCCGATTTTGTGCCTGTATAACCTAGAAATTCAATGCCCATGTCAATTCTAAGTTAATATAATGCATAGAAATGTATACAAGCTGGAAACAGCGCTTCTTACTAAAAACTGCCTCCCGAAAATTTGACCAATTTGACCTTGAAAAACTAGACGGGGAAAAAGTAGAGTGTACTCACAATTTAATTTTAATGGACATTTCATTCAATGACATTTCTACCACGAACAACCCAAGTAACACAGGAAGTATTTTAACAAACGGATAATTAACTTATGTAGAACTTAAGGTTCGTAGAAACTCTTATATGAGTTTACCGAGCATCTTGATGCTTTATATGAGCATTTTGAAACCATTATGACGCTTTACATTTTATAAGGGGTGGATAATGGCATATCAAAATGATTTTGTAATGCCTGTAGTTTTAGTGCATCAATACACAAAGTAGCTTTGCAGCTTTCAGCTGTATTTAGTACATTTGGCTCTACAATTGCATTTTTAAGTAGGATATAAATGCTCAATGCTGTTTAGTAACATAAACATAAACCATTATGTCATGTAAATGCCATACAGCTTTTAGCTGTTTTTTATGTCTAAGGGTCTACAATAGCATTTTTAAATAGTAAGATAATGCCTAATGCTGCATAATAGCAAAACTTGTGCTATTATAATGCAGCGTAATTCCATTCTACAGCTTTGGGCTGTTTTAGTGCCCTTCGTTATTTAATAGCACTTTTAACTAGTAAGGAAATGCCTAGTATTGCTAAGTAGCATAAACGTGAATCAATGTAATGCTTGCATTTTTGAAGGTCAACTGAGTTCTTTTAACAGCTAATTTTTATGGTGGATACATAATAATTAATAAGTAAAGATTAGATTATCCGTTTCTAAAGAAAAGTAGGAATAATTGCAGAGAACCCAATGGAATTTGTATTGGCCTAAAAATAGGTAACATAAAATTTGCACAATTTACATTACACATTTACAAAATAAAAAAGGATGGTCTTAGCCATTGTGATATTGTCCGTGATCCTAAAGACCTGGAATGTAAATTGGTATATTTACGAGTACATAATCTATACTATATATATATATATATATATTATATATATATATATATATATATATATCTATACTAATATTATAAAGCTGAAGAGTTTGTTTGTTTGTTTGATTGAACGCGCTAATCTCCGGAACTACTGGGTCGAATTAAAAAATTCTTTTTGTGTTGGATAGTCCATTTATCGAGGAAGGCTTTAGGCTATATATCATCACAGTGCGACCAATAGGGACGGGAATAAGAGGAAAATGTGGAAAAAATGGGGAAATTATTCAACTTTGGAGACTTCCGTTGCGTGCGCTGCGTAAACGGTTCAAGTTATCCAAAAAATATGTATGAAAGAATAAAATGACGTAGAAATGATATGAAAGAAAAAAATTGAAGGTCTAGACTGCCTGATGCAGAACCCTTAGCAGCCCAGCTAAACTTTGAGAGATATGAAAATACCGTCTTAGGAAAAGTTGCTCAGCATGATAAGCACTTTCTAATAACGTAATAAAATTGAAGGTCTAGATAACCTGATGCAGAACCCTTAACAGCCCAGCTAAATTTTGAGAGATATGAAAATACCGTCTTAGGAAAAGTTATTCAACATTTTAAAAGAATTCAATTCCCTGTTAAGTTATCTTTTGCTGTAACAATTAATAAATCACAGGGGCAAACGTTTAAACACGTTGGAATTGACTTACGTCAAGACTGCTTTTCACACGGCCAATTATATGTCGCGTTGTCAAGATCGGGTTGCGGAGAAAATCAGTATGTTCTTCTGCCACAAGAAAATAAAACAAAAAATATAATTTACGCAGAAGTACTTTAAAATATTTTATTCTGTTTGTTGACGCGGACGAAGTCGCGGGCAACAGCTAGTTATGAATACTTATATTTCGTACCACTATTGCATACGTACAAGTAAGAAACGTTGTTTTAAGTGCTTTAGTGTCTTATTTAGATTAAAGGGATTTAACAACTATTAAATAAATAACCATTAAATATCTTTTATTTTATTTGCACAAGTTTTTCCATCGTTCTTTGAAGCTGAGCATAAGAACGATAAATGTTTTTGTAATGAACGACAAATGTTTTGTGCTTTATCTGCCAGTAATTGATCCAGTGATATAATATTTCGGTAGCTGTAACGTTACTATAATCCATACGTGGGTTTCCTTGATTATCTGAAAATTTAAATTTTAGAACCTATACTAACTAGTGATTACAAAATGTTACAGTGACAGGCGCCACCAAGCTAGGCGTTTAAACCTTTTCTGGGTCCACCCAAAGCTACGCAGATAAAATTATCACTAAAATTAATCCGCTCAGTAAATGGCGGCAGTAGGGGTAAAAGCGAGACAGACAGAGTTACTTTCACATTTATAATGTTATATATGATAATAAAAAGTATAACATTTCAAAATAAATTCATTGTAGGGTCGGTCTCTTGTTATGGAAAAGTATGTGCACCCTACTCAAAAATATACAATACACAGAAAATGTTTAAAAAGTAGCTTCAGAAGCAAATATTGGGATTATGAGGATAAGCAACTAACTAAATAAAGTTTTGTGACAAATATTTAAAAAAGCAAGAATGAATATTGCCTAAAATTTGCCGTTTAAGTTTTTGCCTAGGGCCATAGTTTGGAAATTCAATTTTGTACTTACGAGTGATATAATAAGTTGGATCCTGGATGCCACTCGCTTCTGCAACCACGAACAATACATTTCACTACTGTATTTATATCAATACCACCAAAATATCTTATTTAGTCCACACAAATATGCGAAGCGATTCAAACAAATCGACTTGACATGATTTGACAAAATTGTCATGTGCTACCCAGGGATACCATTACATAGCAACAGAACATTCCTTAAAATACAGAATTTTTGCTACCGCGAAGGTTTGTTTTACTATATTATGTACACTTTATTTATAATACAAATTACATTAAATACATTTCATTACTCTATCAAATATGTAAACATTTTCAAAACGAATCCAAGTTTTTCATGATAATATTATATTTATGCCTTTTTCAACGTCTTTACTTACATTATAGGGTATTTTTTTGCTGCGTAAGGGATCCCTTGTGGGAAAACAAGGGGGGGAGGCTGTCATTTTTTCATGTTTCAATTTCTTGTTCAGAGCTTGGAATCCATCCTAAGAGGAGATACCAAATCCCTGATATAAGAGCAAATCTCAAAATAATGGTGAAAAATTTCTCGGACTGGTTAAAAAATAAACTTTATCTTTCACTGTATCCAAATCTATATATTGTAATTTAAGCTTTCCTTGTTTCTTATTTTCAATTGAGATACTTTGTATCTTTAATTAAACATATTGAAAACTTAAAAAACAAAATACGGGACGGATTAAAAGTTCCTATTTCGTAACTATTAAACACTAATAAAAATACATCAAATTCAAATATGAGCATTTATTTGGCATATAAATCTCAATTATAAACTTAAAACCTTTCTAAAAACGCAAATCTTTTCTCTAAAATATGCTTTTTATGAAAACTATTCATTATTTTTGTTCCATTTCGTTACTCTTAGGACAAAAACGAATCAAAACTTTAAGTTTTCTTTGATAACAGACAACTTTTATACTCAAAATTATGAAACATTACAATTATAATCAATAATAAAGCTTTGCATGAGATACAATTTTCTTAATTTCTTAAAACTTACAGAAAAACCAAAAGAAATCAGTCAGATCCTCATGGGACAGTTACATATCTAAGGAAATTTGGTTACAAAGTAGGAACTATAAGGTTGGGCTTACATGGCACCGTAACAGGTATAAAAAATAAGAATATAACAAACATTGTAAGCTTTACCTGTTACCTCTCATGAAGATGCTCAGAACATCAAACTAAAAATCTTTCACTAAGAGAAAAAAAAAACGTGAAAAGCATGTAGGTACCTAATGATTTAAAAAAATATATGATACAAATATAAGAAACATCATTTTTTTTCGCGATTTCGAAGGTTTTCTGTTTGATGGTCTGAGCAGCCCCAAAATATATTTTCAAGTAGGTACTTACACTTAACAATCATTCAATAAATTTTTTTATGAAAAAATTGTATTAACAATCGATGACGATCGATATCGATCTGTAGTGTGGTAGGTTTGCTAAATCGAAGGATTCTAGTCTATAAACAATTAATCGACAGCCGATCGATGCTACTGTTCCATATCGAACAATTGGTGTGGCAGGTTTGGCTCATAGACTGATATCGATTTGATCGATTAGTGTTATTTATTAGTGTAGTAGAAACTGTCAATCGACGTCCACCTATAGATGTAAGGCCGGTTTTAAATGATGATTTATTTGAAGATGAAAACGGCAATATTTGATTTTAATACGTTTTATTTTAATACGGTACGTTACGTCGACCAATCCCTTTTAGCATCGATGGACAATCTAACAGTTAGTGTTGTCCTACCGACGTCGACCAACATCGAACGATTGGTGTGTTAGAGCCCTTATTGTAATTGTACATATAATAGTCTATGTTGTGATAGCTGCCGACTTCATCCGTGGCAAAGAATATACTTTCTCTGGTCCGTGATCTGCATGTTATTGTGGTTTTTCGTGTTTATAAGAGATATAGACTCATTTCGTAATTATATTTATTTATTGTTTGTGAGACAGGACTAGATTTTTGACATATTCATATTGCCTTGTGAAACAGTGGTAGGTTAACTTAGTTTTGAAATAATATTACTAAAAACTCCATAGAATTATAATGAAATGGGTAAGTTTATTTAATAGCTCTAAATATTATCTTAACAACGTTATATAATTATTATTGCACAGTAACTTTATACGGATACGGCGGTTCTTTATTGCGTGGTCAATATCCTTTCAATATTGGGCAGTTCTATATGTAAACCCCGCTTTATTAAGTTCCACCTTTGTTCCTCTGTTTCCTCTTATAAGTAACCACAAAAAAGTAACGCAAAAAGAAGTAACAAACATAGGCTTTTATGCCTTTATATTGTTTTATTTATAATAAGTCAACATAAGCTTAAATCAACTTGTATCATTATGAAAACTATAATAAACAGTTTTTAGGTTAAACTACAGTAATACATCATAAATTAAAACTTACCCTTGTTTTTGGGTTACAAAATAAGATTAAAATTGCGATGCTGCCGGCTCGTTTGTGAAAAAGTTTAAAGAAATGAATTTGACAGTACTGAAGGCGACCAACCTAAGCATGCTAATTTATTGTATAGTATTGCTACTTTAATCTAAAATTATTCTACAAAATATTACGAGTCAAGAAAATATTAATACATGGTTACGAAAAAGGAAAATTGAAAAAGGAACTTTTCTGAGGACATATTTTATTTGTTCATTTATTAAAAACGACGGGTTTTATTACTAAAACTATACTTGAAAATCAAAATACACCCTATTTAAAGCCAAATGACAAGGTAAAATATGTATGGGTGCCCACAGTTTTGCGGAGAAAATTGCGATCTAATGTTATGTTTTGGAAAGGGGACACTTCATTTTTCATACATTGACATATGCCTTCGTATGAGTTTTCTTCAATTTTGTGATAAAAATATCAGCTTTTTAATAATAAAACGATTAAATTATAGAAAAAAATAGGGCTATATCTAATTCCTATCATCATTTTTTTTAAATAGTTTACTGGATCTGAAAAAAAGAGTGTTGAAGTTAGGGGACAAGGCTATAAAGTCGTTTCACCATTATTTTGAGATTTGCTCATAATGTGGTTCTGCCAGTGAGATATATATCTCACTGGATTCTGCTGAGGGTTCTGCAAAAAAAAAAAAAAATTGTCTGTGGTGAATTGCTGGTGAAGAATGTAGGATTCGGCGGGAAAAGCTGGAAGGGTGCAGGTGTAATTTTCTTGTGAAAATCAAAAATTATTTGTAAATGGCTTGCATGTGTCCGTAAGGTGATGTTTTCTGGTAGATAAGTTATATTTTGATTACTTGTGGTATGAATCTAGTGCGTGTGCATGGTTTTATATGCAGGTAAGCCGAGTAAAACTTTAGCCGGATTACGATCTCTTCATGGGCGCATGTAAGTTGTTTCTGCAATAATTTTTCATTTTGACTAACTTTACACTTGTTCTTGAGGATTTTCCCGACGTTTCCATTCATCATCATTGTCATTATCATCCCATAAATTCAGAAATCTTTTACTTAAGACAATGGCTGTATGGGCTTAGTTCCCCTTGCCTTTCGTTCGGGATAAACTAAAAAAAAAAAAATAAGAATGTAGTGATGTACCGAGTCGGTTTTTTTTTGATCGAGTCGTCTCGAATCAGTTTATAAAGCGGAATCGAGTCCATTACTCGAGTTCTATTTTTGGTATTCGAACGCAAACTCGAATTTCTGACTCGAGTCGGGAACTGTATGAAAATTCGAGCCCAGAACTGGCGTCTGTTACTGATTTTAGAACAGAAAGGAAAATCAAAAAGGTCCATTCTACTTAGAGGTTCGAATTTAAACAGCATGTAGGTTTAGTGTAATGACATAACTATAATAAATCAACATTTTATCACAGTCCACTTTTTCAAAACTCTTCCATACACCTGAGGCTTTTTTCGGCGCCACTTATAATAAAGTTAATTGCAATTAAATCACTTAAATACTAGCACTAATATACAATTAAATTCACTCACAGTAACAACTTACTGCCACAAAGAAAAGAAATGAAAACATAAAGTTGCAGATTCTTACTTGTATTACAGGCGTCACTTCATTGCTTAGGTAAAAAAGGAACGAGTATGAACAAGTCATACAATAATCTAGTCAGTTGGACTCGCATAATAGAATCGAGTCAGCGAGTACAAATCAATTCTTCCTGACTCGAGTACCGGAATCGAGTCCAACGTACTCTATTCATAATAAATTGGTATTCGAATAGACGAGTACTAAGTGGGAATCAGCGTTGCCAGATGCACGATAATTATCGTAGATCCACGATAATTTTGAGTGCCATGCCATAATTCAAAATTCAAAATCATTTATTCGACATGAAAGCATTAACAACTTGTTTGTCGATTGTCTAATTATATGTTACTTTCTATGTTCGCACCCCAAAAATGAAACCGCTACCAAACAAAAAAGGAGGTGAATTTAAACAACCCAAAAATAAATAAATCGCAAAGCTTTTGCTTTGGCAACGGTCACCACCCCAAGGTGCGATTTGTTATGGTCTGTCAGGCATAAGTTAGCGATTCGGGGCTTAATAGCCACCAACGTGGAGCTAATAAGAGTTAAGGTCGCCTAAAGACGAAATCCAGGAGAGCTGCTACACAGTTCTCCTTTATGGCAAAACCAACATTAGGTCTGACACACCGCATGATTCTACTATTACTGTTACACTATTTCAGCGACACAGTCAAAACATAAAAATTAAAATTAGGTATCGCACGATAATTCGTTGAAATTCTACGATATTTTAGTCAAATCTCCGATAATTTTGTAAACATCCAATTTTACCTCCAAGAATTTTGAAATTTACCCCTAAAATCTACTAAATTCCAACTCGTGAGCGGGGTGGGGGAGGGTAGGATTTCATACCATGTCCATATATTCTATCATGCGATATAAACACGATAATTTTGCAACAAATATGAGATAATTTCACAATGTACGATCTGGCAACACTGGTGGGAATGGGAATCGAGAGGATTCGGCGGGAAAAGCTGGAAGGGTGCTGGTGTAATTTTCTTGTGAAAATCAAAAATTATTTGTAAATGGTTTGCATGTGTCCGTAAAGTGATGTTTTCTGGTAGATAAGTTATATTTTAATTACTTGTGATGTGAATCTAGTGCGTGTGCATGGTTTTATACGCAGGTAAGCCAAGTAAAACTCCTGGATTTGTCTATTTGTAACCTTGATGTTTCTTTACTGTTTTGTACTCTGTTACTCATACTTAACTGGTGATACTCAGGTCCTATCTGTTAAATGTAAATAAGCGAATGCTATTGCCACACAAACCTATAAAGGTTTATAGGCAATTTAATAAAAAAATGTATCATATATTGTACTTACCTAAATAAATAAATAAAATAAATAAATAAAACCGTACAGGAGATTCGGCGGGAAAAGCTGGAAGGGTGCGGGTGTAATTTTCTTGTGAAAATCAAAATTAATTTTAAATGGCTTGCATGTGTCCGTAAAGTGATGTTTTCTGGTAGATAAGTTATATTTTGTTTGCTTGTGATGTGAATCTTGTGCGTATGCATGGTTTTATACGCAGGTAAGCCAAGTAAAACTTTAGTCTGAATACCATCTCTTTATGGGCTCATGTTAGTTGTTTCTGCGATTAATTTTGATTTCGACTAATTTTACATCCATTCTTGAGGATTTTCCCGACGTTTCCATTCATCATCATCATTATCATCCATCATAAATTCAAAAATCATTTACTAAAGACAATGGCTGTATGGGCTTAGTTCCCCTTGCCTTTCCTTCGGGATAAACTAAACAAAAAAAAAATTAAACCGTACAGCGCGTACAGCACATCACTAGAAGAATGTCGGCGGTCGTGGAATGTTTGTAATTTGTGTGTTTACAAAAAAATATTAGGTACACTTAAAAACACATTTTTATGATCATATAAAACAATGGCTACATATGACAACAAGGTCTGGTTACTGAAAAATATCCGAGATGCATTTATTGCTACTGACGACACTGGTTTATGTGAAATTGTTATGGCAGGTGAAGATTTTTCCAAAATTTTTCAAAACAAGGCCTTAGAAGAGAAAAAGAAAATACGGGAAGGAAAGTTAAGTCAGCCCAGTACTAGCAAATGCAAAGAACAAGGCATGGGCGACATTTCAGAAGAAGACGAAAGGGAAAATGTTACTCAGTTTGATCCTTACCCTGATATGGAAGATAGTGAAGATGATGATATGTGTAGTTACATCCGCTATGATGAGTAAGGCCTAATTAATTACCAAATTAATCCCTATTAAAATATTTAGTTGCTATCTTATGCAAAGAATATTCTTGCAGCCTGTGCTATACATTAAAAAAGTAATGCACGGATCACTATGATCTTTGAAATCAAATTTCCTTATTGTTAATTAGAATAAGGAGGGTCCACAAGCCATGATCACAAAAACTTTTAAAGCAAATTTTAGTCAGTTGATCAACCTAGTTCATCCAGTCGGGCTGTAGACTAGAGAAATATTGTATTTTACATTTTGTTTACAATTGTCATAGAGAAAATTATAGTGATGCCACATACAAATTATTTCCCTATTTTTCTTAATAAGTAAAAATGGGGTAAAAAATTATTCTTTTTGTATTATACAATTATATAATTTCATGTAGATACATACACAATCATTATGAAATGTGATGATTGTGCAAACATGTTTGGTTAGTAGTATCTATTTTCGGATGATCAATATTCGGAGAAGAAAGGTTTTTAAATGTATAAACAATAAGTATAGAGACTTTATTTGTTCTCCCTAGTAATATAAACGCGAAAGTTTTGTAAATATGGATGGATGTTTGTTACTCTTTCACGTAAAAACGGCATTGTTTTTATTGAAACCCTAAAAAGTTGCAGTATTCTATGAGCTGGCAATAATCCTCAGTGGGAAAGGGAGGAAAGTGCGGGGCATTCGAGTCGATTTTTGTGTCAATACCCGTCATAAAATTGTCTTTGATGACACATTCTGGAGCTTCCTTATTCTATGTTGTAATGGTAACTTGTATTTAGGACAGAAATATTACACTATAAAATTTACATTTATTATATTCTAATGTTTTTTTATTGTCCTTCTGCAGAAATAGAACTAACACTGCACAGCTGCTAGAAAAGAAAGAGCTAGCACTGAAAAAGGCAGCTAAAATTAAAGTAATAAAATGGGAGGACTCATCACCACTGACAAAAGAGCAGATTTACGAAACATTCAACAAAGCTGAAATAAAAAAACCTGAGAAACTAAAGTCATTACTGACTGAGCAGTTACAAAATTGCCCAGATCTCCCTCACCTCCACTATTTGGAGTATGCCAAGTTTGATGGCACAGCCCGAACAGGTGTACGGACAAAGTCATTCAAAATCTTTATGAGTTTGGTGTCAGAAAAACAACAAAATAACCCATTAGTTGTCTGTATTATTGCCAATGCCAAAATTAAGGAGCTCATTGGTTTAATATGCTATAAATACAGGTAAATAAAAAAATAATAATTCAATAAAGTTATTTCATCTAATTGCACCAATCTCATCCAAGTCATCTAGTGTAATAAATAAGTAATCTAAAGTTACCCATTTCTATATTTCAGCATAGAACATCCAGATTGCTCACTGGGACCTGTACATGAATACGGACTCTGTATAGCTGAAGATGATGGAGAAGTAGACCTAGCATTTTCTTGTCTTGACTCCAATGAACCATGTTCTAAATTTGGGTTCACCTGCCTTGGTCTAATTGAACTAAAAAAGAAAATAGCTGGTCCACCTGGATATGGCCCAGAGGACATGCAAGGTCCCTTTCAAAATAATATAATTAGTGTTTTTAATGGTCGAAATGATTCTGGGCAAAGTCTTCAGAACCCATCAAGGCATAATACAGGCGGCAGTGGGACATCTGAAGCTGTCATTAGTGCCTTACAAAGTGTAAATAGAGGTAACATTGGTATTATGATAGTTATTTATCTAAGAAATATAAAATGAAATGTTACTAAACTTGCTTACAGACTGCACCCATAGCATGAGGGGGGTGACTGTGATATATATAAAATCTGAGCAACATAGTAACAAGACAAATTAAATGTTTACAAGCACTACCGGCTCGTCCTAAGGAGCGCTGGTGCGGTGCACTCCCACCCACGAAGATTACATAGGCAATCTATATTTCTCTATATTTATAATTATTATAGATTATTATTCAATTCTACTATGTTAATACAAAGTGTCTACGCGTTCGTCTAAAGTAACTTGTAATCTTATGTATCGAGTGGAGCGCTAGCGATCGCGCTCCAATAAAACGAAATTTGGTACGATTCCTAGTACTGTATTCAATGAGTGCGAAAGAGACACACCGACTTAGGCCGGCGCGTGAAACAGAAAATTTCGTATGAAAAATTTGCCTTATCTGGAGCGCCGCTCACTTTAATTCGCTTATGCGGCCACTAGAGGTCGCTTAGTCCGAGTTAGAACGCGATATGGTTGTCTTTAATGTGTTTCATTAGGTCATTTGTATTTTTATAAGTGTACCGTTGTACTTGCACCATCCTATTCGTTAAGGGAGTGAACTCCCATCTAGAAATGTCAGCAGCCGCCTCTGTTTATAAGTGTGTTTCATATTTATTCAACATAATGTTAATATTTGTTGTTTCCAGAGAAAATGGCAGCTCAAGATTCTGATATAGATATAATCCAATCACACATGATGGCTACAGATGCATCCCAATATAAGGCATATAGAGTCTCATTACCACGAAAAGTAATCAAGAATTTGAATGTGCAACTAAGTATATCTATAGACAAGATAGAAGTCGAACCCCTTGTGGGACACAAACATGTCTTCTGGGTGAGTATTACAAAACATATACACAGAAACATATGTACAGAAAAACGTAATATGGTTTATATATACTGTGTGGAAATAACTGTAATTTACCCAGTGTTTGAATAAATAAAAATCCTCCTTATGAATCAACTTGGTTGGGTAGTGCTTAGTGCGTACACATAGAAACCTTAGTATCTACTAAACACCTTGTATATTACCTATGTTCTCGTTATTTCTAGTGTGTTCTAAACTGCTTATTATGTTTTATTTTCAGACAAAAGCAAAGTATTCAAGACATAGTATAGACTCTGTAGCATGGTGCCAGATATTAGAGGGCAAAGGTCACAGGGCTACATTCAGGATAGTCTACTCCGAAGGGCCTGACTTAAGTTGTAGTGATAGAAATAGTTCAGGTATGTGATACGATGATAAAGTGAGTGCTTTAAGTATCTACAATGATATGTTTCAATTAATCATTGTCACATTGTTGAGTGCTGGGATGATGAAAAACAGCAAGATAGATCTGAATTTACTTTACACCTACACTTTATATACGCACCTGCACTTGGTGCACTTTGCAATGTGTTTATGTATACAAGGTATAAAACCACAACACAACCTACAACATTGACTAGTAGTCAGTTTTTATAATAGCTATATTCTGTATCAAAAGAAGAAACAATATAACAAAATGACTATTATGTCTGTTAATCAGAACTACACTATAAACCTACGTGATCCTTTCATTAACCTTTCATTAACATGTACATACATAATAATAATATTTACTCTTGCTATTTTCAGGTAATTCTAGTTTTCTCAATCCCAATCCAGCATATAAATATAAGGCACACGAATTCGAATGTAACTATGATACTGCCAGGGAAATCGTAGAAAAAATCAATACCATTCTGGATCTACGGAACAGCCCCTGCCGCCGAGAGTATAAAATTGCCAAAGAGAAAAAGCAGCAGGTGAGGCGTAGTTTCAACAATAAACAAAACATCAGCTTCACAAACAGTTGAGTGGTATGTGCTTAAATAGTGTTTTGTCCAAAGTTGAGTAATAGAATTGTTTACGGAATTTTATACTGTTTATGATATCAAATATTCACAAACTTTTCAACACCATTAACCAAGTCACAGTAAGATCGCTAAGGTATTGTGTTGTACATACTAAGCAATGGTATATTATTATACATAGAAAATAGAAACATCCATGACTTGGAAACAAACATCGATATAATCATGTGCTTGCACCTACCGGGATTTGAACCCAAGACTATTAGTGTCCTATAGTATTTTTTTTTCATCAGTGACATCAGATTAATAAATAGTTAATTACAACGCGCAACCAACTGCAGTTACAGTGTGAAGTGCCTTTAAACAATTTTATTATTTAGCTTTGTTCATTACTGGATATTTTACAATAGTGTAATTTTAAGTTTAAAAGTTCCTGAATCAAATTTGTAAATATGTAAATAACGAACAGTGCACCTGTATAGTATAATAACAACGGAATTTTTCTACTGTAAACCTCTGTTTAAATTGAATGAATACTGCTTGTAAAAAATAACAAATTTTATATCCTAAACAATACTTATATCTATCTTACTTTCGAACTTTAGTCTGTTCTGTTATTTCTTTCATTCATGACCTGTCAAATTGAAAAATACATGTTGTCGTGTATATTGATGAGACATGTTCAGAAAAATACGTAATTTTTTGTTTATTACGAAATGAAAATCAAAATAAAAAACTACAATGTACTTACGTGAAAATATAAATATGTCAGATGGCTAGTATGGGCTCGGTCCACCGTGCGCCGCGCACATCCCGCTGCTTTACTGCCAGGCGTGTTATACCCGCGAGTTTCTAGCAAGTAAGATTAAAAATCTTGCGTTACGTTGGTGCCTCCGGGTGCGTAGGACCAATACCTGTGTCAATCACCATGGATTTGATTCAATTTAAACAGACTAAAGTCTTTTTATTATTATTCTTTATAATGAGTGACCTGTTTCATTAATTCGACTTCGGTCTTATTTATTCATCTAAATTATAATGATCATAACTTGCAAAAATGGCTTGTGACACGATTCTCTAGTTCGACTATACCTAGTCGGGTTAGGCGAACCTTTTATGAATCAAAATCTATACATATAATAAAAATGTAACGGATCGCTGTCTGTACATGGAAGATATACGAGAAAAAATATTATAGGAGACCTTTATCAACGCAATAGTACCCAAAATAATGATTTTTGGATTTTTTGTCTGTTTGTCGGTTTGTCTGTGCGTTTGTGCGCGCTAATCTCAGAAACGGCTGAACAGATTTCGATGCAGTTTTCAGGAATATATTGTGACAGGTCCCACTTAACATATAGGCTAATTTTTATCCCGGAGAATTTCGTCATTTTGTTTTTTCTGTAGTCCACGCGGACGGAGTCGCGGGCGTCCACTAGTTTTCTAAATAAATGTTTAATGAGCTCATACCCTTCTTCATATTGTTTTCTTGATGCATAAACAATTTTGTTGTATGTGAAAATACATGTCTAAAATACTGTGTCGCGAGCCATTAATGGCATACGTGCCATTGGTTTGCCATGCCTGGGCTAGGTACATAGGTAAGGCTGCGGGGAAAGTCCTTAGAAAAAAAAACTTGTCGTCTTATAATCCGCCCATCTTTAACCATTTATTAGTTTCAGTATTTAGCAACATACAGCCAATGGCTTCTTCATTGTTATTTGATTTTATCTGTTATGTGTTGTGTAATGTTTGTAATTTTTTTTTATTATTATATATAAGTTGTATGTGAGTATGTCATGTAGGTACCTGAATTCCGAGAGCAATGGAAGAGTCAGAATTAAGGGATATAAGTTTAATTTAAACATTATTAATGCCATCTTTAAATGAAATTTATTATCTCATTATTTTAACTTTGTATTACCCATGAACGTAATACGTTCATGGTATTACCTAACAGAATGTTAATATACATACTAATTACATACTACTTGCTTTGTGAGTGATACAACTTCTGAAGTATTATGTATTTAATTACCCACAAATGAAAGTTTATTTTATATTTGGTTAACTTAAAAATATAAATCTTAATAAGTTGAAAGTATATTATTTACAAAGAAGACATTGTTAGACACTTAGTAATATCGAACATCCCAACCTGTATTGTATTAATATCATACAGAACATTATTTCAATATAGTATGTCAATTGTGTTATTTCTATTACTTATTTATTTTCTGGCATCACAAATTGATTATTGTGTTATGTCGACAATTAAAGCCATTTTAACTTGTGTACCTATCAAAATGTAACCTACTATGTATCTTAATGTTCTTTTAATTTTAATTGTATATCTATTATACATAACTGGTACATTTTTTATGAAACTATAATAATTATCTATCCAGTTACTTTCCCAGTAAAATCTATTATTTGAATTATCTTATGTTATTGTTATAAACTGTTGATTTTGTACAGAAAATAATGGTAAAAATAGTTTTTACTTTATATTTCAGTGGATAAAATTGATAATTGGTATTTTAATGTTTTTATAATAATTGTATCTGCTTATTCAATAATCTCATAAATTAATTCCAAGTATTCCTAAGAATTTATTGTAATAATTTATAAACCATGAATGAATGAAAATGTAATTAAATTATAAAATGTTGAAATAAATTATTGTTAATTGTACAATGTCTTCAATTTATTTGGTGTGCATACACATATTATTTATTAGGTTTTATTTTTACCACTGCATTCTGCATTATATTGGCCGAGATTACTATCCGTGAGCATTGAGAATGAGACTGATCCAAATAAAATAGCTAACTTGTTTATGCGACATTTTACTGTCGAATCTCCTTTGGGGCCATGGTCGGGAGAGGGGGCCGGGACGGGGCCGTCAGTATCGGAGGGAAGCGCGATAACAGCTATTAGTGCCAAACAGGTTAACCTTGTTATAAAAAATATGAAACGAGTCCCCCGGCCATGACGGTCTTAGTTTGGAACACTTACAGCATGCCGGGCCTCACCTACCCAGAGTGCTTGTCATGTTTTTCACCCTATGTATCGGTCACGCCCATCCGCCATCGGATATGACTAAATCAATTGTTATTCCGGTAATAAAAAATTTAACCGACTTCAAACTAACTTTAACAAAGTCATTTTTAACTATTTAAATATTTAAATTTTATAATTATCACTTATTTTTTGGAGTCGGTGCCAGCCTAGGTAACGTAGTCTGTTGTGTTGATGGACGCGCGCGGCTGGCAACGCCACACACACGGCAAAATACAATACGGTGTAGTAGGCAGCGGTAATGCAATTTCCTATTCTTGGTTTTACTATTTAGTGTGGGTCAGTTTTCTTAATTACATTTATTTGTTTGGCTGGTACCGACTCCAAAAAATAAGTGATACCTATTTATAAATATTTAAAAATAGTTAAAAATGACTTTGTTAAAGAATTAGATATTAAGTTGTAAATATTTAAATAATTTTAGATATTTAATATGTGTTAAGTAGATAAATTAGTTACGTTATTTATCGCTTTTTAGTTAAAGTTTGAAGTCGGTTAAATTTATTTTTTAAAGTCAGTTTATTTCTGGATTTTTAGTTGTGTTAATGCGTTGTGGACTTAGAGATGCTAGTTTGTACATGGTGATTTTTGGTCGTCAACGTTCCCGAAAACTACGTAATCTCCTCATCATCACGATCATTTTTCTCCTTGGAAGCATACCTGGAAAGTGTCTGGTTTTCAAAATATTAGGGTCAAAAGTTGAGTAAATAGTCTGCGTTTTTCTGCATGTATGCACATAGACGCGCGTAGCAAGATTTTTCACAAGAAATAATTAATATCTGTCTATGAAAAAACTAGCATAAACACTGGACACTATACATTTCGCCGATCAAGTACCTAAAAAAAAATTACATCGTTTCTCAGCATTTTTTTTTTGCATAAACTTACTTTATTTGATGTATAGAGTACGTACCCTTAGTTAAGGGTACGTATAGAGTACGTACCCTTAGTTAAGGGTGGCAACGAAAAAACATCCTGTATATGTATAGTTTTCATCGACCAATTGCAGTACTGTCTCCCAACTCCTAACCGTTAAAGAGTTCTGTAGCTTCATCATCAGCACAGCAGCATCAGATGTTGATTCAAGTAACACGTCAGCCCTACATACTACTAAATAGTTTCCATCGACCAATTGCAGTACTGTCTCCCAACTCCTAACCGTTAAGGAGATCTGTAGCTTCATCATCAGCACAGCAGCATCAGATGTTGATTCAAGTAACACGTTAGCCCTACATACTACTAAATAGTTTCCATCGACCAATTGCAGTACTGTCTCCCAACTCCTAACCGTTAAGGAGTTCTGTAGCTTCATCATCAGCACAGCAGCATCAGATGTTGATTCAAGTAACACGTTTGCCCTACATACTAATAAATAGTTTCCATCGACCAATTGCAGTACTGTCCCCCAACTCCTAACCGTTAAGGAGTTCTGTAGCTTCATCATCAGCACAGCAGCATTAGATGTTGATTCAAGTAACACGTCAGCCCTACACACTACTAAATAGTTTTCATAGACCAATTGCTGTACTGTCTCCCAACTCCTAACCGTTAAGGAGTTCTGTAGCTTCATCATCAGCACAGCAGCATCAGATGTTGATTCAAGTAACACGTTAGCCCTATATACTACTAAATAGTTTTCATCGACCAATTGCAGTACTGTCTCCCAACTCCTAACCGTTAAGGAGTTCTGTAGCTTAATCATCAGCACAGCAGCATTAGATGTTGACACCCTGAAGCATATACCTGAGTAAGACATAATTACGTAACAAAAGCACCATACGAGCATACAATTTTCGGTGGTTGCCCAAGATTTCTCTTGGATCCCATCATCAGATCCTGACCTGGTGAAAATGGGACCACCTCAGAAGTGAACTCTATCCAACCAAAAAAAAATTTTGAAATCCGTTTATAATTGACGGAAATATCGGTGAACATAATCGTACATAAAAAAAATATATTATACATACAGACGAATTGAGAACCTCCTCCTTTTTTTGAAGTCGGTTAAAAACAAAACGGGCGATATATCAGCACTGTCTAACTATAGGCCCATTTCTTTGGCAACGATTGTAGCGAAAGTATTCGATGGTCTGCTCGACGCGCGGATGGATAAGTACATTAAGATACACGATGCTCAGTTCGGGTTTCGTCCCGGGCTATCTACGGAGAGCGCAATACTTAGCCTGAAGCATACGGTCGAATACTATACGCGGAGGAAGACACCTATCTATGCGTGCTTTCTGGATCTCTCAAAAGCTTTTGATTTGGTTAGTTATGAACTACTTTGGAGAAAGCTAGAGGAAGCTCAAGTTCCCCAAGAAATTGTACGTATATTTAGGAGTTGGCCAAAGAAATGTTGTAAAGTGGGGGAATGCAAAATCTGAAGTGTATGGGTTGGAGTGCGGAGTGAGGCAAGGGGGGCTGACCTCGCCCAAGCTGTTTAACCTATACATCGATGACCTTATCGGCGAGCTCAGCAGCACGCATGTCGGTTGTCACATCGACGGTGTTTGCGTCAACAATTTGAGCTACGCGGACGACATGGTGCTGCTGAGCCCGTCGGTGACGGGCCTCAAGAGGCTACTAGATGTGTGTGAGCAATATGCGGCACGTCATGGCCTTATATATAATGCGGTGAAAAGTGAAATGATGGTTTTCAAAGCGGGTACCAAGTGTCCTTCATATGTTCCCCCAGTTACTTTAAATGGAACGCTCCTCAAAAGGGTGACGACTGTTAAATACCTAGGACACCTGGTTACGGATGACCTTCGTGATGATGCAGATGTTGAAAGGGAGCGTAGGGCGCTAGCGATTAGAGCAAACATGATAGCTCACAGGTTCAAACTGTGTACTGCACAAGTAAAAGTTACCTTGTTTAGAGCGTACTGTACATCAATGTACGCCTGTAACCTGTGGGCTACGTGTACGCAGAAATGTATGAGCGCCTTACGCGTCCAATATAATAACTCGTTTAGGATGCTGTTGGGACTGCCGCGGGCCTGTAGCGCGTCAGGTATGTTTGCGGACGCGCACGTGGATGGCTTCGCAGCCACACTACGCAAGCGCGCCGCCGCGGCGCTCTGCCGGCTGCGCGCCAGTTCCAACACCATCCTCGCGATGATAGCTGGCAGACTGGACAGTCGCTATACTCAGCACTGGACCAGGATGCATCTTAGTGTTTGTACTAACATAGTCATGTAAGTCATTTGTGTATTACTAACATTCTATGGATCATCGTTGTCTGAAGTAAATGTATTTTATTTTATTTATTTATTTATTACTGCTTCCTATTGACATGAAAGAAGACTACTGAAGGTACCCTTTAGAACCATTTAGAAAACAAACCTATGGTCTTATAATATACATGCAAAACCAATACATTATGACAAAAGGTTTAAAATGCTAAACCCTATAAAAAGCAAAAAATAACTTATAAGTATAACACTACATAAGTACCAACTAAAGCATGGCAGACTATCTACTCGGGACTTTGTGCCACCTTTATGTCGGAGGCATAACCGCTAATTTTGAACTGCAAATGGTTATCTTGGCCTGCTGTTGACCGTACGTATGAAATTTTTGATTCAATTTTGTCGCGTCGGGGGACCGCTCTAATTTATTAGCCTAACGTTAGAAGCACACATTAAGAAGTACTCAATCCCATTGTTATACAAATATAATTGTAATAGCTTACTTCACTTTAATTCTGAATACCTACTTACTTTAAAACATTATATCAGTAATTATAAATATAATCTTGTTTAGACAGGTAATTTTTTATATGAATGTTGTGATTGGGTAGGAATCATTTGATTTAGGTAAGTATTTTTGAAGGTAAAAAGCGGTGATACGTACGGTCAACAGCAGGCCAAGATAACCATTTGCAGTTCAAAATTAGCGGTTATGCCTCCAACATAAAGGTGGCACAAAGTCCCGAGTAGATAGTCTGACATGCTTTAGTTGGTACTTACGTAGTGTTAAGTAATTTTTTTGCTTTTTTATAGGGTTTAGCATTTTAAACCATTTGTCATAATAATTGCATACATTTTTTGGGTCGGGAGTTTTTTTAAATTAAATTTATTATTTCGTGCTTTTTGAAGGAGCTCCTTAATTTTTCATTCTTTCATTTAATTTCTTTTATTTTTCGCCGCGTAAAAAGTTTAGATGAGGTCGCTATATGCGATCTCCACCAAAGGAAGCTGTTTAACGATCCTCATGACAAACTGGCTCTGGGAGAATTGCAGAGATTAAGAAACAATAAAGATTAAACTTTGGTCATTCTAGATTTTCAGCAAAAATATAAATCGGTTTATTCGTTTCATTCCGGCATTCCAGGGTTTCATCCGCCACATCCCATTTCCAGCGTCAGGTCCTCGGCAATTAGAAACATGAAGAGAACCAGTCAAGACAAATTCAACGAGCCCAAACTCGATGGGTTTACTAAAAGGTAGACCAGGGTTACGTCTCCTACCTTCGAGCCCTATCATCAGACCAGCTCAGAGGTTCCAGATTTCTAGCATCAGGTCATCGTCAATTAGAAACATAAAGAGAACTAGTTAAGACAAATCCAACGAGCCCAAACTCGATGGGTTTACTAAAAGGCAGTCCAGGGTTACGTCTCCTATCTTCGAAGCCCTAACAGCAGACCAGCTCACTGGTTCCAGAAGACATTAGTGTTTCAAATGTCAGATCCCACATATGCTTGCAAGCAAACTGAGCGTGTAACATTCCTATCACACCTAACAAACGACCCGATGACCTTGAAGACCTGAACCGATTTCCACCAAACATAGCTAAGAACACTCTCGACTGATATACCTTTCAAACAAAAAAAACCGCATTAAAATCGGATCATCCGTTTGGGAGCTACGATGCCACAGACAGACACATACACATTTACACACAGAGAGAGACACGTCAAACTTATAACACCCCGTCGTTTTTGCGTCGGGGTTTAATAAAACCAGAGTGTTAGTTCGTAATTACTTTATTTATACTATTAGTATGTAGATACATGATTTCTATTTACACTGTAGGGTCGCCATCTCAAAACTTTGAAAACCAGGATTTGAGCACAGACTAAGTAGAGAATTTGAGGAAGAAATACCAGGACATTTCGATTAAAAGCCAGGACTATACAAATGAGAGGCCAGTGACAATACGATTGGAGGCAGTTGGTGGCGTAGGAATTTCAAAACATAGGTACACTTTAACACATTCAGCGCCGGTGACTACGTAGTTGCTTCATTAAGGCTTTCTAGAGGTGCCACTGACGCTTATTTGCCCGATGTCGGCAACCTTAGAAAATCTGCCGACAGCGAATGTGTCAGGACTTTAAAACAGGATGATGCTTAAAAAGTATCCAGGCCACACCAATAAGCAGGACATGTCCTGGAAAAACAGGACGGTTGGCAACCCTAATTTACATACAAAAATTGTATATTTACAAGTAGGTACGAATTAGTTACAATTTGTAATTCAATAATTTGCATGTTCCCTTCTGCTATACTAGATTTTTCAAAAAAAAAATGTGCGATATATGGCTTTGCATGTAAAGGAACTGTAAAAGTAAAAAAAAATGCTTTTTCATAAATATCATTACAAGCTTGTAAGCTTGTTCTTGTTTATAAGCTCAATAAATACATATTACAATTAATTTATTATGATCACCACTCAGCCTTGCAGATGATAGGAGTACTCCATTCTCCTATTGTTTTGAAGCTTAGATTTGGTAACTAGGTACTAATATGTATAAGTTTAGCAAATATAAAAAACCACTGCCAAATCTTTAATTAAAATAGAAAAATATGGTGGCAGCCCCAATAATGTTACAGCAGACCCAGAATTATATATTAATAAGTAATGAAGGCTTTATCAAATTTATAATAACAAATTTATAAAAATATTTTCCCGGGATAAAAAATAGTCTATGTGTTAATCCAGGGTGTCACTAACTCCATACCAAATTTATTAAAATCGCTCCAGCCGTTTTTATGTGAAAGAGTAACAAACATCCATCCATCCATACTTACAAGCTTTCGCGTTTATAATATTAGTAGGTTCACCATGGGTGCGCCCACCACCGGGCACTACACCCTCCACTGACCCTCGGATCTGATAAGTCATAACTGCGAAAACAGGCACTTGCACTAACTACAATTACAATCGCCACAAGGCCCGGTGGTGGGTGCACCCATGGTGAATGTTTGAACTTCCAAATTGTAACGCCTAATACAATTTCATTTAATATTAGTAGGATTAAATTACTATATAATATATAGAATTCAAAATTTGTACTCTGGATATCAACAGTCCATTACATGCAACAAAATATTTGTGGACCTATTCTTATGATTAAAAAACTTTGGAAACAGTTTTTATCTGAACTTAAAAAACTACTTTACCACCTTCCAGTACTAAAATTACCTACATTACAATTTAATATACCTAAGTAACAATAGAATATAGGCATTCAATATCAACAGGTTGTTTGTGATGAAAATACTTAACTCAGTAATTTACATTATGTACATAGCACAAGCATTTCAAGTTCTGAATATCTACAATGATCTACCTAAACTGTACTGTTATCCAAAATGTGCTGTGTAATAACATTAACTTTGTCTTCACTGTAGCTAAGTATAACATTATCAAGTTCATTAACTCTTCTGAATAAGGCATGGGTTTCCTTAACTGATTTGTGCAACTTTTGCTGACCTTCCACTAAGATGGTGATATTTGGTTTTGCTTTCAGAAATGCTATGTCTTCATTTGATAAAGATGCATATGAAACTCTTGATTTGACAGATGATTTTGCAGTTATCTGGTACTGTCTGAAAAGTTTATTAGATCTGTTGTCAACATGCTATGCACATCAAATCTGTTTATAGTCATACCTGACTGATTGCATGATTTTAATATAGGAAAAGAAAAGATCTGTTGTCAAGACTAGTCTTAAAATTAGCTGCTACATTATTTAGTTTTCATTGATAGACTCAAATTTTACACTAACCAGCAGGCCTATTGGCTATCTTTTTTGACAGTTCATAGTGATCATCACTCAATTGAAACTCAACAACTGGAAGTGGCATAATGCCTTATCTGAAGAAAATTTTGGCAACACACACATACATGTCACTTCCAGTTCAATAAACAATGAGTGATCATGACTATGAACTGTCAAAAAAGGCTACTAAATCTAGTTTTAACAACCATAACAAGTTTAAGTTGAATCAAATACTTTAGGACTTATAGGAGGTTTATTTGGTAGATAGTGAAGAATTGATGAGATACATTTAAGTTAAATTTTATTCTTAAGAATATACACACAGCCATGTTCCCAAAAAAGGGGTAGCCAGAGCTGCAGGATAGCAAATGAGATCCTATGGCAACATTTAGCATAGCTGGGTCAAATGGGTAGTTTCCTATAGTTTAATCTTAATAATGTCTTATTCTTATTGGAATAAATAATCAAAATCATACCTATCTGTAAAATTACATATGTGTCTAAATGAGGTAGTAATAAGCCTTCAAAGTGGGCAAGTACATTTTTCAAATGTGAAATTAATTGAAAATTACATCATATATCCACCTGCAACATATACAGCAACTTTTGTTTTGTGACCATATTTATAAATGCAATATTTAATATAGGTGTAAAACAAAAGTTCTTTTTACACACATACAAGTTGCTTAGAGTGGCATCACATCGTTGTAGCTGTTTGTATGGAGTGTTTTTTGGCAAGTTTAAAATTGTGATTTTGAAATCGTTATATCCCAGAAAGTATGCACACCAGCAAAGTTTTTCTTTCTCAAATGTTTCTTTCATTTTATGAACTTTCAATATAAATAATAAAATAAAGAAACTGTAATCGACCCTAATGTAAGACCTAGGAAACTAAGAAGTAAATAATACTCACTGCCTTAGATCATGATATTTGTTACGCCTGGTATTCACCTCACGTTTCCACATTTCCTTTTCTTCTAACAGTCTATTATAATAGCTGTAATTACAGAAAAAATATTGTGATTACTTACAATGTTTTTTACCCAGGTTTTAAATACAAAAGTCCTCATAAAATCTGTAATTTATTTTAAATACGGAAGGTATAAAGAATTGTGGGGCGTTGTACCTAGTTTAAGATTTTGTTAAATAAATAATAAGAATCTAACCCTGCATGTCTTTCCTTAATTTTTTTTCAGAGCTTTAATATAACTACAAACTCACCTTGAAAGGTCCACAGTGTTGGGTTTATCTGGCATATTTGATGAGCAAACATTTGGGTCTATATTTTCCGATAGAGGCTGCGGAGCTGAAAACATTAATGTCTGTTGGTTCAAAACGGTACACACGTATGTGTATATAAGAGAAATTATATTAATTATTTGTAGTACCAAAAGAATCTCTCCTTTCGAAAAAAGTTGATCGTCTTCGCCGAGGAGGTGATAAAAATGTTTGTTTTGCTGCACTTTCATTTATAGATGTTTCCATGGTTGATGTTAGAGGGTAGTATTTAAATATTCAATTAAAATTGATCGGGATCACTAACATCGGGAAATACCAAATAAAACTAAACAAACCAAACTTAAATACACCTCAAAAAATGCTATGCAAGCAAACTGAAGCAAACCGTGAAACCAACGCATAAACATCAACGCTTTTTTGTTTTGAATCCCGCATCCCGCCCGTCGGCCGCCGCGCCGGCCAATCGGCCGATTTTTTTTTTTTTTTTTAGTTTATACCAAAGTAAAGGCAAGGGGAACTAAGCCCATACAGCCTAATCATTGTTTAGTAAAATGTATTCTGAATTTATGATGGATGATAATGATGATGAATGGAAACGTCGGAAAAATCCTCAAGAAGGAGTTTAAAATTAGTAAAAATCAAAAATGATTGCAGAAACAACTTACATGAGCCCATGAAGAGATCGTATTCCGACTAAAGTTTTACTCAGCTTACCTGCATATAAAACCATGCACACGCACTAGATTCACATAACAAGTAAACAAAATATTACTTATCTACCAGAAAACATCACTTTACGGACACATGCAAGCCATTTACAAATAAATTTTGATTTTCACAAGAATATTACTCCCGCTCCCTTCCAGCTTTTCCCGCCGGATCCCACCAATCGGCCGATTTGAAATCCCCTTTTTTTTTTGTTTAGTTTATCCCGAAGGAAAGGCAAGGGGAACTAAGCCCATACAGCCTATGATGGATGATAATGATGATGATGAATGGAAACGTCGGGAAAATCCTCAAGAACGGGTGTAAGTTTAGGTTGAAATCTCCTGGAAATTAGAGTTGCCAACACAATATAATGTACAGGTGTTTGTGACAGCCAGGCAAATATTGATATCACGACTTCAGACCATCATGATTCAGAGTCAGTAAAACACTAAAAATTTTCGCAGGAAAATTCCAAATTTACCGTCAAAAAACAAAACAACTTTTTAGTAGATACGTCAACATTGAAAAGGTCAAACATAACTTATAAGTACGAGTGTGCTAATGGTTACTATCACTGTTTCTTAGCAATTTAAATAACTATATTAAAAAACGAGGTTTTATGAAATGCCCTACGCCAGATAGCAGCACTCAAACACTGGTCCAATCAACAGCTGTACTGTCATAACATAATACATACAAAAATTGTATTTTTCGATATTTTTTTGGTTTATTTTGTTACTTATTTATTTGTTACACAAATTACAAAAGGTGTAGTGTTTTCTAAAAATTCTATCTCTTTTTTCTCCGAAATATTTTTTCTTTCTCAGAGATAAATTGACTCCAGCGAAAGATTTACTCCTCGGAAATATTTTGGAAATTCTAATACATAACAAAAAATATGTATCAAAAGTATTTGGTCTTTTTGGGGGCTTTTGTCCTTGTAGCTGGAAACACTGATTTTTATTTCGAGTTACAGAGATTCGGCGGGAAAAGTTGGAAGGGAGCGGGTGTAATTGTCTTGTGAAAATCAAAAGTATTTGTAAATGGCTTGCATGTGTCCGTAAAGTAATGTTTTCTGGTGGATAACTTGTATTTTGATTACTTGTGATGTGAATCTAGTGCGTGTGCATGGTTTTATACGCAGGTAAGCTGAGTAAAACTTTAGCCGGAATACGATCTCTTCATGGGCCCATGTAATTTGTTTCTGCAATTATTTTTAATTTTGACTAACTTTACACTTGTTCTTGAGGATTTTCCCGACGTTTCCATTCATCATCATCATTATCATCCATCATAAATTCAGAAATCATTTACTAAAGAAAATGGCTGTATGGGCTTAGTTCCCCTTGCCTTTCCTTCGGGATAAACTAAACAAAAACTTTCGAGTTACAATAACTTATCGCGAAAAGCGCGGGAAACTTGTTTCGTGGCGGTTGTCTTTTTTATTAAAAATTCATTTTAATCGCATTTTATAGGATAAGTATTGTAGTTTTATATCATTTGTATATATTTTTATGTAAATTTTGTATAAATTCAGTTTATTCTTCGTAGTTGGTAAGTTTTTTATATTTAATATTTTTTAGCAATTCATGCCATGAATCGACCTCCAGATTTAGATCCAGATCCTGGAGGATCTCAAGCTCCAGATGTGGGTCAAAATATTATTTTACCATACGACTCCAGCATGGATACTGATGGTTCTTTGCCTAGCCGACCTGACCGTAAGCGTCGCACTGTAAGGAAACAATGTAAGGACTGTGGCAAGCGCCAACGTAAAAATCTCAAACATATGCGCGAATCTGATTGTCATTGTTCCTCCGCCACGTTAGTCGAAAATGATAAAGTCCTGACTCCTACTTCACCTACACTTGTCCCTCCGGTATCCTCTATTATCCCTATAACTCCACCTCAAATTGGTCGTTCCCTTTATACCTCTACTGATGTTTCTCCTTTTGTCGTACAGGTCCAAAAACTTCAAACCTCCCCCAATGATAGCACCTCCCTCCACCCTGTAGAGTTTGGCAAATTTCTTAGGAATAAGTCAATTAAAAACGTTATTAATGGTAGTATTAAGAGATTGGGAAGAAATAAAATCACAATTTCATTTTCGGAGTACAACGATGCTAATTCATTTATTAACAGCAATACACTATCTGAAAACAATTATAGAGCCTTCATTCCTTCTTACTCTGTTACAAGAATGGGTTTGGTGCGAGGAGTTCCTTCGGATTGGTCTGATGAAGATGTAATGGCAAACATCAGTGTCCCAGTAGGTTGTGGTAATGTTGTCAAAATTAGGCGCTTGAATTTTAAAGTAATTGTTGACGGTGCTCCTTCATGGAAGCCATCTCAATCTGTGGTTGTTACTTTTGATGGTCAAATTCTCCCTAAAAGAATATTTATGTGTTATAATGCTTTGCCAGTTGAACTTTACACATTCCCTACAATCCAGTGCTATAATTGCTGTAGATATGGTCACACAAAGTTACAATGTAGATCACAACCCAGATGTTACAAATGTGGTGACTCTCATGATGGAAATTCATGTACTATTCATGATGAATGCTCTGTTTGTTGTTTATGCAATGGGTCTCACTTTGCCATTAGCAAAGTATGTCCAGAGTTGCAGAGACAACGTAACATTAAAAAATATATGGCACAGAACTGTACTTCTTATGCTGAGGCTTCAAAATTACATCCCCCCGTAACAAAATCTTTTGCTGATGTATTAGGTTCTGCCCCTATTCAAAAATCTGTTCCATCTCATCATAATGTCATATCACCCAACTCTTCTCCTTCAAAACATTATAAAAAAACTGTATTTAGTAAACCAAGAACTCCTTTTAATCCGGGAAAATCTTATGATAGGTCCTTCCACAAAAATCTAGTTAATGACTTTAATAATTTTACATCCCCCAATGGTGTTGCTCTGAAAAGTAACACTTCTGATCCCCGTAATGATACAGTGCCTGTAATAGATATGATAATAAATTTAATAAACATCCTAACTGAAAGTAACTATTTGGAACCGTACCACGCAGCTTATCTCACTAACTCTATTTCAAAAAATCAACATTAGTAAAAAAGTTGATCTAATATATTTAATCAATAAATTTGAACCATACATACTATCCATATCAGAGACCTGGCTTTTACCACATCAATTCTTTAAAATACCTGGCTATTCATGCCACAGGAGTGATAGGTCTGATGGATATGGTGGAGTAGCCATCCTCATAAAAAATAATTTATGCTACTCAATTCTGGATCTTCCATCACACAGTGATAGTTTCTCTACAACAGCTATAATCCATAATAACATATGTTATATGTCAGTTTATGTTCCACATCCTAGTGCTTCAATTTTTAGGGAAATTGACCAGATCATTTCAAATCTTCCAAAACCCTTTATTGTTTTGGGAGATTTTAATGCAAGACATGAAGCATGGGGAAACTCCATTACAAATAATTTTGGTATCAAGATGTTGGACATTTTAGAATCAAATAACCTTTGTCTACTAAATGATGGTTCGCCTACACGTCTTATGGAATCCGGTTGTAGTGCTGTTGATCTTTCCTTTTGCACACCATCTCTTGCCTCATCCTTAGATTGGTCTACATATTCTTCCACATTCGGCAGTGATCATTACCCGATTATTATAAAATTTCCTTTCAAAAAACATCAATCATCTAAAAGGTCACCATTTTTGCGTCATATTTTAATTGAATCCAATTGGAATCAATATAGGGATACTGTAAAGCAAAAGATATCCAGTTTGCCACACATAAGCTTAGATGATCAAACGGCATGTGCTGAAGCATTTTCTCATATACTACTGGAAGCGGCTAATGAAGTGTTCCCTTGTAAATCTTTCAGATCTTCTAAAATTCCTTCTCCTCCTTGGTGGGATAGTGAATGTACGGTAGCAGTAAGGGAGCGAAAAGTAGCAGAAAAAAAATATTGTGATGATATGTCACCTGAAAATTTTAGGTTACTTTCAGCTGTCATAGCATCAACAAAAAAACTTTTTAAAAAGAAAAAGTATGACGGGTGGAGGAAGTTTTGTTTGTCTGTTTCTCCAAATACTCATCCATCTGAAGTTTGGAAAAACATTAAAAGATTTAGATTAGGTATTACAGATTCATCTAAAGTTATTCCGCCTAACTTAATTGATCCATTTTTGGATAACATAGCTCCTCCCTCTGTACCATCAAGATATATTTGTCCATTTCAATCATCTCAGATATCCGAAGTTGATCATGAATTAAATTCTGAATTCACTATTGAAGAACTTAAAGGTGTACTGTCCCATGTAAGAGATTCTTCGCCTGGTAATGATGGCATACCATATTCATTCCTAGTCAACTTGTGTGATGATTCTTTGCTATATTACTTAAAACTAATAAATCATATAGTTTCTTCATCCAATATCCCTCCTGCCTGGAAATGTCAAATTCTAATTCCCATTTTGAAACCAGGCAAACGATCTGATGATTTTCGTTCCTACAGACCTATTGCTCTTTCACCAGTTTTATTCAAAATTTCTGAACGCCTAATTAAGAATCGATTGGAGTGGTATATTGAGAGAAATTGTCTATTATCTGATAGTCAATTTGGCTTTAGGAAGGGTAGAAGTACAATTGATAATATAAGTATTATTTCCACAGATGTTCGTATAGCTTTTGCTAACAACGAATCTATTATAGCTTGTTTTCTGGACATAAATTCCGCGTATGATAATGTTCTAATAGATGTATTAATAAATAAACTCTGCAAGTTAAACGTCCCTCCTCTCTTGGTCAATTACATATACAACAGCCTATATGAAAGACAAATAAGCGTAGTTATAGATGATTCTACTAAATATACCAGACTTGCCTGGAAAGGTCTCCCTCAAGGTTCTGTATTGAGTCCCTTATTGTATAACATTTATACCAATGATTTACCACTATCTTTTGGCAATGTAGGTGTTCAAGTTTTACAATATGCTGATGACTTATTAGTTTATATTAACGCTAAAGGAAAAGATCTTATTGAACAATCATGTCGTATATTATCTTCTTCTTTAGTTCTGTTTCAAACGTGGTTGGATGATCATGGATTCTCTATCTCTGTATCCAAATCTTCTACAATGCTGTTTTCTAGAATTCGCTCTCCACCTGCTATCACAGTCACAATGAATAACTCCCAAATTCCTTGTAAATCTAATATAAAATTTTTGGGATTTATTCTAGATTCTAAATTGACGGGTCTTGCTCATTGTGAATACATTGTTGCAAAGTGTGAACGCAACTTGAATATACTTAGGTGTCTCTCGGGTGTTTGGTGGGGTGCCCATCCTTTCTCTTTAAAGTTGCTCTATAATGCTCTCGTAAGAAGTGTTTTGGACTATGGAACCTTCCTATTGGAGCCAGGTAGTGCAGCTGGCCTTAAGAGTTTGGATGGCATTCAATCTAGGGCCCTCAGAATTGTAAGTGGTGCCATGAAATCAAGTCCAATTAACGCATTGCAGGTTGAATGTGGTGACCCCCCTTTACAACTACGTCGACAATATTTGTGCGACAGGTTTATTTTTAAATGTATTCAAATTGATCGTCACCCTGTACTTTCAAAAGTAGAATGGCTTAACAATCTTACTCACATATCACCTTACTTTTTAAAGAGAGGACTACCATTATTAGTCATTAGCTTCAGGAAATATTTAGACATGAAGGCTCCTGTAACTAAATCGAATTGTCATCCTCTCTTTCAGTCAACATTTACTTCACTGATATTGAACCCGAACATTATTTATAACTTGAACATTGGTAAAGGTAGCATTCATCATAATTCACAATTCAACTATGAAATTAACACACATTGGCAGGGTTGGAATCTTTTATATACAGACGCTTCAAAACATAATAACAATAGTTGTGTTGGCGTAGGTGTGTATCACCAACAATACAATATCGTACAAAAAGTTAAACTTCCCCCAGAGACATCTGTTTATACTGGTGAATGTTTTGGTCTCTTGAAAGCAGTAGAATATATTATCATGCTTAAACTTAATAAATCTTTAATAATTACAGATTCCAAAAGTGCTCTTCAAGCCTTAGAAGCTTTTCCTTTTAAGTCTAAATCATCCTTACCTGTAATATTTGAAATTAGAGATAGGCTTGCTACTTGTTCGACAATGAACCTTGTAGTTAATTTTGTTTGGATTCCAAGTCATCGCGGAATAAGAGGGAATGAAAAGGCCGATACGTTGGCAAATGAAGCTATTCACTGTGGTGATGTAGATAGATATTCAAACTTTTCGATAGACCTTATTTCACTAGCCAAGAAATTTTTGAATGAATCGTGGATGGATAAATGGATTTTAAGCAGTAAGACTAAAGGGAATCATTACTATCAAATTCAACCAATTATACCTGTTAAACCTTGGTTTTACAGGTATAAATTTGGTAAGACCGCTACGTCTGTACTGATTCGCTTGCGTTTAGGACATGTCACTTCCCCTGCTCATCTTTATAAGCTCAAGATTCTAAATTCCCCTTCTTGTCTTTGTGGAGAGGAATTTGCAGATGTCAACCATATTTTCTTTTCTTGTCTTCTGAATGATTGTTTTACTTTAATTGAAGAACTTCGTCGTCTTAAAGTGCCTTTTCCAATCAACATGTCCTCACTCCTTCATGATATATCTATATATAGTGTCCTTGCAAAATTTATTATTGTAAATAATGTTAAAATATAATTGTACATATTATAAGTATATATTTATTGAGTATGTGTACCTAAGTATGTAATATCTAATTTGTGTCTTTTTTCTTTATTTATTGGTACCTTCAGCCTTTTATTTTCTACATTATAATTTGCTTATCCTATTCCATTCCTTATCCAAATTACTCGCTCTCGTTTAGTTTTTTATTCAAATATTGTTTCCCCGTTTCACATCGTCATTGGCAGTACGCAAACCGCGTGAAGCCATAAAAAAAAATAAAAAAAAATAACTTATCGCGTCCCTGTCCTGTATATCACATTTTTTTTTGTTTAGTTTATTTCAGTGAGATATTTATCGGATTCGGCGGGAAAAGCTGGAAGGGTGCAGGTGTAATTTTCTTGTGAAAATAAAAAAATATTTGTAAATGGCTTGCATGTGTCTGTAAAGTGATGTTTTCTGGTAGATAAGTTATATTTTGATTACTTGTGATGTGAATCTAGTGCGTGTGCATGGTTTTATACGCAGGTAAGCTGAGTAAAACTTTTGCCGGAATACTATCTCTTCATGGGCCCATGTAAGTTATTTCTGCAATAATTTTTCATTTTGACTAACTTTACACTTGTTCTTGAGGATTTTCCCGGCGTTTCCATTCATCATCATTATTATCATCCATCATAAATTCAAAAATCATTTACTAAAGACAATGGCTGTATGGGCTTAGTTCCCCTTGCCTTTCCTTCGGGATAAACTAAACAAAGAAGAATATCTCTGCTTAGTCTGTGGTTCAGTAAATATTTCGTTCGTTCGTTCCCCTCCTTACATTCCCTCGATAATCTATTTTATAACTTGCAAAATTTAATTAAATAGTTTATAATATACCGTATAATACAATGTTTTGTTCTCAAGTGAGAACTTAATTGCTAATGGGTAGGTAAGAGCGGATTATTAATTTACTTTGTAAAACTCTACTGAAGTTTTTAATGGCAATCGCGTCTAAAGTCTACCGTATTTATCTTCAGCCTAAGTAATGGAGTTCAATGAATATCATCTGAACAAGGAATTGGATACAGCGGATGTGAATTTTTATGGTGGAGGATCACGAGAATCAAGCCCTTCTCCTGTCCTCCAAACTAATGTCTACAGCGACTTGGAAGACATTTTGACGGACGTAAGTAGACAACAACAGCAGACACAAAACAAATATCAGCAAAGCAAATCTCGATCGGCTTTCACATATTTTGCAATTAACTTATGCTTTCCTGATATGTAATATTATTACATAGCCTCTGACAAACTTATTTAATATAGATAAGTTAACTTATATATTTTACACAATATACCTATGACTTTATTAACTTTATATAACTATGTTCCTACATAGTACTATACTATATACTACCATTTATGTACATGTTACTTTATAGTTTCTGTCATAAAATCAAGTAAGTGATAGAGAGAGTAATAAAATGCCTCAACCACATCACATTGTTAATTGTATTGAAGGCTACCAATCTGGAATAATTACTGCACTGAAATGTATGCAACATATGATTTTTTTCAATATATCGCTTTTTTTACCTTTTTTTTTTCAATATATCGTTTTTTTTTTCAATATATCGTTTTTTTTTTCAATATTAAAAATGTTTCTTTGGGCAAAAGCCTCCCTCATTCATTTTTATTTCTCTCTATTACAAACCAGTCTGCTCCATGTGATGGTGTTTCCTGCCATCTCTTCAATTTCATCAGCCCACCGTTTATACAGGATGTAACAGAAAGGGTATGTTAAGCGAAAAGCTATATAAATAGCCCACTAAAAGGAACCTACCCACAAAATTTGAGAGGTCGAAATCGCATGTTTATTTTTCCAGATAGTATGGAGATTTCCTAAACAACTCAGGAATGTTCATACAATCTTGAAAAATAAACGTGTTATTTCGAGTCTCAAATTTTGGGAATAGGTTCTCAATAATGGGCTATTTACATACCTTTTCGCTTAACATACCCTTTCTGTTACACCCTGTATATGTACATACAAGGCTTACATACTGTTTCTGATTATATCCTATAAATAAATAAATGTGAAAATTGATCCCTTAATGTATGTTGTATTTTGTATTGTCTCCACAAGGTGAGCTTAAAAGACATCTGGACTGTGGTTCACCTAATTTAATCCTTAAAATGACATCTGTACATGAAAATATCTATCTATATAGTGGTATTTCTTCTGAAGTACTTCCTACAATAATATTAAATAGGAGTAGCGACTTTTAACCGAAGACTCCTCATATCATCTTTGTTTTTACCCATCTACAGTACAGTCACAAGCAAGAGTAATGGTTTTAGCAATATCAGTATACTCATAGGGTACCTTTGTATGTTTTTATATAAATGCAGTGTTAATGGATATGCATTAGAAATTGTTTAATTTTGTTTTAATGTCAAATGACTACACCATTCATTGTTTGCATCACACCAAAAGATAGATGATTGTATTTTTTCTGGAGTCATTAATTGTATAGAGATAGGGAATAAGCATATTTGTTGCCTAAGTACCATATTTGTAAGTAACCGATTAGTGAACAAACTTTGCTGATGTGCTTTTTTTAATAGTTACCATTAAGTGACCTGTGGTATACTCTGGGGCGGCCTATGTCAATAAAACTTGTTCAATAAGAACACTTGTTGTTTTATTGAACAATGAGTGAAATGGGTCCAGCATTGTACTCGTAGCCAGATCTTAGTCTAGGTTTTGCTAAGTGGGTTGAAAGCATTCATATAAATATGTATACATACTGACATACACAGGGCTTCCCGAAATAGAGAAGCTAGATCTGCAGGATCGTATAGAAGACCCCAGAGCCACATTAAGCATAGCAGGGACAGATGTAAATGACCGGTGACAAGTTGCTAGCTTATCGCCTGCGAGTTATTTAGTTGACTCTTACGACATGCACGTAAGGATATGTAAATAACGTATTCTAGTGAAGCATAGGTATTCCTCAATATAATAAACATAATTTATTTCAGGCTATATCTGAGTCCTTGCAAGGCTCGTTGCGCGTGAGTCGCAGCCAGCTGATCAATCAAGAGCTGACAATTCGGCCCGAGGCGAACATCGAGGCGAACGTGCCCGAAGGCCTGGACCTGTTCAAGGTCATCAACGAAGTGGAAAGCGACTCGGAGGCCAAGATGAGCGACGGAGACACAGTTCCGAGCCACCCTTTGCAAGAGCAGGTAAAGCGACCTTTTGCGCAGGCATAGGGCAATGCATTAGTAAGACAAAAGCGGTTTAGCAATTATTAACTTTTATGCTGCAATGGTGTTTTTGCTCATTCGTACTTTTTTGAAATATGAGTCTGTCGAAGACTACCTTGCTTAGATACACTACTACCTACCTAAAAGGGGCCTACCCTTCGCTGGTCAAGTATAGAATTCGTTATTTTTCAAACGTGCCCACTGACCAAGCAATTTAAAGGGACACTGTTTTTACCATGATCTTTCAAACTTTCATACAAAAACTTCGCACTGTTTAATTATCACACTGTTGGCTTGCCTACGTAGAAGGGGCTCCCACTTTCTACCTGTCTCCCCGAGCCCAGATTTAGGTAGGTACCTAGTTGTTATTGTTGCGTTTTATGTATGCGCGCAGGTTCCTGTGTCGGTTTCCTTTTATTGACAATCATTTTTTCAGCCACCCTTGACAGGTATCGGCTCAATTTGGGTCAATACTCTTGCTCCGCATACAGTACATCCATGATAATAATATTCTATATCCTTTTCGACACATCTATATGAATTCTGTGATTATCTATCCTACAACCGTAGGGTAAGCATGAACTTTTTACGCGCCGTAACGCTATCGAATCGCAAGCAGAATCTATGAGATATGACAGTCTGACATAGCGTTACGGACTATCGAGAGATCGAGAGGTTCGTGCTTACCCCACTGTACAAACTTTCGTGAACTAATGACGAATGAATGATTGGGTCGATTGAGTTGAGTGAGAAGCTATGTAAACGACTAATGAGACGTAATTGGGCATCTCATAGTCGTCTTCTAGCCTAAATGAACTGATCGGTATAATTTACACGCTTCTTCGCCTCTGCCAATACTATGCCAACTATGCTATGATTGCTATGGCTATACTGCCCTTGGCGGTCGCTGACACTCACTGAAAGTCACATATATCTGCCATTAGGAAGGTAACTCATTTATGGGGTCGCACACACAATACCTATAGTACCTAGTAACCTGTAGAATTTGTATTATGGCCGATTGTCTGCCTCACGCCTTCTCCTCTAACTTCTAGGGAATTACTAAGTTAATTTAATTCATTCGGAGTTAATTCATTCACATTAAAATCCGTACATGACATGTAACCGGCTCCGCGGCGGTGCAGTCAGGACTATGACATGTACGGAACGATCTATAAGGTTCCTTTAACGAGTCGGTATACCTACGAAGGTCAAAAAAGACGGTACGCGGCCAGCGGAGTCGCCATCTTTACAAACTTACGTCATTTGTCTCGAAGACGCACATTAACCCAATGAGCTAGATCTAAAAGCCAGACCCGTATATATTTGGGTGTTTATTTAGGTTTAGGCCCTTTTCCTATTTTGATTACCTACCTCATAAAAATCGGTCAATCTACGCCAGTATTCGTTTCATGGCCGATAAATCGATTAACTGCGGCCCGTTATTGTCTCGTAAGTCACACTTATTGTATCGCAACATAACTAACTTTATCATAAAGAGAGAGATTAAAAAATCCAATCAGCAATTACCGCTAGAGTTCAAGGCTGTTGCTATTATGAAGTTTGTTTGCTTATCATTATCATATCAGCAGAAAACTTTTATCTACATCTCCCAGTACTCTTCTCTACTACATTATTTTCCAGTCCCGTGCCTCCTACGTCCACTTACCGACTATGCTTTAGTTTGTTTATGGTTTTATTTAAATCATTTGTACTTTCTTTGTATTCCTTCTTATAAAGTAGAAATGTTTATGGTATGTACTTCATTATCTGCCTGGCTATCACTCACACCCTGTATATTGTAAGTATGACGCTTTAGTGTTAGCAGTAGCATTCCCGGTGACATCTTGATTTAAGTACATCATTCTATTTTAATGTCCGAGCTTTAGGCAGAAACCAAATAGATTTTGACTGAAATCGATTCGTGTACTTATCTAGTCTCAAATAGTTTTATTTGTGTTATCTTCAGAACTTCCTACTCGGTCTGAGGTGTAGAATTTTTATTATTTTATTACTCGATAACCAATATTGACTATAAAAACGTGTAGTTTTCAGTTCAATTGCCCTTACGTAATATGCTAATATTAACCAGAGTACACAATGGAAAAGGTCTTCTATTTGTTCTGTTTTCCATTACCATTACTTCCATGTATCGATAATCTGTAAATTACAAAAGAAGTAGCTTCGTAATTAAAATCTGTATGCAGTTTGTGTTTGCACTACATTAACTCATGATTCATCATATTTAGGAAAACTACGTAAGTACATATGAAACTTCGAAGTGTGAATCAGTTTATGATCCTCAGCGTATATGAAAGAATTAAATGCTTACACGTTACTCGGACACATCGGCCTATTGCAGTCCACTGCTGGACGTAGGCCTGCCCCAGGGCACGCTAGCGCCACAAGACACGATTTCCCGTATTCGCCATCCAATCCGAACCAGCCGCCCTTTTCAAGTCGTCGTCGGTCCAGTAGCTGGACTCCACAGCTACGCTTGTCGAGGCGCGGTTTCCTTCCATTCGAGAATCTGCTTAGTCCACCGTCCATCGGTTCTACGACAGATGTGACCAGCCCACAGTCATTTCAATTTCCTGCTCTTCGATGTCTGTTACTTTAGTCTTCTACTTAACTAATGAAGTACATACCCATCATAATTGAGATTGAGGTTTCTTATTTGAAACAGATAAATTGGACTGTTATGTCCCCACCCGGGCGCTGCCCTTCTTATTTAAAACGCCTCACACTGGCGTCCTTCGAGCACCGTACGTGAGCACTGAGCGACCGCCGAAATATAAAATAAACTTTACCTACCTCGAAATCAGACACAATAGTTGGTGAATCAGCAGTTGTTTAATCAATGAGACTATATGAGGAAGGGTTCACTCATCCCCGCCGCCCACAGACGCCGCTGAAGATTTCCATTTCAAAGCTTATCATTTCCTTCTTTGGCACCTCTATCTGCACGGCTCGAAATTATGGGGCTACGTGTCTCGTGAATTACGTAATGCAGACTTGGTAACAAAGGATTGCCACTTATAACCTACGTTTGTTTCGCGGCTACAATACAATAAATTTTTTAATATTTCGAAATTCTTTCGCACCATGAAATCGATTTTGTTATATGTTCACCATATCGCTCTATGAGTAACCGGCCTTATTACAGAAGTATGTAGTTAACAATCCCGACGATGCGATAATTGATGCCCGGTTGTGCCAGTTGTTTTGGATTCGGCCCATTGTGCGCCTGTTTAAATCTGATCATGGCCTTTGTGCCGCGACGTCTTGGAACCTATTTAGGAGTTACACAGCATACATTACGTTCTAGGCTCCTGGGTATTCGCATAAGTGTAACGCGTGACCAGTAATGTAAGGTTGCGTGCTTTTGCAGCAGGTGCGAAATGTTCACGTAGTTTCATAATCAGTAGTCTTCAAGATATGTTGTGTGGTGCTTGTGTGTATGCACTAGTGATACGATAGTGTATTTTAATGCGTGTTTTTTGATTATAAAGTTTTTTGAAGTTAGTGATTTATCTGTGTGAATTATGACTACGTTCATTGTACGGGGTAAGGTATATGTCACAGGTTATTGTCTTATTTCCATATATTTATGCACTTTTAAAATAATTCCCGCACATAAAGTAGGTACTGGGTAAAGATTAGATAAAAGCAATCTTAAATTTATGGTCTATGCGCTTTACCCTTTGTGTATGTGTTCAGATTCTATTGTATTTTTTGTGTATAGATAGTGCCTAAATGGCAATCGTTGTGTATGATTCAATAACTGGCAAGGAATAAATTCTCGTGTTCATCGGCTACACAATGAAAAACACTTATTTATCGCTATTTATATATTTAACTCCTGTGCTGATGCGGGGCTTCATTAGAATACAACAACAGCATCACCTTCCGTACATATCATAAGAGTCGACCAAGGAACTCGATCATTCTCTCAGTCGATAAGCCTAGCAACTAGTCAATGATAAATTTACAACTGTGTCCGATATGCTGTGGGATCTCCTTAACGGTCCTGTAGTTCTGGCTACCCATTATTGGGAACTCAGCTGTGTATATATATATATTAATACTAGCGGCCGCCCACGGCTTCGCCCGCGTGCGAGTGCATTACTCCCGTGCGAAGCCAGGGCGGGTCCCTAGTTATACATTATAAACCTTCCTTGTGAATCACTCTATCTATTAAAAAAAACCGCATCAAAATCCGATCCCTAGTTTGACGGATTTAAGCATACATAGGTACAGACAGCAGAAAGTGACTTTTCTATATCTATACAGGGTGTTTTTTCGTTGCCACCCTTAACGAAGGGTACGTGCTCTATATATCAAATTAAGTAAGTTTATGCCAAAAAAATGCTGGAAAACGATGTAAATATTTTTGATTTTTTTTATTACTTGTTCGGGCAAAATTTATAGTACTACCCGCATCTATGTGCAATTTATGCAGAAAAACGCAGTCTATTTACTCAACTTTGGGCCCTAATATCTTGGGAACCAGACACTTCCCAGGTATGCTTCCATGGAGAAAAATGATCATAATGATGAGGAGATTCCGCAGTTTTCGGGAACGTTGACGACCAAAAATCAGCCTGTATTGTTTGTGCACGCTAATCTCAGAAACGGCTGAACCGATCTCGATGCAGTTTTCAGGAATATATTGTGACAGGTCCCACTTAACATATAGGCACGTATAAGACTTTTATCCCAGGAGAATGTTTTTATCCCGGATAAATTCGACATTTTGTTTTTTCTGAAAGCCACGCGGACGGAGTCGCGGGCGTCCACTAGTTTTATAATATGTAGTGATGTATGTATATGTTATTTAAGTACTACCTTTACATTTTAGAGTATGAGTTATTTGATAAATTATTTTATTTCAATTAATCTATTCTTGTAAATTGTGTTTAAGTAACTCAATTAAGACAATCAATCAATAATAATTAATCAGCACAAATATGTGTGTATTTAATTGTCCATAATGTTTGTCGATTTTATCCTGTAGGAGTTGGTAGTTACTATCAGGGGCGGCTCCTGATATTTTTAGATGGGGGAATATTTTTGTTAATATGAGCGCAGAGCGCATGTAAAATTACAATTTGAAAACGCCGCGCGTATTCACTCCATTAACGAATGAGATGATGAGCAACCTCACTCTTATTAAAATTCAGATGACCTAATGAAACACATTAAAGACAACCATATTGCGTTCTAACTCGGACTAAGCGACATCTAGTGGCCGCATACGCGAATTAATGTGAGCGGCGCTCCAGATAAGGCTAATTTTTCATACGAAATCTTCTGTTTCACGCGCCGGCCTATGTCGGTATGTCTCTTTCGCACTCATAGAATATAGTACTAGGAATCGTACCAAATTTCGTTTCATTGGAGTGCGATCGCTAGCGCTCCACTCGATACATAAGATTACAACTTACTTGAGACGAACACTATTGTATAAACATAATTGAAAGATAATTATAAATACAGAGAAATATAGATTGCCTATGTAATCTTTGTCGGTGGGAGTGCACTGTACGAGCGCTCCTTAGGACGAGCCGCCAGTGGTTACTATCATATTGATGCGTAATGTTATAAATACATACATGAGTCATGGGGAATATTGCATTATTGTTTGAGGTTTTAATACGTGAGGACTATGCTAGTGGAGTGTAAGGCAAATATTAATTTTTTAAATATTTTTCTACAAATTGTTTGATAGTGTGTGTGTAGCAATGACTCACGGGAGATATTCACAGATATTGAGGATCAGCAATAAAGAAGTAAGTTTTCATACAAAATTTGTATAACTCTGGGCTTTCTTGTAATTGAGTTATGTATGTAGATGTCATCTATACACTTACATTACTCGCAAATCGTAATAGTAATGCAAGTTGACATTATGGTAATATTAAATTAAGACAATTTTTACTTCGGTAGATAGAACTAACATGGAAAACTAATCCTGATGATGCCACGGGTGTTGGCGAAACATATGTCGATTAAAATTTTAATTGGTTTTCGGATTAGCAGCTATGTATTTATGGTTGCATGCTAGGTGCTTGGATCTGGCTTCTCGTTGCGACTGTAGTGTCTTGTGTTCGTGATCATAAGTAGGCAGATCCGAGGGTCAGCGGAGGGTATAGGGCCCGGTGGCGGGCGATCCCTCAATAGAAATTTTTACTTTCCTATTCATCTAGTTGAGTAGTAGATTGAGTGAAGATAGTTTTCGCTAAAGGTAGTTGGTGTGGCATATTATGAATACCGGCATATTTTCAAAGAAAGAGTTTGGAACAATTTACGTGTACTCCATAGATAAGACATTTACGGTATTGTCAGCTATCCAACACCTTGTGTCAATATGTTTGTTTATATTCAGGTTAACCTTCGACAAACTTCGCACAGCTGACAGCTGTATCACAGTGTAAAGATAAATCTTTCAGTACTGAAATATATATAGACATTTTTCATTTTGTTGAAATCAATCACATTGTTATCTTAATAACCTTAGTGATTTTAACCTAATCTAGCTTTATCTTGAGATGAACAAATCCTTCCATATGTAAGTGAGTGACTGACAGACAACTGAGACAACACACAGTTCAAACGAAACTACTGGGCGTAAAAGGTTTAAGTTTGGCTTGAAGAGAATGATGATGACATGACACCTTACCCTTTAACTTTAACGGCATCCGGGCATCGCACGTAATTCCCGTGACCTGTCTCCATTTCATCCATCCTGAACTATTCACTAGTCGTTTGTATAATGTATCTATCGATCTATCTCACTGATTAATTACGAAATTCTCAGAAACTATAACACATACTAACTTGAAATTTGCCAGGTAGGTTCCTTTTAGCGTCTAGATATCCGCAGGATTTTACGAAACTCTAACCATAAGGGGATAAAACGGGGGTTGGAAGTTGGAAAAAGGAAGAAAATTTTTGAAATTTCAACGGGATCTAACGGGAATTCTAAAGTTCACGTCGTGGGCATATTATGTATGTGATTTCAATGGAACCGTTTATCAACTGTACGTTGATTAAACTATAAAACCAGTATTTTGACAGTCGTCCCTATGTTTGCAGGAATCATGCCGACTGGTCGGAGGGTCAAAATTCTACGAAATGATGGATGGAAGGGCGTCGGTGGAGTCCACACCTTCGCCCACCGAGAAGCAAGATAACATGAAGCCGATAGAGAGTGACGATGAAGGTATGGCTGTATTTGCGTTGTTTAATTAACACATTCAATGCCGGCGACTACGTGTTTGCGTGTTTTAGGCTTTCTATAGTTGCCGATGACGCTTATTTGCGTCCTGGCACTAGGCGTTGACCTGATGTCGGCACCCTTAGAAAATCTGATGCGATGCATACAGCGATGCATATAGCGCCCGTACGAATGTGAAAAGACAGTCGTCCCTTTAGGGTGCTGACATGTGAAAGTTCCTTTAGGGCCGCTATTCTAGGAAACCGAAGCGTTAGCTGTATTTTTAGGTTGCCTGCCTGACGCCAACCTTCTTTGAGTATAAATAAGTGACAATTTTAGTATATCAAAATTCGTACATGAATTAAATTCAATGGTACAGGACTGCCCGTGACTGGGATAGAATGTAAACCTTCCGACTGAAAGGCGTACGAGTACGTCTTAACCATTGGGCTATCGCCGACGTTTACGTGTTTTAATTCCATTTGTCAAAATCGAAACTTGCTTAGTAAAAATGAAAGAATACTATCCTTCTCGCGCATACGTAAATTCGTAGAAATAGTGCGGAATGCGATAGTTTTCTCGCTTTTATCTTGTAACCGAGATGATTTTCACCTCCACAGTATCAGACGTGGACCAAGAATGCACCGTGTTCAGCGGTCTGAGTTACCTAGGGGCGCAAAACATAGCTGATCCGAAGAGCGAGGCCGACATCCAGCGAATCATGCAGGAACTGAGCGCCATGCCAGAGAGCCGTGACGGCATCGCCGTGGCCTTGTCCATCCCTGTGTGCTCTCAGGGACTGGTTGTGTAAGTCTGGTTTAAAATTATACTAATATTATTATGAGACTAAACAATTAATTTAAACAATTTTTTCATTGGTCAGATAGCCTATCTGAAAAGTTAAGTTGGTGCTGTTTGTTTCTTAGTTTCAGAGAAATATGAGTACAACATCAAATTTATCCTTCAAATAGGCTATATGACTGTTGGATAAAATATTATATGCGGTCGAATTGACAAACTTCATCCTTTTTTGAAGGCGGTTAAAAACTTGGCCCTAAGTAGAACCCGAAACTGATGAGGTGAAGTTAGCTAAATATAGCTCTTGAAGTCCCATCCAAGAAATATTGTAAATGAGAAAGTAAGTTTGTTACCTCTTCGTCCATTTGACACCACGACTGTATGAAGTCTGTATGTATACATGGTGCGTCCGTTAAAATATAGCCAGTTAATAGTTATGACTAAATGAAGCATTATTAGAGTTACTTTGGTGAATATAAAGCCTCGAAACGCCAACTTATGCTTGACAGACTGTTAATCGATAAATTGTATATGATTTTTCATATCGAATATCTAAATGATTTCATCATAGATTAATGTTTCTTTAATTTGTAGACTATACCAAGCCGATACAAACGTAGTGATGATGCGGTACGCAGTCAACCGCATTTCATTCTATGCGCGCGGCACGGCCGGATCTCCCGTGGCTTCTTGCTTTGCCTTCACATGGTCCCATGGAGAGACGAAGGAATCTGCGGTATACCGTTGCCATGTCTTCAGATGTCACATCGGCGAAGCTGTCAATCAAGTGTCAAGTAAGTTTTGTTTGTAGCAGCCTACGAGACCCCGCACACTGGCGTCTTATGAGCGTCGCGGTTACGAGACGCCGGCGCCGCATTTTCTGCCAACAAATAAAACTATGCTGCGTAATTACAGCGTTCTGTGCGTTCGGCAGTCACTCTGCGCTGACGTCGCGTAGACGCTGCGTCAAAGTCGCGCGGGCGCCCTCCCGACGCCGACGTTCAAAAGACGCCAGTGTGGGTGGTCTGTAACATAATATACCAGGCATTTAATATTGCTTCTTACCCCGCTTTTTCTAGTTTAGGTACGTGTTAGTTGCGTTTCAGCTAACAAAATAATATCGCTTTGTAGTGAAACGATGTCGCGAGTTATTGATCTTAGGCATTACCACGTTTTACGCGGTTTGAATTGTTACTTTCCAACTAGTGGTGCCCACCATCAGGCCTTGCATTCTCTGTTAACCCTTTGTCAAGAATTGAATACACGTACATAGAGCAAATTATAATATTTAAGCTTTTAATACCTAAATACCATTCACCGTAGATATGACACGATTATATTTCAAGTAATAGAAATTGTTATAAGTGTATTACACAACCAGGTACAAAACACACAGAAGGATTACTTCTTGCACACTTATATTTGGTATTAATGCCAATTCGAACTTAAAATCCAGGCTATAAAGGCAGTCGCCGATGCCACCGATCACTGACCCAACTAGTCCGGCCCAATTCGTTCTAAATTGTCTGAATTGGCAAATCATTACTCTGAAACACTTTGTGTGCATTACTATTTATCACAATTTGTTCAGTTCGATTCGATCATGCGATAGGCTGTCGTTTCACCAGAGATGTGCAATTCTACGTTGCTATGGATATGCGTATAACGTAGGGTTGCCATCTCAAAACTTTGAAAACCAGGATTTGAAGAAGAAATACCAGGACATTTCGATTAAAAGCCAGGACTATACATGTGCGAGCATAGTGACAATACGATTGGAGGGAGTTAGCGGAGTGCGAATTTCAAAACATAGGTCTTTAACACATTCAGTGCCGGCGACTACATATTTGCTTCTTTTAGGCTTTCTAGGGGTGACGCTTATTTGCGTTATGGCACTAGGTGTTGACCCGATATCAGCACTCTTATAAAATCTGCTGACAGTAAATGTGTCTGTGTCAGGACTCTAAAACTCAGGACAATGCTTAAAAACTATCCAGGACACCCCAAAAAGCAGGACAGGTCCTGGGAAAACAGGAGGGTTGGCAACCCTAGTATGTCAATGAATTTGATTGGTGGATAACAAAAGCATCCAGATATATGCTATACGTCGCTATAGCATATATCTGGTGGAATACCAGATTTAAACAGTTGTCAGACCTTATCCAGTCTGTGTTGTGTTAGATTACGTAGCGGACGTGTTTTGTAATAGCTGAGCTGTCGGGTATTGTTTACAATATATTGCGCTTGTGATATTGTGACATGGGCAAATTAGACGCGCAGGTTCACGTAGCTAGAGAAAACACCAAAAGTAGTTCTAAATTGCAATTGAGATTGTATTTTCTGGTATAAAGGTGGTTTTTAACTTCATCTTCCCGAATATTTGGTTAGAAATGCAAACGAACTGGTTAACAAAATTTTACACATATAAAGCGAACTTGTTTAGAGAGTGTTTCTGGGAAAGTCCAAAAATGCAATAGTAACAGAACTGTCTATTCAGTGATAGGAACCTTTTAGTACTGGTATTATTAAATAAGTGCTTTTAGTGCAATAGATAGGCGGATACGCTTGGAGGTAAATTGTGCGTGGATCGGGGCGTTTTGCGTTCTGCCCAGATAATTAAGTGATATTTAAAGAATAGCACGAACGTACGTTGTTATTATAAATTTCATTTAAATCGCAAGTATTAGAATTAATGAGGGGAAGCTCGTTGAGCAGTGGACTTAACGGCTAAAATAATGATGAGAAGTGCAAGCACACATAATATCTAAAATCTAAAAGCACTTCTACAAAAAATGCAGTACATAAACAGTGTTATCATACAATAGACCTACATATGAAACGCATTAATTAAGGTCATGGACTTTTCCCAGTTTTCCTATTTCATGTCGCGTGGTGTCACACTATGCAATCACAAACATTAGGTACATAACAATACCTACTGTGTTATCTATTGTCCGTATGTGCTTTGTATCTGGTGTAAACATACGCTCAGTTTTGTTAACGAGTCATACATAACGTATAACGTAACTTTAAACGTCGAGGGCACTGATTTAATTTCATTGTGCGTTATCCCGCGGTTTTGCTTTGATATAATAATACGTACTACACACGGCTGTGTTTCCAAAACGGGTAGAAAAAACTTATACCCCGTTTTTTTTTTTTGAAGACAGAAATCTCACTTTCGAAGAATCATTGTTTGTAAACATTAGAACACTCATATTTGTAAGATATGAGTGAAGTTTGACGTTTTTCCATATTGATGTATCCTACTAAAAAGTTCAGTTTTGTGTGTGCGAAATCAGCTTCTTTGGGTTTTTGATAGTGTATACAGAGTAGGTACTATTGAATTGAGTAGAAACTCTTGATGATAAAATATACAAAACTGTGCCTAATAAAAAACCTGATTTCGTTTCTATTTACAAATAAAATGAGGTATAGAATCACGAAGGAGATCCCACAGACACGTTAAGCATATAAGCGGGACATATAAAATAGTGTTTGCTCTTTGGATATTATAACCAATAATTGTGTGTTACGTGATCACAGGTTTACCTACACCTATTACGCATAGTTTCATTGCCATTCACACGTGATTTGGAGACAAATAAGCGCGCACCTGTATTTGTGTTATGTTATTAGCAGTGGTCGGAGTAGGTATATTGATTTTACATACTTGCGTCATGATATCAGAACATGGACATGCATTTTTTCCGGAATGTACCGAATTTTCCAAAAATTTGGTAAATAGAGTAATAAAATAAAAAACCATACGTAATTTAATTCGGTATTTTTATTTTATTTTTATCATAATAATCCGGAAACTCGGAGGCGTATCCATATTAACATATACGTTTGATGTCAATGACCTTAATTCAATATACCTACTCCGACCACTGGTTATTAGTTATTATATCGTAGTAGAAAAGTGAAATTTTATCGTTGTCGTGGATAAAAGGTCACCTATGAATGTTGTGTTTATGTTTTTTTAATGATCGTAAAGGTCGTCGCTCCCTCTTGTAGATTGTTGTAATGTTTTTGTGACATTCTGTTTGACTAGACGTGATATTATGTATTGATTGATGTATGTGCTTGTAAATATTATGTTTCGCGCATTATTTATTTTGTTATCGGTGTGGTGTTACTGATCGTGTGGTAAGGAAATAATGTCTTGAGTTTTAAATAATTGTCTGTAACTTTTATAATTTTCCGGGTGTGCTAAACATTTGTTAGATTTCTTTTATACTTTGTTCGTGATACAGGTATGTCAGTTAGATAAATAAATATTATGTGAAGTGGTAAAATTAAGATTGTCAATTAAATATTTTTGGCAGATTTAGCTAGACACACTTAGCTACACTCATCTATATTTTAAACATTAATCGAGGACATTGTATCTGGAAAAATGTCTCACTCCAATGAACCTATGAATCTTGAGACCAGTTTTAAATATTAATAATTAACCTTAACATAGATATTGTCTGTAGACTTCAATCTATTCCTCATTATTATACCCAATCCTTAATGGTGGCTTGATCAAGTATTTGCGCCAGATAATCGGCTTGGATGAGCCGATATATATCGCGCCTTATAAACCAAAAAAACAACGTTATAATAATTTAGGTCAATTATTGACCTAACTAAACGCACAAATGTCCATTCTCTCTTATAGTCTTCCATCTATGTATTCCTCATTATTCTCAATCGTTATTACAATGGTTATAATAATAGATATACCCGAAAATCGGCAGTCGGCCCAAGCCTTAAACGTTATTCTTAATAGGCGTACTAATTCAGGGTTAGTGTGTAATTTGCACACTTTTGCCCACTTTTGCCCACTAGTCAGTTATAAGTGTGTAATTTGCACTCTTCAGGCGGTAATGTGGCCGCGTGGTGCCGGCAGATTAAAATTCGTACCACCCCATGTCTGCCCGTGGGTATCGTACGAGGCGATTAAGGGTTTCCGGGAGGTGGGCAACAGCGCCTCCCGTGTTGACAACATAGTCCAAAATACAATCTGCGGTCACCAACCTGCCTGCCCAGCGTGGTGATTATTGGCAAATACCCCCCATGGCAGTCTTATGGCGTGGCCTGGGGGAGGCCTACGTCCAGCAGTGGACTGCAATAGGCTGATGATGATGATGATGATGAGGCGGTAATGAACATGATTCATTAACTATATGTATCAATTCAGGCTGCTTCGCCAAAGCCTTCGAGCGCGTGCCCCGGTCCATGGCGTCGTCTCTGATAGGAGACCTGAGTGCGGCCCCTTCGATGACCGGCTCCCTTACCGAGGCTCCAGGCCCGTCCGCGCCGCCAATGCAGCTGATGCACGTTCTCGAATGCTCTGTGGACATCAAGGAGGCTGATGCTAAGGTACCTCCACGTTTACATACATACTACCTATACAGGGTGTAACAAAAAGGGTATGTTAAGCGAAAAGCTACGTAAATAGCCCACTGTAGACAACCTATCCACAAAATTTTAGACTCGAAATCACATGTTTATTTTCAAGATTGTATGAAAATTCCTGAGATATTTAAAAATTCTCCATACTATCGGGATAAATAAACATGTGATTTCGAGTCTCAAATTTCGTGGATAGGTTCTCTATAGTGGGCTATTTACGTAGCTTTTCGCTTAACATAGCCTTTTTGTTACACCCTGTATAGATAGGTACATTGTAATGATGACTAGTGAGATGAAATCAAAGCATGGTACAATCGATTATTATTACATTATTAGATCAGAGACAGTCGAGGAAGCCAGAACTGCAAGATCATAAAGAAGATGGTAGAATTAATACCGCCAGTGATTAATTGGCTGACACGAAACGCGCAATCACTTAAGCCCGGAGCGCGATACATATTTAATATTTATAAATCAAACATCTTCACCTTCTTCAGCTTTTCCCATTATCAAAATACGAGTCTGTATCGTATTTTTTTTACAGGGTACTTTCAACCACGTCCCTAAAGAGCGGCTAGGATTCAAGCTGCGCGGGGGCATAGATAAACAAGTGACGATCAATGTCACTCAGGTCACAAACAATGTGGGACCCGAGTCGGATGACCCGCAGGTAAGTGTGTAACGTAACTCAATTGTGAATTTGATTTATTGCTAGAATATTTTATTACATCGTTTACTCTCAACGTAATAACAAAAAAGTCCACCGTTAACTTGCATACACATACCTACTAATACTACTACTTCTTGCATACTATGTATGTAAAGCAAACCTGCAACATGCTACAAGGTAGAGTAACCAGGTTCAAGCTATACTATACGCCAACCCTCCTGGCACACGCAGTCATAGAACGTTATTTGACAGCGCGTGCCAGGAACGTTGGCGTATAGTATAGCACGCATTTTGTAATAATTTTATTGTAAGTTGCGCGGAGCATGAGTTACTCGAACCTATTTGGGTCCGTAGCATCGTGTAATGCGATATCCAGATATACTTACATGACTATTTAGTGAAATAATAGTGTCGATTCCGGTAGTCACACTTAAACCTAAACCTAATCTTAGTCAGGTCTATCTCTCTCCGTCCTTAACGTAAATGTCTGAGAGAGAAAAGGACAGGTAGGTCTAAATTTACGTTTAGGTTTAAGTGTGACTGCCGGAATCGACCCTAATATAGCCGATTCTTAATCCTAACAATGAAATTTGTTGCCTGTCCGTCACAATTTTTTATGTAAATGACTGAGACAGAAAGGGATAGGTAGAACAAGTTTTTAGCTTATTATTGAGTTGAGTAATGAACATGAATTTTATTGCAGGCGGGCTACACCGGCGGACTGTATATTGAACGTTGCTTCGGCATACTGTTGGCTCCCGGCAGGAGCGTTAAACATTCGGACATGAGACTGCTTGAAATGGTAAGCGATACTTTATTATATATACTTTAGTAATTTACATTTTTGCCAATATGTAATTTAGAAAAGAGAAAAATTCGTCACCCAAGATTTTTTAATTGACCCGGTGGCTCAGTGTTAGAGCACTGACATCTCGGAATGCGACACGTCGCCTTGGGTGCCGATTACATACACCCGGATGAGGAATTTTTTCCATTTGCTTGACGTATTAAATGCCAAATGAAGCTTCTCCATAAATATACGTGTCTCTTTCTATCACGTAAAATGTTAACAACTGGTGCGAATACATAGTTACAGATTTAGAAGGCGCTCTGTAATTAGGCAAAGCCTGTTACATAATCAATGTTATCTTAAAGAAAAATACCCGATAACTGCAGATTCTGATGACTCGTGAGTGGGTCAAACGGAATCTAAGTACAAATAAAAATACACCGATATCGTATTTTTAACCACTCTTTTTTAAAGATAGCTAATAAGTAGAATTAACCTTACCCTGCTATTTAACGGACGAGGTTCTGACGCTAATTACCTATTTAGAATGGCACGGAAACATTTCCTATTGGATTCGTTGTCGGTAGAGATTGCAAACCGGGCCCGGCCGGGTCCGGCCCGGCCGGGCCTTTGCCCTTTTAGACATCCACCGGGCCCGGCCATTCATACCGGGCCCGGTGATCTGGCCGGTAGGTACGAAAACTGCGGCACGGAAGCTCCAACTTGTAGAAAATTGGCATGGCAAGCGCTGCGAACCGCGATGTTCTGATGCGCCAATGGCCGCTCTCCGTTCCTACTTCTTAAATAATCTGACTACTTTCCAAACTTTTTCTTGAAATCCACTAAATTCAGGCATTTCATCAGCGCGTGGAAGACATTTCTATCCTAAACTTAATTACTGAATACTAATGCTTGCTTGAAGTTAATTAGTTAATGTTACTATTCCGTTCATAAGTAAAACTAATTGATTCTGTATTAAAAACTCGTGATTTTGAGACTGATTAAAGGGTGATTCACGCTACACCGTGTCGCGACCGGGCCGTGGTACTTAACATTATGGTATACTTTTTGTATGAAGTAATTCATGCCTGACCGTGGCTCGACCGTGCCCCTGCCGTGCGCCGCCGTGACTCGGCCGGGGAACGGCGTTGATATGTCGGTGGGTATTTTTTTTGCCGGCTCCGGCACGGTCCGCTAACAAAAACCACGTAGCATAAATTATATAGTCGTGCAAATAATACACCCAAACAACCCGGTGTAACATGAATGACTGGTTCGGCCGGGCGCACGGCGGACGTGTCGCGAGGATCATCCTTAAGACTGATTATTGTTGATTTGCTGGATTGATATAAATATTATTTCGTAACCTTGAATCATTGTATTTTTCCTCCGTTTACTTAAATTAAGCAAATTTTCATAAAATACTTTAAAGGTTTCATCCTAACACATCAACCCGGGTTGAAAAACATACCGGGTTGCAATCTCTAATTGTCGGTCGCTAGTTTATTGTATTTATGTGCGAATAGCTGCTAACTAGTGAAAAGTAGGTGTGTTATTTGCACACTTCTGAGCATCTCTTTTGGGGATAATGGTTAATATTAGTGACGACATCTCGGCACCCTAGGTAAGCGGATCCGCGGGCGGTTCGGCGTGCTCTGTGTGCGCGTTATGGAACGCGGGCGAGTCCGCACTCGCCGCCTTCAACGTGGCGGGCGGCGACGGCGCGCCGGCCTACATGTCGCTGGCCCTGGACCTGGTCATACGCGGCCTGAGGGACCCTTTGCGGTGAGTGTGTATTACAGAATAAAGCGATATGCGGACTGAGGGATCCTTTGAGGTTAGTATATCTACAGGGTGTAACAGAAAGGGCATGTTAAGCGAAAGGCTATGTAAATAGCCCACTATAAAGATCCTATTTCCAAAATTTGAGACTCGAAATCATATTTTTATTTTTCAAGATTGTATGGACATTCCCGAGTTGTTTCGGAATTCTTCATATTACCTGGAAAAATATAAATGTGAATTTGAGTCTGAAATTTTGGAAATAGGTTCTCTATAGTGGGCTATTTACATACCCTTTCTGTTACACCCTGTATAGATTACAGAGGTGTAGTCAAATTTAATGTTGAAATAGCTGTCAGAATAAAGCGTTATGCGGACTGAGGGATCCTATGTAGGTATAGACCTTACTTGCCCAGAAAGCACCTACACGTTTTTAAATAATTTGTACAATAATAGGAAAATAATGATGTCGCTTCGGCGAAGTTTTACACTCTTTGAATGAGACGTAGATATTGTTTTGGTTTCCCGGTACGATTGTGAATAATGATCCAGTATACTATTCGAAAATAAGTTTCCCAAATATGTATAGAGAGCGCGACGCAAGCTTAGCTTTGCGTTTATGTGGATGTAGGCATATTAAATACGCGCCAAACCTGAGCTTTGCACTTGTGTGAGTACAATAGTGTATGTGTTGTCCGTTCGGTTTGCTTGTACACTCATACAAATGCTAAGCTGAGCTTACGCCGCGCGATTTAAATATAGTTTACTCACGACTAGTCCACGTGTCCTGTAATAATAGTTATTACAATATGATTCATATTTTCAGATTGGTGATAGAGACACCGGTAAAAGTGTTTCCGCCCACGGAACGGTTCTGGTATTACTCTAAGCGCCCACTAATTCAACAATTTTACATCAGTTTGAAAGAGGTAAAAGACCTTACATAATTTTCATGTTATCCAAATGATATAATTTTATATGTTTGTGTAATCTTATAATGTACGTCTGCCAAATAATAAAAGGAGACATTTCACATGTCGTGTGTGGATCATACATTTTTTTCTAATAGTAATATGAAAACGGAAAATATTGTAAATACACTGGCAGACGTCCGTGACTATCTGTTATTCAGATATATCAGCTACATAAACTGCCAAGATGCATTACAATCTCTTAGAAACAAACTTTATAAGTAGCATTATTAACAGAGGTCGGAATTAGGTAGAGTCATTTATGTACTTGCACTGATTTCATACAGCGAAAGAATAAAGTGGATATGCCTCAGGGTTTTATTATTATTTATTTGTAATATTGTTGGCCACACAGGATTGTCCATTAGAAATCCTGGGAAGGTCCACATTAATATCAACATTTCGATGCAAGTACATAAATAACTACCTAATTCCGACCTCTGATTATTAATCTGCTAAACGTGACTAAGTTAAGGATCTTTTTCTACCTACCCTAGTTGATGTTTGTATGTCTAAAATGGGCTGTGTTTTCCAGTCGGTGGACGCGCTCGGTGGCCTACAATACGACGTGGCCAACATAGAGCCGTCGGCGGAGTTGGACCGGTCCAGGCTGAACCTGCCGCTGTCGTTCTCGAGCCTGCTGACGTCACCGCTCACTTCTGCGCCTGCGCCCAGCTCGCCTTCGGAGCCTCTGTCAGGTTTGTTTGTAGACTTTTGCATAATGTAGTAGTGTACATAGTAACTAGCGCCATCATTCAAATGAACTATACATTCTGGGAAAGTGGGGACACAGCTGTATGTAAAGATGATGTCGTGAACTAAAACTATTTTACATTGATTATATTAGGTTTATATTGACTGGGGTGTTAAGCAAAGCTGTAGTCTTATTAATTAAAAAATCGAATGATAGATTCAGCGATCGACGTGTGCTTAGATTTAACGTGATAGAAAGAGACGCACAAGTGTCATATTTGTGGGCGGGGCTTCAGTTCTGTCAGAGTCGGATAGCTCTTTCTAATGTCTAATTTTTTGGTACATAACCTGAATAAGTATAACCCTCTTCATTTATATTATGGTCGTCCGAATAATGGTCTTGTGCCGCCTCTAGCAGAAATAAAATGCGTAAAGAAGTCTGTAATAGTATGTATACTAAAATGTGTCTCTTGTTTTAGATAATGACGAGCCGTTGCTGAGCGGGACTGGTGAAGTTTCGAAGGAGTGCGGTGAGGAGGTCCTCGAAAATTGGGCCCAAGTATTGAGAAGGTTAGTGGATTTTTTTTATTTGTTACTTATATTACAAAATGTGCTACTTACACTACGACTTAGATTCTTTTTCACGGGAAATTAAATAGCGTTTTCTTGGAATTTTTGTCTTCAGTGGTCTACATGGATGTAGTTTGATTCGTAAAGTATCTGTGTGTGATTCGTAAAGAAATTTATCCCTACTTATTCTAAAATTTCACGAATGTATTAGAATCCTTTGTAGCTGTCATCATAACCTATTTTATTTTCTGAAATTCTCACGGGAAGGGGAAATAACAGGAATTAACAGAAGTTCATGCGTCTTCGAATTCTTAAGTCGTATACATAAGAAATTGTCTATGTGTATTTTGATAGATGTATGTAGGGTAAGATTTCAATGCTTACCTAAACCTGATAGATACGAGTATCAGGCTATCGGGTTTCCAGCAAAACCGAAGCTGCTGATTTGCGCTAAAACTAGTTTGTGGCGCTACTGCGATCCAGCAAACGAAGCTGTTGAATTTCCACTAGTTTTATAAATGAAATTGTATTAGGCGTTACAGTTCAGAAGTTCAAACATTCAGATTTCGGAAATAGTGCGATGTATTATCTTGCGTGCTGGGTGCTCGGGTCTGGTTTCTCGTGGCGATTGTAGTTAGTGCAAGTGCCTGTTTTCGCAGTTATGAGTTATCAGATACGAGGGTCAGTGGAGGGTGTAGGGCCCGGTGGTGGGCGCACCCATAGTTGAATTCCACTAGTTTACTTCATAACTATTGTTCCATAGTTGGAACGGTCCCCGGCCGCGCACGCTCGGCGCGCTGGTACGTAACGCCGTGCCCGAGGCGCTGCGGGGGGAGGTGTGGCTGCGGCTGGCCGGCCTCGACCAGAACGAGAAGCTCATGGAGACTTACAGGACCCTCATCACACAGGTAGTGACCTAAGTCAGGGCTCCATCCACAGAGATGTATGGAGTGGCCCTGGGGGCGTGGCCGGTGTAAGTGGAGTTTGAGCAAAATCGGCAAACTTTTTTGTATGCAGAGACACAGAAAATGTGGTCATACCATGGAGAAGGTATAAAGGAGGTGGGACTATGAACTGAGTCGTGTGGCAATCGTGAGGCCATGACGTCATGATAGGGGCGGAGCTTCAGGGCCAGTGTGTGTAACGCAGTAACTGTAACCACACGATTATGCAAGTAGTTTGGCTAGTCACTACAAGGTGGTTTCTATGTAAATGGGCAGGCCTACAATGTGAGGATGCTCCCCTCGTCCCTAACTTCACCCCCGCTCAGCGGCACACTATTTTTGTATGAAAATATACTTAGCCGCTGCTCCGCTTTTATTTCTTCTCCATGGGTCATACACATAGCAACTAGCGCCATTCTTCATCGGAACTATTCTATGAAACTGACAATTTGAAGGCTTACACCAGGACTCAAATAAATTTGGCTCGGGGACCCATCTCCCGTTTGTATCTGATATCTATGGCTCCACTGCTCTAGGCCGCGTGATATTACCCTATTTGCAAGTGCACTCCTAGCAGGGAAAATAACGGATTGCCGTTCGTTCCCGAGCGTACGGACTGGCAACATTGTCGCTACCTTTGCACCTGCGAGTGACAGCCATATTATGGACGTTCGTCGATGATGTAGCTTTGTTATATGTATGTGTGCGCGCGTAGGATATACCGTTGTCTTTAACTCTCAGAGTTCGTAAATAAGGTATATTTTTCCTACAGTTTAGCATAGCTGGGCCAAATGTAAAAGATCGGTAATAAGTTACTTTGCTCTTCGCCCGAGCCTCTTACGACATGCACGGAAGGCGATGCAGTTGACGTGTTCTAACAAAACCCCACACGGGACTAACTTAAACATAATATATTTCTTTAGGAATGCCCGTCGGAAGCGATGATCCAGCGAGACATCGCGCGCACATTCCCTGCGCACGATTTCTTTCGCGAAGCCGGCGGCTTGGGACAGGATTCTCTGCTGAGAATGGCGCGTGCGTATGCAGTATACGATGAGGAAGTCAGATACTGCCAGGGACTCAGCTTTTTAGCGGCTGCTCTGCTATTGCACGTGAGTATATACAGTGTGATTTTTGGTCGTCAACGTTCCTGAAAACTACGGAATCTCCGCATCACCACGATCATTTTCCTCCATGGAAGCATACCTAGGAAGTGTCTGGTTTCCAAAATATTAGGGTCCAAAGTTGAGTAAATAGACTGCGTTTTTCTACATAAATGCACATAGACGCGCGTAGCAAGATTTTTTCACGAGAAATAATTAATATTGTCTATGAAAAAACTAGCATAAACACTGGACACTATAAATTTCGCCCGATCAAGTAATAAAAAAAAAAATCATAATTTTTTACATCGTTTACCCTTCGTTAAGGGTGGCAACGAAAAAACACCCTGTATATCGTGAGTGTATTTTAGTGAAAATATCTATACTGCAAAGTAAGCATGAACCGTTTTACGCGCCGTAACGCTATCGACTCGCAAGCAAATACTAGGAGATACGACAGTGTGATGATAGCGTTACGGACTATCGAGAGGTTCGTGCTTGCCCCACTGATCAATAAAATTGAAGTGTCTGTTTGTAATATTGAAATAACCACTTTTTATAGATGCATGTATACATGGTACTTATACCAAAATATTTTCTTACACTTTTTGTCTGTTTGTTCCGGATAATCTCTGAAACGGCTGTACAGATTTTGACGGGATTTTCATTGGCATCAACTTTCAATTATAATTAAATATCAGATGTACCTACCTTCATAAGTACAGCCGTTCATATCTTTTGCTGATTGCATGAATGGTGTTCGATTTTCTAATGTTGTTCGAGTAAAACACGAAATGCTCGATGAACATTATGTATTTGCATTTCAGATGCCAGAAGAACAAGCGTTCTGTCTGCTGGTTCGTCTCATGTACGGATACCGTCTGAGAGAGTTATACAAGGATGGTTTCGAAGCGTTGTACATGAGGCTTCATCAACTGGATCGCATGATGGAGGTACGTCATAATGCCAACACGAATCGTAGGAAAGTACAAAAAAATGTGTCTAAATATGCCGCGCGTTTACAGCGCTAAAGTTTCGGTAGCGGTTTGAATGACAAAATAGTCCATTGGGGGTAAATATAGTTATTTGTACTATAAGTACAGACAAAGGTGTAGCAGAGCCATCTACAGGACGCAGAAAGAACCATACACATCTTAAAACGCGATATCGTGGGACAAACAATAACTAATGGCCCAGAGAAGCCGGAAACGCTTCCCTTTTCACCACCCCCACAAAGGCTCTGTTAGGCTTTCAGATTTCAGACGTGTTAGAAAGAGACGCACATTGTCAGACTAAAACTACTTACTTGACATAATTGCTGGGTTCCCTAGATGTCAGAAATGAGTTGACAAATAGTAATTATTGCAAAAATGTGAATATTATATTGTGGGTTAGGGACATCATCAGCGCTTAGGACCTTCTATATCAGGCGATGATCTATTTGAACTTTTGGCAGCAGTACATAACTAAGTATAATGTTTGTTTAACTAGGAACAATTGCCGGATCTGCGCCTGCACTTTATGGAGCTGCGGGTTGAGCCTCATATGTTTGCATCTCAATGGTTCCTCACCGTCTTCACTGCTCGATTCCCGTTGCCATTAGTGAGTATTTAGTTTATATATATCTACTTAGCCGCGTGGTGCCGGCAGAGTAGAGTTTCCGGGAGGCGGGCAGCAGCGCCTCCCGTACTGACAACATAGTCCGAAAATCACACTGCGGTCACCAACCCGCCTGCCCAGCGTGGTGACTATGGGCAAAACCCCCTTGTGGCAGTAGCCTTGTGACGTGCCCTGGGGGAGGCCTACGTCCAGCAGTGGACTGTAATAGGCTGAAGAAGGAAGAAGAATATCTACTATTTGTTATTGTTACTGTACACCTGTATGATAATACCTTTTTTTTAATATACACACCCTTCTCAACACATTAACCTAGTTCCACACTAAGATGTCTAAGGTCTTGTGTCGTGGGTACTAAGCAACGGTATATAAATACATATTTCAGTATAGAAACATCCATGACTCGGAAACAAAATCGATATTTATCATATAAAGGTTTGCACCTACCGGGATTCGAACCCAAGATTTATGGCGCCGCAAGCAGGGTTACTACCTACTACACCAATCGGCCGTCAAGGTTTCTTTCACGGGTTAGTTTCTTTAAAAGCCATATTAATAAAATTTGGCATCTTTTTTAGAGCCAAGCCATCACAGCTAATAAGTAGTAATAATTTATTTATATTCCCATTTCCAGGTATACCACATTCTTGATGTATTCCTGCTACAAGGCATGGACACATTGCTGCAAATCGCGATATCCCTGCTATCACTCTCACGGAAAGAACTGTTACAATACGACTTTGAGGGTGTACTCAAATATTTCAGGTAAGGTCATTGAGCTTTGTCATGTAATATTTTCTTACCATTGATATAGTTCGAACAGAAACACCTCACAACTAAGTCAAATCCCCACAGCAAGTGTTAACTATACGAACAACGTTATGTATTTTGCGTTTAATATACAGGGTGATTTTTGGTTGTCAACGTTCCCGAAAATTACGGAATCTCCTCATCATCACGATCATTTTTCTCCATGGAAGCATACCTGAGAAGTGTCTGGTTTCCAAAATATTAGGGTCCAAAGTTGAGTAAATAGACTGCGTTTTTCTGCATAAATGCACATTGACGCGTGTGGCAAGATTTTTTCACGAGAAATAAATAATACTGTCTATGAAAAAACTTTCGCCCGGTCATGGAGTAAAAAATTTTTTTTCAAATAATTTTACATAATTTCCCAGCATTGTTTTTGGCATAAACTTACTTTATTTGATGTATAGAGTACGTACCCTTCGTTACAATGAAAAAACATCCTGTATAGTCGCATTTATATTGGTTTGATTCATTGATTATTTTGACTTATTAAATTTTACTTATCTTGGTACACATATTACAATTCGTTTGTATGTTGGATTTTTTGTACGTAATTATCGTATAAATATTTATTTATCGTTTTCTCCTCGCATATATCAATAGCCGATTTTCGTCTTCTTCTATCTTGGCCCATCTGTCTGGGTGCATTCTGGGTTACGTGTCCGTACGGCGTAGCGGAGGACCCAGGAGACGATGGTTTCAGTTGTTTCTGGATGAGTTTCAGCTAGAGTCTCATTAAGCGGAAACAAGACAAGTGTGGGTTCAAATCCGCATCTTGGTTACCTAATTTGCAATATCAGAGCCGAAGCAATGCGATAGCGAAAATTGAGAATGTGTGCGTGCGCGCAACGAGCGCTCGGTGTCCTCCCGCGCCCCGCACCTTGCCCCGTGCACACACACACATCCTCAATAGGGATGTTTACAGTTTTTTTATTTGTATTTATTTCCAAATATCATAAAATAAAATAAACATTTGCGAAAAAAAACTTCGCTAGCGTGAAAACTTTCCGGGATATAACGATTTCAAAATCACAATTTTAGACTTGCCAAAAAACGCTCCATACAAACGGCTACCACAATTATGACATCTATCAATATATAATATACAATAATGACTATCAGTAACTTGTACGCGCGTAAAAGAACTTTTATTCTACAGCTTTATTAAATGTTGCGTTTATAAATATGGTTACCAAACAAAAGTTGCTGTAAATGATACAGATGGTCATATGATGTAGTAATTTTCAATTAATTTCACATTTGAAAAATGGACTTGCCCACTTAACTTTGAAGGCTTATTACTACATAAGTATGATTTTGATGATTTTTTTCTGATAAGCATAAAATGTCATTAAAATTCAACCATAGTAAACATCCCTATTATCGCGATCGCGCTGCTTCGGCTTTGCTATTGCAAATTAGGTAATCAGGGGGCGGCTTTGCTATTGCAAATGAGATAATCAGTGGGCAGGGAGGCTTTTGCCCAGAAGTGGGAGTGGTTTAGGCTATTAAAAAAGTAAATCAATAGCATTTATGTTGAATTTTGCAGAGTCACATTACCAAAGAGATGCCGCAGCGCAGAGTGGGCCCGCCAAGTGGTAAAGGTAGCCTGCGGGGTCAAGATAAAACGGCTGCCCAAATACCAGCAGGAATTTGACAAGTTCGTAAAAGGTATGTCTCGTCGGATGACCATGGGAGTTTATGGTGACAATGTTTTTTTTTAAATTAGCTTGTAGAGTTTCCCAATCTCGGGCAAAGGTATTTGATGTATTATGCATGCTTGTATTTAAGTGATGATTTAATTTAGTTTCTTTATTGCATGCCATGGAGTAATAAATGGTATAGAGAAGTGCATGTATCGCTCTGTAAAGGCACCTCGTCAGTCTAGTTAATAACAAATTTTTCATAAAGCATGGAAAAGATATATAGTGATAACAAGTAGAGTTTGGGTAAATAATTGCTTGAAAATAGTACATGGCGTTTCAATAAAAAAACCAGTAAAGCAGTATCCGTAAAAAAAGAAAAGATTAATCTGGAAATGGGTAGACTGAAGGCGGTTAATACGCAGCTACAACAAGAGAAGGAACTGTTGGAATCACAGATCGTAGAGGTAAATCGAAATCGGTTAAACTGAATGTTTACATTATACGTTGAACTTGTATCAGGCGTCACTATTCGAAGTTCAAATCTTTATTGCAACTGGGCAATCGCCCGCCACCGTGGCCCAGTTTATACCGGTCCGCTGACCCTTTTTCGGAGCTCAAACTGCCTACTCATGATCACGAACACAATTTTGACACTACAGTCGCAACGTTTTAATATAGTGAAGCCAGATCCAAGCACTTTTACTATTGCATGCAACGCACATTTACGAATACGTAATAGCTGACGGAATCCGAGTAAACGTAATTAAAAAATTCGTAAATCGACATGATGTTGGTCGCCAACACCCGTGGCATCATCAGGATTAGTTTTCCATGGGTAAATAAGTTGCTATCTACCGAACCAACTAGTACAGGTTTTTAGTTCGGTAGATTATGGTTGCATGCTAGGTGCTGGAATCTGGCGGTTTCTCGTTGCAGACTGAAGTGTCTTGTGTTCGTGATCATGAGTAGGCAGATCCGAGGGTCAGCGGAGGGTAATAGGGCCCGGTGGCGGGCGATCCCTCAATAAATGAATGTTTAAAATCAAATGTGAAATGGTACAGGCGAATGCTTGTTTGTCAGGGAGATAGCAGCATAGCACCTACAGTGCAACCATTTTACCTACCTTTAGGGTTGCCGAATCGAATGCGACCGTAGTATTTAGCCGACTGCAGCAGAATGAGGGCTATGTTTTCCGAATGTATGTATGTATATTACTTTGGTACGCTCTAGAGCAGTGGTTCCCAATTAGTTTTTTCTACGTACCACTCTAAGGAAGACCTCAAACTCGCGTACCCCTTATTGCAGGAACAATAAATAAATAAGAGATGAAATCAGATGTAAGCAGGTATTAAGAATTTATTAATATCAATATACAATACAAGATGACAGAGAAATGTGACAAATGGGCACGTTTTTCTTTGCACAGCTCTGAAAAATCTGGTTGCATAAATATTTTTTGGTAATTTTAGTAATTTTGGTTTTTTTCGGAACGCGCCGCGTACCCCTTGATGCAACCTTGCGTACCCCTGGGGGTACGTGTACCACTAATTGGGAACCACTGCTCTAGAGCCTAAATGACTTGTCCCATTTGAACAATTGAGAAATATTGACTTGACTGAATTAATAAGATTAGTACCTATGTCCGCATCGGTTCATCATTTGAATATAACCAATTTTGTTATAGACACAAGCATTGGTACTGGAGGCGGAGAAACAGGCGACTCACTATGAACGGGTAGCGCGGGAATATCGCGAAATTTGCGCGAGAATGGACAAACAACTACACAATTTGCGGGTAATGTATTATTACTCATGTTTATGGGAAGCCCGGAGTGGAGTTTGTTGGGGGAGGCCTATGTCCAGCAGTGGATTTCCCAGGGCTGAAATGATAGGAAGCCCACTATTTATTCGTACAACTATTAGAAGGACATGGTGTTTACCTCTATTTAATCTGATTATTGATAGGGTAGCTCTGTAAATCCTTATCTCCACTAGACTGTCTGATTTCTATTTTAAAATGAAACGGCCTAACTTTGGCTTTGTCTTCTGAGATAAAATAATATCGCTGGTGAGATATTTAGTAGTTGAATACGCAGTTTTCGAAATAAGAGAAAAAAGATTTGCTCTTTTTTATTTATTTATTATATAATGAAGGGTCACATAATCACTGGGTGGTTTATACGTGACCCTTCTTCTCTTTCTATTAAATATAAGTTCCGATATCGTAGACAGATGTTGCACAAAGTATTAGGACATTCATTGTTTGCAATTAAATTGCCAGCAGTCTTTCATATTTTTATATTTTCCAGGACTTTGTAAAGGAGTGCCCGAATTGCAGCATGAAGTTGGCATTCGCAGACAGCGAAGAAGGTAAGCGATAATATTTGTTTTGCAAGTCTATGCAACATGAAATATGTCACATATACAAAGAGAAACTAGAGTGCGCTTTACAATATTTTTTATGCTACGGGCGCTGTTTTGATTAACTTGAGGGTTGTACAAAGTAAGAAAATAGTCAGTGACAAATATAATGTTCCTACAGAGATAGTAGAACCGAAACCGGTGGTGGAACCGGAAGAGGGCGACACTGAGTCGAAGCTGCGGCAGCGCGTGCGCGACCTCGAACTAGAGCTGGCTCAAGTGAAGCTCGCGCATGTGCAGGCGCAGTGCAGCAATCAGGTACACTCACCTTACCTTACCGACTTCCAAAAAAGAGATCAATAAATTCGTTAGTATGTAAAGAATATGGTACATGGTTTTTTAAACTATTGAAATAATTTTAGTTATCTGTGCCTGGTTTTATATTAAGGAGTGTTTACAAAAGATGCTAGCTAAAACAATTGTTTTTTATTGGGATCTTAGTAATATTTTCAGTAGTTTTCTTTTTACCCAATCGTTTCACAAAAGCAGTATATTTTCATCTATGGTTATCCATCTGCTTAATATAACAAATTTGCCTTTATTGCACTATTTAAAACGTGTACAAAGGCGAACTTGATGCTATATGGCATTAAAACTGTAGATTTTGTTGAAAAATAAAAGTAAATACAGTTTATTATGAAATAAATATTTCTTTTGATGGTCTGGGCATAGATTTAATCATTCTAGCCATTGCACACATGTGAGATTCGTCATAATTTTGTTTAAACAGCCAACTCTTGACACGTTTTTGACTATTTCTAGGAGATAAGCCACCAACTGAACTCTGCTCTGAACGAAGTACAAGCGTTGCTCAACCAAAAGAATAACGATACGCCTTGGTTTGTGCGTACGCTGGGTAAGTGTAAGTACATGTATAATAATCATCGGCATCCTGCATGCAATTTTAATGTTAATGCATAAAGTCTTGGATACAGTGGGGAACAAATTAGTTCAACATGACGCTCATCGAACTACATTATATAAATACGCTGCATAAAAGAGTCTCGGCGACAGTATTGTAGTACATTTCGCTCTCAGAACAAGACCAAGCAACACGTAAATTGTGTGTTGCGCGTTATGTTGTTGTGACACATTTTGTCTCCAGTGTATTACGCGGATTTTTATCTCCAACGGTTTTGTGTGTCCGTGTGCGAACTAGTGTGTTCCCCATTGAACATAAGTGGGACTCCGATTTCATGCTAGCTAAGCGTATTTGGGTATTATATTAACAGTTTAGGTATTATATTGGCAATAGTCATGTTTTATGAACATTAATATATCTTATTATATTTTAATATCGGTTAATATTGTTTCGATAAAAACTTCCGAATTATTAATAGATATTAGCTTGAATGAAGACAAAATAGCGGAAGATAGTGACTCGTCTCCAGCGCGTGGACCGCTTAAATTAGGCCAACGTCGCCTGATTTTACTCATTTGCAGTTGACAGTAGCAATAGCGCGCTCGTGTGACGGAAGAAATTCTTTTTTTATTTTAAGCGGGGTAAAAGTTATCAAAATGCTTTCATGTGCTTTTGTGCGTTGTACTAATCACAAAAAAAAACAAATCACATAGAATCATTTTTCACGCATAAGTACACGAAAACTTTAAATTCTTAGGTTAATAATTGTAAATTCACTTATTGTTTTGATCGCCATTTTGCAGAGCGAGATAAAAATATATGATACATCTATGTGCGACAAGTTAAACAAGCAAACACGTGCCGTGCGTGTGCGAATGCGCCCGCTGTGTTTCGTTTTTGCAGTAGCATCTTACCATAGTTATTGTCTGGGACACGAGCTGACACGACTCAACCCGAAATATTCCGATGAAGCTCTATTGAAACGCGCTTGTCTCGCTCGCGCTACTGCCGAAATAAATTTGGTTTGTCTCTATCGCTCAGTTGTGTACAACGTTAAATACAATTACAGCTGTGTGTGTGTTCGTGCGTGTAGTTGTGTAGCATGCCTAATTTCTAGTTGACGATTTTAAGGACGTGCCCTATTTTCCGCTATTTTGTTTTCATCTAAGGATATTAGCGTCACGCTTACATCTACATATTTTGTTTTCTTTTACGTATTATTTATTCTTATTTGCACTAATAGCTTTTTGTAAACGTTGGTTATTATGCTCGCAAATTAAACAGTATAACAATATACTTTTTCCCGACTTTTTTACTCAAATCCTTCTGTAAAAGTAATACCTATTATGATACTTTAACGTTAGTTAGTTATATAAATGACTCGTCTACTCCTTTGTAGGTCCCTAACCAGACGTAGCGTCCAGTGTAACGTACAAAGGTGATTTCTTTCATTGTTCATGTGTTTTCCGAATGCTAGATGTCAGTAATCGACGAAACTGCTTGATTGTTATCTAATTACGATTTTCATTCTAATTCATTGTGTCTTCTGTGTATACTATAGTACTTTTCTTTCTATGTTTTTGAAAAGGGTTGGAACCCTTTTGGGGATAGTGACCACATTTACTGAAAATTATCGGCCTGGGTTATATTTAGGCTTGTCTCTCATATTATGTTATATTTACACTTTTTTTCATACTATTGGGTTTCAGCCCCTTTCTTCATAATATATGTTTTGACGGAACGAAAATGATTTCTTATCAAACGTGAAATTCAAACTACATATTTTAATTTTTTATATGAAAAATTGATTCACTTTTGCTAACATTTTCAGCATCAATTCATTAATATGTATATATTTATTTATTTATCTTTGTTTGTTGCGTTTTTGCTTGCTTACGCGAATGACTCATATAACAAGTTGGCATACACGGCTTCGAATTATTTGGTGTCTAACATTTTTATTATGTTTTAATTTTGGAGGTGCTCGTGATATGGTGAGATAACATGCATGTCCCATTTTATTTTGTTGTACTTACGCTTATTATGAATGATGTATTTATTATATCCACAAAGCTTTTTATAACTTTAATTTCAATATAGACGTGGCATGGTATCGCCTCTTATTTTCATTTTTGTTTCATTCTATCTTGTTCATGTTAACTTCTTTGAGATTTCGACTAAAACTTTCAAAAATAAAATACTGGTGAATTAGTAAGATTCTATTGATAATGAGAAATAACGATCAATTTCCTTGTCTACAGGGTCACTAATAGATGTTGCACAAAACAGGCCGTCATTCCAAACATACTTACCCAACCAAGAAAACAAATCACCAGCCGTACAGCGAAAAGGATCTTTGCCTAAAACGAAATCGGACAAGGAAAGCGCGGACCGCCGAGCCTCTGAGCCGAACGGCCCAAACGTCGTCCGCAGGAAAAAGGACAGCTCCAAAAGACACTCCATGCTGGAGCCCAGCAAGAGTGAGGCGAAGGACGCCAACAGACTCAGCCATCAAGACGTGCCCATCGTCAAAGATGTGTCAATCGGTTGACACTAGCAATTGCTATTGTTTGTTTGACGGTTGGATTGGTTGTCGTCTCCTATACTATAGTAAAAATGTTTTAGTAGAGCTTGTCATACGAAATGTAAGAGCCTGTTAAAATGTGCACATACTGATAACTAGTCAACCTACTATACTTATCATATAATCAACAATTTAAACCTTTTTGTGATAGCGTACTAGCTTCCAATCCGTTATTGGTTACCTTTAAAGTCAGTATCTTACCCCTAGTTGCTCGGTTTTAGTTTTAAAATAGCCTGACTGAATGCGTTGTTTTATTTTATGTGTTTGTGTTTGTCCGTTACAGTAACATAACAAGTCTTGACTGTAACGAAACAACTGTGTTATACAAAATTTACAGTATAGTAAGTCTGTTCTTTTATAATAACGTATAAAGTCTTGCCTTTAAATATTTCATCTGCATTATAACATAAGTATTATGATGGTAATTTTTTTTTTTGCTATATACATTATCAAAACAAACTAACTTCTTCTGTGTCACCCTACTCTCTTTATTTGTTTTTACTAAAAAGAAAAATCCGCCATCTTCACACATAAATAAAACGCGCGCAGCGCCTCTACGGTGATCATGTAACTATTTTCGATATGATCAATAATCTTGACCACTTCATGAAATGATCGGGCGTTTAGTTGCCCTATCGAGAAACGATTTTTACTCGATTGCCCAAACCATATCATGATGTGGCCAAAACAGTTGAACTTTTCATGAAATGCGACCATTTCTGAAATTGACCATTTCATGAAATTATCAATTCTACGATATGGCCACGACATATCAATTCACACTTTGATGTTATGAATATCGATGTTTGTTTCCGAGTCATGGATGTTTATATACTTATCTATGTATTTATATACCGTTGCTTAGTACCCACGACACAAGACCTTAGGGATCTTAGTGTGGGACTGGGTCGATGTGTTGTGATGTGTGTGAAAAAAACAAAACAAACAAAACAAATTTCATTTTTAAACAGTGTTTAACATTAGACGCGGTTTTGTAATAATCGCCCAAAAATCAGTATTTATAGGAGAAAATACAAATATATTTTGATTTGTTTGTATGTATGTCGCGGTTGAAATTTGTTTGTGTTTTGACGCCATCATCGTTGTGCCGTCTTATTTTTAATTTTAATTTTGGTGAATATGACTGATGATTTTATGTTCAATCTGCCTTATGAAAATTGAGCTTTGAGGATTGTCATGGTGATATGCACTTTAAACCCTCTTATTTTTAAACGTGGAAGATATTCCATGCGTAATCGAAGAGTAAGCAAAATGACGACGTTTGGTCAGATAGCTTAGATTTTATGTTTAGAAAACATAATTTTATTCCATGTCGATAAGAAAGAGTGTGTGCGTATTTCAGTAAATATAATTGTTTAATAAATAATAAATGAATTCGTCATCCGAGTAATTGACCCGGTGGCTCAGTGGTGAGAGCGCTGGCACGCGGAATGCAGAGGTCGTGGGTTCGATTCCCACCCGGGTGAGGAATTTTTTCCATTTTATTAATAATTTTATAAATGATATTTATACAATTGATATTATTTTGCATATACTCATGTTTATTGAGATGCCATAGAGAGTATAGAACGGTGCACGTTAAATTCATTATAATTGAAAAATTTATTCGGGTAGAGTGGAGGTGGTAGGGGAGATGGTAGGTACTTACAACTGCGATATTCCGTTTAGTGTTATTACCACGATATACGAGTTTTTACGGTAGAATGGATGGATGCGTGAATATTTTAATTTTGTATGAGATCTCTGTATGAGTTTGTCGATCTACAGTCGGTTTTTATTTGAGTTATTATTTCATACGAAAACAGTACAGCGCCTCTGGTGGATATAAGTTGAATGTCCATACCTATTTTTATATAAAGGGACAGCGGCGTTCGAAAGGGTCCGTTGATACCTCAAACTCATACTAAGGTACCACAGAGAGGTACTTTGCGGTGGTTTTCACTGTAGACTGCACTGGTATTAACAAGGTCCGGTAAATAAGCCGGGTCTTGACACTAGCTTACGTCACATGTCAGTAAAACAATAGAGTGCTTTTGTCTAGAGTGTTGTCATCTTGAACATGAACATCTTGACATGAAAACTGGTGAAATATAATATAGTCGCTGATAGGCAATATTGTGTAAATTCGTGGTACGATATCTTTCGGAATTTCGCATTTTTAGAGTGCCTTAGCGGTAAAGAGCAGAAGGGAGTGCAGTACGGACATATCGCGGGATCTAAACAGATTTAAAAAAAATAGATTTTAGAGATAAATTTTAGGGTAATATGAACTTTTTGCTTTGTGTTTGTAGTGTTATTTAAGTATGAGAATGAAAGTGCAGTTAGGGTTCCGGGAAAACAGCTCTATTATAAGCCAAACATAAATTTTACGCCGGTGGAAAATACCTCTCTATTACCAGCTGAGCTTTGGTTTTATCACAAAAGTTATTCATTATTGTCATATTACTAACTAGATACTGGCTTCTAATGTCAAAAACTTGACCACCAGAATAGCTTTTTACGCATAACCTAAAGTGATTTGAAAAAAAAAAGTTGAAACGTCAATTTAAATTAAATTTAGTTGCCACCTGTCAGAAAAGTGACTGCCAGAATAGCTTTTGACATGCTTAAACCTAAATTTTTAGGTTTAATTACGTTTAAGAATAAGTTGTGACTGCCGGAATCGACGTTACTCTTAACTTAAAATTTACTTTAATTATTCTAAATTTTACTGAGGATATTGTAGCCGTATTAATTAATTAGGTATTAAGTAAGCAAGCTATTTGTTTTTACTTTTTTACTTTAATACCAGAGTAATACTGAAGAGTAACGTTTTTTTTTGTTCGGTAATTATTTTAATAAAAGTTTGTTTGAAGGCAGAATCATGATATTTTTGTGTTGCGCTAGAGTATTATAGACGTATAAACTATCAACTTGTACTTGATGAAGAGCTATGGATTTGATGTTACTTGCGGTTCTTCTATAGATAAATTTATGTTATATTATCTGAATGTAAAGTGTGTACGGATTAGAACATTTTCTGAGAACCGCGGGGATAGTGTCGACTACCTAATAATTCGCATTTTACTCATTTATTATTCTTATGACTAGTGTAAGCTGGGCGAAGACAACATAAACTTATTTGCTTACATCTGATCAAATACGTCATGTGGTTCAATTTGTCAAACGTTATTATATAGGTATCGAAATGGCACCGAATGTTTTAAAATGTCACAGAATGTTTTAGAATGACACGGAAAGTTTTAAAATGGTGCCTTACGTTCAATAGCTTACTCCAGGCACGCCTCTAATCTATGCGCACTTTGACTAACATTTTGGGCTCCATAATCTGTTATCAGATTTTTTGGATCATTCTCTATGGTCCATATAAATAAAGTTTTGTGAAATTCGGTATGTCCGTTTGTATTTGTGTTGTAGAGATTATATTTTATTATGTGTTAATGATTTATTGCATTGTCTTATGATTAGTAGATTTAAGTTTAACTTTTTTTTATTATCATAAAATTCTAAATTAAAGTGTTAAACTGTCTCGCAGAAATATCAACAGCTGACAATAATGGAACATTAAATAAATTAATAATACATATAAATGTCGTAACTTGTATTGATTAATATTATGCTTATGATTTACTTTATTTTCAAAGTATTTATGGAGGTTTTTATTTTTGAAGTTTTAATACCAAGTGTCATCATACTAACTATGATAGATTTATACTGTAAATAAAAAAATATGCATTTGCATTTTGTACAGACACACATTGTTATTATTATTATATTATTATATATTTGAGAAGCGCGCATCGGGCCGTGGTCAAGATGTAGAGGCCATTTAAGAGAACTTGGCGGTTTAATATTTGAACTATTATGCCTTTACCAACATGACAAAATTTATAATACATATATTTACAGTTTTATACACCATCGTAAAACTTTTATGGGGCCTGGCCTTAAAGTACCTATAATATGTATAAGTTGCAAGCAATAAATATTGTTTAACAAAATATTGTGAGTGGATGTTATCTTTTCTAATACTTAACTGTGTTTCATAAGTTTTCATTTTATCCACTTGGCAGTTGAGTTATGCCCATGACTTGACAAAACATGATTTTGAATAACGAAAACTTGATAATAATGTGTGTTAGTTAAGAGAAAAAAAAATACAATTTCTATGATCTCCAATTTATTTATTTTTTAGTTTTAATATTTTTAGACACTGATTGGGGGGGGGGGTACACACAGCCACAATATAACTTTAACAAATAAGATAATAACAAAATTCTAAGTTTTATTGTAACTTTATTATGCCTACTCGGTTTAGTGTGTTCCCCACCCTTATGTTATAATCAAAATTATTTTACTGTAGTACGTAAGTGTGTCTTGTGTTTTCTCGAATAATATTTCCAAACTGCTGTAGTATTTGAACGCATCTATTGCACAGATAATTAAGTATGTAAAGCAGCTGGCGTATAGTGAAGTGAACATAGCTGAAAAATTGTAAACGTTGTTGAACTTATATGTAAAAGTTGCATTCAATGATTGCTGACTTTGATACAATTTGAAATGAGTGACTAACGCTAATTGGTCCTCGCCTTTGGGCCTCGGTCCTGAAGTCAGATAGCAGCGGGTCGGCGGCGACAAGCGGCGTGTATCCAATGGAACAGTAGGGCTAGCATGCACCTCTCGATAGTCCGTAACGTTATCGTCAAACTGTCAAAGCTCATAGATTTTGCTAGCAAGTCGATAGCATTACGCCGCGTTAAAAGGTTCATCCTCACCCTACTGTTCCATACAAATATAATGCAATGGAACGTTACCTCCTGCATTATAGTCGTAGCCACTTTGCCGTCCGCTGACAACGTCACCAAGGCCTTAGAGCATTTACACATTGCATCCGATGTTACACTTCATTCGATGCGATCGATAATATAGCCGTAGTAATTAATTTGTATGATGGTGTCATACTTCCAATCTTTACCTGACTTTTTTTTATTTGAATCGTCACGGATTTGGGATATAGATATAGTGCGCAACCGCTGTAATATTACCTAACAATATATGTACCTACTTTTAAAAGACTGCTTCTTGTATAAAGCATAGAACTCGCATGCAATCAGTTTTAGATGTGGCTTTGTAAATATTGCAAAAATGATTAGTATTGCTGATTATAGATCAAGAGCTGTAAACGCCGAGTAAAGATGTTTTAGTCTATCATTTATGGAAATAAATAATTTACAAATTAATTATCGTGTTTCTTTATTTTCGAAGTTGCGAACTACTTAACATAACCCGTACATGTATACTTTAAAAACATATTTATAATGTATACTTTAGTAAAAATAATACATCCTCACCCGTGGAAATAATGAAACCTATTCTAGAGTTAAACCAAAGCTTAAGGTCATAAATAACATCATTTAGTTACGATGTTGTAAACAGCTTTTCTAGCATAATGCCAACAAGTAGGCAAAGAAAGCCTATTATGGTGAATTATGTATGAATTTTACCATTCGCACGCTCTCGGTGAAAACCGTTGTCACCGCGATAGTCATTGTATGGACTTTCCCATGATTACGCACACTTTGTGTCGTCGTTTAATTTTGTATGTTTTCCCTGATAACATGAAAATAAGTTGAGTTGACTTCTAGATAATAGGTATATATTATAAATACGAGAGTTTGTATGTAGGCTCCAATTACGAGACGCTTATTTTAAGATAATATAATTTTCCCCATAATTATGATATTGGCACATTTATAGATACGTTTTTGTGACAAGTGAAACAGACACGACACTGCACGCGTTACATATTCCATATTCTGTTCTAAGTTCTAAACATACCTAATTATTGTGTAATATCCATATACAGCTGCTTTACTACTTCTCCGGGCATAACCGAACTGTACAAGTCAGAAGTGGCACCAGTAAGGGATCAGTACAAGTGTCATTGGTGTTGGTCGCATTTTGGGCTGACCGCCTGTCACTACTAACCATACTACATGTAGGTACATCTCAACTGACTATGCCACAGACATAATATTGGTACAGAATGTGCGTACCGATGATGCCCTAGTCGGCCCTTGGTTCTCTGCCTACCCTGTAAGGGATAAAGGCGTGATTATATGTATGTATGTATGCATATACAGGTGATTTTTGGTCGTCAACGTTCCCGAAAACTACGGAATCTCCTCATCATCACGATAAATTTTTTCCATGGGAGCATACCTGGGAAGTGTCTGGTTTCCAAAATATTAGGGTCCAAAGTTGAGTAAATAGACTGCGTTTTTCTGCATAAATGCACATTGACGCGCGTAGCAAGATTTTTTCTCTAGAAATAATTAATATCTGTCTATGAAAAAACTAGCATAAACACTGGACACTACAAATTTCGCCCGATCAAGTAATAAAAAAAAAAAAAAAAATTTACATCGTTTCCCAGCATTTTTTTGGCATAAACTTACTTTATTTGATGTATAGAGTACGTACCGTTCGTTAATGGTGTTCATGTCACCCGATATAATGGCTTATTTGGCTATTTTATTTATAGATAGACAGTTCCTTCACTTGTGGTGGAAGTACTACGTAGATATACAGAATGTACCAGAAAGGGTATGTTAAGCCAAATGATATGAAGATAGTCCACTAGAGAAACCTATTTCAAAAAACTCGAAATCACATGTTTACTTTTGAGGATTGCATGAATATTCCTGAGTTGTTTAGGAATTCTCCATACTATCTAAAAAAATAAACATGTGATTTCGAGTCTGAAATGTGGGTAGGTTAGGTTAGGCGAAAACCTATGTGAATAGTCCACTAAAAGGATAGTGGACTATTCACATAGGTTTTCGCTTAATATACCCCTTTTGTTACATCCTGTGTAAGTACCTATTGTGCGTATATCATGTTTAACGGCCCTTAAATTAAGACATCAAGAGAACACTAATTCGGCATGTTTTGATCTCGGCGCTCTACATTGAATCGTACATCGTTTAAAAGCTCCGAAATAACCGCAGATTGGCTGACACCCGGCAGGGATCATAAACGGTGTTTATTCCCCTTTTGTATTGTCTGGTCTGATGTTGGATGTGTGTTATAGTCCGACTCATAGGATGGCTCCCGTGCATGATTTCGGAACTATTTTCATGTTTGTAGTTAAACAGACTATTACATATTTTAGTCAGTCATACGAGTACATAAAACAACTAGCTCCATCGTGCAAAGGAATTATTTGGTGAATGAATGCACTCTACCTAATGTGCTTCCTATTTACAATGGAGGTCTTCCGTCAGCTTTCTGTGTTTTCACACTTCTCCCCACATCGCAATCAAAGGATATGGCTCGGTCGTGATGATCATTTCGTACTTAGCTTTTATTTAATTTAAATTGGCTTACTCCTTTGGAATAAATATGTCTCGCATGCACATGGACTACCTCGTGTTTTAGGTATACTAGTGGACGCCCGCGACTTCGTCCGCGTGGAAATTGAATTGTAGCTTATATGACACGTTTTGGAGCGCCATCTATTGATTACTTATCAACCAAGTCGAAAGGTATAACAGACAAATAATTAGCAATAAATTAAAATGCACTATAATTTGAGATTTAAACTATCCTATCTCTCAAGTTGGACGAACTCATGGTGTGCGAATTTTATTATAATCGGTTAAGTGGTTTAGGAGTCCATTGAGGACAAACATTGTGACACGAGATTTATATATATTAAGATAAGTACCTAGGTGTAGCCAAGAATCTCAGGAATTTAAATTTCCGAGTAATTTCTAAACATGACGTTTATAACTGTCATTAATATGCTGTGCATTTCTGTTGCAGTATTCGGCTGCAGTAGATAGGTATTTGCAACAATCAGTAGACTACATGCCATAAATAAGAACATATAATCTAGGTAGGCATTCTCCTCTGCAGATTATGGATACCTATAACAAATTATCCAAATAGTAAACATTGATATAACTGGTGATCCTGTAAATGTATTTAACATAAAGTTTTCAGTCGATTAATACAAGTTACTCCATGCTTATGTTTTAATACGCTTCCTTAAATAATGGTTAAATAGTTTTACTTCATTTATTGTAAAAGTTGTGCTAGCCTGTAATTGTGATACATAATATTATCGTGTACTCCTGTCCAACTTGTATCTTAACGGAACTGTTATGTATTATGTTCTAATTTAATAAATAAATAAATAAATAATAAATATAAATGGCCAATTTTCCAGGTACCTACCTACTTAATGTAATTTTTATATTATGTAATATTTTATGCCCGTATTTGGCATACATTTATTAAATTTACTTTGACGACTGAGAGCGATGCGGGAAAGCAATATATATTTTGTTTCAATTCCAAATCTCGTCTTCGTCTTCAGCCTATTGCGGTCCACTGCTGGACGTAGGCCTCCCCCAGGGCACGCCACAAGGCTACTGCCACAGGGGGGTCTTGCCCATAGTCACTACGCTGGCCAGGCGGGTTGGTGATCGCAGTCTGATTTTCGGACTATGTTGTCCGTACGGGAGCCTCCCGGACACCCTTAATCGCCTCGTACGATATCCACGGGCACGGGCAGGCAGAGACAAACTCTACTCTGCCGGCACCACGCGGCTAAATAAGCAGTGATATAAATGTTATTTTATTGCTTTGCGGATTAATTTCTAATTCTATAAGTAAGTACGTGAAATGAGAATCTATAAAAAGTATAAAATCTCTGTTGAAAGGTAGAAAGTTATAAAAATCATTGTTATCAAATACAACTATATTTAATTTAAACCAATACAAATTGGCTGGCTTAGCCATAAATGACGTCAATCCAATTAGGCTCCGTATTAATTTGTTCCGTTCTACCGCTAAAGTACAAACAAAAACTGCCTATTTGCTCTATGCTTAGGTATAAGAAAAAACTATACTTAGGTATTTCCTAATTTAACAAACGTAGACGTACCCAGAGATGAAATATTACATGTTAAACCGTTTTTTATTTGCCTACATATTTCAGACTCTTACCTAATGTCGAATTCATAGGTAGTCGTGCAATTCATAGTGTCGTTGTTTTTAGCTATTTTAATACAGTTTTAATACTATTTCCACGACACGTTTAAACTATTAAACATGTAACTTTCATAGATAAAGTAATCGAACGAGTTCTCACTCTTTTTTATTTGCATAACATACCTACCTAGGTACTAGAATTTTTTTTTTACCTGGAACGACATATTGTAGATAAAATAAGAAGTTGTAACAGCTTAATTGCACTGCCATAAGTAAAACGAAATTACAATCGGTTACGTGATTGCCCTATTAAATTTTACTTATAAAAAAACTTATTTCATAAGTCAGTGACTGCGCTTTGGTTACGCAACGAGAGGAAATAGTTGATACATAAAGTTATTATTTCCGACAAATTGCGTTTGTTTGCACTGCGGGACGTTAAGGGCCCTATCTGACGAGATACCATGGTTGCGCTACGTTAAGATACCAACCAGATACATCAGGATTAGTATTCATAATAAATGTCGAAGAGCTTATAGGTTTTTCTTTATGTAGGTATGTAAGAAGTCGAATCAAAAGGTGGCTGTCTGAGGTAGACGGGTAGTACAAGTGAACGCTGAGATGAGAGCTAAACACGTGGGTTTGTTTGTCACCAAACGAGTGGTCCTTGTATCCACTACCATACCTAATGGCTGCGCAACCAAGCAGCGGATATCTACATATCTTATGCAAATATTGGATGGAAGACATTCTGAGGGTCTAACGACTGTATAAATTACATGACCAACGTCGCTCCTTATGTTCGCGTTCTCATTATAGTACTATAGAATTGTCCTGCTGGTGTCCAATTGGAAAAGTTCCCTTAAACTTTAGTTCACCAGTGTTGGATAACTGACGGATTTGACGGGGTCGCACGCGGCGTGCTGAATGCTCACGGAAATGTAAATATTTTGGTCAGAGGCAACAAAGGTCGTGTCTAGGTTACGTGGTTTACACCATATTAATCTATATCTACATTTACATTGTAAAATGCTATGTCCTGTATGATTGACGGATCAACACATAGCCGAAATCGCCGATCTTAGAGAACTGATACTGGCAGGCAGGGAAGCAGAAAATGACAGGATTTATAAAGTTGACGCGGACAAAGTCGCGGCCGTCCACTAGTTACTAGTTAAAGTTGTGCATCGTAAGTAACTTTAATCTCTTCCTGTCCCTTTGTCGTGATAAGTTAACAACAGTGTTACTTTCACATGTTTTATAATATTAGTATGGAGGTGGAGATCGTGTGCTGCCTCTAATGCTCATCCATGTCATGTCGCGTCTCACTTGTTAGTTTTCACCTCTATATTGCCGCCACGATTGTTCGTGAGCTATTATAATGCACTTTGCATAACGACTGCTCTGACGCCGGATAAGGGTTTGGTCAGATGAAGCGATTGTATCTAGGAAGATAGAGTCATGTATTCTGTGGATAATGATATTTTAGGGATAACCAACAATCTATAAACTCAGATTTGGCACACGCGAACATACAATTTTTAATCGGCGGTCGGCTCATTAGGTATTTATTTATGTATTAGTTTTTATTCAGTTTTAGTATTCTGATACTTTTCTGAATAGACAGACATGTATTTGCGCGTTGTTTTATATGACACGTACATACCTTCATGTCTCAAACTAAGTAGGTACCTACTGTATCTGAAGAACTCTAGCATATGTGTAAATGGAAATACTTCTGTTTTATTTATTTTAGCTAACTGATAGAAAAGAAACCCTACCTATATATATTTATAGCTACGAATTTATAGTATCCGCAGAAAATTTGCATAATGTGGACCTGCACTAAGTTTAACAATCTGCCTTTTTTGCGTCATTAAACGTTCTCTGAAGATTTCTTTTGTTTCATCGAAGATCTTATCGAGATGATGACAGGAAAGTGTGTTTGAATGTCAAGTTTGTTTCCGATATTATGTAATGGGAAAGTTATAGACGCACATAAACTGATATGAATATAATGACTATCCGGAAAGTGGTAAAACATGTTCAACATTGATATAGGACTTAAGTACATCATTACAAACTTACATATACACACGGCTGTGATCCCAAAAGGGTAGCCAGAACTGCAGAATCACGAAAGAAATCCTATGGCGACGTAGCATAGCGGGGCACCAAATTAGATCTGTGATGTGTTATAAGTTCATCGCCTGAGGGTAGATAGGTACGCCCCTGGGAGCCTTAATAGCCTGAAAGTAGATAAGTACGCCCTGAGTGCCTTAATCGACTGTTACGAAATGCACTGGACCATGCTTTTATCGGCACAGGAATTATCAAAACTTGATGTCTCATATTTTCAAAAGTTAATATATGTTTAGCTAGGATTCAACTCGGAAATAACGGCGCGTTGAAATTTTTTTATGTACCTACTTACTTTGTAGCTTTAGCCCATCATCTATTGGGCATGCACGTGGCTCGTCGGCCATTACTTTTTACTGCAAACGAAGCTGATTTACGAAATTATACCATCTGACGCCTACACTTGCATTGCAGGTATCAAACTGCCTGAGACAAATCAATTTACACGTATAAATAACCGTCCAATCGTAATGAACGGCCTATTGCAGTTTATTGGTGGACGTGGGTCTCCCTTAAGGCACACCACAAGGCTACTGCCATAAGGGAGTTTGCCCATAGTCACCACGCTGGTTGCCGCGCTGGGCAGGCGGGTTGGTGACCGTTGTATGATTAAACGCGGCAGGCGCTGCTGCTCACCTCCTGGAAACCCTTAATTGCCTCTTACCATACTCACGGGCAGGCATGAGGTCTGATGGGGTAGTGCTATTCTATTCTAAGGTTTTATATGCGTTAAATCTAATTTCCCTGTCACCGGTTCAAATGTATCTGTAACTGGTAATTTTTTGTCTGATACATGTTAGGTATATCCAGGTTTTTAGATATTTACTAGGTATTCAAGCTGCATAACCTAAGTATCGCACGATCTAACATTTCATAACACCATACATGCCATCACGCTTTAGCCAGGAAAGGTTCCTAGCGGGTCCGTTTGCAACATTACCTTATTACGAAGATAATATCGTGTTGATGGTTCTTGAGCATGGTAAAAAACGAGAAGTAGTTTGTCCTAGGGCCGATTTTTCCAATTATAGCCTACCCGAAGAATAAATGCTCTTTCTCTAAAACTTGATCAAGATAGAGACAGCATCAACTTTACCTTTCAGATAGGGTATCTCACCATTGGGAAAATCGGACCTATGTGAGTAGAACACTATGAAGTCTCTTCTAGGATATAGCTGATCAGCGTAAAGCGCTTACTCTTTCAAGTATCCACATAGCTGATCAGCGATTAAAGTCTGCTTACTAGATTGTAGTGTGAGTGAAGGGGGGGTACCTATGCATTTTGTGTACTATATGAATCTCTAATATAAAGAGCCAAAGATTGTTAGAGGCATTATTATGTAACTTATACTGCCTTTTTGCACCTAACTGAAGTAGGTACATCCAGTGTTATGTATGTGAAATGAAAGCACACATAAATCTACTAGTCTAAAACCTATCTACTAGTGTGAAAGTAAACTACGTGGTTGATTTTACAATGTTTTAGCCACAGATATAATAATAACCACTGTACGTTTGGGTGTCTATTGGGCTTACAAATTAGGGAATAAGTAGCTAGCTTGGTCGAGGAATATGTAGGTTGGACAATGCCTGTGAGACAATGCGATATTTCTGGGTGCATCTAAATAACTGTTTTTTTTATTTATGAGCTTGTAGCTTAATTTTTTTTTGTATTCTTTAGGCGTAGGTTTTTCTTAGGTAGTGTTATTGTTTATATGATAGATAGATAGTCTATTTTTATTTTTATCGTAGAAAAGAAACTACATTTGAACCAATCGTTATAACTATAAAAAGACAATAAGGTAAGTAAGTACAACAGCTAAAAGAACTAGTTAAGTTCTACCAGATTGCTTTTCACCAAGTATGTAGTTCCTTTGGATGATGGCGCTAGCTACTATATGAATGACTACATTATCCACAGCACTACATACAAATAAATTTAGTTCCGAAATCAGGCATGGTAGTTGTTCTATGAAACAGACTCTATATCATTGAACTAAAAACAAGCTGCACAGTGCATAACGATCGCAAGTACCAGGCGCACAGACAATGGACAGAGGTAGCCAGCTTCCTGTGTGAACGGGAACACAATGCCCATTGTGGATGTTACCATTTCACCGCCAGCTACCTATGCTGTTCGTGTGTGTTGGTCGATTAACTTTCGCGAGGATTACTGTAGAGTTCAGAAAAAAAAAACACATACCTAAGGAAACAACAGGAATAAGTAATTATTAATTACATTCACTACATAGCTTTTGAAGATATTGTATTCAATCACATTAGAACATTGCAATCCTATGATGATGCCGGGCATCACTAGAATACTCCATTCACAGATCAGCTGCATCGCCTTCCGTGCACATCGGAGTCGATGGAACCCTTACTTCCCCAACTATCATCTTGTCACTGATATTTTTCATCGTGGCTTTGCCCTTCGTTTTCATGCAGTTCCCCCAGCTAACCCATTTTGGAAAAACATCCGGAAAATATTTATAACCCCGAATTTCTATTACGTGAAAATGATTTCAATTCATCAGACAATGCCATTGTTTATGTCTGTGTTACTTCACGCGGGAATCGAACCCGGAATTGCATGTCGGTCAGCGATTAGTCGCTGTCACGGGTCACTTGGTCTCTACAAAGAAGTGTCCAAAAGTACTGGTAGAACACAGTTTGCTATTCACGCGGCGGAGTACCACACTGAACTGTTCTATTAGTATTCATTGTACAACACGTTGATAGTGCTGACATCGTGAGATGGGCTTAAAGTTTGTTGGGTTTTTAGGTTCATTGATAAAATGTGGGTCAATAAGAAACAGATGAAATGTGACAAATGTCAATGATTTTTAGGTATACCTATCTGTGGGTCTTCTTTGTATAAGCTAACATAAGCTAAACAATGAAATTGAAAACCTTTGATATCTTGGTCATAATCATTTCCGTACAACATGTGCCTTTACACTACCGAGTAAAGTTATTCTGTTTATATTCGATGTTTATGCTATTGTAGTTAATGGTACGTTATACAAAAAATATCTAGCTATATCTAGGTATTATAAGTAGCCTAGACTCTGTCAGTGTAAATCACATCGTTTATCATTCCAACCATGAAAAATCTTCTCCCAATTACCAATTAGATAAAAATTTACATAAAATGTTTTTAGATATATTGATATTAACACAATATCATCGTGATGCGTTCTGCCGTTTCCTCTTACTCGTATGCGACGGCTTAATGAATCGTGATATTCAATTCTTTTTCAGGTCGAAGGAGCTACCGTTGGACACAGGAAAAGTAACAAACTTTAGATGATTACAGAAGACAGGCTCTACTTTATGCAACGGGTGAGTTTTCCAAGCTTTGCATACCTATATAACTACATTTTGTTTATAAAATATTGTTTTCAGGACCTAAATTCTAAACAATACTGATATTAGTTCCGTTGTACCGGTCTTGCCTATGGAGCGGGTAGAGTGCAGCATTGTTCGGAACTTAGCTGACCCAGGCCCTTGTAAGTAGACTGTAGCATCGTCCTTCGATCGACAGAAGTTTATCATTGTGGCATTTGGTCCACTAGAAAGTCTTCATTTGACACGTTCATTACATTGACGTGATCAAGTCACATCGCTATTGAAGGATAATGTCAACTAGTCAACTTGGGAATTTGACAACGGGACGTAAAGGGCCAGAACGGTAGAATCACGAAGGAGATCCCTGCAGCCACGTTCAGCATAACGGCGCCAAATGTAAAAGATCAGTGACAATTTGCTCTATGCCTGAGGGAACGTTCCTTAGTACACTCTTACTACATGCACGGAAGATGCAACTAATGTATTCTAGTGAATCATTAGCACAGAATACAATTTATATGATGCAATAGATCTGGGGTCTCCAAACTACGGCCCGCCAGTGCCATCAATCCGGCCCGCGACAGCTTAGGACTGGTGTCATCAAACTGGCCCACGACAGCCAATGTTTTACTGTTGTTACTATTACTGTGATAAGTTGAATGGAAGAGAATGAAAACACAGAATGATAGTTACTCGATTTTATTTACTTGCAAGGTAAAACTTTACGACAGAAATAATGACGCAGAAAACTCAACTATCTAAGCTTAAGCATATTAATAACTAATAAATAATTAATATACCTATACAGTGTATTCAGTACACTATCAATAGTAATTGAAATGCAAAAAAGCTATGTTTCCTTAGGTGGGCAGAAAAATTAAATTTGTTTTGGCCCTTGGAACATACAAAAAAAATTATGTTCCTAAGGCTTCAAAGTTTGGAGACCCCTGCAATAGATCATAGGTCTACAGTGTCTGATCTGTCAGTTTCAACACTTCGCGATATTGTTTAAGAGAACTGTGTCAGGTGTTCTTTTGATGGGAGAATCGTGTCCGTTGACGAACTGTGACCAATCGTGATTGGTGATTGGTTTTCGTTGATGTTTGAAATCGATGCTAAAATTATAAACAGGCAAGGACATTTATTTCATTAGAGGTAATCTTTGTTACTTCGTAGGTACTGAAACTGTATCTTGGGTTAACTAAATAAGATAACGGAGATGGATTCGAAAGTTAAGTGAAGAAGGGACGATGAAAGATTAATATAAATCAAAATCCACGATTAGCTACTCGGGTGTTGTGATATTTAAAGCAAAGCTGTATGTTAAATACGTGGTATCTATCTTAGTAATATATTATATCATCTGAATTTTCCTAACTAGATAAGACAATCTTTCACGTGGTACTGAGTGCTGTGACTAGTCAGAACATTAAGGCATTGATAAAAATAAATGTTGAGCAATTTCGCTTTGTGCAACATACCCAGATAATATGTTGTGTGTGTGTATTACATAAATAGATAATAAGACAACAATCAAGAATATGATTCCACGGAATATCTTATTAGATTATGTGCGACGACGCCTCGCACGACTTTTTAACTTTGATAAGAAAAGATATATTGCAAATGGGCGCCAGAGCGACGACGATAATACCACAAAGCAACATTTAAAACACTACAATGTACTGAGTACTTAAATATATAGGATGTAACAAATGGCATATATGAGGCGAAAATGGTCTACTAGAGGACATTCAGGAAAGAGTATCAAAATCACGTCTACTTGTCTAGATATTATTATCTCTAAATGATTTGAGAAATTTTAAGACAATCTCACTGTTCGGAAAATTAAAAAACAAATTAGTAGTGGTTTTCCCAGGGTATAAAATAGTGTATCTCCTTCATAGGATATCTAGTCGTATAAAGGGGTATACTGGGCTATATTCATAGGTTTATGCTAAAAATACACCTTCTGTTACACCCTGTAAATTATGGAATAGACGGACAGACAGATTGTACCCACATTTAAAATGTTTTGTAAACAATAATTCATCCAATCTCTTTAGAGAAACTAGTCTGTCCTTACCTTTATCTCTCTCTATCAGCTCATCTAGATAGCGTTGTTTTGGAGTTGCATTGTCTTTCGTTCTAACTCTGACAGCTGTCAATGGTAATACGATAACATGAGAAATGGATCTTTTGGTAAGTTACTTTCACTTTAAATTATCGGCTCTAAAACCTTGTTAAATACAAGTAAGGGGAAATTCACCTGGAATTCATCATTTTATTCGCATTAATCGATTTTTAATATACTTAGGATTTGTTTTATTTCTATTTAAGACATTTGCCAACTCAAGAAATAGACGGACAGACTTTCATTTCAGTTCTTCCTTTCCCATGTTTAACAATACCAATGAATGTATTTCTTACTCAACGTCCAAACGAGGAAAGTGATTGAAGTCTAAAACGGGAGTCGTAATTTTGATACTATTATTTTATGACAAACAAGAATCGACGAAAACCTTAGAATGCAGAACTGATTGCGATAACTGCACGTCCTTCCACATAAGCTATTTACAGGGTATTTATGTTTGTCTGCATTCCTGTCCGTCACTGAGTAATGTCGGTAACTGAAAATACGGAAGCTTGTAAATAAGCCTGAACACTATCATAAGTAATATAACTCGTATTACCTAATATCCGTACCTACCTTACGTGACTATAGAATAGAAATAGGCTCTTGTCAGTTGTACTAAAAAATAGTATAAACAAACCTATTGTGTATACCTTAGTAGTGTGTCCATAGTGTATCTGTATAAGTGCACATTTGATTTCGTGTCTTTTTGTGGACAGGTTTTCTCTAGTGGAACGTTTTAATAGCATTTCACTTAATAACCCTTCTGTTACGCCCTGTATAGTGTGTACAGAGCCTAGGTTTACGTATTTTAGTAAAATATCGCTTTCAAAGATTTATTACTGTAGTAAATCCATAACTCAATCCAAATCCCACTTCCTATACCGCAGCTATGAATACGAAAGTTTGGATGCATTGATATTTACTTAGCTAAATGTTCTCATAACTCCCAAAATACAACATTTTCTATTATGCAACTAATGTAATGGAAACTTAGGGCTGTGCTCAGCAAGAAAGAGGTTTATGTGCGTGAGTTTACTGTTCTAGCTTGTCCAGTGGCATGTTCCATTTGCTAAAGTCAGGTTTTATAAAACGAAAGTAGAAGTTGTTTCCACATTTCCCTGCCTGCATTCTCGTAGGTATTTTTTTTGCAACCACATAAGGGAAGGGGGAAGTCGAACTCCTTATTCTGGGTAAATGTAGAGTAAAATGTCAGTTTACTTTCAATACCTCTAAATTTTATTTTTAGGGTTCCAGAAGGGCCGCTGTCTGTTCGTCCACATGTCCGTCTGTGACTAGGCTGTCTCTGAACCGTGATAGCTAGACTTGAAATTTTTAAAGATGAGTCTTTTGCCGCTATAACAACAAATAAGTACAAATAAACATTGTCGTTATAGATAATGATACCGAACCCTTAGTGCACAATTCCGACTTGCACTTGGCCGGGTATATATAAAAATATATCCCAGTGCTATGTAGATGGTCGGCCCAGAATATAGTCAAAGACAATTATAACCTTAGTATAATTGTCTTTGATATAGTATAATAGCTTTAGAGCCCGAGACTGCCAGACCTTCATTATTTAATAAAAGTTAATGCTAATGCTTTATTGTACACAGTAAAGTTTTCACAAATAAAGTTTATGACAAAGAAAAAGTTTCAGAGTATTTAGATATACCTAAATCTAAGTAGGTAATCTATTTAGATATAGTAAAAAGATGAAGGTTTTATATGATAACGAAGATTTGGCAGTATCGGTCTCTTGCTCTTAGTAGGTACCTATACTACCTAAAAAGTGGAGTTTACTTACTTTAACTTACACTTTGTTCTTAATACCATGTGTCATTAGCGGATTTAATTACGGAAGCATTATTAATATACCTATACATAAGCATCATTATAACGATTCAATGCTTATACAATCACAAAATTTTATCAAATGATCAGCATTATATCTTAATTTTAATCAGGTGTTTTTGAAGTGATAGCGATCATGTTATAGCATTAATGAGGCATTCCTAAACATGTTATAACTCTACTATTAGGCAATATAGTTTTCTCTTTTTCTTTTGTTCCTTTGTAAACAAGTGATGGTATAACAAAGTCTGCAGTATAGGCTCTCAGATTGACAAAATTTTATGTACCGAAAAAAGACTTATCAATAGCGCTATTATTAGAGGTATATCAAAATTAAACCACAACCAAAATCGTTATGCACATCGCGCTAAATTTTGACAACAACGTTGAAACTCAAAAGAGAAACAAACAAACAAATGAACGTTTTTGTTAACTAAACTAGCTAAACCAAAACAAAACTATAATAATAACTAAAATTTAAAGTTGATAGGTAAAACATTGTCATTCAGCGCGATTGCCCTCCTGCTCTCGCTTCGTTTAGATGATAGACTTAGGAAATGTTTAGACAGATGAGTAGGTATTCGTTTTGTTTTCGATAGATCCCTTATTTATCCCGAGAAATTCAATTTTCAAAATATACTTTTAAAGTTTTTTCTTTTTCTCCGCAAAGACAACCTAACCGAACTTTATTCCGAGATCTATACTAAATATCTCAGCACTCATTTAGTTTCGTCTAGTTTACTGAGAGCTTCTACACTCAGAATAAGCTGCGCAGGAGACTTTCCCCGCAGCTATGCGCGGGGGCAGGCCTGTCATTACAAGCCGGTAGCGTTCTGCATTGGATAAGATTTATCATGGCGTATGCGCAATCTTTTGAACATAACTCCATACAAAATAAAATTTGGTATGGAGTTAGCTGACGCCCCGGATTAACACATAGGCTACTTTTTATCCCGGGAAAATATTTTTATTCCGGATAATTTCAACATTTTGTTTTTTGTGCAGTCCACGCGGACGAAGTCGCAGGCGTTCACTAGTTTATTATATGGAGATACCATACGAGTACATCATTTTACAAATTTTAAAAGTAACAAACCAAGATTCCAAGCCGATTAAAACGCAAAAGTCTCACAAATCAATCACACTAATATCTCAAAGAAATCTCAATGTCACTTCCTTTCTCAGCCAGTTTATGTAACAATGGTTGTTATTTCTTCCATTCGTCACACAGTCGCAGTTTTAGTCCCACAACGGGCTGGAGAGATGCCAATGCGCACGATATAATCTTAGAAATGCATCTAATTAGAGTAGTATTTTGCATTCCCTATTAAGAGACCTATGACATGGCGAAGTGGCCAGCTTTGAAGCGGGTAAGGCTCGCAGGAAATGCATTTTTAATTTGAATATCCGCAATGTTTGCTTTCCGCGCCAATTGTCTCGGGTGAGTAGCTAGAACTGCAGGGTCATAAAGGAGATCTCACCGCTACGTTTGGTACGCTGCCGGGGACAGTAAATCAGTTGTAAGTGACTTTAGAATATAACCATGTTAATGTTTACAAAGTAAGAAAGGAGATGCAGCTGATGTATTCTAAGTAAAGCCCCGCATCAAATACTAATGCTTAATAGAAATCGGGAATAAACCCAAACCTAATGCACGGGTTACGGTAAGGTGCTTATTTAGTATACCTATACATATTACAAGGTTATTTTTAATAAAGATTAAACTAAGTAATTCCTCGTAGTGCCTCGTACGCTATCTTCTACTATCGGTTTATTTATTTTGGTGGCACAAATGGCGACTAGCCAAATTGATGGTCAGCGGAGTTATTCATTATATTCTAGTTATTTATTGGTCCACTATTTATTTACACGTGATAATTTTAGTTTCTGCTGATAGGGTAGAATGTAGGAAGTAGTAAAAAAATAAAGAGCACTCTGCACGACAGTTTTAAAGGTAATTAGCATTGTATGACCTAGTGACACAAATATCAAGTAAAATTTTATTTATTTATGATACCTTGAAGTTAATTTGAAACGGTTTCGAGTATTTTGGTAACGGGAAGTATTGATTGATAACTTTAACGCTCAATATAGGTACATACGTATAAACATGTTTGTGTTTCCGAAATAACTAGAACTGCAGAATCACAGGACCCACGTTTGGAATAGCGGGATAAATGATCAGCAGAGGTTGGAATTAGGTAGAGTCATTTATGTACTTGCACTGATTTCATACAGCGAAAGAATAAAGTGGATATGCCTCAAATTCCGGTATTAATTTTAAAGAGCAGAAATTTTATGTTAATTATCTTTGTTTTATTTGTCTATCTCTGAGGGTTTTATTATTATTTATTTGTAATATTGTTGGCCACACGGGTTTGTCCATTAGAAATCCTGGGAAGGTCCACATTAATATCTACATTTCGATGCAAGTACATAAATGACTCTACCTAATTCCGACCTCTGATGATCAGTGATAAGAAGTGATTCAGCTAATGATTCTAGTGAAGCCCTCCCTGCATCAGCCCAGAAACATTTAATGTATCAGGGAAAATAATGCATTACCAACAGGGTGGTGTGAACCCTTGGAACAAACTACCAGAAGAAGTGGTTTCGGCACCAAGTGTCAATAATTTCAAAAACAAAGTAGACAAACACATTAAAGAACATAGAAAAACCTAAGAAGAGAACATTCAGATACAGGCAAAATCAGTTGCCTCAACTGTCTGCCTGTTTACATATATAATAATAATAATTAATTGACTAAGCGCCGATAATTGAAATGGTTAGATAGCCTATCTAAAGAATAAGATTTTAGAGACAGACGGCGTCAAAGTGACCTTTGGAAAAAGCGGCCTTATGTGAAGCGTGTCTAGCCCATTATAAGTAAGTCCTACTTTGAAGTGTGATGTGCTCATGCATAGTCATTTCTTACATCAGCTAAGATGCTCTAATGGCTCACATAATAAGTAAAAGAACACTGGTTAAGTTACGCGAACGTTGCTCCTTACATGCGCCGTAGTATATTATTAATTTAACATACTCGTACAAGCACATGCTATACTGTTACAGGTAAATTAATAATACATCGATGTACTGCAAAGAATTTCTTCACACAAAAAACTTGTATTAAGTAACCCTGATACATATCCAAGTCGACGTTGTTAAGAATTATGAGCAATTACATAAAAACTAGATAAAACATAAAAAAGCGCACGCTGCTGGTGAAAGGTGACTGCCAAATTAAGTAACTGTTGAAAGCTATTACCATAATGTTGGTTTCTTTGTTTGTTAAAAAACTACGTTCTGCATTGACGATACAATTATTGTACTAGACTAGTCTTAGGTTTTTTTTATATCTTATCTGATTCATGGTGAGATGATGAATATGATTCCTTAAGTTAATCATGAAGTTACTGGGTCGAAATGGAATATTAATTGTACATTTGACTCTATGTAACTTAAATGACAGAAGAGAGACTCTACGTGCCTGACATAATAAAGGCCTTAAATTAAAATAGAAGAGCGCATTGGAATGAAATCTCATAAAAAACCCCACAAGGAACTTTAATTTCCGTGATCCGGCTGTTTATGTGGTAGAATTGTGGACATAGTTTTCAAGCATTCCACTTTGCCCCACGGTGGGACGGCTTAGGGTGGCAGCGTGGAAGATTTCGGTCTGATGATAGCATCAGCTGGCTAATATTGAGGCATGAAATGACCAAAAAACTGGCACCCACGTTGATGGATTTTCAAAATCATCCTGAAAACAATTTTAGGACTTATCACGTCGTCCATTTTTTCAACAGTTCACACGGATGATTCGGGAGCAACAGCTAGGTAATAAATATGCAGAAAACAGTAATGTTACTGTAAAAAATGCTATAAATTCGTTAACTGTTCTCCATAAATCTCGGGTTTGGTGTCACGTGGCACGTAATGCGGACTTTCACCTAATTTTTTGGAAAGTTTTGTAAGCGACTATGTATGTAAGGTAATCATGATGAGAATTTAAAATTGGAGTGTAGTTTAGACTCTACCTGATTTTATAAACCATGCTTTTTTGCTATTGGACGTTACGGCGGCAGGTAAACTGGGGTCGTCTAATTCTGATAATAAAAACGTGGAAAAAACTAACCAAAATTATGCAAATAACGTAACCTTGCAACCAAAGACACGGAAATTATAGACTTGGGATAGACATGTGTGCACACAAATATTATTCTGCCGTGAATCGAACTCAGTAGGTAACCTATCTAAGGCTCAGAAGCAGGGTCGGCGACTGCTAATTTATTTTTAGGTATTGACCACCCAGAAAGTTATTATTTCTTAGCTTTATTCACTATATATATATTATATAAAGGCTTAGTGCATAGCAGCTCTACCAAAAGTAAGTCATCATAATTAGGTACCTAATGAATAATGATTAAATCACAAGAAGACGTGAAATTACCCGTGAAATTGACAATTATATTTACGGTACCAGAAACTAGTTCAATAGCAGAGCCCGCTGAGTCGTTAATAGCCGGTGTCGAAATGCCATCTGTCTATCGACATCTGGGGAACTAAAAAGTCGATTGGCTCCAAATGCGGTTGTATCCCGAGTTCCGCCGTCGTTTCCTTTAGGGCCAAGGAACAGCTGAACATATGTTCACACGGTGCGACGGGGCGTCTGGATTCCTTTGCTCCAGCAGCGGTGTCCGATGCGATATCTCCGAGCGCACCGGAGAGATCGCGGCGCGGGCGCTGACGCCGCTTGTCGCCAGTCAGCCGCCGCTCCCCGCCGCGAGAGCGCGTCCGTAGGTGCAGACCACCTGCCCGACTACGACCGTTATCGTCCTAAATGAGAAGCTAATGGACGAGCGAAGAGGTAATCCCATGCTCGTGCTTACGTAGTGCAAGTGGAGTGCAGTGTTGTGTTCATGTTGTAATGGAGGAAGTTCGCATTTCGGATTGGCCCGATCCCCCGGGATCCCATGCATGGCTGCCCGCGTATGGCTTCCAGCATGAGTTTTTGGAGAAAGACGACTATTTCGGCTCCAATGGTGAGTGCCACTCCCAGCCGGGTGGTTGTCAAATGCCATTTGAGTTGGAATTCGGCGAATGTTTACGTTCTAAGTCGTGACTGCGTGTCGAAGCAGACTTCTTCGGAATGCACCTTTAGGTCGAACGAGTCGAGCTTCATCTGTGATGCTCATGTGACCCTAGTCCATGAGGCTTTATCTCAACTCTTCTAAATTAACCAGCTCGCTCTAGCTAACACTGCAGCATGATTGTTTTGAAACACTTATTGTTCTTCAGCCAAAATCCCGGCGATTATTCAATTAAGCGAATTTCTCAAAGAACAATACAGTACATACAAGCACTTTACATACTAAGATAACAATAACATCTTTAATAAATAACACCAGCATCGTGAGAGAGTTAGAAACTCAAACGCAAGTTAAAATTGATTGATTACAGGTAGAAACCGTTAAACGCGATCAACCGGCAAAAGAAAAATATACTTATACTCACTTACCTTTCTACGTGGTTAGTACAATTGATTAATACCTCTACAAAAGGATTATTATTCGTTTAGAAACACATTTTTATTATTTGTAACCTAACTCACACGGTACCTATGCGTGTCTACGTATAATAATATGAACGAACATCATATAATTAGCATATTATATTACGTAGGTAGGTACTTGTCAATAATAAAAATTCCAAAAAACTGTAATATTGCTTGAAAGTGAGAGAGCGAGCACTAAGGAAACGGACACAATCATTCTTTATAATAACACGGATTATGCCGTAAATTCTTTGCTCAGGTGAATTCTAGTGAAAGTATGCAATTATTATTGGAAATAATATGCTTGTTGTTTGAGATATTAAATTTAACATCGTTATCACGTTTCTCAGCTAACTTATAATTACTATATCAAGTTTATTTAAGTATACATTGGTTAAACCTTTTTTTGCAAACTGCATCGTTTTGACATGATTCTCTCATTAAATTACATTACACCATATACGAACAATACGCTCAACTAACAAACAACTTATCCTAGCCGAAGATAATTTTGTTTTAAGATTGATCAAATTTACACCATACGAATAATTCACTTAGAATGGAAATAGTAACATGAATAAAATGTTGAGTGATAAACTCCAGCAGCTTCTATATATATCTTTAAACATTAAAGTTCCTATGTAAATATTATAATTAGTTTGATCAAACCACGATAACTGTACTGACCAACTTAAACCAAGAGGTGACTAAAGCCGGCAAAAGTTCGGCGACCTTACAAATATTGACACATAAACAGCAAGGTTACTCTGACGTCAGTTTTGTTACTTTCCATATTGTTAAAGCACTATAAGTTTGTGTAAAGTAAAAATATGATTCGTTGTCCGCCGATTTATTCAGTCATCTTTTATTCTGTTTCTCCTCTACTTATATAGATTTAGTTTGAGCTTACCACACCGCCAAATCCTCCATATATTTTGGTTCTTTATCCTAAACTTTATTTTATCATTATTTATACTTTTTGCATATTTTTTAATTATGTTATTTTATCATTAGTTTTATATTTATATTTTGCTTAGTTATGCATGACGTCACTATCGGTTCCAACGGAAGACCAGCGCTGGTTGGTTACAGCCAGCAGTAAGCTGAGGTGGGACCGAGTTTGTGATAGAATACTTCCTCTAATGTAAATATTTTATTTTATTCTTTGTTATGTTTCTGTCTCAAATAAAGCTTTTCATTCATTCATTTATTCATAAAGTATTGACTTCTTTTGATTTGTTATTTCACACACAGCAGCAACCAGAAGTATCTCTGCTGATTATACTGCTTCTAATATAGAGTGCAAATCTCTAATTTCATTTTGATTATATTCTACCCTTGAGTGAGGATGTCTTACTGTGGTTGATATGCCAACTTATAATTTTATTTTTCCTAACATAAAGAAGGAATCGTCGTCGTGGCCTCAGCAATATAAACTCTTTAAAGTAGATCATATACTTAGAAATCTTTTCATCAATTTAAAATATTTTAATATATTTTCATGATTTACAAGACCTTGATAGTATGATGTATGCAACTGAATAAATATTATATAACTAAACACATTTGGGTATGCTAATATTTGATATTATAAAGCGTAAATTTGATTTGGAATTATATTCTATTAGCTTAGTGTATTTTTGGAATAAATTGACTAGTATTAGTAAGCAGGTGATAAGATAAGAACCGCATACTACATTTATTCAGGTACCATTTTTAGTGGAACTTAATTTCATGTCCTATGCTGATGCGGGGCTTCATTAGAATACATAGATAGATAGATAAATAGATTTTTATTATCATAACTGGGTACATACATTTGTTGATAGATATTTAATTTTTGATCCAATCATCATCATGCATCTTCTTCCGTGTATGTCGTAAGAGTGGACTGACTCAGGCATTCTTAGCTCCGCTAAGCTAAATTTGGCTGTGGGATCTTTATTATGATCCTGCAGTTTTGGCTATCCCATTTCGGGACCACAGCCGTGTATATATGTATGTAATTCATTCATTCATTTATTTATTTACCATCACCCGTAATCGGGCTACACCATTTAACTGTTTTCCAGTTACAGGGTGTGAATGAAAATGGGATTCTCTTTCTCTTTTCGGCACGGACAGTTGTATACATTCCGTGCCGGAGCATGTGGTCGGACCAGTTCCACGGCCCTAAAGGTCATCCTGCCCATGAGAACACTTGCACGGCTTTACACTGTTGTCGAGTTTGGAATTGTTGGTAAAATTACATTTTGATTGTTACGTCTGCGTTTTTTTGTTGGGGTTTATGGATTTAGTTTTGTAATGTTGTGCAACTGTTCTTTATTTACTCTATTATCATTTATTGATTCAGTGGAATCTATAAATTGGGTCATTACTGGTCCTTTACCCTCAATTGACAGTATTTATCGATCTCTATAAATTAACTTCGAAGTTGCACAAAGCATTCCATTAGAATAAATGGGGCACTTTCTGATGTTGCTTTTCAACTATTTTTGGGTGCGTCAAGCCACCCTGTCCAAGATTAATTCTTCTCCATTTTTTTCGAAGAATTACGTTTACCAGCTATAGTCCCTACCTAATTGAAAAGCACCATTCCGATCGTGGTGTGGCTTTTCCCATAGTGTGAAAAGAAAATATCTAGGTTAGGTGACTCTGGGTCAGAAACCTGACTTGTATCACGTTTTTAATTGTGCTAACCACATTGTGCCTAGGTAGCTCATAATAAGTTCGTCGGCCAATCAATAAAATTCTGACAGAATTTAGTAATAAACATTGTAGAGTTTTACGTGAAAAACATTAAACTCACGTCAAGATAAATCGTTCGTCCTTGAGGTGTCGACTCCGAGATAAACCGCCGACTCTGATAACCTGCACAATAGAAAGCAAACACACGTGGCGGTTATGTGAACTAACGTCCACAGTTTATTTGATTAGTTGCAATCTTGTTCTGGTGTAGTAAACAGCGCCGCACTCTACTGCAATGGGATCTTATGACCTTCTAGTTATCATCAGTATCATTGTTTGTATTGTATATTTTTGAAATAAGACGATGAATCGCAATTAGTTTTATTTATCATAATAATACGGTTACGCGTGTTTCTTAAATAAGCAAAGATTTTGATTACTTATATCAATTAATTAACGATAAATACCTACATCAGGCATGTTTGGCATTGTAGCAATATAGCATCAAATATATTTTCATTGATCTATTATTCTTCTTTTTCCATTACATCCACAATATAATATCTTGTCTTGCGCTCTCTGTTTCGACAGCTGGACAGTAGCATCTGCTGTTTTATTTTACTAGCGGTTTTGTATAAATAAATGCAGTTTTAATACTTTGGCAGTCGCTGCCATTTTGATTTTTAACTGACTTCAAAAAGAGAGGTTATCAATTCGTCTGTATGTTTTTTAAATATTTTTTTATATTTTATGTGTGTTACCTCAGAACTCCGTCATTTATGAACTGATTTCAATTTTTTTCATAGTTGATCATGGTATACTTCCAGGTTGGTCCCATATTCACCGCATCAGGATCTGATGATGGGATCTTGGAGAAATCGAGGGCAATCCTCGAATATTGTAGGCACATGTAGTCTGTTTTTACACTTTTACTGAGCGTTTTGGTCACCTACATATAAAACATAACATCTGATGATGGAATCTCTAAGGAATCTAGGGATATCCTCAAATATAATAGGCACGAGTAGTCCGTTTTTAGATTTTCATACAGAATTTTGGTCAGCTACACATAATATAAAGGAAACGAGGGATTGATGATGGAGCCGCCGAAAAACAGATAGTGGAACTTTTTAGTAACAAAATCCCCCTATGGCAGGGGGAAGCCTACGTCCAGTAGTGGACTGCAATAGGCTTATGAAGATGAAGATAATTGTGTTAAGTCGTGTAATTATATGTTGCGTTAAGCCATGTCCGAAGTAAGATGGTTATAGAGGAAGAGGTAGACATGAGAATAACGAGATGACGGATAATAGGGATGAATGAAAGAAGAGTACCTACATATTGCACCGACCCCAAATGATTGGGAACAGGGCGGGAAGAAGGAGTGTAATTATATGTTGCTTATATATTGTCAGACGTAAAGTTTCGAAGCCTAGTCATTTCTCTCTTTTGTCATGTGGCCTATTTAATCATTTGCTGGCATATAAATCTGTTAATATTATGCCTTCGAAACGTCGTACATGGCTTAATGCAATATATATTTTCCCTTTAGTAAAATTTTACTTTAGTAAGCTCGAGTTTTGGGAGGAAGTCGGTTTTTCGTTTTAAAAAAATTATATAATATTGTAATGTGCATAAAGGATGATTAAATCAGGTTTAGGCAAGCTTAAGCAATCGCGGCGACACGGTTACTGGACGTGACTTTATTGTCTCAAAGTGGAACGTTAGACAACAACGCTAATAAAATAATAAAATACTAAAAATATAAAATAATAAAGTACGGGAAATATGGCTATAAAATCTACGGTATGGCGGCTCTGTGTTATCTTGCATTAAATTAGACTTTATCTTCATTGGGTTTTCGTAGTAGACGAAACAGCCAGACAAGTAAAATAAGTACCTACCTGCTTTATTTTCGTAGATCGCAAGTTGCGCAAACTCTTGTTCTAAGGGTAGTATGGAGCCAATATCGTTTGCCATGTTGCCACGGTTTTTAATTTCAATCCAAGTGCCCTAAATAGACTGATTATCATTTATATCAATGTTGTAAATCACATCACGGTTTGTCTAATCCTAAACGCATGTAAAAAACAAAGCGATTTGATTAGTAATGTAATGTTATCAACATTCAATGAACCTATTGGGGCAATCTGAAATGTAGAGTAGCTTATCTGCCCCATCATATCGGTCAATTGGTGAAAGTGAGCATGTTTTCTTTCATATGTAACCGTATTAACATATTTTTGCGTCAAGCAGTAATATTGGAAATCCTTAATTTTGATGAATTTGGATTTGTTTCTGATCTCCAATTTATTTCTGCAAAAATGGTTATCCTTTTTTTCTTTCCATCCAATGAAAATAAAACCATTTTAAGAACTTTGACTACTTTTGCATGTCTGGCATCAAAACATGCCTCTGCCTACTTATATGAAATACAATTAATAATGTACATTTTCCCACGAAGTGCGACATGGTATTTAATAGTTTCACGCACGTCGCGGTCATAGCAAAGATCACGGTCATCTTTACCTCCATTTTGCAATAAGCTCTTGTAATAACGCGTCTAGTTTCAGACTCCGTTTGCGTTGTCTCTAGGAAAACAATAAACACTTTATTTTTCAATAAATGTAGCGTGTAATCGTTCTAGATTTTAGCCTACCTATATCTAGTATATTCAATTATTCTAACAATTATTTTAGTTTAGTTTTAGGCCCTTTAATATAACTTAACAATAATATAACTTTACACTTTATGACTCGTAAGTCTTATTTCATATGCAAATCTAAATCCGGGACTTTTTGTAATCCCAGTCTTCATAACTGGAACTAGCATATGTTCACTACTGACATCGCGGTCAACACGTGCAAATTAAAATTAAAATTCTCATCCTTATGTCTTATAAAACCCGTTAAAACTAATCGCACTAAACTGGTGTAAGTAACTGTTACATGTCGCGAGTGACCTCTAGAAATCGTTTCACAGAATAACTCCCGTGTATGGTTTGGGAACTAACATTTTTTGTATGCAGTTACACAGATAATGCACTTATTAACAGAGCAACTAGCGCCATCGTTCAAAGGAACTATTTGGCGGAACGCACTTTACCTGGACCCAGTTCTCAGCTTGCATCACGCCTTTTGTAAACGTATCAAAAAACGTCGAAAGCTGTTTGTTATTGTTTCGTGTGCAATGAAATAAAAACTGCGTTACAATGTAAATAGCGTGGCGAACTGAGTTCGTGCTGTTCAATGGTAAAATTATTACACATCTATCTGATTGACTAAGGCCTGATTTTTCCAATGGCTAGATAACCTGGGATATCCTGGGTTCGAATCCCGGTAGGTGCAAATATTGATATGATGAATATTGATGTTTGTTTCCGAGTCATGGATGTTTCTATACTTATCTATGTATTAATATACCGTTTCATAGTACCCACGACACAAGACCTTATGGATCTTAATGTGGGACTAAGTTAATCTAAAGGTGTTGTGAATCTTGATCAAGTTTTGTCAAAAGTTTCAGCGCAATAGTCTGCACTCTTATAAAAAGCATATCAGTCATCTAATATAAACCCAAAAATGAATATAACAATCTCACAAAGGATAAGTCTAGTCTCTCAGATGATGCAGTCTGTATCTTGATCAAGTTTTGCACTAAAATACAATATCAAGGGCATTTTCATGTTTACTGCGAATTTTTTCGGACAATTTGTATTGTAGCATTGAGGCAATTTCGGTATTAACACCTTTTCTAGTCTGCACTCTTCATCCCGACTTATAGCAAACGAAGGTGAAAGTACACACATAGGTTGCTTTCAGTCATCTAATACTATACACCCACTAACAACTGAATCATCTAACAATTACTTCACAAAGTGCAGTTGTCTCTAAAGTCTATTGCATCCGTTCTCTCAGATATGTCCGTAAAAACAGCTCGTATCTGGACAGACATACTTGAACACAAAGGAAAACTGCTACTGTGTCAACAAGTAAAATTAAATGGGACGTTTGCAATGATTTTGATCCTTGTGTGGGCCGGATCTGGATGACCGATACATATCTGCACTATGCTAACATGTCGGCCATATATTAGACTCACTTTTTCAAAGCTGTTCTAAATAGTTTATGGGATATTTGTTCAAGGCGTTGAAGAGGTTGATAAAATGGTCAATTTTTTAATGGTTGTTATATGCAATTGTGCTTCTATTTAATGAGAAAAATAAGATGAGGCGTGGTTTTGGTACTATGTTAGATAGAGTAAAGTAAAAGTGAAACACTTGTATATTTACAACATTAAGCACACTATACATTTGAATATGTTTACTGCGAATTTTACACTTCGGACAATTTGTATTGTAGGATTTATTGAGGCTGAATTAATTAATTGTAATTATTTATTGTGATGGGTAGGTATAGTACGAGTGTCTATCTGCGTATTTTGTATTAACACCTTTTCAGATTAGATTTTTTGTGCAGTTGATTAAGTTTACGAGTCCAATTCCAAGTTATGATAGAACGAAACTTAACTTTATTCCCTCAAAATACCATATAATTATCTAAAAGAGGTATCTATCTTGGGGCTGTGAATTGCGCGATCCAGGAGTAAGAAATCATCCGACAATGTTTCTGTCAAATCTCTACCTTATAGCACACTTACTACGAAGGTGAGACGTAGGTACACACAAATAAATAAATAAATAAGATACCTTGAGATTCAGATTAGCCGCACCATAACATTTTCCATTACAAAGAGAAAGCTAATTCGATTTCGTAACTTCTCAAAGAAAAAGTTAATTTATTTTTTGTATTGGCTTAATGATCTTGTATCTGTTGTTAATTTCTGTTGTTGCAAAACTTATTATGAACAATATTGCTGCTTGATTGCGAGTATTAAGTATTTCTATTAAAATATTATCGTTTATTGCTGAGTCGTTGACCGGCTTAATGTTGTCAAAGAGATAGTTCAGACATATACCAAACGGTTATGTCCTAAAAACGGGGTACCTAGAACTGAAAGGAAGGAGCCACGTTTACCATAATATCAGCTCTAATGATAAATACAGAGGCCATGATAACTAAACCAAGCATCCTCTGGACTATTCGTAGGGTATGGTAGCGATTTGCCTGTACAAAATACATTTGGAACTTTGATGAACTACCACGGGTTTCTAAGCCTATTTGTGTGTGCTATGATTAATTGTCTTATATGCATGTACTTTTTGCATGATAGAGATGCTTATTTTAGTATTCTCTCGTTGTGGTTAATTGCTTCATAAATTTAATTCAACTGTCTATCTTCTACAGGGTGTATCAAAAGGGGTATGTTAAGCAAAAAGCTATGTAAATAGCCCATTATACAGAACCTATTTCCAATATTTGAGACTCGAAATGACATGTTTATTTTTCCAGATAGTATGGAGACTTCTATAGGTTCTCTATAGTGGGCTATTTACATAGCTTTACGCTTAACATACCCTTTCTGTTACACTCTGTATATCACATACGCACATCAGCCTATTGCAGTCCACTGCTAGACGTAGGCCTCCCCCAGAGCACGCCGCAAGGCTACTGCCATAGAGGGGTTTTTGCCCACAGTCACCACGCTGAGCAGTCTGTATCTGCCATATTATATTCAATTGAAAACCTAACTAAAGTAATGTAGCGTTTTTAGTACACAGAGCTATACTCGTATTTTATTTACACTGCATGCTTAAGAACTAATATAAATGTGGAATTATTAGTTTACCTCATTGTTTCTTACGTCCATTATTTCAGTGTAAAATAATCTTCACGATCTCGACGTGATGTAGTGGATGACGAAAACACGTATTCGTTGTTGCCTAGGCATTACTAACTGAAGGACAAAATTAAATGTGTAGTTTTACTTTACTTCAACTGAGTAGTTTGAAATGCCATGAAATATAGTGTGGTTTGGCTAGCTATGTAGGTATATGGTGTAAGCCGTGGAACAATTATGCGTATTATTAGTTCTGTGCAAAAACTAAGTTATTTAGGAAGTCTCAAAATAAACATATGATTTACAGTCTTATATTTTGTAGATAGGTTCTCTATAGTTGTTTATTTTCATAATAGTTCGCTTAACATACCTATATCTTTTGTTACATCCTGTATGTGTGAAATGCAAATGTCAATAACTTTAAGTTTTGTTTTTATCCTCAGATGAATGATATACATAGATGGAGCCTCATACCGAATTTTGCGTACCACTTTCTCAATCTGACCATAGACAACAAAGATAATTAAGGATGTGCTCTATACGTTAAAATATATCGAAATTAATGAAAATGTCGATATATAAAGCTATGCCAATTCATCACAGAATAACTAGAAAAAGTTCCGTGCCCCTTAGATAATAAGAGTTTGTTTTTAGGCCCGTGCCCATTATCGGAATCGGCAACTTGCGTACATTAACGTTACTACAATCATCATTCATCATCATTTACAGCCCTGAGAAGTCCACTGTTGGACATAGGCCTCCCCCAAACCTCCACTCCTACTGGTTGGAAGCAGCCTGCATCCAACCGAGCGACGCCCGCGACCTTGGCCAGGTCGTCCGTCCACCTCGCGGGTGGCCTTCCCACGCTGCGTTTGCCGATACGTGGTATCCCGACTCCACCGGCCATCAGTTCTTCGAGCTATGTGCCCTGCCCATTGCCACTTCAGCTTGCTGGACCGTTGAGCTATGGCGATGATCTTTGTACGTCTGCGGATCTCCTCATTTCTGATTCTATTACGCAGAGAGATCCCAAGCATAGCTCTCTCCATCGTTCGCTGTGCGATCCTGAGCTTCTTTATGAGGCACATAGATAGAGACCACGTCTCGGCACCGTAGGTCATCGTCATCACCGGCAGCACGCACTGGTTGAATATCTCCATCTTTAAGGACTGGGGTATCTTGGACACAAATGAGCTTCGTAGTTTCCCAAACGCTGCCCAGCCGAGTTGGATTCGCCGTTTTACCTCCTTCTCAAAGTTAGACCTACCTAGTTTGACCGTCTGTACCAGGTAAAAATACTCGTCAATAACAACCCCCAAAAAATGGTAAATTGCATATGTAAAGGGGATAAATAAAAAGAAAAAATAAGTAATAATAGTTAATATAATATTAAGATTTATAACATCTATCTTAACAGATTCGAACACCTTTGTGTCGCAGACCGTCAGACATTCGTCGATGTAGGTATACTTATTTGTAAAAAAAATTGCGATACCTTTCCTCGTTCCAGCCAATTGCTTCGATCTATAATCGGTTTAAATGTTTTTCTGACGGGATCCTACAAAATAACAAAATACATTACAAATGAAATATCGATATATCAACCGGATAAGATTTACGGCACTAGCATAACCTAGGTATAAGGTAAAATTAAAACATCGTTTTATATTAATATTCACTGAAGTTGGAAGTATTTAAATGTTACCTTTATTAACATGTATATATTTCCATGGCTCACTTTGAAAAACTAGGCTTTATTTCTGGAGATATCTATAGATAAACACAAAACAAAACTTACCTATGAAAATTCAAAATATATCCGGCACACGACAGGCCATTGCCAGTTCTTAAGATATAAAATATTTAAAATAACAATGCTTAAACACCTCCGATACTAAAATATTATTCAAAAATCTCACTTTGTTTACATTTTCAAAAACGTCATACTCGAAAGAAATATAAACCCTAGAAAAATATGTTTGTTTCTCTCTAACATATTGAAAAAAGACAAGATAAGAGTACGAGTTTATAAACTCTTAATTTCGAGTTGGGGCCTTGTTTTTATCAGCTCGATAATATGTCAGCACCAAAGTTTAACATGAATGAAATGCAATGTCGAAATCCGACACAGGAAATGTCGAACTATGTCTTGAATTCGAGACCTATTAAATATTTCCTGTAATACGACCTGTCCAATCTAGCCTTATCAGGATTAGGTACAATTACAATTTATTCTAGATTGCAACATTTAATGCGAACAAAGTTCTATTGTATCTAGTAAAGTGCAGGTTATTCTTGAAATAAGTTCAGTCGTAGATTTTTTATAATTTCAATCAGAATTAAATTAAATACAGACAAAAATATTTGCCAATAACGTCGCGGTTTAAAAATTTAAGTCAGATTTTGTGACTCATTTTAACAGAAAAAATAAATAAATTCACAAACATATTTCTGTCATAAAAATATTTGTGCTAAACCCATAACAAAGAAAGCAACTGTGCTTTGAAATTATCACTTACTAATTAGGTAAATATCTAAATTAACTAAGTACGAGTAGGTAAGCAACAACACAGTTAAAAAAAATGCAACATATTCGTAGTAAAATGAATTAATCTAGTTTTCATAAGAATACGCCTGCTATTAGTTGCTTTTTAAGTTGGCTATAATTGAACTGTAGATACTTGCCATATAACAAAGTCGGTGACCCGAGGCGGGCGCGACTTCAAGGCTGATAAAAAAAAACAAAACAAATATAACTAAACTGCTTAGGTACGAGGAAACTACGTCATTTCAGATTAGGCATCTACAAATGTCTAGACTATTTAGGAATTTGCAGATGAAGAATGTGTCTGTTGTTTTGTATGTCTTTTAAATGTAGGTATGCAATAAATAGGGCACTTATACGACAATGAGTGATAGATAAGGGACCTTCGTATGTTATAGAGAATTTGGCATGAGTTATGTTCCTGTGTCCCCTAGTTAGGGCAGAGGGTCTCCTAGCTAAGTAATATATACTTATGCTAAATTTTCTCATAACATTACAAAATAATTAACATTTTCACGAATTTAAATTTTTATACCATATATTGTAGAAATTGCTGTTCTCTCGAAAAAAGAAAGAAAAAAGAACTCCCTTATTTTAGCGTTTTGGTATCGGATGCCACTATTGGTAAATAAAATTACTTATGTACTGCAAATCTTTTGTAATACGACTACTTAAGAAATCGAAATTCTTAGTGAGGATAGGTTAATAAGTAATTGCTCTATAACTAGGCCCATCTAATTTTTTTCCTTACTTTGTAAAGCTGAAGAGTTTGTTACACTGTTTGTAAATCTTAATCTTCTTTTTTTAAAGTTTTGTTTAATTATAAAATTATAAATAAAGAAATGAAAAAATTCCTCATTGAACCCACATCCTCTGCATTCCGTGCAGTTTGTTTAATTAGCAAGTATTATTAAAGGTAGTCCCTTTCTTCTCCGGAACTACTGGGTCGAAAATCATAATTAAAGTTTGCTAAATTCTTTTTGTGTTGGATACGAAAGTATATTCCATCGTCTTTATCGAGGTCATAAATCGGGGCTATAATTTAGGCTATATATCATCACGTCCAGTGCGACCATTGTATAGGGACGAATGGTTGGAATATTATAAAAATATTTTTAATAAGAGGAATTAGGATGTGGAAAAAACGGGGAAAATTATTCAACTAGGGGTAGGGCAGACAAAGCGCGAAGGGGCGAAGCGGCCCGCGAGCTGAGGAGCAGGAACGCTCACGGTAAGCGTTACATCCTTCGACGTTGCGTGCAGACCGCTGCACGGTGGGTAAACGGTTCAAGTTATAGGAACAAAGTGGCAAATACCGAATGTATGATCGCTTCTAAGTTATTATCATATACTCAAAATAAAATGCACAAAAACAAAGGACTTATAATTTTTTTAGAAATGATATGAAAGAAAAAAATTGAAGGTAATATCCTTCAGGTAGTTTTAGACTAATTATGCCTGATGCATTTTTTGAACCCTTAGCAGCCGATTTTTTTTTAAAAATCATCAAAATATTTTTATTTATTTTTACTAAACGGTTCCTTTTCGTGTTTTTGAGAAACACAGAATTTTAACAACGCAAAATATAAAATTAGAGATATAGGCAAAAGTTTATTGTACTTCCGCCTTAGACATCTATTTTAGTGGGATATTCATCATCATCAGAAAAGTCCACTGCTGGACCAGCCTCTCCCGTGGGAGAATGTTGATAAGCACTCGATTAAAAGACCATAGTATAATGAAAATGCTGCTGCCCATTTTCTGGTCTATTGAGGCTAGGCTAAAATTATTAATAAAGCGAAGTCGCCTTTTACGCCCCTGTGTATGGAGGGTTGGTGCTATTCTATTTGCCGGACACCCGCCTCAATGGGATTGATCAACCAAAATAAGATTTTAATACATAAAAATACCATAAACGCGAATTGTTAATTTGTGTTTCAGTATGGATGGATGTTTGTTACTCTTCTGAAGAGCTAAATAGGTGATTAAATAATTAGCAAACGCAACAATGCAATCTTTGGAGCATCACTTTTTTCGATTTATGTGGTAATTAGTTGTGCTAATTTTGTATGGACTATAAGTTTTCTTTAGTACTTCTGACACCCTGGATAAACTTTTGTTTTTATTAATTGTTAAACGTGTAACGGTAAAAAATATTTTCCCAGGTGATTTCAACAAATAATGGAAAGTTTAATCACCAATTTAGACTTGTTTTTCTTGCTAAAAAGTGAGACTCTTCATTTAACATGAAGTATTGTTTGGGACGAAGTCGCGGGCGTCGAAGATCAAGTAACTAGTTGCTCTATACGCGACTACAGAGGCAGAAATCCATCTAATTTTTTTTCAGAAGACTGTACGGAAATTTGCAAGCAAATACTGTGGCCAATTTTGCAAACTTTTTACACTTCTATGTAAATCATAATCTTCAAGAACCTCGACGTTTTTTCAAGTAACATCATTTGTTTAATTAGTCAAGTACCCTTTGAAGATTAGGAAACAAACAGAAAAAAGAAGATCTAGACCATCGAAGATTCCTTTCTTGCAGCTGCAGCCGAAAATCGCTTCAGTGCGATGAAAAATCCTCGTCCGAAAATCATGAAAAAGTGGTTTTCCCTAACAGAGAAAGCGCTTGGATTGCTTCTTTCACTAAAACTATAATCATAACATTGCGAGAGGCTGCCATTCAGGTGCTAATGATATATATCCATCTTACTACAAAGTGCAACAAACTAAGTAGTTGCTACCCTCCGAATCAAAGTGTCATTACGGATTATCGAATTACACTTCAAATCGTCTTCACAGTAATTCTAATACTTGACGATTGCAAAATAAGCAGCCATAAGTGGGGATTTGATGGGCCTCCAACCAAAGCGGTACAAGCAGAAAATGGAGGGCGAGCAATGATTAGATTAGATTTTTCTGACAGATGCTATAAAGTCACTTTGTATTGTCGTCCTAAGTGTTATATTGTATAATGCATGTTCACAAAAGACAAATGGATGATGAATTGGTTGGAAGTATTATAAAAAAACTTTTTGCACGTACCTTTCTGAAGCCAGATCAAACGAATCTTTCTAGAGCATTATTAAAAAAAAATTAGAATGTCTGTTACAATTGCGTACAAAAATAGGCACGAGAAGTTGAGCACAAAGAAATGCAGACGAAAAAACACATTCAGACAAATTTAAAGATACCCCTGTTGATTGATATAGTAAAACACTCGGGAACCACCAATGATGGCACGCGAAAGTTTTTCGAGTCAAATTGCTATTACCTGCCCTACCAATAACATCTGGCGAGAAAATCGATGTGAACAAGAGATTTTTCCCGCAAAACGGCAGAAAATACGTAGAAAAAGACGCGCAACCTTTCACATTGTTAATACACGGGGCTGACATATTGGAAAAATGACATTGTAGGGCTCTCTCAGACAAGGCGCGAAATAAAGGGGCGAGGCGGAAAATCCGCGAAAAAGAGCTGAGGAGATTCAAATCAAGATATTTTAAATAGTCATTTCCTCTGATCCCTTATTAAACAAAGGCTCACTAGATAGTAAGGTAAGCGTTACATCCATCAGGAAACTGCGAGTTTTTAGATGTAACTAACGGACCGCCAGAATTGGAGTCCCGCAGCGCCGAATGAGCCGTGAAAATTCGTAATATAAGAAAAAAACTTCTTTTCATGCTTTCTGCTTGTAAAAAAAAATGATTCATCACTCTCATTTTTGCATGATTATGTACATGCTTGCTTATAATTTAATTGAATATTCTGTATGCATTTTTGTAACTAAAATACATGCATTTTTTTATATTTTTGCTTGTTTTATACCTATAAATCATATCATTTGAGTTAACCACATGCATAATTGATTTTCTTAAGTGCATAAAGGGAACCGTTGCATAGTAAAAATAAATAAAAATATTTTGATGATTTTTTAAAAAAAATCGGCAGTGAAACGTTATTTGTAAGTCAAAAAATCATAAATAAAGTACTAACACTACCTGTAAGGATATACGGTTTTCCTTGGTTTAAAGATAATTAAATTTTTATTCTAGTTACAAATTTTTCGTAAAAAAATTATAAGTCTTTGTTTTTGTGCGTTATGCGGACATTTGAGTATATGATTACTAGTAGAACGATATTATAGAAATTCGGTATTTGCCACTTTTGATTCCTTTTATGAAAGCCGTTTTTCAGCCCACCGTGCGCCGGAGTCCCGCAGCGCCGGAGCCGTGACAGAAACCATGCCTGCTTGTATGATTCATGCTTGCAAGATTGTGATATTTATAGCAAAAAAAAATTGGTCATATTATGTTTAGGGATTTTAGTTTTCGGTCAAGTGATATTATAAGACATTAAGTTAGGGCTACTTATCATTCAGACACATGATGATTATGTCACAAAACATTATGACACGTTAGATTATGGATAAAAAAATTATGAGACAAAATAGAGAACCATTATTAAATAACTGTGTGGTTTAACGTAGAGCTGAATGTTGATAAGTTGAATTGAGGGTTACGTTATCATTACTTTGAAATAAGAACTGGAAATAGCTTAATCCATCGATCAAATTTTGTGTAGACAAGCAAGACTAATTAATTATTACGAGTATATAGGTGCCAGCTACGCATAATAAAATATGATAAGTATTGTATGTATTTGAAAGGTAGTGTTTTTGTATAAGAAATATATAAGAAAATGATAAACATTCGCCGTGTTATTACAAAGGAATTTAAACATTTTTTAAGCTAAACATGCCCTAAATTTGGCAGATACGCCATAAATTTTGCTGTCAAATGTCATATTTAAATAGAGTCTAACTTTAGGCGCTCTTTTGTAATAACACCGTCAAAGTTTTAATGAGTATATATCTCTATGTAAACCATACCTACCACAGACCATACAAAGAAGTCTAACTTTCAATTTATAGGATCATTACGTGTTGCAGTAACTAAATGAAATTATTAGAACACTAGGGATCCGCCCCGGATTCGCACGGATGTAATCCCCTGTTACTTGAACAAAGTCATGCGAAAGTAGACTTTTTCAGGCATTTTTTAAAATTTTCCATCCTCGTATTCTAAAAAAGAATTAGCAAAATCGGTTCAGCTGTTCTCGAGATCTGAGTTTATCGCATTCAGCGATTCATTTTTATATTATTGATGCTCTATTCCTTTCTTTGATTTATCTCAATTTTGAAACAATGACTGAATATTAAAATGCAATTAATGACATATTCGTGCGCGCACGCCGCTCGCTGTCGACATGAATTTGTATCACATTGTGTATAATACAGTAATTTATTACAATTTTTACGCGAATTATGTAAAGTAAATGTGAGATTTGACAGGTATCTAATCCAATATTGAGAAATCGAAATCGACTTTATATTAAAAATAGGTCAGCCCAAACACATAAGTTTTAAAAATGTTTTAGAAGTATTAATAAATGAGCTGGAGCCATGCCAGCCTCACCTGTTGTGCTTTGCTGAGTAATGGCTAAAACCAAATAGCTTACTTACTCGGCTTGGAGTCGAAACTATAGTATTATTATAATGGTGTTTTGGGGCGTTTCGGTCCGCTCGTGTTTCGGTCCGCGGACCGAAACGCCTAACAATGCCTTCTGAATGGGTCTATTCGTCCCGCGGGACGAATTACCCCATATTTTATTATTATTGGACGATTCGTTCTGATATGATTTTTTTTAACTGTACTTAAATTTTTCAAAACAGGTATTCATATCGCGACGAATCGCCTAATAATAATAAAAACATGGGTTGATTCGAACGGACCGAAACGCCCTAAACCCTAATAATGTATTTAGAAAAGAAAACTTTCATAAAATATCTCCTATAACATAACATTATGAGGGAATTAATGTGTTTTTAAACGGGTGTTATAAGTATCTATAGATCATATGGATCATAGAGATTTATCGATTTTCTGACTTATGTAAATTTATTAGGTATACTCTATGTATTCCTATGAGGGCTTCGTGTCTCTATCTATAAAGGGTCCTAGAAATCAGTAGTTGTCGCGATGACAACGCGTCATCTGCTGCTACTAAATATAATATAAAATATTCCTTTATTTTATATCCAATTCTCCATTCTTACCCAACGCTAGTCGGTCGTTAATCGCATTATGTGTTTATGGCGGCCGGTATTGTATGGCAACGTAGTACAATCTATGACCTATGTTGTTTCGGGCAAACTTGCGTCAACGTTCCACATGCCCACACCATTGGCTATTTTTATGGATTTTTATCATGCAATGTCGTGCCTTATAATATGATCGTTTGTATACGTATATTGTAGCGCGTTAATTAATTTTAACAATAACAATATTAATTTTTATTTGGCATAAAAAGACAAAGTTCAAGCTGCCAGTACACAAATAAAATATGTTGTAATATTAACAGGTGGTTCGTACATTTTCCATCGCTTAGATGACTTAAGTATCTTAGTGATCGTTTTTACAAGAGCAAATGAGTCATATTGTCTGCTGTCATAGGCCATAGTGTGTACGTGTCATACTGTGGTAGGTAATTACGAGTTTCTCGTTGCTCTACTTTCGACCAATTAGACATGTAGGTAGGTGTACCTTTAGAGTTGAGAGACAGACGGTAGGGAAGTTACTGGTGCAGACAGTACTACTCGGTAGTTAAATTAGCTTCAATAACCGTGACTTCCGGTTTGATAAACGCTTTGTAAAACTTTTTTGTGCGTTATTATGTGGCAAGAAAATTTGAAAGAGTCCGTTTCGTAGGATAGCTTCCGTGCGTGATTTTGTAACTGATATTTTTGTATGCAGTTATACAAGCGCCTCCCGTGCTGACAACATAGTCCGAAAATCACACTGTGGTCACCAACCCGCCTGCCCAGCATGGTGACCTTGTGGCGTGCCCTTTAGGAGGCCTACGTCCAGCAGCGGACTGCAATAGGCTGAAGACGAAGACATGATTCACACACGGTTTCTCTTTCTTTTATGTCCAAAAAAGGTAGACAGCATTGTGTTAATTCGTTGAAAATAATTCTTCAGCTTCATTACTTTGAGATATACTCACACGTAGGTGAATACTAAAGTATCATCACAGGTAAAATCAATAACGATTTCCTGCAAACTTTATTATATAACAAGACGAAGGAATTAGTTATTTCTCTAAAATATCTGATTTTTAAAGTCTCTAATTTTCGACATCTCTAACAATATTTTACATGCTGATGTCTATCACCAGGGGGCCAATTCTTGAAAAGTCTTAAGTTGGAGTGAAGCCGAAACGGAACCGTTGTAGACGCTCAGAACAAAGTGATAATTATTTTACTTTACGTTTTTACTTTACTTTACCTGACGTTATTAGACATACTCGTATTTCAGCACGCGACAGATATTTGTATTTATTCTATTACACTCGCGACCAATGCGTGCTAAAATATACCTTATTCCTCAAGTGGTAAGTATATATTGCTTCGCACCGCATTTCGTTAACGGTTCGTTAGTGGTTGGTTGCGTTTCGGCTCAAAAATAATCAAGAATTGCCCCCTGGCCTATCTATCTTCTATCCAAGCCCTTTCATTTTACAGACTTCTTACGAACGTCTCTTATCAATCAAACTGTTCTGTATACAAACAACAATGCATGTAAAACAAACAATAATTTCCTCTTTATAGTCTGTTGTATGATAAATATACATGTTACGGATTTACGTGATAAACTATAATGCCTCAGAATAACGTAAACACAAACTTCACTATTGGAAGCTTTCCAAACAAATCTAGTAAAATATTGTATACAAACTCCCATTATTTTATAGTTAAGAGAACACAGAACGTCACTTGTGTGTTGTACTACAAGTTTTCAGTATTTTCTAAAGGGATTTAGTTCGTTTTATATTCGGCCCCCTTATTACGTAACTAGCAAAAGCAAAGCGATAGCGAAAATCGTACAAAAATCGCTGATTGCTTGTCAAATTCGTATTACGTTAAATGAATTTCAAAGGAACTTTGACATTTCAAGGCGAATATTGTACAATTTTCGCTATCGCTTTGCTTCGGCTTTGCTATTGCAAATTAGGTATCAGGGGGCGGGCATTCTCTGGAATACATCAGTTGCATCTCCTTCCGTGCATGTAATAAGAGTCGACTAAGGAAGACCAAGGAAGTGGTGACTATGGGCAAATACCCCCCATGGCAGTCTTGTGGCGTGCCCTGGGGGAGACCTACGTCCAGCAGTGGACTGCAATAGGCCGATGATGATGATGATGAAGGAAGACGATAAACTAGCAACTGTCACTGATCAAGTGATCATTAACATCTATGCCCCGCTATGCTAAACGTGGCAGTGATATCTCCTTTATGATCCTGTAGTTCTGGCTACCCCACACAGCCGTGTGTATGGTTTTTTTTTATAATACGTAAATGGCAATTTACCTACATACCTACCTCATGATTGGTCAACACTTATAAGGAGTAAATGGGAAGTACTTTTGTTATAAATTAGGATTTTAGCCGAGCCTATGACTTGGTTGTCTACTTGAAAAGCATGCAAGCTAGCTGTAAAAGCATGAATGACGCGCGATGCCATTTTCTAAAGAAAGATGTTATTGTAAGACTTTCCCATAGCAATAAAAAGGAAGTACTATTATGATATTATGTTACGTACGTTCCCAGAGTAACTTATATAAGTTTATTTAGTTTACTTACGAAATATTTTGTAATTTTGAGGTTCAGTATCAAGGGAAGGAAGGCTTCCCAAGAAACAAGTGGTTTTTTAACACACCGCCATAGTAAAAGGTCATTGGGCATATTTGACCTGGTTAATGAAAGTTTGTGTACAAAAACCAAATGTGTTTTAAATTGAAGAATTCAGTCCCCTTTTTCATTATATATAGTTATTTTTATTATATTTGCCGTCAGAAAAAAAATATTTAACATTAAATAAAAATAAACTTTTGTAAATGAAACACAAAAGTAATTACTTTTAACGTTAGTACAAGTATACAACCTTGTGAAAAGCTCAATTGCGACAAGGCCTACAAGAATGCGACCCATACCATTGAGTAGCAGAGACATTTATCTACATAGCTTGCTCTATTTCGTTTGTGTACGCCGAAGGTCAAATGTCCGAACAAAATGCCCAATGACCTTTCTTTTATAATTGTAATGTTACTAACCAAACTTGTACATCTCAACTATGCCCTCAAAATTGGTCAGAAGTGGCATCATGTGGTTCTATCGGCCCTTGGTGCTCTGACTACCCCGTAAGGGATAAAGGCGTGATTATATGTATGTATGTATGTATGATACTGTTTCTCTAGAATGAAATGTTATTTTTCCCTGTCATCGTTTTGTCATTACTTACCCTGCCATTCCAATTAAATTAGTCTTAACAACTAGGCTCTTAATGAAAGTTGACACACGTGTAGATTACTATCTATTCCGGGATTATAACCATTTCCCACGCAGTGATATTATCTAGGCTCTACGAATTTTAACACACGAAACGGGCGATACAAAACCATATTCGTAGATAAATTTTAATAGCGCTCGTAATATAAAAAATCACATTCAAGAGGCCATTTTGTTATTAATACAAACGTGTATGGTCTTTTTTCTGGCACATTTGGATCTGATTTAAATGTATACGTGGGAGGGCAGGTTGGCTCGAAGCTGACATCATAATACTTTAGGTTTATGTTCATATCGCTTTGATATCAAATCCATTTGCGTATGAAATGGGTAGGTACATATTTTTTGATATTTTAGTGCCTTTTGCAAGATCCGGCCAAATGTATTATTTTTATTAAAATTACGTATATATGTTTACTGTTGAAATGACATCTAAAATACTCCATAACGCGATAGAAAGTCTTACAACAATCAGTAAAGTTATTTTATCTAGAGAGATTCGAGAAAACAAAGAACAATATTAGGTACATACGTATTCCTTTTGTGCTCTATTTTTATCTACAGCCTTATATCACCAACACAAATAGTCTTAAAGATAGCTGCACTTTTACTAACTGTCGCCGGAAGACAGTATTAGATACAATAATGTACCTAAGTATAATATAATTTATGACATTAATGATATAATGGAAGTAATTGTTATCAGAATCTATGGGCCTATTACCTGAAATAAATAAATTTTGAATTTGAAAATTTTGAATTGAATAATGATTATTAACATGATCTCTCTCCGGTCCTGTCGGCTTTCCGTCCCATCGGACTATGAGAGTGAGGGAATAGAGAGCGCATCTGTGTTTGCGCACACACTTGTGCACTATAATATCTCCTGCGTACCTGGCCAATCTCTGTAGAGATTGGTCGCCTTGACCGAAATACGGTCGGAGATCATCATCATCATCGTTAACATAGCTTGCGCCTGTTTGCGCATATTTTTATGAAGCATCATGATGGCAAAGAAATCACCAGGGAGGGTTAACATGAAGTCTGGCAGGGTAATTTCCTTTGTTATTTTTGACATTGCATAAGTAATGTAGAGCGACATCTCGCTTCCACGACGGAAACAATTGCAAAGTTCACGGTAACCCACCTGAATGCATAAAACGCATGTGTTGCATGGTGTTTCAGATTCTACGTGACTTGTCTCCATCGTAGCGTAGCGTCAATGTGTTATTTTCGACAGCAACCTCGATTTTGTAACCTTACCTATATTAGTTTTGTAAATAGATTGGTTAATTTTAAACTAGTTATTAACTATTACTTACTATATAATAGCAGTATAGGTGTTGTTGTAAAGGGGTATGGTACATCTCGCCTACGAAAAAACTCGTCCGCGGCCAAATGTCTACTGTTCGCCCGAATCAGTGTTGAAGATCGAACTAGATGTCTCCTATATAAAACAAAAGAGACGTTTCGATAAAATCGTACATTTTTACATTATATGGTATACTACGGTATATTTACGTACGGTATACTACCGCGCTGACGCTCGCCCGACGCCGACGCTCAAAAGACGCTCAGAAGACGCTAGTGTGGGGGTCTCTTAAGTATTACCACTCCTATTTTTACACCCTGCATATATACTTGAGTTAGTGGCATGCATATTAGGATAGTAGGAATGATCTTGCGAACGTTTATACTTAAAACTCGCGGTAGATCGATTTATATATTTTTTAAATCCTGCTATGCTGAAATATACAGGGTATTTTTGGTCGTCAACGTTGCCGAAAACTACGGAATCTCCTCATAATCACGATCCATTTTCTCCATGGAAGCATACCTGTGAAGTGTCTTGTTCCCAGGATATTAGGGTCCAAAGTTGAGTAAATAGACTGCGTTCTTCTGCATAAATGCACATTGAAGCGCCTAGCAAGATTTTTTCACGAGAAATAATTAATATCTGTCTATGAAAAAACTAGCATAAACACTGGACACTATAAATTTCATTCGATCAAGTAATTAAAATTTAAAAAAATTACATCGTTAAGGATGTATTACACTACCCAATTTTAAGGGAGCCTTACCCTAACTAAGGGTGGTGTAATCAGAGTTACCGGATGCTCCCGGCAGCCTTGCTCCCTAATCGCCCTTGCGACCGAGTAGTGTAATAAGAATAACACTTAGGGCAGTTAGGGAACTCAGTTGTCGCGCGGCTAGCGCGGAGAGCGGTTGCATATTGGAGTACTTTGCTCTTAATTTCAAGTATTGCTTGACTCAGATCCTTCTTCTCCTCTTTTTTTCTTCTATAATATTCATGGATGCAACTAGAGCCACGGCAATCGCTGATTTTTAGGGTTCCGTACGTCTGAATACAAAAACGGAACCCTTATAGGATCACTCGTGTGTCTGTCCGTCCGTCGCTTACAGTCAATTATTTCCGAATCTATTAGACCGATTAAGTTGAAATTTGGTACACATATCAATTCCTGTGACCCAAATACAGAGGTGTGACGTGAGCAGATGAAATCTGTATATTGTCTTGGTCATTTTTGGGGGGGAAGGGGAAAATTAAAAAAAAAAAACTGAAAACTGCATCGTGTGGCATATCAAATGAAAGGTCTTGTTGAGAAGATCTTAAATGTATTTTTTTGTAATTTTAAAATAAATAGTTTCCAAGTTATTCAAGAAAATAGACGAAAATTGACCATTCCCCCCCCCTTATCTCCGAAACTACTGAACCTAAAATTTTGAAAAAAATACAGAAATTAGTTTTCTCCTTATAGATTATAGGAAAACCTATAAGAAGTCCATGATATTAAAATAACATGGTAAATCACTCAATATTGTGCGTACCAACTTTTTGTCAGATTTAAAAAAACATGATAGGTAACATCGTACGGAACCCTCTTCACGCGAGTTCAACTCGCACTTGTCGGCTTTTTTAGTTTAGATACAACAGGTGCCATGATACGTCTCTATCCGCGTTGAAATTCAGACTGTACACAGAGAGTGAGGGAGCCGGTATTCAGTGCAGTGTAGTAATCGACGCCCTTGCCAGGGGCCACGCCCTCCCTAACTACCGGGCCCTGAATGCCGTCTAGTGTAATACCTACTTTACTTTATTTGATGTATACAGGGTGTAACATAAAGCTGTGTAAATAGCCCACTATAGAGAACCTATTCCCAAAATTTGAGACTCGAAATCACATGTTTATTTTCAAGATTGTATGAACATTCCCGAGTTGTTAAGGAATTCTCCATACTATCTGGTCCCTTTTAGTGGGCTATTCACATAGCTTTTCGCTTAACATACCCCTTTTGTTACACCCTGTAGAGTACGTACCCTTCGTTAAGGGTGGCAACGAAAAAACATCCTGTAAGGGTGTCGACACATTCATCACTCTCTATATCATTTACAACTTTCAGATAGATAAGTAAGTAGGCAATAACGCATATACCTTTTTACATAATAAAGTAATGTAGTGGATTAGTTAAGTAAACTAATAAAGTAAGTGGACACTAGTTACCAACAAGTTAATTATGTGTCCTTGCATAATATGACAAATAACCAGATTTCTGTAAGTAAGTGAGCTTTTGAAACTTCATTAGTTAACACATATTTGCTCGTATATTAGTAAATACTTTATTTAATGGTAGGCCGTTAAGTTGCTACTTGAAAAAAACTTATTTACATAACAAACCATTACGTGTTAGACAATTTGTGCCTACTCAAAGCGAGCCTTGCTCTTGACACCCGGTCGTCGCAACGCATATTAATATATTAATAGACCAAAGTGATTCAACACAGTTCAACTGGTGTTCAACTAGTCAGTTTTATGAGGCGAACGCGATATGACATCGAACGCTCTTCCTTTGTCTTAAAATACGAACGAAAAATAAAAAAAATTGAAATGTCAAAGTTTGAGTTTCAAAACTGGTATCGATATGTGAACAATGTTAGCGAATTTTCGAGTGGTTTTAGTAATCGAGTGATGTGTTAGTGATAGTGAAGCTATGAGCTATGGTGGGTGCGCGGAGCAGGCGGTGTCGGGCAGGCAAGTTTACTAAACAATGAATGTTACAATGAAATGATAACGTTTAGAAGTACGCTTTGTCTTTACTCTACAATGTGGAAGTTTTGACTTAGCATTCTTCGATAAACGATGCGTTCACACATGTGCGATGGGTACTCGATTATTTTGAATGTTCGGCAGATGGAATCATCAATGATGAAGTTTCCTTTTACACGTTTACAACTTAATGTATTGACCATTTGAAGAGTCACTTAATTTTGACATTATAGTCCACAACAATGGTTTAGGTTCTTACTTTTATTTGTTGCATTATCATAGCGTTATGGGTAAAATGTTGTTCACATTCATAAAATTTCATGGACCTTACGTCTGCTATTTACAAGAATAAATTAAAATATAAGCGATCTTAACGAATGTACAGTCGTTCAGAGTACAAAAACATTCTTCTCTGAAATGGTCCAAAACATGGTCTATTTGTACCATTAATATATGTACAGAATGTTTCAAAAGGGGTATGTAGGTAAAGCGAAATGCCTTGAAACTAGAGAACCTATCCACAAAATCCTGAGTTGTTTAGTAACTCTCCATTTATTACTTATCTGGAAAAATAAACATGAGATTTCGAGTTTCGAACTTTGTGGCGAGATTCTTTACTGTGCTATTGTCATAGCTTTTTGCATTTTGTTACATCCTGTATATGTGTATGTATTGACATTGTCTATCAGCAATGCACAAAGCTCCGGTGGTGCATTCCCCGCGTGCCTTGTCCAATTGCGGCCATTACAGAACCGGTCCCTTGTCCTTAGGCCGACGAATGGTAGAGCACGGAAGGCTAAAATATAACGGAGCAAATTGTCCTTATTTTAAAGATATTTTGAGTGTTCAAGAAGCAGACAATATTAAATCACGTAATTGATTCCAATATCGCATGAACTATACTAGTATACTACCTGGTGGACCGAATGTGGCCAGGCTATCACCATTTTAATCAGAAAAGAGCCCTCTACACTGAATCAGTCAATTTGGCGATAGTTTCCAAAAGTGCAGGTATCTCTTATAACATTAGAGCCGCCCCTGATCGCCCTTATATCTATCGTGGTGTACCTATAAAGCTTGACTAGACTCTAGTTACGCAATTGCCTTTGAGTATTGTAACAACACCTCCATACCGCTACATTTCTTGGTACCTCTGTAGTATTTGTATCTTGAATAGTTGAATTGCACGGAATGTAACTGTACGTGTTTTTAAATGCGTTGTTATATGTAAATATACCTATAGTATGTATTAACTACGTAAACGTGTATACACCTACTGTAAAATGTCGTAGAATCGTTAGGCAGGTCATTAAAAGTTAATACGACGGTTAAGAACATGGTTTGTAATGTAATTGTATTAGGCGTTACAATTCGGAAGTTCAAACATTCACTATGGGTGCGCCCACCACCTAATTATTAATTAATAATAATAATAATTAGTGGTTTACTAATTTACTAATTTCTATAATCCTGAGGATGCCACGGTTGTTGGCGAAACATATGTAGATTATTTATCTAGTTTTTGATTTCGGAATAGTGCAATGTATTGTCTCGCATGCTAGGTGCTCGGGTCTGGTTTCTCGTGGCGATTGTAGTTAGTGCAAGTGCCTGTTTTCGCAGTTATGAGTTATCAGATCCGAGGGTCAGTGGAGGGTGTAGGGCCCGGTGGTGGGCGCACCCATAGTGAATAAGAACATGGTGTATGTAAACAAAGAAATTAAAGCAAAGAAAGTTGAAATGAAAACTCCTTATCGCAAATTTTAAGTCGCTCAATACTAGATGGCAAATACCCACGATTGTATTGTATCCCATAAGTGGAATATCAAGAACCGCAGGATTACGAAAGAGATTCCGCGGCCAAATATTGTGCAGTGCCAAAAGATTAGTGACGGTTTTTAATTTTACATACTAGATGACATACTTATTATATCCACGGTTGTATTTCATAAGTGCGGTATCCGTACGAAAGAATCCCATAGCCGCGTCTACGATTTGAGTTGGTGTCGTATAGCCATATAGATCTCCCCTTAGCTGAGTCTGCTACATGTCTCAACCAGCTACATGTACCTGTCTAACGTATTCTAGTGAAGCATTATTGGTATACGTACCTATCTATAGAGAGTCAGTATCGATTAACAAACGATCAAACATGATGGACACCCAAGTCGATAAGTAATGCTGACAACCACGCATCCAATCAACGCGATCATCTTTCTGTTATTTGATAATAAATGCAATTTGACCTAAACGTGCATGAATACTCGTATATTGATACTGTATAGTCATTCTCTCAAATTGCATCAGACCATGTCTGGAAGCTTATAATCCACAGCGAATTGCGATTATTAGATAAAACTGCAGATTTTAAAAAAATATACAGGGTCTAACAAAAAGGGTATGTTAAGCGAAAAGCTATGTGAGTAGCCCACTGTAGTGAACCTATCCACAAAATTTGAGACTCGAAATCACATGTTTATTTTTCAAGATTGTATGAAAATTCCTGCGATATTTAAAAATTCTCCATACTACACCATATAAATTTTCAGGAGAGGTTCTCTACAGTGGGCTCTTCACATAGCTTTCCGCTTAATATACCCTTTTTGTTACATCCTGTATATGCAAAGGGTCTGAAATGAGATATGGAAATTAGCTCGATTTCTAGTATTGTACTTAAGTCTGCTACATTATTTTGTTTAATGTGTGTGAAACAATGTAATTAGGTACTTAGTTTAATATCTGATTTGTGCAATTTGTGAAACGGAAAAATTAGATATTTTTCGATTTAGAAATATAAAGTTTCACATCATGTACTACACGTATTTAAAACAATGTGATGTCAAAAATTCAAGTGTCGCCTTTGCAATTATAAAACTAAAGGTGGTCATCATAAGCAGAATACCATAATCTTAATGGCATATCTGTTTTAAACTATGATTTAATATCTCATTATTATTCAATATGGATAGCTGATTCTGAACTCGGTTGACGCTGCGCCCGCGCATCAGATGTTTTATTCAAACCGCGATTTCTCGGCGGATTCCTGAACGCAGCCACAGCGCTGTCAATTCATACTCCGGCGCACGTATAGTACTAACGTTGCAGATGGGTTAGAATTTCATTTGTTTTCAATTGGCCTCTGCTGAAACTTCTGTTACTTGGTTCAAAGGGTAGACATGTCGTTGAATGAACTTATATTACACCAGTGGACGTCCGCGACTTTGTCCGCGTGAACTCCAGAAAAAACAAAATGTCGAAATTATCCGGGATAAAAATATTTTCCCCGGATAAAAAGTAGCCTATTTCGATGCAGTTTTCAGGAATATATTGTGACAGGTCCCACTTAACATATAGGCTACTTTTTATCCCGGGAAAATGTTTTTATCCCGTCGACATTTTGTTTTTTCTGTACGCCTTTGTACATTTTCTTTCATAATTTCTGTCGGTGTATAATTGTATGTGTACCATAAGGAATAAGAATAAGTCCGAGGATGGTTATTACGGAGATATATTTTTTTTAATCCTGAAAAAGTCTAAAAACAACACTTTACTATAGCGGCCGCCCACCCGTGCAAAGCCGGGGTGAATCCCTAGTACGATATATAATCTACCCGCCCCCAAGTTAATTATATTACGCTACATACATAAATTCAGAACGCAATGAAATAGAAATTAGGTAATATGTGAACATATTCATTGCACATATAGTGTAAACAGCAATGGCGCTTTCAAAACATATGCAACGGGTAATATTTACTTCCTTATGTTATTAGGTTTAGTACGCACCTATCTAACTCAATGCGGATGTAATAAGTATGATATGCATTTTAATAAATATACCTATTGATGAGTGATTGATATTCAAGCCTTTTATAAATATATCGAAACTTTTCTACAACTTCCTAAGTAATAAGTGGGTACTTTATTGTGGATTCCGTGAAAAGTAAAACTGATGAAGGCCCCGTCTCATCATCATTTTCCACATTGTCTACAATGTCCACAGCTGAACAAAAGCCTCCTCCAATGACCTCCAATCTGTTCAGTCTACTCAAACATTTTCGTAATTAACAGGCAAGACATATCGTATACTTTCTTTCTTTATACAGGATGTAACAAAAAGGGTATGTTAAGCAAAAAGCTATGTAAATAGCCCACTATAGAGAACCTATTTCCAAAATTTGAGACTCGAAATCACATTTTTATTTTTCAAGATTGTATGAAAATTCCTGAGATATTTAAAAATTCTCCATACTATCGGGAAAAATAAAAATGTGATTTCGAGTCTTAAATTTTGGAAATAGGTTCTCTATAGTGGGCTATTTACATAGCTTTTCGCTTAACATACCCTTTCTGTTACACCCTGTATACTATTCATCCTCATGACCTAATACAAAAGAATTGTGTTTTGATAAACCGTGTAGTGCCTGTCACATATCCGTGCTCTCTAACTGCATTCACCTTGGACAAATAGAGTCGTATTCAGCATCATTGACCGCGAATGTCCACAACAAATGTGTAGCAATTGATTTGAATTGATTTGAAACAGCTAACAAGGCTGATAGCGTTGTTGTCTTTAAATTCGACGTCAAAACTTTGCACGATACTTTTAATAAACTAATGAATAAAGCTGAGTTAACAGTTAACACTCAACCTGCCTCACAGCTTTGACTCTTGTCTTAATTTCTATTGAGGGGTCTTGTCTTAATGTTATGGTCTTCTCTTGTGTTAATGGTTAATCCAAGCGTGTTAAACTTTTATATTGTTGTGCATCAAAAATTTTACACTAGCGGTCAAAACGTTAAGATTTGCCTGGTCTATTTTACGAGTAACCAATTTTATTAGAGGTTATGCTTCGAACAAAAAACAGCTGCAGGTAAAGCAAACGTCAGGATGGCTGGTCATGGATTCCAAATGTATCATATGTAGCAATTATTACATCAATGTAGCAAATATAACTAATTGGGTAGCAATTTTTGATTCAACATCAAAGCGAAATTCGACAGGCCACCAGAGCGGTCCTAACGTTGGCCAGGTAATGTAATTTATCTCACCAGGGCCTATTAGTACTAATTCTTGTTACATATTGTGTCATTGTTTATCCCTTCCATAAGTTAGTGATTGTTCTCTCTTGTGTAATTGTAAAGTATAAAAAATGTAAATCCTTTTTTGGCTGTGGGATTTGTACGTCAGTATCTATATTTACATAGTAATTTAGAGCTGTAGATTTTGTATAACAAATAAACAAAAAGAGCTGTCTTCGTCTTCTCCTAAATCTCCTCCATTGCCATTTTGTTATGAATCCCATAACCAGCAATTCTCAACGTTAATTCATCAATTTGATTAATGTGTGATTATTTATAGTAAGTCTTTAATTTCGATTGTATTACAAAAAGAAAGTTTATTCAAAATAGTTAATAGTCTATCGATTCGCAAACATTCTGTCTGATCGGTTCAATGATTGTTTGCGCGGTTATTAAACACGGGTCGTGACTTCGACTAAGCTTCCTGTCTGGCCGTATGTTTGTTTACAAATAGATGTATATCCGCGTTTGAATGGAAACGATCTTTAGTCGCTATTGAATTGCATTGCAAGTTCATCGTTACGTGTTTTTTTTTCGAAGATTCTATTGCCATTTCTTTCACTATAGTCCTTACCTTGCCGGCCATCATGTATGTTTATTATTCCATTTATTACTCCATGGTTGACTTTTGTGTCTCTTAACATACTCGTACATATACACCCGGGGGTATTACCCAAAATTTCAGGATACTAAAGAGAATCCCACCACAGATACGTTTGGCATAGCAGGCACAGATTTAATTGATTAGTGACAAGTTGCTAGCTTATCGCCTGAGAGAATATCCGGGAAGAACGGGGCTGTAAAATCTTTAGGATTCTGAATCTGGTCCCACAGTTACGGTTGTGCCCCTTTTTGGGAATACAACCTTGACTTTATGCAATCACTAAAATTTTTCTTCGGTTGTCTTATAAACAGCAAAATCCCATGACCTCAAAAGTGAACCTTAGCTCATAACTGAGCGAATTTGTGCGGTTTCCGCGTTTCCGCTAGCCGCAACCTGCGCCCGCGCCGAAGTGTGACCACCTAGCGGCACTAGAGCTACGTAATAATAAAGATTATTTTATAGATATAAACTAGGGGACGCCCGCGACTTCGTCCGTGTGGACTGCAGAAAAAACAAAATGTCGAAAAAACAAAATTTTGTTGGCGAGCAGAAGTCCACTGTGCACACATACATGTGTGCGTGTGACGTGCTCGAGCCTCAACTGTTGTGTGAGTACTGCTGAAAACTTTTTTCCGCGCCGTGTCGCTATAATGGACCCTTAAGATAAGTTTTAAAAACGTCATATTAAAATACAATCAGATAATTTATTTGCATAAATTGTCATTATCTGTCATCCATCAGACAGGCAGCCGGTGTAAAATAAATAAATGCCAAAATCTTAGGAAATGGTTCATTTGATTCCTCAGATAAATCTCGTAAACTTCTTCAAATAATAAATTATATAATTTTAGTAATATCTTTATTATGTACTAGTGACCCGCCCCGGTTTTGTACGGATGCAATGCTGATAATATACGAGTACTTACATAATAAACCTTCCTCGTGAACCACTCTATTTATTTATAACTAGGTGGTGCTACCTTTGAAATAGAACGCGATATCGTTAACTTTTCACCCCTGTATAAGTTTTAGCTATTATGATTAGACCTGACTGACAGAAAAAACCTGAAATTTGGTAGGATGTATGGATTTTTGATACCGGTTGCTAACGCATTGTTAGACATCACCGGTGTAGTTAGTAGTATGTAGTAGCGACCCGCCCCGGCTTCGCACGGATGCAGTGCTGATACTATACACCAAACCCTTCCTCGTGAATCACTTTATCTATTTAAAAAAAACCGCATCAAAATCCGTTCCCTAGTTTGAAAAATCTAAGCATACATAGGGACGATATAATACGAGTATGTAGTGATTGTCTGTCTTAACGTTTATGTACGCAAGTTGCTAATTCCGATAATGAGCACGGGCATTGAAACAAACTCTTACTATCTAAGGGGCACAGAACTTCTTCTAGTTATTCAGTGATGAATTGGCATAGCTTTATATATCGACATTTTAATTAATTTCGATATATTTTAACGTAGAGAGCACATCCTTAATTATCTTCGTTGTCTATGGTCAGATTGAGAAAGTGGTACACAAAATTCGGTATGAGGTTCCATCTATGTATATCATTCATCTGAGGTGACACCGGTAGACGCCTGGGGGGGATAACTTACCAAGTGATAATTGTTAATCAGTTATCGAGCGGGATGAAAAATGATTAAATTACTAAAACAACTACTAAAAAATAGGGGTTGGTGATATAAGGGTGAAAATTTAGGGTTGTATGTATTTTTAATGCCACATAATAAAAATAAAAAATATTTTTTTTTGGGGTGGACACCCCTTATCACTTAGGGGTTTGAAAAATAGATAGTAGCCGATTCTCAGACCTACTGAATATGCATATAAAATTTCATAAGAATTGGTCAAGCCGTTTCGGAGGAGTGTGGTAACTAACACTGTGACACGAGAATTTTTTACAGGATGTTTTTTCGTTGCCACCTTTAACGAAAAGTACATACTCTATAATCATTATAATCAAATAAAGTAAGTTTATGCCAAAAAAAATGCTGGGAACACGATGTAAATAAATAAAAAATAAAGAAATCATGATCGGGCGAAATTTATATGTGTTTATGCTAGTTTTTTCATAAACAGATATTAATTATTTCTCGTGAAAAAATCTCAATGTGCATTTATGCAGAAAAACGCAGTCTATTTACTCTAATTTGGACCCTAATATTTTGGAAACCAGACACTTCCCAGGTATGCTTCCATGGAGAAAAATGATCGTGACGATGAGAAGGTTTCGTAGTTTTCGGGAACGTTGACGACCAAAAATCACTCCGTATATTAGAGATAGACTGGATTTGTTACCTTTGTATAACCAAGAAACATTCCCAAATGTAACATGTAAATAACTAGGTACCTAGGTACTTGAATTATTTAAGGGTTGATCTTTTATTTTTACATATCACAGGATTGTGGCCCTGAAATAGGGTAGGCAGCACTGCAGGATCATAAAGGAGACCCCCACAGCCATGTTTAGGATGGCGGGGACAATGCTAATGATCGCTGACAAGTTGCTAGCTTACCGCCTGAGCGAATGGCCGAATCTAATCTAGACTATAGATATGACGATCTCCGGCCGTATTTCGACCAAGGCGACCAATCTCTACGGACATTGGCCAGGTCCGCAGGAGATGTTATAGTGCACAAGTGTGTGCGCAAACACAGATGCATTATTCTCTATTCCCTCACTCTCATAGTCTGATGGGACGGAAAGCCGACACGACCGGAGAAAGATCAGGCGCAGGACCAACGGTTTTACGTGCTTTCCGAGGCACGAACTAAGTGACAAATATAGACTATAGATATACCTAGTGCCTAACACACGCAGATAGATTTGCTTAGCTCAAGCGTAGACAAGAATATTGAAAGGCATAACCATTTATTTGCAAATTGGGCTTGAATTATGTGTCAGCATAATGTCAAACTGCAACGTTTGTATGCTAATATGTTTTGATTTGTGTGAATAAATAAGGTGTGCTTGAATTTATTTAAGTTGCTAACACGAGTCTGTAGGCGGCAAGTGTAAATAAATGTTTTTTTTTTTATGTTTGTATCTGTGCTAAAGGAGTCTCTAAGTAGACTCACGGGTCTGTGCCGGCTTATTTATTTCATGTAAGTACTGATTTTAATTGTACTACAATGTAGACCCCCAAATTTGTCACTGGTCTAGTGTAAACATGAACATTCATACGTAGGTACCTACATAACATACATTGATGGCTTAACGAAAACTGATGTGGGAGAATGGCCTAAAGTCGCTGCATAATTGCAGGCTAAGGTAGGTATTTAGGACCAAGGGTAAAAAAGATACGAATTCCAAAAACTCAAAGCCATTCCAAATCATAAAATACCAATCCAAATTCCAAACCCGATTTAGATAGTCAACATACCAAAAACAAAAAAGAAACAAAAAATGTTATCCACGGAATGCAACCTGTCTCCGCCATAACAAAAGGTGCGCTCCAACTGATGCGGAAGAGGAAACTAAAAAACCTCTTTCGTAACAGGATGGCATGTGTTACTCATGGACTAATTCTCAAAAAATGTTTATAGAAAGCGTCGGAACTACGTGTTGAGAGTTTAAAAGCGATGTCTTAACTTGTATATGGTTATGCTTATCACAAAGGTCTCCAAATGGACGCCATGTTTACGTTAACTAAAAATAAATGAAAGTGTTATGATATGAAACATAAAAATTAGTAATGGATATCTCTTTACTGTTATATCTTGGATAATATTTTAGTAAACAAAATATAATATCGTGCCATCTAAACTTAAACTGAAAAGTTTATGACGTAGTTTTTCGTCGTTAAGTTCCGTTAAATGAAAGCTTGACTTCATCAAATATTTTATAGAGTTTGTCGTCACGACTTTCATAGTCATTTTTAATAGATACTTACGTTTTAATATCTAAATTGAACTAATTGGGTAGTAATAATTTCAACCACTAAATGATCAAAAGTTAATACGTGATCGCGCGGTGAAACATGCGTATTCGGCTATTTAAAATCCTTCTTGTCTTAAAGTCTGTATTTCATAATTTATGTTATAACAGTTCTTAATGCATGTACTTCTCTTATGGACCAATCCATTACACTAATTGCCACGTGGCCTTGGCGGCAATTGATCTGTTTCCCATACAGCCGCGTCGTGGACCAAACGCGGATACTCGTTATCCGGTTTGCATAATTTGCATATTCGCCGAAACCGCTCTAGTGTATGGTTACCTCAAGGTTTCTTTTTTGTTATTGCTTTATGCAACTTTAAAAGCTTGAATTAATGGATTTCCGACTAATAATTTAACTTGAATTTTTTTTTAAACTTTTCGCTCTTGGGTTACTATAATACTATACTATAACATGAATCTTGTTTTCATTATTTTTTTTTTAAATTTTGTTTCAACTAACAGAGCTAGTTCGAGTTCTATTCTGAAATACCTGATTTTGACGCATATCCTTTCGCGCCTAATAAAATTTAGTTATACCGTATAACTCAATTTTATTAGGCGCGTAAGAATATGCGCTTATACGCTTTAGCAACAAAGTCGTTTACAACAGCTTCAAATGACAATAATGGGCGTGCGTGTGAAATTGAGTCAATTATTCTATCTTTGATAACAAATTGACAAATTGCTAAATTCGCATATAGCTACAAATATAACTAGTTAATTTCATGTATCCCATCAATTAATTGGCACGAGAAGCGCGTCACGGTATACCTTAAACTTACTTAAGACACAGATTAAAAATAAAGAGAGAGTGAACTTTGGTAATAATTCCGTATACTCTCCAATCGGTCCTAATCGATTGTAAACTTTGATTGCTTAATTAATATTTGATTATCAATGGTAATACGTATAGAGAAATTGGTGATCGGTATGAGGGATTTCATTTTATGAACTACCTACTTAGTAAAGTTCTTAAAGATTTTCCTCGCATAAATGGATTACGATCGCAGTATAGGCTACCAATTAGCGCATCCTGCTGGTAATGTGGTGCAGCCATGAAGAAGGGACAAAGAGAAGGTGGCCTAGCAATGGAAAATGTAAAAAAATGTTCCTGTATTTAATGCTGGGCTTCACTAGAATACATCAGCTGCATCTCCTTCCGTGTATGTCGTAAGAGTCGACTAAGGAACTCGTGAATTCTCTGAGGGGATAAGCTAGCTTTTAAGTTTGTCCCCGCCATAGATGTCCCCGCTGTGCTAAACGTGTCTGTATGATCTTCTTTATGATCCTTCCGTTCTGGTTCGGTGTGTTTGTTTACCTATCTATGTCCCTAGTATATAAAATATTTCAGGTTTGTGCCCATTATTAGTATCATACACAGAGCGAATCATTATAATACAGAGTCACAGTCAGAATCGTGGTTGTGTAGAGTGGTCGGAACACAAATTTTAAATAGTGATTGGTTCATATTGCGCCGCGTAGGCAACCGGTCGCAGATTATATCATCTCTTCGTTGTTCTTCGTTCATAGGTGTATCTAATCTACGTGTGCACGCTTCGAGCCGCGAACCGGAACGGAACCCGTTCCGATCCCGCGTGGGTCGCTGAACCCCAATTCAGTTATTTATTGCGTTATTTCCGTATAAAATTGTATGATTGGTTATAGGGAAGTTGATATTTTCATTTTGTGAGGAAACTAGCTCCGGCGGCTCACTATCTTTATTTTGCGATCGTGTATTCTCCTTTCGTTAATTTTGATTTATCAGGTCTGTGGAGGGTGTAGGGCTCGGTGGTGGGCGCACCCATAGTGAATAATTTCATAAACAAAAATTGTGCTCTAGTTTTGTGATCTTTTTTGTAATACCTACACGGAATGTTCGAAGGATCGTTGATTTCGGTCGTCGAGGACGTCGATGTTCGAAGATTCCCGTAAACCTATCCCTTTTAACGTCTATTGAAATCCATACCATATCTCCAGTTTTTAAGAAAAACAGAATTTTTTACTTAAAGGCGATCACATTGCTATATAATCCTAAGTATACATAATCATAAGTACTTATACCTTAATCCAATATTACGTCTTCTCCATAGAGTTTTGTTTTTGTTCTTTTGTGAAAGTTGACCTTTGCATGTTACTTTCGCTAATTAGCGGTTATACTTTCGTTGAAAATGCCTTCGTTTTTTGGCAATTTCATAGTGTAAATATCATATAGTTAGTTCATTCGGTTAACCACGTGAATAGTGACCAGCGCTGTTGAATAGAAATGTTGTTTGCAAAAAGCAATCTAAAGTCAGCGACCTAGAAAATATTGTTTCAAACCGATTCATCACTGTAACAAAAAGTTTACTTTATAAGGTTTTAAGCTAGATAATGTACGTACTTCTTGATACTTCTGTGTAGTTTCAGTTTTTGTTGATCCACTGTGAAGTATTTACACTGTGACTATGTCAGAACTTACACTCAAATGCTATCCAAAAGTGGGTTTTTAGTCTAGGGTAATGTGTTTTGTTGTAGCTTTCCATTCATACAAACATTGGAATTAACAGGTTCAACATAACTGTTGATCAAACATGGTCAATTTTAGTTTAAGGACATATCACTATCGCTAAATCAATGATGCTGTAGAATTTGTATATTTAAATACACGATTAGTGGATTTTAAAAAATAGTTATGATAGCCAGATTTACAAGAAACTGCCTGCCATAGACTGCTTTTTATGCCAAGATAGAATATTTTTCTCGGAAAATAACGACTTGATTATACCTTCCTGAGGAAATTATTTCTTTATCGTTCACCTAAAGAACACCGTTATACGGTAGCTACCTAGTTTTTTATAATATTAAAATAAGGAACCACAATTAAATCCTCAGCACACGAGGGCAGATCGTTCCCACGACACGCGCGGGAATCGAACCCTGAATACCAAAAGTGCACTATCCACAGCTACTTGTAAACTGAACTCTATTCTCTCTTGTTAAGAAGGAAAGTACTAAGAAACGCAATGTGCAAGCGGCATAACAAACGTTAGGCAGGTGTTAGCCCAGTACACGTGTGACATATGTATGTTTTCGTTTCTAGTTGCATATCTTATGTCTATGAGTAGGTAAGTTGCTCCATTTCTAAAATACGCGAGCCACTGATGGTAATTTGCAGCAATCGGCGTTAAAAATGCGCTTACGTAAGGTAGTAGTAGAACAATTTTTATTGCATTCAAAACAATAGGAATTATGAGCAACATTATATGCTGTAGACTGGTCTAGAATCTAGACCTACACATTAAATGCTAGGCTTGGCTAGGTGGATTTGATCTTTGGTACTACTAAGTACTTATACTAGTTAGTAAAACAGCGCCAGCGGCTATAAATTTACGTAGGAGTTATGTAATGTTATACATAATTTAAATAACAAACAATGTATACCTACATATTCCGTGGAATGTTAAACATAAACGGTGTTATTACAAAAGAGCGCCTAAAGTTGGACTCTATTTAAATATGACATTTGATAGCAAAATGGATGGCATTCTGCAAAATTTCAGGCACGTTTAGCTTAAAAAATGTTTAAATTCTTTTGTAATAACACGGTACATATTTATTGCCTATGCTCGAAACTTGGACCGCGGTCCCAATCGCCGGATACCGTTTTTGAATCCGTCGACTGGGATCGCAAAATATCTGACGTAAATTGTACAGTCACCAGAAATTTTTTAATACCAAAATATTGTAGGCAATGCAATGCATAAATATGTAATAAAATAATTAAATGAAATGGATGAAGTGAAATTTACTTAAAACAATTACATATCTAAATAGAAATCAAAGTAATAAAAATCACCTGTTAAAACATCTATCGGCGCGAACTGATTCCGGTGGCAGTTCATTTACAAAATAATTATTTAAAAAGCTAAGAGAATATAATTTATGTACAATAATAACAATGCATCACTACAGTAGTATTTATTTTAGCTCTCTCGATCCCTCGAGAAGTATACAGTAGACAACTACACGTTGTATCCAAATTACCGGTTTTTATAATATGGAAAAGCGATTGTACAAGAAACGGAATGATTCTGTTGGAGCAAGAAAAGTAGACTTTCCGTGTAGCAGCCAATGTTGAAGTGCCTAAAAAGTACCAACATTTGTTGCTTGCTGACTACAGAGAAAGAAGAAAACGCATTTTAGTTTGATGAAGAAATTAAGAAATACATAAAGACTTGTAAGCGTTTTACTATTGATGGCACCTTTAAAATCTGTGTCAATACTTTCTATCAACTTCATACGCTACATGCAGATGTAGGAAGTGCTGAAACCCACTTGAATATTCTTCCCGATATTCATTGTAATTAATATGTAAAAGGCAAATTTTTTTAATTGAAATTTTTGTAAGGAACTGGTGAGATTTTTTTAAATGTTTGTTGTAAGTTAAAAATATTTTTTATATTGTTATTTTAATTTACAGTACCTTACATATTTGTTATTTGTATGTGGTATGAAAACTGATTTTTTCAACAATCTGTCGGATTAAAAACGATTTTCATAAAAAAAGTGTTTTATTTAAATTCTTTTTCTTCTGACTGTACTACAAATCGATCAGAACAATAGATTTTTTTATCCATATTGAGCGTGATCCCAGTCGCCAGAAGAAACATATTAAATTTAATAGATCCGGCGATTGGGACCGCGGTCCGAGTTTCGAGTGGTCCGAGTCGCCGGAAGACTACCTGCTTCACCGGCAAGACCAAACATTTAATCGTTTACTCAAGCTCCATTCTCCCACATGGTAAGGGGTGCGACTACCGTTACTTTTTGAACACAAATATTCAATACTAGTTGACGCCCGCGACTTCGTCCGCGTGGACTGCAGAAAAAACAAAATGTAGAAATTATCCGGGATAAACATATTTTCCCGGGACAAAAAGTAGCATATGTGTTAATCCAGGGTGATTAAATATGCCAAATTTTATTAAAATCGCTCCAGCCGTTTTTACGTGAAAGAGTAACAAACATCCATCCATCCTCACAAACTTTCGCGTTTATAATATTAGAGGATGACAACAGGTGACGAACGCATTGGAAAATGTACAGGCTGCTATACAGCCTGTACATTTTATACATATAAATAATTGGAATAAATTTATTTAAATACCTACTTATAGTTAACTCATTGCCTTTTCCATTTGAAATCGTAAGTCATTATTTTATTCTACAAATAAAAGGCCTATTTGTCCCCGAATAGCACCAATATAATCTTTATACTTACCAAGTATCCACTTTAAACACTTTTTAAGTTTATTTATATTTATAATGATGACATAAAATGTCCTTTTAAGATTTGCCTGCGTTACAAAGTGTGGTACTTTCACATTAAAGTAGATTTTCTAAATTCTGCTACCTTTACTTGACGATTAATCGATAAATAGTAATACTCATCTTTATAATAAGGTTTGGTCTATACTTAACGAGGTCAACGAAATATTGCAGAAATCATAATTAATTTGTAGACAAACATGCTAGATTAGTATTCAGCTGTTGTGCTTACAGAACTGTCTCTGATATTCTTTATATTCGAAATGTTGCATTCTTTTGATTTAAGTACTTTGCATAAGTGATTTCACCTAAGTTTCGCATAGTAAATTTGTATCTTTAATGGCCATGGAACCTGTTCCACCCTGTATGTTTTTATAATTATGATCACGCAAGCGTGGTTCCGTAGGGCACTAGAGGGCGCCACCTGTAGGTCGTTTACCTTTTATATTATTAGCGATCTCATTATAAATTCATTAAGCATAAACTATCTATAGATAGCTGTTTGAATAAAATGCTAATGAAGACATATGTATACATAGATGTATTTATGTATTATGTCACGTACAACTAGTTTGTTAATTGATGGATTATTTTCTACTAATGTGAGCTACTGTTTATTTTAGGTAGATATTTATATTTTTACTGTAATTTATCTATCTATCGGTAGGTAAGAAGGTGCTAATGTTATAGAGTTTCTAATTGCTTCTCCGGTAAGTATCAGCTTACTGTGTGCTTCTAGTCCTTGATCAAGAGAGAGACGACATCAATATTATCCTTCAAATAGGTAGACCATCAAAGAAATCGGCCCTTTAGCCTATCTGAAGTATAAATATGTCTGTCTTGCTCTGAAACTTAAGCAAGATAGAGACAGCATCAACTTTATTCTTCAGATAGACTATTGGAAAAATAGGTCTCTTAATGCAATATATGTACGTCCATGAATATCCGAACTCTGGATTTGAATCTTGGTTTTGTTCAAGCGGTCCAAAATTAAGAAACATAGGCTCATTATGCTAACATAAAATAATAATTTCAATAATAAATATAAAGGTGTGTGCAGACACCAGATAAGAGTACGAGGTCGACGTCTACGATTATAATTGCAGTGCTTGTGAATTAATAACAGCTAAAATTGTATAAGTACTTTAAATTACTACGTGATTCTGATTACAAATAGATATCTACAGTGTAGGTACCCACATACTGTGTGTTTATGGATTTCTGTCATGCCTATAGCCTATATAATCTTTTCAGTTTTATGAGAAAGTCGGTACGATTTTTCCAGGAATATGAAAGATAAATTTCGATATATTATTCTTATTCTTTATTGTACACATACAATTACAAACAGACAGAAATTATGAAAGAAAATGTACAAAGGCGTGCTTATCTCTGAAAGAGATTTCTTCCAGCAAACCATCTGGGAAAGTGATAATTAAATATAAAAGATAGATATTACGTTATTATGTTAAAAACGTTGCTTTATATCTGTGTCTATTTAGGTTTGTTCCCTTCCCGTTAACTATACCAGTTTATAAGACACCAGAAATTCAATTGAATAATCTCTATTCTAAAATTATTAATAAAGAAATGGAAAAAATTCCTCACCCGGGTGGGAATCGAACCCACGACCTCTGCAATCCGCGTGCCAGCGCTCTCACCACTGAGCCACCGGGTCAATTACTCGGATGACGAATTTTACCATCTCTTTTTGAAATTACATTACTGGAAACGTTATTTTTCATCCCGATAGCTATACATAAGCCAAATCTCGGCAAACAAAGCTTTAATGTTGTTGTTTTAATGATGAAACGATCAACCATATCCTAACGGATTATATTATGGAGAAGTGTTTTTATCTTGATAGCAGCCGAAACGATCAACCATATCCTAACGGATTATATTATGGAGAAGTGTTTTTATCTTAGTCAAGATATTATATATTATAAAATTATTAATAAAGAAATGGAATCTCTATTCTATTCTCTATTCTATTCTTCATTGTACACAGACATTTTATAAGGAAAAACATTTTACATTGACAATGTACAAAGGCGTGCTTATCCCTATAAGAGATCTCCTTCCCTTATAATTTACTTCCTACTTGCTATATTGTCATTATAAAGTACTATGTCTAATTAATGAAGCTATTTAACTGGCCACAAAATATTAGAAACACCACGAACAAAGTCGCGAGCGGAATGTAACAAATGAACTTAGTGCAGATAAATCACAGCCGTACGTCTCATGGCCACACTAGCGGTGTTGGGCAACGAAATATGCGGGATCATTAACTCTTCCATAGTCTAATGATTTCGAAGTTTTGTTATGAATAAAGGTGGATACTCACTTACTGTAATGTGTGTTACATTTGATGTCCATTCTTTTGAATGTTACAGTAAACTTACAATGGGTAAGTACTCTAAGGTTCCTTGAGGAAATGTTTGTCTTATTCGATGACAAGACCAAGTTCTGCATTATTTTGAACTTTAGTGGGAATAATTTTGGGAATAATAAAAGGTATACCTACACGAAGGATAAATCATATTACTTCCTTTTCACTATTGTCGCAACGAGTCAAGTCTAACAATACAAGTATGTATAAGTATATTCCTTAACCAAGAGCTGTTCTTCGGAAAAGTTGCTTTGTTTAGCGAAATCTACAAGAATACTCTTCACAATTCGAACAAGGTTATTTCTAGGAGATAATATCTTTGCTTTAGATCGAGGGCGCCTCTATGAGATATGAATCGGGCTGAATGAGCCGAGTTGTTGCTTGGCTAAATGAATATTAAGTACCTAGTATGGCTTGGCTTAAATCTGTGGCTAAGTAGGCTACCTAATATCGTGAAATACATTTGCACAAACGAAATGAAATTTATGAATCGACAATTACTTAATGTCACTTTAAGGCCCTATAAACCCATAATTAACTTCCTAAATCTTGATTACTTACTTTCATCATAGTTTAGAGTGCGTTTCACCGTATAGTTCCGCTGGATGATGTCGCTAGTTACTATGTGTATGACCACATTTTCTGATTCACTGCCAGTTCACTGCATACAAAAAATGGTCCGTTATGGCAATGATTTTGATCGGGTAGATATCAAACGGTTCCATTACAACTTACAACACATCTCTGGTGGAAAGGTGCTGTACTCTTAATGATAGCGATGTTCTCGTACCTTTCATAAAAATTGTCTCGATAAGGTTATATATACCTAATAATATAATAAAAAATTAGATATACGAGTACCTATGCATTTAATCTTGTTCGTGGAACATTTTTATCAAAATTACCTTCTGATCACAAAGATGAATTATTACCTTATCAGAAGATGATGATTCAGTACCTACCTACTTATCTATGGCGTCATTCAGTACAAGAGAAAGTTATTGTATGTCGTACAGTGCTCATCTCTGATATCGTTCTACTTTGGTACATATTTAAATTAGGGCTATTAGTGTATTTGAAAGTGTTGCATATTGTATAAAATTGGATACAGAGGGCGGATTTAGTAACTATTGTGTTATACTGTATTGAACTATTGTATAATTTGTATTAAATTGGGTTGAGGTGTTGGTGTTATGTAAACCACTAAGAAGCTGTATTTCCATTTTTTTTGCTTATAGTCGACGTTTTAATGTTTCTATTTCTATGTTTTGTAGGTACGACCAAGGGCGGATCCAGACTTGTCACGGGGTGGTTGTAATTCGAAAACTTAGCGAACTTCGCTATCGCACGTAAAATTGTAACATTGTTTAAGCTGATCTAAGGACATGAATGACCCCATGGCCACTCCCCTTGATCCACCCTTGGATGCGGCTTATGTATTAATTTATTAAACAATGAAATTATAAGTATACAAGAACAATAAAGCCTAGGCAGTTTTTCATACAGCAAACCACACAAAAGCAGCCTAATCGTCCCCTATACAAAGAATAGTTGAACTTCGTGTTTGGTTGTTTCATAGTTTAAATATGCATTTATCTGCACTCTGCATCTATTCTTAAATTAATTATAACCTTCTTTGTCTGCAGGTGACAATGGCAGCACTCACGCGCTATACCTCGAGACCATAGTCGAGGAGACGAGTGATGACCTGCGCTCCGAACGCTCCTCCGCCGCCACCTGGCTCTCAGACTCCGATGCCGACTCGGTCATACACGTTAGAGGGAATGCGGGTAACATTTCTTTTATACCTACATACAAAAATATTTCAAATACATAATAACATTGCTATTGGTTGTCTATTTACATCTGGGTCTATGGCGATTGTAATATTTTTTCTAAAGGCGCCATCTATCGGTGTAGTGCATAACTGTATTAGTTAATAAAACTCGTGCAATATGCGAGATAGTAGCTTCTCCTCCATGTTTCCATTCTCAACACTAGTTTGAGGATCGCTTAATAGATGGCGCTACTGATATATTTGTAGGAATAGTAGAGTCACGGTAGAGACCGTTTCGAATAACTTCTATGGACAGCTTCTATGTCTGATTTCGAAACTATTTTTTTTGTGTGCAGTAACACAGATATTGCACTCATACAAATAGTAACTAGCGCCATCATTCAAAGGAACTATTTGGTGAAACGCACTCTTGTAGAGTCACTGAAAGAAGCTGTATTTGATAAATCCATGATAGAGCTATCGTCTCTTATCAAGCTGTTAATGAAATTGACCTCACAATCTTAATAGGTGACCCTTTCTCTTGATACATACCGATGTATTGTCGAATAGGGTAAATGCTCCTGTGAGTGTATTTTTCTGTCAATATAATATACTTACCTAGATACTTAACTAATTATTCGGTAATTGTGCTGATGCGGGGAGTCACAGGAATAGATCAGCTGCATCTCTTTCCGTGCATGTCGTAAAACTCGACTAAGGAACTCGGGCATTCTCTCAGGCGACCAGCTAGCAACTTGTCACTGATCATTGACATCTGTCCCGTCTATGTTAAACGTGTCCATAGGATCTCCTATATGAACCTGTGGTTCTTGCTACCCCATTTCGGGACCACAGCCATGTGTATGTATATATACATATATGTATATTAATTAATTCGTTTAATAATTTCAGTTCGGTACCTTATTGATTTGTAATTTTTCGATGACTCTACATTTTCATTTAGTGGATTACAAGAATACTTGGGCCAGTTTTCAATGAAATCAGTAGAACGAAACATACTAAGCCACCTACTTTAATTATACCTTCAGGGCATATTGCTGTACCATATATTGGGGAAACTCTACAATCATGTCCTTTCTGCTCGAAGTTTCTATTTAATGAGTTTCTGAAATGTCGCTAAACATTAGAAACAAGTTCTTTATGTAGATAAATGATATCTACAATCTACATAATACTAATACTACTCACAGACTTGACTGTGTTCTCAAAATGGTTTATACAGGATGATTTTTGGTCGTCAACGTTCCCGAAAACTACGGAATCTCCTCATCATCACGATCATTTTTCTCCATGGAAGCATACCTGGGAAGTGTCTGGTTCCCAAGATATTAGGGTCCAAAGTTGAGTAAATAGATTGCGTTTCTCTGCATAAATGCACATTGACGCGTGTAGCATGATCTTTTCACGTGAAATAATTAATATCTGTCTATGAAAAAACTAGCATAAATACTGGACACTATAAATTTAAGCCCGATCAAGTAATGAAAAAATTTTTTCCAAAAAAATTTACATCGTTTCCCAGCATTTTTTTTGGCATAAACTTATTTTAGTGGTCGCGTGGTGCCGGCAGAGTAGAATTCGCACCACCTCATGTCTACCCGTGGGTATCGCACGAGGCGATTAAGGGTTTCCGGGAGGTGGGCAGCAGCGCCTCCCGTGTTGACAACATAGTCCGAAATAGAAACTGCGGTCACCAACCCGCCTGCCCAGCATGGTGACTATGGACAAATACCCCCCAATGCAATAGGCTGATGATGATGACATCAAGGAGATACCTCAGCCAAGTTTAGCATAGCGGAGACAGATGTACCTAAATTATTAGTGACAAGTTGCTAGCTTATTGTCAGAATGACAGAATGCTGAATAATTTAACTCAGGCATAGACTGGTGGTGATGATTACGCTGATTGTTAGTGAGAAGAGATGTTGAATTGAAACCAATATGACACTAACATGGTTCCTTACGCTTAATCGTCCAAAACGTTACCTAGAACAATAGATTTGTAGAGCGAGGGATCCAAAATATATAGTGAGCTCGTACGTACTTCGATTCTATGATAGTGACTTCCTTTCGCAAGAACATTATATTATTTCGACTTGTGATCAATGATAGAGATGCCCACCCTACAACGATAAGTTTGGCAACCGCAGCAGTAGAGTAAATTACTAATTCACCGAAAACTGGCCCAGGTCCAAGTCGTATTATAAAGAGACACGCATTCACGCGTTACAGTCTTGTCGGTGTCATTGTCATTACCGACAGTGTGGGACTTGCGACCGGCTCGCGAGCACCTAGCGTGGTCGACAAGTGGTAGCGCGGTGCAAGGTGCAACGCAGTGTGCAAGCAGTGGTAACGCAGTGCCTCCCGCAGGGTCCGAGTGCGACAGCGAGTCGGAGCGCGAGTGGGCGTGCCCGGCCAAGCGGCGCCGCCGCGAGCGCGCCGCGTCTCCCGGCAGCTCGGCCGGCCTGTCGCGCTCCTCCAGCCTCGCGCAGTTCGAGTCGCTGGAGCGCTCGTGCGCCGCGCCCGCCTCGCCCAGCCTGTCGCCCGACTCGCTCGAGTCCCCGCCGCCCGTCGCCACGCGCGCGCCCCGCGCCGCGCCATCTGTCCGCCGAGAACCTCAGCGAGGACAGCGGCTACAGCGAGCGCCCGCGCCGCCCCGCGCCGCGCCGCCCGCGCGCGCCTCCCGCCGCCAGCGAGCCGTGCCTGACGAGCCCGCTGCCGGCGCGCGCCGTCCGCGCTAGCTCGCTGCCCGCCGAGCTCGACGTGTGTACCGACCCGCCGCGCGCCGCCAACCACCGCTCCTGCTTCCGGCAGGCCTTCGTGGTCAGCGAGAGCCTGACGGTCAGCGTGGCCGACCTCACGGCGCTCGACTACCGGGGCGGCCCGCGCCGCCCAAGGCAGCCGCCCCCTCCGCCGCCGAGGGCGCATCGACATGCCGCCCCTCCGCCCCCGACGGCGCCGCCACCCCCGCCGCCGCCCGCGCGCGAACCCAGCGCCGGGAAGTGACTCTACCACGGAATCCGAAAAAGCCTTCGCGCACGAAATGGAAACGACGGCACGCAGATTAGACGAGGATGCGCGACGCGCTCTCGCCGACAGCGCCAACTACGACCGCGCGCTGTGCGTGATGACGGCGGAGCGCCTGCGGGACTCGTGGGGCGCCTGGGACCACGTGCTGCACGAGCTGCGGCGCCGCCTCGAGCCCGAGTCGGAGTCGCCGTCGCCGCCGCGCTCGCCGTCGCCGGAGCCTTACCGCGCCGCGCCGCGCCGCTGCGGGGACGCGCGCGTACGCTCCACGCCGGAGCTGCGCGCGCGCAGCACTCCGCGCCGCGACACGCCGGACGAGCTGCGCGCCTCGCTGCAGCTGGTGGCGCCGGCGCCGGCCGCCGCGCCCGCGCGCTCGGTGTCGGCGGGCTCGCGCGGCGTCACGTTCTCGCCGGTAGTGGCGGAGGTGAGCTGGCGCGAGAGCAGCGCAAGCTCGTCGCCCGCGAGCTCGGGCAGCGACGACGAGCGCGACGCGGAGGTGTGTGAGGTGCGCGAGGGGGACGAGGTCGCGCGCGCGCCGCCCGCAGCGCCGGCCTCAGAGCGCGCCGATGCCATGTCGGAGGTAGGCGCGCGTGCGCCGCGCGGCCGCATCGCCGGCTTCCTGTCGAGGTTCGCGAACTTCAGGTTTTCGGGTCGCAAGGAGCGAAAGTCCCGAGGCGCAGGCGCGAACGGGCGGACGCAGCCTCCCGGCGCCGCGCCGGCAGACGCGGGGCAGGGCCCGCGCGCGGTGGCCGCTGGGCCGCATTACGTCCGCATCCCGCTGAAGGAGGAGACCCGGGCGCCGGGCCCGGCGGCGGGCGTGGCGCACAAGCCGCCGCGCGCGCCCGGCCCGGCCGCCGGCGTGCTGGAGACGGACGTGGACACGGCACGCACGGTGCTGCACGCGCGCTCGCTGCTGGCGCTGGCCCCGGCCGGCCCGCGCGCTCCTCGCCCGCACAAGTCCATGGAGTTCCTGCTCGACAAGGACAGTGCTCAGATCGTGCAGGTGAGTCCTCATCCTATCATATTCGCGACTCTCCCCAATGTTTACAAACAAGACGATCGATCCCGGTCGTCGACCCCGCGCGCCGTCAATACCGCTGTTATCTCCGACCGTCCTAGTAATTTCTAACCCGACCACCTAACAGTTAACCTATCGACGCTCGTAACCCGGTGGCGAAAGTAAAATAGATAAAATAAATTAAATCGTAAACGTGCCCACTCTAACTGTACGTGACGATAAAAAACGTACGTGAGAAAAAACAACAAATTCGCCATAGAAAATGTCATAATCATAACGCTGTAGCTTTCCAAACTAGGCCCTCGAATTCGTTCGCGTTAGCAAACAATGCCTCGAACGGCGCCGCTACGTAATAACTTACGATACCCCTCGCTATTCCCAGGAGCCTAGTTACGTCACGCGGGTTCACACGCGCAGGACGGAGGTGAAAGTGTAACATCTGCTGACACTGCCACAGCTGGCTAGACGAAATGTGGGCGTAACTATACAATTATCAAACAATGATAGCATTACATGCACTTCACAAATTAAATAGTTCACTTTCGTTTTCTATCGCTCTGAATTACAAGTCATTAGGAACTTTCGACCTCAAGTTATCGAATTCGGTTGTCTTTTGTGTGATCCAAGATTAAAAGCTAAAAGTAATGTACCGCAAGAGGCATAAAATCCATTATGAATACCCGCACGATAGCAGCAGATAACGGTTTATTAGGACAATTTGTGTAGTGCTTCCTGTTGCCGACAATCTTAAAGGGATCAAGTCCCTGATTACCAAACAATAACTAACAAACAGTTTGTATGGGAGGAGATGTTGTTAACAATTTCTCTTTACTTGCTTGGCTTGCTGGAAGAGATCTCTGGTAGAGATAAGCTTGCCATTGTACATGCATCTCTTCATGTTGTATGTATGCAATAAAGAATAAAGAAAAAGAAAGATATAGATGACTCATGGGACTAATGCGATATTCCTTACTGACTACTTCGTAGCGATCACGCACCGTCTCTACATTTTGCAGATGTTGCTAAAGCTTCAAAGACAATATCATTCAATAAATTTGCTGCCAAAAGGGTAATGTAATACCATTATTGGGCCCAAAATTGGGCTTTACCCAAAAAGAATTTCCTAAATCTAAACTTAAAACACCTCGTACCTACATTGTTTTTACCTTTTATTATAGACTACTAAGGGAAGAGCTGGGTAATAGGAGTCACCATAGAGTCACCCATATGTATACGCAACAAACATTATGTACAAGCATCTTAATATGCATTATTCGTATTATTGTAATCGATAGAAATAAGAGAAAGTTCATTCAGACTTTACATTAGTGCTATAATATTATTTACTTATGTAGTTTTTTTACACTTTTCGCTAGGCACGTAAACCTCTTTCTCAACGCGAAATAATTCAGAAAAAAACCACAGTATCACGATTGTTACAGTAACTTTAGAAGGCAAAATGACTGCGATTAGATGATTAAACAACGAAGTGGCAACACTGGGTTACGTAAACACCCTTGTCATGGTCGTGAGTGTGACAGACGTGATGGGAATCATTATTTAATGCTCATACATATGTATTACAAAATTACGTACACCTAGTACCCCTTAGATAGTAATACTTAACGAAATACAATTTGGTCCTACAGTTCCTCTATATTATTCCTCTATGTCCCTACTACGGGTCTTACTACCTTAACCCTAAAGTATTAAGAGGGGTCCTTATAAATTATGTAGATTTAGGGAGGAAACTCTATCTAACCCTACATAGGTCTTATGATTTGTGCCAGATTTGGCATTAAGTTCTAAATGATCTATGAACTCATTATGTTCATTTATCTCAGAACTAATCTAGCATATGGGAATATTGTGTTAGGTTTTACGTTTTAGGGCTTTAGAATAAATTTGATGATGTCTCTATCATGATCAATTTTTAGAGAATAGGTTATATGACGTTTGGAAAAATGGGCCCTTGATGTTTTACTTTTATTCTATAGGTAATGTAATAAAAAAGGGTATTTGAGAGAATAAATAATAAAATTAATTTTAATATTTGAAGAATATTCAACGTCTTCTTTAAATCTGTTAGATGTCTAAGATCGCCTACTTATATAAGTTTTCAAGGGCAAAAACATTTATGTAGAGTTTAACTATGACGGAATACAAATAACACGTGCGTGGTAAATATACTACAATTATCTATATTGTCTACAATAACATATAGAACCTCAGCCTTGTATAGAACGGACATAAAGCGGACAGTACATTTTTATTGACTAGCTTTATTTTATACCTACGTTATTAAATTTTCCGGGATAAATCTAACTAATCACGTTCGGACAACGTTAGCAGACAAGGAAAAATAAGTTAATCTACTATTCGATATTCTATAAAAAGACGAATTAAATTAAATCTAAATTCAGAAATAAAATGTATATATTTATTGGACAATTTATTGACATTTTGCGTTTTTATCACCTCCAAAACATCTAAAATATGTGTTTATTTTCGTCCTACGCTACGATAAGTAGCCCACACGCAGTGATCTCTACGTTTTGCACAACTTTGTCTGTTTTTCTCACGCCTGCTTTGACCAATTGGTATCGACCTTAAGCGTGTGATGCTATCATAAAATTGATGTGAAAGATATTCAAGCCTCCGTGGTTCGTGCCGGAGGGTAGAATGGAAATTCGTGTAGGTTTATGCCTCTGGAAGGCAATTTTCTTATTTTCAAATATACTTTCACGGATGCATCGAAGAATAAACACCTGTTATTCTCTGTAACTATATTGGGACTCGGGATGTTATATTATAACATAGTGTGTTTTCAAGGGATATAATTTTTCTCTATTAAAAAAAGTTGTTTATTTGAACGTATGACTTTTTTTACGCTATTTAGAGGAGACATGAAGCAGCAGAGGAGATATATGAATGCTCATACTTCGTTTTGCTTACCTAAGTTGTTCTTATGTAACATCTACAAGCCGTAATTTTTCAAATTGATTTAGCCCATATTAAGTAGATATTATAGCTTCCTGATAAGCCTCCTATCCGGGCATAAAACTTCTTAATTAGTATTATATAGCTGTGTATGCGATAAATATTAGCTTAGTCTTACAAGATAAAGCTTCTGACCCGGTTTCTGCAAGCGGATGCTTCCAACGTGCCGCGACTGCGATTGGCTACCGGAGAGGTCGGATATCCACCTGCCTACCTGCGTCAATACCGTTGTAGGTAGCCACTAATGTAGGCATGTACTAAGTGTAGTCAAGACTGACATGTGACCTACCTACTTAGTGTATATATTTGCTCATATTTATTGCAAAACATAGACAAAGAAATAGAGCGTTCACGCCCATTATCCTCAAATAGGTTTGACAGAAGTATATAAATTACACGCCCACTTTTCACCAGTTAGTCTATTATTTCGTATATATACGTAGTAAGGGGTGAACCTATTCGGGTACAAATACATATATAATACACAAAATTATACCTCTTTCAATACCGCCAGTAATTGGACAATATATTAAAGTGCTTTCTGAAATGATTTCGTGACCAACTCATACTTGACTATCAGAACTTCACGATTGTAGCCTTTCGAAGTGGATAAAGGTATCTATTTTATTATTAAAAAGTATAAATTATAGTTATTATTTTTGAATAAGCTTGAATTGCTGAATTGATTTGCTTTGAGCATCGACCAATGGACATTGGTTGTGTTAGTATGGACATTATTTTATTCTTCTTTCTGTACTGTTCCCATTCACTGGAGGTAGGCACAATACGAGTAGGTACTTTTCTTTCATAATCTGTAACCTATTACACATCATGTTGTTACTCGATCACTCTCATATATATTCTCTCATGCAGTCCAATTATTTGTTCTCATTCTTAGTCCTTTCTCTTCCTCTGTAACCATCAATCAATAGTTATGACTAAAGCTCTCTGTATAATAATGCTCTTGTCCCTTAGCTTTACAAAAGTAAATAATAAAAAAAACAAATTTAACTCTATTCTGGATACTCTAGCTCCGTTCCAACTCAAGAGAATCTGCAAAATGTCAAAATTCCAATGGGGCGGTCGATCGAAATTAAATTCCTGAGTATTTGAAATTGGGTAAATCAGGGTAATACGAGTATACATTCTTCACAAAAAATCATGTCTATTTTTATATTTATATCAATATGGTGAATGAATCAGCTGTTACTACTGCTTGGCGCGATGCCTACAGGAATCAAATCATTTATTTTGCACAAAATGTGAGTAATATTGTTACAAAAACCTCACCCGGGTGGGAATCGAACCCACGACCTCTGCATTCCGCGTGCCAGTGCTCTTACCATATATAGTGTTATAGTTTAGTCTAATACATGTATTAGGAATAGATTATAATAACTTTAGTATAAAGTTAAACTACAATAATTTGACTTAGTATGTAGTGAAAATTTAGTAACGTTTACGTTTTCAAATTTAAAATGTTTCTGTTGCTTCGCCCTAAGTTTTACATTGATAAACATTAAATTTGTTAACTTATAATGTCGGGGTTTGAATGGAAGCTAAAGTCTCATAGAATCATTTCCATAGTTAGTTCATGACATTTTTTGTCATAAAATCTAGAATATTTTTTCTTTATTCTTCGTGAAGTACCTATGGTAAAATGTCAGACACGATACGACCTACTTCCAGATATGGAACGATCCGCTCGCTCCAGTGAACTAGACAGGTGTAGCTATGTAAATAATGCCTGTCTGCCTTATTTATATACGAGTACCTACCCTAGTTTGTGAGACACGTGTTGTTAGGCTTAAGCTGGTTTCACCGCTATCCCGGAGGCTAGCTATCTCCCGAAGGCTAGTAAACGAGGCTAGCTATCTTCCAAAGGATAACTATCCCGGAGGCTAGTTCACAGCCACCTTCTCTCGCATAGCTCTAAAACTAGCCTTATAAGTAAAGTCTGAGTGACTGACAGACAATGCACAGCCGAATCCTCGGGGGCTTAGGAATCTGAAACTTCTGCGTATTCCTTATGTTCCTATGAAAAAGGGAATTCTCCGAATTCGTACGCGGCCGCTAGCAAACTTAACAAAAACTTCATTCATACATACAATATATTTTCTCCCAACTTTCTTCCATCAATGCAGCATAGTGTATTACATTGTGCTGTGTCTCACGTTATAATAAACTTGACGCCAAAATGTTATAACTCGTTATCCCGGTTATCTGTCCATCTGTCTGGACATGTCTCGGACAGACGGTCTTTCAATAGATGAATAGACACTGAAATGTCCACATTACATTACATGGTAGACAGCGGAAAATTTTATTATACTATAGAAATGTTTAACCTCGTTTTTTGCGAAAGAGCGCTAGATTTATCTCCTGAGCTCAAAGAGAATATGAAACGGTTATAGCAAAAACTATCCAGGCGATCGTGTGTAGAGGCTTATCATGGTCTTACAGATGGGGAGATGCTATGAAAATTGCCTAGTATGGAAAAGGTATATTTTTCACATTTGAGACTCGAAATCCCATGTTTATTTTTCCAGATAATTATGGAGAATTCCTAAACAACAGCTGAACAATCTAAGATCCACTTTTATTTTCATGTCTTTTTTAAATCCTTTTTTTATTGCATTTTGCAACCTACATTCTTCTAACCTAGATTCATGTCGATACCTCCTCAATCTAAATGTAACATCACATTTAATTTGTGCCGATATCTTGTTAAATCCAGTATCTTCCGAATTGTGTACATTCGCCCCCATTTCATCCTATACAGATACACCCACTGTATGTATTAGGTCTGTATATCGACACATCTCGTGTGCAAATATGGAAACGCCAACATCGGGCCAATTGAACTGGGATTTAGGGGCTGTCTATTTTCGAACCCGAAGTGTTGTGTTGACATGTCGCCGCTAAGGACTCTACCCCATGATAGAAAGCTTGCGGCGAGATAATTTATTTCTTTGCCCACGTTCTCTAGTTATACGAGTACCAGAATCTGTAACTAAATATTAAAAATTGTATTTCCAAAATCGTGCACGGAAACGAATTCAGGTGTCGTAGCTTATTAAAAGTAGTCGGGCATCCAGTGTCGCTTCATTTCGTTGACAGTGAGTGACTGACCCCGGAAACTGTTATTAGAGTTGTATTTGTATCCATAAGGGGGATGTTTTTCGAGTGTGTGTCTGTACGTATATTTCTTTGGCACGGTCTAGCTAGAGCCTAAACGTCCAAGCATTTGAGCTTGAGAAGTATCATTAGATTCGTGTTAGTCATGCGTGACAGTGACTCTGGGTTAAATTTTTTACGCAGATGGGTTTTCTTCTTAAATTAAATGAGGTTATTTCCCACGAGCATGTCATTTTAGAAATCGATAATACATAGAGAACCGAAATGCCACCAGCTATTCCAAGTAAATCCTTTAACCTTTCGATGGTTAGCGTAAAATGTAATGATTTTGGGCGTGTGCTCCAGTATTGATATTTGGTAGCGCCAGCAGTCGCAGTGCTTCTACTCGTATCGCTTTTCAAGTGAGATAGGTCCTTTAGGGATATACTATTTCCGAAGTCGTCACGCTGATGGGTTCCCTAAAGACGCGTTGCCCGCGGAAGTCGTTTATCGTCACGTCACGTTAGCTTGACGAACTCTCGAAATCATTTTCGATTTCCGAATGAGATATCTGTGTATTATTGAATTCATTTATGATTTTAGCCTTTTATTCTTTACCTTTGATTACCTAATTATTTTTAATGATGAGAAATTTTGTTTCTACTTACTTATATTAAAATTTTCGAAGTCCAAAGAAGTAAGTAGATAATCCGTACTTCCGGATTTTATGATGTTCATAAAAGGTTTATTATTTACTTACCAATGTAATTTATTTTACCCCGTCTACGATACTAAAAATTCAAGACATCCACTTCCTAACGGCATATGGGCCATATTGGGCAACGATGGCCACATTGGCGGAAGCACGGTTTAATTTTGGAATACCTTTCATGAAGCTGGCAATGCGCCGGACTCTGTGGTAATAATCGAATGCTAATCGATTATTTAAATATTATATCGTATTGATTATAAATATGTCTGACACACTATCCTACCAACAACCCTCACATTTCTTAATAACATGGTTACGAAACCAGTCCAGAAATTAGGAAGTAATTTTCTAATTTATTTCCACTTACTGTAGTTGCTAAATCAGCATTGTCATTGTTTAGTGCGGTATGTGACACGACTATAATACCACCGCAGTTAGAAGTGTCGCTAGCTACTTTATCAAATAGTATATTATTGAATTAAAATCGTTAGTACCATATTCGGCCGTTGTTGGCACAACAGTTGGTATGCCACCAAGCATGTAAGCTTTCTTGGGAAAGGTAACAAGTTATGTAACACATAAGCTGGATGCTATGGCCCATACTCATAGAAATACAATAACTGACTGACATACTCTGCTAAAGAATAATTATATATTTTATAAACATAATTGTAGTATCTTATCAATGGTTTTCTGTTCATAAATAAAATTACTTAGCGCTCATTCGTCATCTTAATATTGTATAAATGTAGCTAACTTTAAAGTTAAACACTGTTTTATTAGAACTTCCATTTGTATACTAAGTTGTAATCCTAAAAGATATAGAAACAGCAGAGAAATTCCATGAAATATAGTATGCCCACGTGTACAATTACGCCTAAAGTGTGTATGTTTAATGAATGGTGGCATTGATCCTGGGGTATAAAGAAGGATTTGTGTCAGATTAGTCATACTGAGTCATTCTATCCTGAGCTCGGATGATACTGGACCTCTTATATTGTAGACATAGCGATATACGAAGAATGCATCATTATTAGATATACATATGTGATATGGCGTACCAACGACTTTAGGGCCAACTCTAAATCGCAGTGTAGAGCTAATTTTTTACATAGGCTGAGGCAACCCCGATAAAATATGGTTACTTGAATGTTATTTGAATACTTTAGGACACTGATATCAACGGTCGTCGCTGTTTACGTTATTGGACCGTATTCTACGATTAACTAGGTTTGTACAGTGCGTTTTACCAAATACATAGTTTATTTAAACGGAAGGCGTTAGTTTCTCTGTGTACGACTACATTATCTACACTACATTATCATAAAAAAAATACATTCTGAAACATTCATGTACGGGAATTATTCTACGAAACGGACTCTATGTATTTTTCGTATGTAAGGACATAGACACTCGTGTGAAGCCGGACTAGGGTCGATGTGCCCCTTACTGTTAATTACGATATGGGTCTGTCTGACACGTGTGGTCTGTCATGTCAATTGTTGTTGTCCTATTTAGGGACATGCCTTGTTTGTATAAAAATGTCTTCTTTTATTCTAAGTACTGTATGTCCTTACAAACGAATACTTGGGTAGGTACTTACCCACCTATTTACAAACAGCACTTATATTATAATCGCAGTTTCGTAGATAGGTTTTTAATCGCTGTAGTAATCACCAAGCTTTTGTAAAATTGTTAATGATTCACAAAATAATTATTATTCAAAAGAATGAAACGATTTAATTGAAGTAAATACCATAACAGTATACTTGCATAGACGTGCTTTTTAACGTAATACGTGGGACTAAACTGTCTCACCTCTTTAGGGGATCTCGCCTATGTAAGTAGGTATATAGGGTTATGTAAAGTTGATGGTATGTACATCTGATGTTTTTACGTGAGAACGATGAGCCCTGGCAAACAAACAAGAGCAAACTACAGTAAACTACAAAAATGTTTTCTCAAAGTTCTGATGCTAATTTGAAAAACTGGGCTGCTCTGCGGTTTCTAACAAAACGTTTTTTTTTTGTTTTCAATGAAGCATTTAGCTACGGAACTTTTTCTGGGTCAGCTTATTCCCGGACCCGTGGGATTTGCGGGATATTAAAAACGCCATCTCGACTAGTGCCATTGTGTGGGTTTGCTTGCGTTCGTAATTTGATTTCGGTTTTATTCGACTATCATTGGAGGCATAGACAACTCCGAACATTGGTTCTGTGATCTATGATTGGAGGCTCTTTCGTTGTTATCTTTATTATTGTTAAGTCATCCGATGATGTATTTAAAAAAAACTGTAAAATAACCTTGACATGGATTATTGACCGTAACTAGCGTAATAGCCCTATACAGGATGATTTTTGGTCGTCAACGTTCCCGAAAACTACGGAATCTCCTTATCATCACGATCATTTTTCTCCATGGAAGCATACCTGGGAAGTGTCTGGTTTCCAAAATATTAAGGTCCAAAGTTGAGTAAATAGACTGCGTTTTTCTGCATAAATGCACATTGACGCATGTAGCAAGATTTTTTCACGAGAAAAAAATCACATCGTTTCCCAGCATTTTTTTTTGGCATATACTTACTTTATTTGATGTATAGAGTACGTACCCTACGTTAATGGTGGCAACGCAAAAAAAAACCCTTTTACAAATGTTGAATATACTCGTAAAAAGTGTTAATTAAAATTTTACCGTTTCATCTTGAGGTAAAAAGTTAGGGCTTAGGTATATAACTCTGGACTATAAATTATTTCATTTTCATTTTTCATTATTATAAAGGCATGTAATTTTCTCTTTCATGTTAAAAAATAAGTTAATAATAGTCGCACAATGCACTCAATCTCTTACCTGTAATTTGGATTCGGAAGAGAGTGCCTCTGCATAAGTTTCAAACTGAATAATATTAAATTTGACAAAATCCTAACATATAGCAGCAATTCGTTCTATGTAGGACCCTGGCACAGTTCCAGGCAGGTTAGCCAATGATGTAACTTTGGAACGAGTTTGCTCTCCTTTATTTTGTATTTCAGGCATTTTCAGGTAATTTATTTTATGTTTGGGTACCTAATGTAAAAGGTATCGATAGTAATTCAAATTTAAATTGTTTTAATGCGTACTAAGTGTTAGGTACAGTTACACAGGTATGTACATTTACAGGTTACAGCTTCGTAGTCCTTATGAGGTACAGCAATATTTTTAAAACTAAAGCCATCTTGATAAACAATCATTTACTCAAGGAAAATTGTCCGAATAACACGAATCTAATGATACCTCTCAAACAAACTAACATACCTACCCGAAAAACATAGGTAGGTAACCCTCTTTCTGGCGCTGTCGGGTAAAAACTAATTTCAATTCAGTCAAGCATGTACTTAAGTAAACGATTGCGGTAATTCTTGTTATTATTAGAGATATATGTTTTAACCCCTATTAAATAAATCTTCAAGTAGGTACCAACCTAAGCCAATATAATCTGAACACTGATTAGGTATATAATTTGAACACAATATGTAAGGAACATAAAAATATTTTAGAAATTCCACACGATAGTCACGTTTGAAATAATAGGTTCAAGTCTCGATGAAGTTATATAGCGAACAATAATAAAATCATAATATCGATGGCTTATAAAAATTACAGTCAAAGGCAAAAGTATGCACTTCCATGCGTCCAATCGTCCAGAAATAGGTGGAATGCGGCGCGCATTCCGCCCGCTCGCTACCGTATGTTTGCTAGATGTATTAGCGGGAATTTTCGAACGTGAGCTATGTGTTCGATGTTTGAAGCTAGAAATTGAATAATTTAAAATCGATTACATATGTACGTGTACTGTTAAAAAAAGGGTTCTCTGAAATGGCCTACAACGCCTAAAAGTAATGAGTCTCACTAACAATTATAATATTCAGTACGAGCTTGATAGCTCCATATCCACCGTCCAGCGCCGGCCTGAAGTAAATTTTAATTAAAATGAATTAATCATAATAAGATATAAGTACTTATTACAAATGTTAATTACTCCTTTTTCCAATTACGAGTCGCAACTCTCTAAGATACGAGTAGGTCAAGGATTTTTAACACACGACAAATCATAGGATTTGATGGACAAAATCCTTTCATCCGTGTGACCTTTTAAAAAGGTTTTGCGTTGATGTTAGTTAGCGTTGAAAATAGAACGTTGCATATTCATGTGTGACAGCCGCGCCGCCTGGCGGGAGGTCGCTGAAACTGCACATGCGTGAAGTCGGGAACACTTTGATGTTGATCTTATAAATAACGGAGACTGGATGCGGCAATATAGTCTAGAAGATGATAACGTCTTGCAGTTATAGTCCCTGATATTGTCACATTTAGTTAAAAATCCACCGGTTATGACAATAGGCGTTCGTTAGGTACACTTAGCTAGAAAGTATTACCTACATCTTTGATTATAAACACTCCTGAAAAGTTGGACCGTTTTTCTTGCAGCGTTTGTAAGGGCTCACTCGGCCTAGTGATTCCCTAGGGTCGGTTCATATCTGACGGAACATGCGTCGCGTATTATCGGTCGCGTAACGCCGGAACAGACAAAATCTATAGAAATACACTCGACCGTTCACACTCAACCGGTGATACGTTAGTACGTCGAGCGTACGTTTGCCTGTACCTGGAGATACGCTCGACGCATCTTCCGTCAGATATGAACCGACCCTTAGTCTAAGTCATGTTGTTCTTAACAGAAATCCAAATACTTACATACCTTGCAAACAATCTTAATGAGAAAGTTATGTATTGCGTAAAATATTAATAACTTATTTATAGAAATTGAAAACGGATAGTCTTGCTTTTCAACTTCACTTCCAGCCGCAGCTGTCATTGTCCATTGTTTATAGTTCGTTTTATATCTGTGGAGAAAGCTCAGCTGAATGCGTTTTATTGCTAAGGCGGTTGCTTTGCTGCGTTTACGGTACGTTTCACTGCTGACCCAATGAGAATGGCCTATTGTTTGTTGCGGTCTTTTCAATTAGTTCGCGGTTCTTTTGGCTGTTCTTTTTTTAAAACTTTTACGAGGGAGTTTGTGAGGGGAGAATGGAATGCGCATGTGCTTATTTATACACGGAACCACCACGGAACTCACGGGTAAGGAGTTAAGTGTATGGGTTAAGAATTTTATAACATACATCTACTTATTTTAAAGTATATTTATACTTTAACAGTTATGGTGTTGAGCACGTTCACAGAGCCACATAACTTCACGTCTACCCACATAAGTTAGCTTGCCTACTCCACCATTTCGCCATATGTAGCAGAATTCGGGGGAATCTTAAATATTCAAATGTAGATTTATTGTATTTGTTGATGAGACAATTTTGCACAAGTTTATCTGATTTTCCAATTTCCGCACAAACATTCGCGGGATTTGTATAATTAAATTACTCATTATAATAATTTACTTGCCTATGAAACAGTGTTTAACAATAGGAGCTGAATAACGTTAAATATGCGTAAAAAAAAACAAATTCCCGAAGTTAGAAGGTCCTATTTAATCGTCTCAAACTTTGGCGAAGACGAAACAGAGTCCAAACAGCCAAGTGTTTATAGACCCGGCCTTCTAGAGTGCGTTTCATAGAATACTTCCCGTGTACGATTTTGGAACTAAACATTTTTCTATACTACTATACAAATTATGTAATGATGTAGTAAGCAACTAGCGCCGCGGTTCAAAGGAACTATTTGGTGAAACGGACTCCACCTTGATCGTGGCCACCGCACGCTATTTCTGAACGCTCTCTCCGATGATTGATTGGAAGCAGTTCTCTAATCGATTTGTTTTTACCATTGGAATGTTAAATTGGCCCTTAGGTTGAATTGCTCTGTACCGTAGGTACTTATATTTTGATACCTAGGTACTCTGCGTTATGCATGCTTACTATGCTTACCTACTAAGTATATAGTATAATAATTTATAAACAATTTTTTACGAAATAGGATCTCTAGTATGAATATGCTCTACATCATCATTTCAGCCATATGAATTTCACTGCTGAACATCCCAATGACCTCCACTGATAATAACTGAATACTGTATCTGCTTAATACAAAGGAGATTAAAGTAATTTGATTCCATATTTGATATCTGCGTGTTAAAAAATGCTATTAATTTTAAATTATTTCATATGCGATAAAACGATTTTCTGTAAAATAATTTCACTGCAATTATCCCCCATATTGAGGCATAAATAACATAATATATCAAAAAGCCTACCCTGTGGCAGTATTATATTCAATCGATAGGACATAAATACGAGTATGTATGCGTCCATTTGTATGTTTAGGTTGACCTCCAAAGCACATGATATACCAGGTAAGTTTCAAGAGTTATTTATTATCGAGATACCGGTAGCCATATAAAGCGGGAACATAAAACATAGACTGATACGTACGACCTTTTTGGGATGTCTTTACGTTGCCGCGGTTCCCAGGCGAATGGCCCTACCTAGTATCTACCTACCTACATGTCTGACTATCAGATGGGAGAAAATTATTTACTGCGCTCGCACACTGTACATAAGTTAAATGTGTCCTATACAAAATCAATATATCGCTTTTATATGCACTTTTACTTATGCAATAACAACTGTGCCTTCTTGATAGATAAAATATTAGTTTGAACATGAGTAGGTGAGCATGTTTCTTATGTATTCTCTGAGCAATTAGGAAATATAAAATTGACTGGTGACTGCTACCAGCTTGTCATAAACCAGAAGATAGCTTCCTCATAGCCCGAAGTGGGTTTACAGGCGCCGGCAGGCGCCAGTTAAAACATCGTCTAGTAGGATGTGGCTCCTGTTTACTTGCATCCGTTTATGAACCGCTGGTACATTTTAATAATAGACATGACACTTATCGAGGCTAAGAAGTGTTTTTCTTGTGCCAAATAGGTCAGGAAAAGAAGTTTGTTATTGTCAGAAAATAGCTCTACTTTTTATAGATTATTTACACTTTCTGGTTATCTCACGTGAATCTTAGGAAATATTTGATATGAAACTTAAATGATGAAAATATTTTAGCAAGAACATCGATATCTACATATTTCCGCAATTCTATTTACACACAGAACTTAGTAGGTAAATATGCAAAAGATACCTTCATAAAATAACTATAATAAGTATAAATAAGTTTCATAAAAAATTTAAGCACGAAAACAAAAAAGATAATGCAAAAGAAATAGGTATGTACCTCCTTAATATTCATTTATTATGTTAGGCGCACCCCACATTCCCGCGTGGCATGACTCACATGTAAAGTGTATATGTTACACTTGTTACGACGTAAACAATACTATTTTTTATGGCCATATTCATTTTGGAATGCACCCAATAATATTAACTTGGCAATATTTATAAATATTCTCAGTACATATTATGTTAAGTAGTTAGATACTCGTAGGTACCTAGGTATGTAAGATACTTCGAAAGAAAAATAAACATTAAACAAATAGGAGCCACAGTATTTCACTGAAATTGCAAGTAATGTAATTAAATCACGACTTCTGACTTAAACATTCTGCCTTCTTCAGTAATAATTAATAAAACATCTTTTGAAAATTTTAAATTAAATCCCGTGCAATTTAAATCTATTAATAGAAAATGAATGAACCGGACGACCTACTGACTTTGATAATTACAAAAAAAACATCATTAGAGCCATGTGACTTGAACTACTGCTATATGCTGCGTTCCAAGCAAAAACAACATGGGAGCAATAAATACAATAGTTGACGACTTGATTGCCTTGACTGTATGTACAATGACTAAACAATGCGCGCGCATAAGTAACGTGAACAAGATATATGATAGAAACTGCCTCATGGATGATAATTAACATAATACAATATTCCTTCATTTTTTGTGTAATCGTCGACAGCATTTGAAAAGAAGGCCTAAGGAAAGCTTAAGACGCCCACAGTGAAATCGAAACTTTAGAAATCCCGTTAAATTCCGTTCCTGTTAGTGGCTGTTAGAATATCGTAAAGTCCTAGTTTATCGAATGCCTACGTCATACAAAGAGCACACTCTCGAAGTTTCAGGACTCCAAGATCAGCGGTGAAGACTGATACATACATACATAAAAATCACGCCTCTTTCCCGAAGGGGTAGGCAGAGATGACAGATCTCCACTTGCTACGATCCTGACACCTCTTTCACTTCATCTACTTTCATGATATTCTTCATGCACGCTCGTCGGTTTAGGGTACTCTTGACCGTACCTTTTCTAGAATTTTCGCTCCATGATTTCTCAATCTTGCCTGCGGAAGCGCGAACTATTGGCACGTCTAAGATTTGTCAAACAGTCAAAACATCACATTTTTTCTTCCGTATCCTATGACATACGTACTTACATTTTGTAGGAAATATTGTATGCTTATTTTACCATTTTCAATGATAATGCAGTCATTCTGAGATCATGATGTATTTTATTATAATCGATGATGCAATTTATTTGTGTTCTGTGTTTGATAGTTGACCTCCTGCAGAGGTGCGCTAAAACAGCCATTTGTAATCAGACAGAATATGTTATTTCTGATGGAACACGCAAAAAAATAATACTTATAGTTAACCATACATACTTATTGGTATTATAACATGTAATAAGCAGTAGTTGGAATGCTACCCTACAAATAACGAAGTTATAACCCCAAAAGAAAAAATATCTAAATTTGTACCTAGGGCCGCAGATCGGAGCCTATCTGAATGATAAAATTGATGCTATCTCTATCCTTTCAAGAAACACCGTATCATATCTTACTTACATTAATCGGTTCTTCCTTACATACATAGGTTAGGTTATTAAATTTAATTAAGTAAAAAATGTTTACTTTAGTAACACCTCAGACTTTATCTTGTAAGTTGAGTAATATTGTAAAGTATGCCGCTCAGCTTACCTCATATCATAACAAACTCGTAGTTTTAAAAGCTAACATAATGTTTAGACCGATAGTAACAAAGTTTGTACAAAACTAAAACATAGCTGACGTACTATGTGTTGCATGCAGCCCGACTCCAGTATTTAGTTCGACACACGTGTGGTAGTCTATTTATAGTTGCCGCCGATGTACAGGAAATGGAACTGACACAGCTTTCTATAGACCGTAGATTCGTATTTAGTTGGAAAGCTTTTCATGGAAAATATGTAGCTTCCAAATTAGTACATATACGATAAGGTTACATCGGTTATAGGTATACCTATGTATACTTGCGACGTTACCTTATAACACTTAACGACAGCTGCCAGATGCCTATTTGTGATAATTTGGTATCCTTTTTCAACATAAACTAAACTTACTTGAACTGAATTTGATGCAAGTGAGACTGTTTCTTAATCTCTCACAATATCATTTTTACGTTAAAATTAAATTCTTCCGATAAGTTTTTTAATTTTTTTAGTCCATATAATACATTTTTCTGTAATCGAAGAACATTTCCTTGATATATATGTCATCATTACAAAGTTAATTAGGAACATAGACCCAGTTTATCTACAGTTGCCACATCCATTCGCTCGACATCCTCGTTGCCGCCATTAATAAAGCTCGCTGATCTTATATTTCCGGTGAAATTTTCAAACAGTTTTCAAAATTACTTTGAACTCCCTGATTTTACGGTAATTTGGTAGGTTTTACGCATAATTACAGTTTTAGTTGCGTTACAAACCGACAGAATAATGATAAAAATAACGTTGCCAATATTTAATTTAGAAAAGAGATGGTAAAATTCGTCATTCGAGTAATTGACCCGGTAGCTCAGTGGTTAGAGCAACTTGCACGGTATGCAGTGATCGTGGGTTCGATTCCCACTCGGGTGAAGAATTTTTTCCATTTCTTTATTAATAATTTTAGAATAATGATTCATTAAAATTAAAAATTAACGAGCACTTCAATAGCTTTTAGGTACCTGTTATTTAACTAACGCAAGGTTTGACTTTATGTGGTAAAGAAAATAGCTCTTAATTTTATGTCCTCATATAAGAATGAGACATATTGTGACCTACATTTTACACCATCTGCAACTCCTCCTGAAACCCACGTTTAAATAAAATATGGCTAAAAAAACAAAATGGCCGCCAGTGACGTCACGGGCAGAGTAATCCGCGCAATGTAGAGATAACTTTGCTCCTAATCGGGATGAAGGCGAGATAAGCTCGTCTAATAATTATATAGTCTGAAGTGAGATTAGAACGAAAATTGTGTTATTCTTTTGCAATTAGAACAATACCTTTTTGTTGGATCACATTCCTTGTGTTGGTATGTAAGAATACGTATGTTGGTAGGTACCAGCTTAAAATGAATTTGTATGCGTATTGTGTATGCAAGGTACCTACATTAACAGTAACGAACGTCGCGACCTAGCATGTGACGAGTCCGCTTTCTATAAACTTGTACAAGAAAACAATGGATATTAAAAACAACAGGAATCATAACTGACCATGCAGTTTTAGTTTACGGTAGTTTAGTTTGTCAGAAACAAGCTGTCCCCCGTGACATCGTCCGCGTGGGCATCTGCTTGCCTACTGCCAACTACCTATACATGCAAAATTTCAAAAAGATTAGTTGAGTACATAAAGCGTGTAGATGTAACAAACAAACAAACTTACTTTCGTATCTAAATATAGTATTACTTATACTAAGTATAAACAATGCACCACGCAATTTGCTATATTTTGTTTTAGAAAACAGCTCCATATTCGAAAAAAAATCGTGTAAAAGACCACCTATCGACTAAATTTTATTACACAAAAGTTGCCGGCATTTATAATAGCTGTCACCTGAACTTTCCCGGCCCACTGTTTGTAGTCAACAACATGTCGGTGCCAACTTTGCTAAGTACTTCGCTAAGCTTTCGATTTTCGACGGAATTTCCAGCAGACAAGAACGAGTTTTCCTACTTACAAGCGACTAGTATTTGTGACATACTCCTGTAGCCTTACTTGCTGACTAAAATAGTCGCAATAGACTTCGTTCTTTCGACGTTAAATCATAATATAGTACATAGCTTGTTTTGATATACATATGAGGTGGAATTATTAACAAATTCAGTAATGAAAACATGACTTCGGTGCTTATCATTGCCATTTGATTTTCCGGAAAGCCTCTAGAATCTACCGATCAGTAACCGGCGGTAAATGTCTCAGTTACTATGATATTTTTATGGCCTAAACGTCATTTAATAAATGCGAAATGAGTATTCTGTTAATTATTTACATAATTACGCTGTGATTTTCACTACGATTTCTCACAAATTTACCCAAATCTTTATGCCCCAAATGTGGTATAGGCTTGCGGTCGCGTCAAATATCTTGTGTTTGAAGTGTATTTGCGTGTCTATTACCATTGCGTAGGAGACGATTGCATCAAGAATCAAGATGCAATGCCCACGGGTACATGCGGTTTGAACCCACACCCGGTTTGACACCAGATTTACGAGTGTTCTAGGCTGGGTTAGGTCTAACTATTCATATCTAGGTCTTATTTAAATAACTCGCTTTTGTGTGCTAATGTTGTTATTTGCATGATTTTCACATTTGAAATGTTCTTGTTTCTTAGCATCACTCAATAGTTCGTAACTAGTACTTTAATAGTACCCACTTTCCTCAGTTTACTGAATTTTGCTAACGTTCCTAATTCAACTGGGAACTTGTACTGCTATGCAATTTTACTGTAAACTTTTTAGTTTCGAACTTCGAAAGTCGATCGTTAGCCGAACTCAAAAGAACTGAAGTTCGAAGTTTAAACGTGGCCGGTTTTTCCAGCCAGTAAATTTATAAAAAAAAAGCTTTATATCTTATTCTGGTTAGAAATACTTAAGTTTTTAATGAATAAATAAAACAGTAACCATGTTATTATAAAAGAATTTAAACATTTTTTAAGCTAAACATCTCCTAAATTTGGCAGATATGCCATACATTTTGCTGTCAAATGTCATATTTAAATCGAGTCTAACTTTAGGTGCTCTTTTGTAATAACACCGTAAAGATCGACTACGATCTACGAAATATCTCAATTGGCCACGAAATGTTTAAAGGTGTTAAAATGGGCACTTTAAAAAAATAGAAAGTAGGTAACAAAGGCAATGCCTATTAACAGTAGGTTTAGAACGAATAGTAGTGTAGATTAATAAGGAGGCAATAATAGTGAGATCTTTCTAAAAACGTGGGAAACCATTATCTTTAACTGTATCTTAGAGGTTAACTGTTGAGAGTTGAGTTTATTGAAGATGAAATTTTGGATTCCCGTCATTTCTCGTCCCCTTATTTCCCCCCGAATTTCGGAAGTAGCCTAAGTTACACCTTATTACATCTGCTATCTGCCAGTAAAAGTCCCATCACAATCGGTCCAGCCGTTTCAGAGATTAGCCGGAACAAACAGACAGAAAGAGCGATAGGCAGAAAAAACGAGGCACACTATTTAATACATTTGTGCTTCCAAAAAAACCGTGGTCCTGCCATGGCTGTGTTCGTGTCGTGGTCGTGTCGTCTAGTGGAAAACGCCTAACCAAGAGATATTTTTATTAATATTAGAGAAAACGACATAAACTTACGATTTTATTCACGATTTTCTAATGACATTTATTTTATTGCTCCAAAATTGCTCTATCTCGTTTAATTTCTAATGAAATGTTACCTACATAATTAAAAACAGAGTGAATTATCTCTTTGACTCTACATTCTATCTACAATTCAATTATTTTACTATTGTAAGTACATGTTCATATCAAAAGAGTTTTAAAATCGATATTAGTTAATATATCTTTATTTAATATATTGCTTATATTTATTTAATACGTTAGTATTAATTTTTCAGAGGCTTTTGGTTTTCGTACTAATACATATTCTTTAAATTACTCGCTCGTCTTGTATCATAAGTAATGTAATGACTATTCTTTCTAATGCATATGAAATGCCGTATATAATACAATACATACGGCTGTGTTTTTGAATAATAACGGCAGATGTTAATAATCAGTGACAAGTTGCTAGCTTATCGCCCGAGTTCCTTAGTCGACTTTTACGATATGCACGGAAAGAGATGCAACTGATATGTTTTCTATCGAAGCCCCGCATCGGCACAGGATCTGTCATATAACTCAACAAAATATAATCTTTTTGTTACAGGTAAATTTTATACTTCTTAACGCTCACGGAAAAAGATACTTCAGCACGAAGGGTAAGTAACTATATACCTATATAGGTAGATATATGTACAGGCATTGTAAGCGAAATGTAATTTACGATGCCTCTGTGCGAACTAATCGAATTACTGCCAGCAAGTGGTTAACTGCCAGATATGGAGCCTTTACTTGATATAATACAAGTAGTATAATGGAGGCTATTGATCGATATACTGTGAATATTTATAACTTGAATACTTATTATATTATGAATTTGTTATCCATCGCATAAAATGTGGTAGGTAAAACAAAATATATTATGCATATGTCATGGCCGGCCATTATTGGCCAGATTGTTGTAATAGCTCATTTGTCAATCATCAATGTGTTGTGCTTTCCGGAATTCAAACCTAGGTCACATAGGGCAGATACAGCGGTAGGGAGCTACATTATGAACTGCATTTATCGATTATGATAATTATCATGGTGATGCATTATATTAAATTCATTAAATTGATCAGTTCACATATAAAAAAATCATCCTTTTTACTATGAGTATCCTATGTTTAAGTATATTTAAACAGTGCCTATGTTTTTTATACGTTCCGCAAATTGAAAATATTGTACATTTTCTTTACTAATAAAATGTTATGGCCGTCCGACTTTAGATTTATATAATACCGTACGTAGGTACGTATTGTGTTACAAAATCTCTTATTCGCTGGTATTTGATCCGATTGTTATGTAGTTTAATTGCTTGAGGTTCGATAATTCCGCTAACTCTATGTACATAGTCAATTCCTAAGTACTTCATAATATTATTATGTAGATACCTTTCTTTGGTATACCAGAGATGGATGGGTAGTACCCATTGGGTACGCCTATATCACTACTCGTATTATTTACTCTATGCTAGTGCAGATTCCCTTAAAAGTATCAGTCATATATGTATAATTACTTTTTTATTGTTAGGTAAATGGCCGATTTTCGGAATGGCCAATGGTGACAGCCTATCGGAGGATAAAGTTGATGCTATCTCTATCTTAATCAAGGTTTAGAGGACAGCATCAAAACAAGCCTTTAGATAGGCTATCATATTCTGAGCGTCTATAACGATTTCGTTTCAGCTTGGTTCTAGATCGAGATTTTTCGAGAATTGGACCCCTGACCATTTAAAAAGTCGGCTCTAAAAATATAACATTTTAATTTCAAACCCTAATTTACATAGTACCAGATTTACATTGTTGTTTCTAGTTTGTGGCCGGTAAACATGCATATTTGTACAAATTCAAATTCAAAATCATTTATTCGACATGAAAGCATTAACAACTTGTTTATGGTTTATGGTCATTTTATATGTTACTTTCTATGTTCGCACCCCAAAATGAAACCGCTGTCAAACAAAAAAGGTGGTGAATTTAAACAACCTAAAAAATTAAATCGCAAAGCTTTTGCTTTGGCAACGGTCACCACCCCAAGGTGCGATTTGTGACGGTCTGTCAGGCATAAGTTGGCGATTCGGGGCTTAATAGCCACCAACGTGGAGCTAATAAAAATTAAGGTCGCCTAAAGACGAAATCCAGGAGAGCTGCTAGACAGTTCTCCTTTTTGGCAAAACCAACATTAGGTCTGACACACCGCATGATTCTACTATTACTGTTACACTATTTCAGTGAAGTGTCTTTCCTTGGAAGAAGAAATAGCAAGAAAGCTCCCAGTGACACAGTCAAAACTAAGTAACATATCAATCAATATGTGTAACTTAGAAAGTATTTGCCTATTTGAAGAAACACCTACTACGTATTGTACCTAAATGCCTTCATCCATAGGCGATTCCATGAATTTTTCTGGGGCTATGCACAAAAGGCAGATTTGACTATATGTAGGTATGTGCTATGATGATGGACCTCCAAAAATCCTTCTAGAAGGCACGTGCCCGGCTTGATCCGTCTATGTTATAAATAAATAAATGGTAACATCTTATGAATAGGTACAACCAAAAAGGATATAATTGTTCGCGAGACAGCTTTTACGAGTACATTACCACGAACCCTTTTCATCTTGACTTACGAGCTTAGTATTCAGGTCACATCCAGCTTGCGCGGCATTAGGTATTCAGGCTCACATCGCTTTCAAAGGATCCTAGGTCTTTACCTTCCAAGTACCTATGGTGTTCAATGTGAAGTACGAGATGTGTGTTAAGGATGTGTACAGAGATATGGTGCTGTGATCTATATCATAGAGGATTATAGTACCTAACCTAGGATTAAAAAAAAATAATGCAGAAAGAGTAGCGTTCGCTCTTGACTGTTAGATTGATTGATTATTATCTACTAAAGTTTTGGTTTTTAAGCTATAAATTGTTTAAAAAAAACTCGAGGCATTTTGTAAGATTACCTGAACCTAGAATCGGATCTAGTTCCTGTAATACCAAATCATCTATCTGTATTAAAACCATAAAAATGAATGGTTACAATATTATGTAATGTCCAGAAATAAAATTTTATCGTAGCGTCAATAAAGATGTAATTTGATGAAAATGGCTGCCGAAAGAACAAAGTTATGGGCCTATAACTTTTAACTGGATCATATTATTTAGTTAATGTTGCAGTGGAATGTTCTACTACAGTGGTTCCCAATTAGTTTTTTCTACGTACCACTCTAAGAAAAACTTCAAACTCGCGTACCCCTTATTGCAGGAACAATAAATAAAAGATGAAATCAGATGTATTTAGAATTTATTACCATCAAAATACAATACGCGTCGCGTACCCCTTGATGCAACCTTACGTACCCCTGGGGGTACGTGTACCACTAATTGTGAACCACTGTTCTACTACATCCATAGCTGATGCAAAATAAACATAATTTATCTATGGCGGAGAAATAATCAAAAATACTTTTCTTAATATCTATCCTGTTGATACATACATAAAGATACGGTTTTGTTTCCGAAATGGGGTAGCCAGAACTTCGGGATCGTAAAAGAGATCCCACAGCCACGTTTAGCTTAGCGAGGACAGATGTAAATGATCAGTGATAAGTTTGCAGCTTATCGCCTGAGAGTATGCCCGAGTTCCTTAGTCGACTCTTATTATATGCACGGAAGGAGATGCAGCTCTAGTAGAGTCCCGCATCAGCACAGGTAGATAGAAATAGAAAAGATTGATTAAACAAATCTCAGTCCCAAATATCTGTATATGGATGGGTGATACGAGTATGCCTATAGATACTCGTAGGTATGCTTTAAACTTAAATATATTACCGAACTATTTGAGTATCTCAGACTCAAGCCTTGGGTTTTTCCGTCTTTTCAAGAAAAATATTTCTTTTTATTCCCATTTCTTTCACAAACGGAAACAGACACAAATACGTCTCTCACTGCCATTCATTTTATTTGTTTGGACAGTTGGAATTTCGTGTTTTGACGATAGAGGAGGAGTCATAGAAAAATACCATATATTCCTTAATGAAACATTCTAGTCATTATTCTTCTATGGTCTATAGACCAAATTTTTAAACTTAAATCTTATGTAGATGCCCAATCATACATTTGAGCTTCTATTTGTCGTGCCATATTTTGAACACTGCGCTGCCACTGAGTTTAGTGTTGAAATAAATTTGTAGTTTTGTAGTTAGTGCTAGGTTGAGAAATATTCTTAAAGCTCTAGATAGAATTGAATATTTCTCTCACTTCAACACACGATACCTATGTACAGAGTTGATAGTGACTGCTCCGCAATTTTCTCACGTTCGCGTTAATGTTTACTCAAGTATTTACGTTTGTCTTCACTTTGTTTACGTCTGTGATTGATGAGATTTGTTGGACTATGCTAATGCATGTTTAAGTAATCTGCTGCAATTAGTAAAGGACTTAAGGATATTTTAATGAAATAATGTTCATGCCCATTAGTCGAAGATACTGGATATCAATATGACTATACGAGTGACCGATACAGATTTTTTTCCCAAAATCACACAAAACAGAAGGCTATTCCAACCCATAGTATTTTTAATGGAATTTAAAATGGAATAACTTCAATTCTTTTCCTCCATCAGTCATTGTTAATATCATAGGGGATATAAGTACAGTCGTCAACTATCTACCTATACCATCTCAAACGACATCGAACATGACTACACCTAGAGTGCATTGGAGGGAATTTCACGATGTGGTCTGGTGTATAAATGGACATAATCTAAGGCAATTTAATTCAATCTAGTGAGCACCCGGCGTCCACTTTGGCTAGATTGGGACGGACGGACGGACTAAAGGATTGTATCACCGTTCTGGGTACAGATCATTCTATTAGTTTATTGCTTTGTCGTGTTGATTTTTGCGGGCATTGTGGGATGATAGATGCCATTTGGTCGAGAAGGCTCGTAGGTTGAGTACATAGGTCAAATACTTTGATACTAAGATGTTGGCTTAGACAGGGTGTAACAAAAGGAGTATGTTAGTCGAAATGCTATAAAATGCTATATTATAATGCTATTAATAGTCCTCTATAGAAATTTGCTCCTCTATAGGGATTTCGAGTCTCGATAGGTTATTTATAGTCGGCTATTTTCATAACTTTTCACTTAACATACCCCATTTGCTACTTCATATACTAGTATAGCAAACGTGGTAAATAAAGATAACTATACAATAACAGCTCAATCACTCAGCTTTTTCATAAAATAAATCGGCCTGTCAACATAGCGACGTGAAATCGTAAATAAAGTGCACGGAAATCGGTTTTGGAACCGCGCCAGGGCAGCCAACCGAAAGAGACGAATTCGATGCAACACCACGTATTGCCCAAAATATAATATTGTTTGAAGTACATAACTCGGCAACTATGTATGGTTTTATGAAGAAATGTGTAACTGTTTAATTGAAATTTTATAAATACATCGCAATAATTTGAGGAATTTCGCAGCGAAGTACCATAAATATGTTGTAATATTTATGAATGTTTTGGCCTGATAAAAATACATGATAGTGCATTTAAATATTACTAGCTCTCAGTTTTAGCTCTGTGGTTTTCCTTATTGTAGTCATCCTTCCATCTCACAACATCGTTTTCATTTTCATGTGTTCAAATTATTTTGTTTTGCAAACCTCTGATTGATTTTTTTAATAAAATTACCCTTATTAACATTCTGATGTGAGACTTGCTCTTAGATCGTAGCAAGGTAATTTGACTGGAGTCTAGCAAACATTCACATAGCCAAACCATAGAGGAATGCCAAACTAAGGCTTAGGTCCTCAATTCTTACCTATCCCATAAAAAACATTGTATTTCAATGGAAATGTTTGCTTAACCAGGGAAGTTTTTAATTAATAATTAAGCCCAGTAGATGGATTTGCGATCGCGCTTAGTCAAGCGAACCTGCTAATGATCCGCTAGTGTACAGTAAATTATTATAGAGTGCATCTACAATATTGCAATTAGTTCAGCTCGTCGCAGCGGAAATGCGCTAATCGGTCCGAGCTGCAGCGCAATGCAGGCGTTATCCTGTAGTTTTATAGCGAGTGTTATGCTCAATGACCTAAGTATTTCCCAGTGGGTCTAATATAATCCAAAGTCAATAAATTCTTTTGCGTATAAAATCCCTTCTTATATAATATTTTTATTTATTTAATATTTATTATATTTATTAATTATATAATAATAGTCTTCTATGCTGCTCTGGGAGTGAAAAAATAACGTGTAATACTACAGCTACTTCTCTTCCCGGGCATACTGTACAAGCCAGTAGAGGGACAAGAGGGTCTTGGTGTTTTGTAGGCGATGGGCTGACCACCTGTCACTACTAACCGAACTTGTACATCTCAACTATACCCTAATAATTGGTCAGAAGTGGCACAATGTGGTTCTATCGGCCCTTGGTGCTCTGCCTACCCCGTAAGGGATAAAGGCGTGATTATATGTATGTATGTATGTATAAAATCCCACTGGGTTCCACAGGACGACCTTCGACGTAGCGGAGTCTGTTTTTAAGAAGTCCTGTGCTGATGCGGGCTTCACTTGAATAAATCACCTGCATCTGTTCCGTGCATGTCGTAAGAGTCGACTAAGGAACTCGGGCATTCTCTTAGGCGATATGCTAGCAACATGTCACTAATCATTTACATATGTCCCCGCCATAAGCGTTGCTGTGTGATCTTCTTTATGATCCTGCAGTTGTGGCTACCCTATTTAGAGAACACAGCCACGTATACAGGGTGTAACAAAAAGGCATTTTTAATTTGATTATCCGCAATGTTTGTTCCGCGCCAATTGTATCGGGCGATCTGTGACTAAAATGGGCTATATGATTACTACTAAAACACTCCGCCGTGGACACTGTAGAGAGCCTACCGTATATGTTATGGGACCTGTCACAAAATTCCTGAAAACTTGAGACCTGAGATTAGCGAAATACAGACACATACAAACCGACAAACAGACAAAAATTCCAAAAATATTTTGGGTCTATTGCGATAAAGATAGATATTTTTTCTTATATATCTTATGTACAGAAAGGATCCGAATTTTTAAATATCTCAGGACCACTTTGACTTCATACAATCTTGACCAAATTTTTTTTTAAAAAATAAAAATTTTGTTTTGATTTCGAGTCTCTTAAATGAACTACAAATTTTTTTTTTGAAAATAGATAGGAATTTTCTCTGCGAAAATTTTAGTGGGCTATTCGCCTACATAGCTTTTCGCTTAACATACCCTTTTTGTTACATTTCACTGTATATGTATGTATGTACCTATTGGTTAATATTGCGATGCGTAAGCTATCGGTCGCAGATTATACCGTCTCTTCTTGCATATATGTATGTATGTATAAGTTGCCTAGGGTTAGTTTTGATCAACCGACTATAGGTACATACATACCAGGTTTAGTTGTATTATTTAGTAGAATGGAACTTCAATTGAGAGCAACATCTCCATTATAAAGTTGGGTAAAGTTCCCTCTGATCCGACAGCTGCTGTTCAAAGTAAGCAAGTCTATCACAGCACAGCGGGGTCTATAATTAATTTCTCGCCTTTGAATTGCAATTTAATAATTGTTATGTAGTTTATGTTATAATTGGATTATTAGTTGTCGGATTTTGATGTAACGTTAAAATACATCTACATTTGACAATTATAATTAATTTGACGGCCGATTGGTCGATTGGTCTAGTAGGTAGTGACCCTGCCTGCGACGCCATAGGTCCTGGGTTCGAATCCCGGTAGGTGTAAACATTGATATGATGAATATCGATGTTTGTTTCCGAGTCATGGATGTTTCTATACTTATCTATGTATTTATATACCGTTGCTTAGTACCCACGACACAAGACCTTAGGGATCTTAATGTGGGACTAGGTTAATGTGTTGTGTAGTGTGTGAATATTTATTTATAATTTATACGTTAACGTAACTAGAGGCCAACGTTATCAGCATTGCACCTGAGCCCGGGTCGGGTCGTTAGTCATACATATAAACCTTCCTCTTGAAGCACTCTATCTATTAAAAAAACCGCATCGAAATCCGATTCGTAGTTTTAAAGAACAATAAATACATAGGGGCAGACAGCGGGATGCGACTGTGTTTTATAATACGTAGTGATACAGATACCGCCGCGTGGTGCCGGCAGAGTAGAGTTTGTACCGCCCCATGTCTGCCCGTGGGTATCGTGCGAGGCGATTAAGGGTTTCCGGGAGGTGGGCAGCAGCGCCTCCCGTGTTGACAACATAATCCGAAATACAAACTGCGGTCACCAACCCGCCTGCCCAGCGTGGTGACTATGGGCATAACCCCCCTGTGACAGTAGCCTTGTGGCGTGTCCTGAGGGAGGCCTACGTCCAGCAGTGGACTGCAATAGGCTGAAGAAGACGTAAGCTATTATTATATAGGTAGGTACACTAACGCTATACACTAACCGGTGAAAAGTAGTTGTGTCAGAAATCTGATGATGATGAACACCAAACATCTTCTTTACTCAAGCCTTATACAGGATGTAACAAAAAGGGTATGTTAAGCAAAAAGCTATGTAAATTGCCCACTGTAGAGAACCTATCCACAAAATTTGAGACCCGAAATCACATGTTTATTTTTCCCGATAGTATGGAGAATTTTTAAATATTTCAGGAATTTTCATACAATCTTGAAAAATTATTGAAAAATGATGAAATAGCTTCTCTATAGTGGGCTATTTACATAGCTTTTCGCTTAACATACCCTTTTTGTTACACCCTGTATAGTGAGCATGAATACACCATTAAAATATACGTAGTGTCTACCTTGCTAGCTTAAATGTTACCGACATCAGTACAGACAGAGTTGAAGGGCTCGTAAAAATACTCATCAAAACAACGCATCCTCTTTCCACGTCCTGCCCGAGGCAAATGAAAAAACTTGTGACATCCAATCTAGCTGCATGTCCTGGCATATCGTTTTAAATTGGAAAAACCGCCGGCTATTTGTCGGGTTCATTCCGTCATCGTCGCATATCGGTTGCATCCTATGTCGGTCAGTTGCATCCTTGCATCCTATGTCGGCCAGTTGCATCCTATGTCGGCCATTTTGATTTTATGACGGTCACCTGCATCCTATGGCTACAACTTCCTATTGCTTTATCTACGAACTTGAAGACCGGATAAAGATAATTTTACTCATATAATCGTTTTTACTTTCTTTATAGGATAGGAAAAAACCTTACGTAAGTATTTGCTAAATCATATAAAATTTGTAGTAAAAGTAGTTCACGAGGCTCCATTGTACTTCACTCTGAAGACAGTATAGACAGCTTTCTATTTATATTCGTTGTCGGTCACTTTATTAGCTTACTTCGTTAAGGCTGGTCGCGGGCGAGATAAATGAATTACGTTCGACTGAGCTACGCCAGGCTCCGTATTTCTGCTGGTTTCCTAGTTATGTTATCTAATACATAAGACAATAAATCAATAAAAGAAAAATCGTAGAAAAGTTCTGTGTTGTGTGCAAGGACTCTTATTGATCTTCAAAATCTTCGTAGTTGTACTACGTCGTAGCACTCGTAGTAATTCGTAGTCGCGGAAATAAAAATGTGATGCCGCCCGTTACGAAATATTCTATCCTACTTCGATTTTGATTTACTGTTATAATACTATAATACTATTATATTATTACTATATACTATTATATTATTATTATACTGTGTTATAGTACGCGTGTTATAATAATACGAGTATTATCATCTTAGATCTGTTATTTATCATTAATTTTGTATCGAATAATACAAGAACCTACGAAGTACGAAATATACCTACCCAAGAAGTGACATAATTTATTAACACAAGTTATACTAAGTTAGAGAAATTATCACTAGATGAGTAAGAGCGACAATATAACTTACTGGAAGTGACTGTTCAAAAACTATATCACGAGCTAATGTGATCGATTCTGACTATCACATTAATTAAAATTAATTTTACCTGCCTCTTTTTATGTCAGCCATTTAAATTAAGAATAGAGAGGGATAGACATAACTAATTTTAAATTGATGTGTAACACGTTCACTGCCGGCTGATTTTCTTAGCATGCCGACATCAGTTCACCACCTTATGGCAAAACGCAAATAAGCGTTGGTAGCAATTCTAGAATACCAAGAAAACCCAAATACGTCGGCGGCAGTGAATGTGTAAAGTTTGACAGAAACGACTACAATCTTACACTAAAAACTGCCGTGGACCTAAGGAGCAGGAATATGTCAAATTGCATAATTTAAGTACTCGATATGGAGAAGGCTCCTATTACGTTACGTCATCAGGACATGCTCTTACAGACATTGGCTGGTGCCCAAAACAGGGTAACGAACCCCAACCCTCTCTCATAATGGTTCCCACACTACTGGAATATGGCCAACCGTCTGCATGATGCATCTTGTCTGATAAGGGCAGGCAGATATCGCAAATTATGGTTAGTCACGAAATTCACCGACCATTGAACTTTATATTCATACTAGTGAACGCCCGCAATTACGTTCGCGTAGACTCCAGAAAAAACAAAATGGTTTTTTCCTGGAGAAAAATGTTTTTCCGGGATAAAAAGTAACCTATAGGCTTTCTCACGCTCTAGACTGCCTATATATAGGTACATTTGGCGTGAGAGCGCAATAGACAAGAGAGTTAAAAATATAAGAATTAAGTGCTATGCTCATGCCAGGAGATTAATAGTAGGTACCTACTCATACGCGTGCGTGCTGCCGGTGATGACCTACGATGCCGAGACGTGGTCTCTAACTATGTGCCTCATAAAAAAGCTCAGGATCGCACAGCGAGCGATGGAGAGAGCTATGCTTGGGATCTCTCTGCGTGATCGAATCAGAAATGAGGAGATCCGCAGACATACAAAGATCACCGACATAGCTGAACGGTCCAGCAAGCTGAAGTGGCAATGGGCAGGGCACATAGCTCGAAGAACTGATGGCCGATGGAGTCGGAAAGTTCTAGAGTGGATACCACGTATCGGCAAGCGCAGCGTGGGAAGGCCACCCGCGAGGTGGACGGATGACCTGGCCAAGGTTGCGGGCGTCGGTTGGATGCAGGCTGCTTCCGACCGGTCGGAGTGGAGGTTGTTGGGGGAGGCCTATGTCCAACAGTGGACTTCTCAGGGCTGTAAATGATGATGACCTACTCATACGTATTGAAGTACATACATATCTTCAAACCGTAAACAGGTTACGTCGGGTGGGAAGGGCACTGAAGGCTGAAAGCTGTCTCGATTCGATTTCAATAGCGCCCCTTCTAAAGCCGGGGCCAGACTCGTGTTTACTGCACAAGTGTATCGTAAGTGATGTGATATGGCGAACGCACACGGTCGTATTTAAAGTACTCTATTCGTGACATGCATGAGTCGTCACTCTAGATGACGACTCTGCAAGTGTTGATGAAAAGTGCAGTATCTTCATACGGCACTTGCAAGGCTGACTCATAAGTGCGTACAAAAATGGTGACCATCTGCCTGAATGCGGCCGTATGAGTGACTGGATATATGCCTATAACTAACTTTCAGCATACTTCAGGCACCAGTCCTTGCACAATATATAATATCTAACCGCCAATTTCTATAACTAATCTTAAGAGATTTTTTGCATAATTATCAGATTTAATCTTCAATTGTTTTGATACAAAATTTCATATTAGGAATTATTATTATTGTGTGAGAAAATTCGCGTCATGTCTAGAGCTGGCAAAATCCAATCTATTTGCCTACCTACATACTCGTATCAGCGGCATCCAACGCGGGTATTGTTAATACACAAATATTCAGGTCACTAGATATATGAAACATGCCTATGGTACAGGCGCCGGAGGGTTAAATACACTCGCTGAATTACAGGCTCACAGTAGTTCAATGTTTTGGACCAATTTTGAAAAACAAGTACCTAGTGAAAAAAATGACACAGATATCACCCAAATTAATATTTACGTTGGAGAAAAAGTTTATGGAGATGACGTATAAAGGCCATTTTCTCACTAACAGTTTCTACTTATTTTTAAATATCTACTTACAACATATGCCATATCTAACATATCAATATACACTATAACATAACTGCAATAAAAGGTGTACTTTTCACATCGACCCTTTGTACCCTTCAGATTAATAGCCCTCGTAAACGGAATGGAATATATTAAGAGAAGTTATGATGACACCCTTTAGGGCGGTTAGTGGGCCTAGTTACTTGACAACGCCAATTTACTTCCCTTCTCCATTATTCATTCCCAGATTCATCCCTTTCGCGGCTTTTGTTTATTAGTATTTGTTTCTAGGGGACTATTAAATAAATAAACATTTCAAAAAGTGAATCTGTGTTGATCTAATGTAGATTTGCTAGAATATGTTAGCAAGGCGCCAATAAAGGGCGTGCCTTAGTAGTTCTATTGTAATCTATACTCCATACAATATTCTACATGGAGGACAGACCGAGGAAAGTGATATTTTCAATTTGAATAAAAACAATACAATGAAGGCATTTTTAAAGCGTATTGCGCAATTAATTTACGATTAGTAACGTTTACTCTATACAAAGTACAGTTATATCATCCTATTGAAATATTTGAATGGAAAAATGACAAATGGTCTTTATGATTGAAAGATATTGATGGCAAAGTTAATTATTTAACAATCCAACAATTCACTAAATGCAAAGGTCACTAAAGGCCAAGCACATCACGCAACACTACCACACCCACCAAAACGTGCTCAAATGAAGTTAAAAAAAAAACACTCTATAGGGTAAATGAAGAATTAATTCAACGAAACCCCCTACCATTGTCAGCTCAAGATTTAAAAAAAACAAAGACAACTCGCACAATAACTTTGAAAAAAGAACTTGTTTGATCATACTGAAAAAGTTGTGTACATTGCCTCCATTAGAGCAGTGCTGGAAACAAAGGAGAAATGTATCAGGACAATACTTGAAGACGACTGAAAGTTGTAAGGGTGTATGTATACGCATGCGTATTCGCCCAAGGACACTTGCCGCGCCTCAGTCTCGCGGGAGGCATCGCCGCGGCCGCGTGTTGTGACCAACCCATGCCCACGACTGCCGCAGTGGCGACCGAGTCCGGAGACCGAGACCCGCATGCCAGGCCCAGCCCCGCTGCCGACCCGCAGAGCGACCTTAAGCTCAGAAGCCCCGCGGTCGCTCCGGTTCAGCCTTGTAATTGGATTTGTCGTTCAATAACCAACGTTATGCTGATTTGATTGGCGAACGCTTTCCGCTTCGATATTGCAGCTTGCTTCTTTCACTTCCTCTGGAGACACTTCCCGGCGCTTTATGTGTAGTCGCTTCTAGTTAGATTATACCTCGGGCGCGCTATGAGGACTTACGTAACGTACCTCGGAGTCACTGGTGCATCAAGGTGCGATAATACTATCAGTATGTCGGTGTAGACTGCAGCGAACACTGTGTGCGAGAGTGCGGTTACTTAGTTCCCAGTTGTGGACATGACTTGCTGGGAAAGCGTGGGACTCCTCGGCCCATGTGCACTTCTCTCTTCGTCTGACGTAAGGGTGAGTTTTATCCCCCAGATGATTCAAGGTCATTTAACGAAAAAGTTTTCCTTTTACAAAACCTTTGCCTTAAAGTTTGGGATCAAAAACTCATCTGACCCTTGAAATTGTCTCAAAGCAATTTTCCAAACCACTGAGCCATGGATAGAACAAAAGTTAGTAGTCTTGTTTACAAAGGATAAAGGGCCACATAATCAGCTAATATACTTATTGTTCAAAAACAAGGTATTGCAAATTGTCCTTTCAAAATTAATGACCTCATTAACCATTCGGATCACTGTTAATGAATTAACTAATAGCTCTGTTTGTTGATTTTACGCGTAAATGGGATAATTATTTTTATAATCAATATTTAGTAATTTAGCGTGTACCGTTGTTTCTCAGTACGAGTTTTGACATAAGACAGTGCAAAGGACGTACATCACTTTCATGATAATGGTGTCAGTGGTGCTATTGACGACCGAGGAAGTGCTTCAACGGAACGGTTTTTGGTTTTGCTTGGATGCAGTGTGGATTACCGAGGAATTGGAGCCATTTACCGAAGTTGGACCCGAGCAACTTTATTCTAAACCCTTAACAAGAGACATATACTACGCCAAATTCCCTGACATACCAAGAAGCGAATCTGAAGACGAAAATTCGATAACAATCAACGGTTTCCGGAATAAACGTAGAGAATGGAATATCAAAATTAATGTGCGTCGATGTGATCATAGCAGACGTAATCTGACCTCATTAAACTACAGCGTCAGAAGTAGAGCCAGTAATCCTTCCATCAACGAGACGAGGAGGATCACGTCATTGGTAGAAAGTTATTCCAAAAAGGTTCAAACAACAAGTAACGATGATCGAATTAGAAGGTTTTTTGAGAAGTTGTACTTAAGTGCTCCTCCGCCGCCCCTTCAAGACTTACCAGCTCTTAAGTTAAATGGGTCATCCATGATTAAATTACCCGACGTAAATGAAGATTTTGATGACATTCAGATACCAGATTATGCTGAATTTGAAAGGGAGCAAATAATACACTCGAGTCAAGATAGAAATTCTCAGCCACAAAGTACTTCGACTTTAAAACGCAATCTTCATAAAAAATCATCGAGTTTGAGATCTTTAAGATCGGATTTTGACATTCAGGAGTCTTATTATGAATCTATATTCGGAATTACAGAACTGATATCTGCAAATATGGATTCCGAAAAAGCTAATCACGACAGCGATTCAAATGAAAATAATTTTAAAGAAGTTTGTAATGAATCGAGCGTAATATCTTGGTCAGATATCATAAAAGATTGTGACATTCATACCAGGATTCTGCATAATGAGGATAGCTTGGAATATATTGTTAGCGAATCGCATGGTCAGCAAAACATATGCGACTTATCGTCTGATGACGACGAAGAAACCGCTTACGCTAAATTCGCAATTTATAAAATATATCAAACGCTCAAAATTGTGGACGGAATGAAAGATTCTTCATCGTTGATGGACTTAAATGATGAAAGTGAAATTATACCGGGAAATAATTGTAGTTGGAATAATTTATTAGTTGAAGCTATGTATCGGTTAGCTCCTACAGATGATACGGTAAATTCTTTAGCTGATTATTGTAAGTCTACATATTTGTGAAATACAATGATTTTTATGTATCTATAATAGGCGTTTTATTTTCGATCCGTCACAAAAATTTACAGCTATTGCTTCATATAAAACAGGAAAAGGTACTTATTACTCTGTTTACTTTATTATTACTTACTTCTATATAAACGAATTAGTAGTTTAGAGGCTCAACGGTTGCTTTAGGTGTACGTACCTATTCTGTTTTAAGTTTGTGATGTGTTCATGGGGTTAATTGTTGTTTCATGTTTGTTTCAGCCTCCTGAAAACGAATTGCAGAAGAATTCAGACCGCGTGCTCTCAGAACATGAGCTGCGAGTCCAGAGATCATTACAGAAGCTTAATGTACCTGATTGGTAAGTTATCTATTTTAAAAATATATGTTACAGGCGATAATGTGATAGGTCGATTAATTTCGAGCTCCGCGTCTATACATATAATCACACCTTTACGAGTATCCCTTACGGGGTAGGCAGAGCACCAAGGGCCGAAAGAACCACAAGGTACCACTTCTGGCCAATTTTAAGGGTATAGTTGAGATGTAAAAGTTCAGTTAGTAGTGACAAGTGGTCAGCCCATCGCCTACAAAATACCAAAACCCTCTTATCCCTCTACTGACTTGTACAGTATGCCCGAGAAGAGAAGCAGCTGTAGTATTATACTTTTTTTTTCACTCCCAGAACAGCATAGAAGTCGAGCTCCGCGTCTATACTTTTTTTAATGCTGCACTTTATAAAGTTAGAGACTTGCGTTATCATTTTGATATTGACAGTTTCAGATTTTTTTGATGTCAGGTTAGGTTAGTTAATATGATCGATTCTGACCGTTAAACTTAAACCTAAACGTAAAATTAGTCCTACCCGTCCTTTTCTCTCTCAGCCTTTTATGTTAAGAACGGAGAGAGATAGACCTGACTAAGATTAGGTTTACGTTTAAGTGTGACAGTCAGAATCGCCCCTAATTCGCATGTTCAATAATACGCGGTATTGCAAAACTGGTATTTTGAATAACTAGTAAGAAAAAAATTCCACGCTGTATTGCTTGCTTTACTACAAGAGTCTAATGAAATTCTACCTACTCTACTAAGTACACATAGTTTAGAAACTAGACTTTTAATTAGTGTTCCTACGTGAAAGATCTAATTCCACAGCTAGAAAACTCGAATACGAGTAGGTATATCATTCGTCAGATGCATTCACTTCTGAAGGTTACACTGACATTGCATACACCAATGATACGAATGAGATAACAAGGGCAGTTACTTTACAAATATCAACATCTAATCTCTATTTATCTCTTATTGTTACCCATATCAACATAGTATTTAGTCAGATTATTATCCGGTGATTGATTCATTCTTCGCTTCATCTCCTCTGATAGTTTTCTTAAGCATAAGGGCCACATTGTGCAAAGCCTCGAAGTACGAGAATTTTCCTTGAGTCATTAAATCATCATCATCCTCCTTAGTTCTCTTTACATACCTACATAAGTCACCTATCGCGGCAGGTCATGCAATTCCTGCCGCCCCGGACAGACAAGTGCCTCAAGAGATGATAGGATCGTTTCAATTTATGACACGTCATTTTTAATAACATGTCCGTCCGTCCGTGTCACCCCGGAAAGCTTGGTTTCCCACGGTCGCTGCGGCCTTTGGAACAATTAATGAAGCTAATTGCATCGAATGTCAGACTGTATGACATAATTTCAGTTGTAGACCTTATGTGAATTATTGTGAAGTATATTATAGTGTACGTATTACCAGATTATAACGAAAACCACGTTTGGTATATGTTTTTGAACCCTTAATAAGGAAGGAGTAAAAATTTCAAAATGCCTTACGTTTGATATATGTTTTTGAGTAAGGAGTAAAAATTCCAAAGTGCCTTTAACTTATATTGTCTCGGAAAACTGCGAAAAAAACAAAAAATAAATATATGTAGTTGAAGACGAAGGATTACGGTCTTGCATTTACGTCATGGAACGCCTTAAACCATGATTAAATAAATAAAAACATTTATCGCTTGTCGGGCCATTTTTATAATTGTTTTGACTCGATAGCCCCTGTTGCTATGACGGACCGAAACTAAACAATCAATGTCCCCAAAATGCCGTTATTATAGTCACGCGAAGTTTCCAAGCGCCCCTAATTATTATACGCTTATACTAGCATTTTCACCAGAAGCCAAATGAGCAATACGTGTCTACTCGTATCTGAACAGGTTTCATGCTCCCAATCATTTAGGATCGTAATGTTTTACGATATCTGTCAAAAAGCCTATGCTCGTATAACCATGGAGTACCTACGTTTATAGAGTAGCCAATTTGCGGTTGTGAATGGTATCGAATAATCGGTATGTTATATAGTAGATTCGAATTACTTTGTGCTGGAAGGGAATTCGGCCACATTTTTATTATAGAAAGGTTTGGAATCTGGCTGAATCAAAGTGAAATATTAATAGTCAACAGGTAACTCGAGCTAATTTTGAATTTAAGGAATCGGTAAGAGTAAGTAGGTACCTTACGTTGGTCTCATACTAAAATATTATGCATTAAGGAAGAGTTTTCTAATCATTTTAATAAAACTTTGTAGATTTAGCACACAACATAATATCCAGGTCTGAAAACTGGCAGGTAAATAATTCAAATATCCCCCAAATTCCAGGTACAAAAACGCGCCAACCCCCCGCGAAGGCTTTCTCCTGCGCAAGCGCTTGTCCGACGCGTCAGCCACCAGGTGGAGTGGCCTCAACTCGAAGACCACCTCGCTGGGCAGCCTGGGCGCCGGCAACGCGCAGCCGCCGCCGCCGCAGCTGTCCCCGCACACCACCAGCTTCGGAAGGTGGTCTACCAGCCGACTTAACTCTAATCAGGTGAGCATGAGGATTGTGTGACTTGTGACTCGTAGCTTTTAACTGTTTTTAATTATCTATTACTTTCCTCAATTTTATTTCAATCGGTTGTCTGATATCAAGCATTCGTGCATGATAAATGATAGAAGATGTTTCAAACATATATCTAGATCGGACAAATCATACATACGGACAACATTGTATGGTTTCCGTGGCGGGCGACTGGTCACGCTTTAATAGGTTAATTATGAAGGGTAGAATGTTCAGAAATCATATATTTGTTCGTCGGGTTATGTGACCTATGATATGCGACGCATTTTTCGATCAGATTTGACCCGACGCACCCTAAAGCTAAAACATTTTCACCCCCTGTAGTGTAACATTCACAGATCAGTTAAAGCAGGTGTCGAAGGCAACGGTAAACTATGCTAGCGCCTAATATTTGCCAGTAGCGTTGTATCTGCATCACAAAACCCTGATTAATCCAACTGCCCTGTTTTCCACTCACCACGACTAACATGCTTCGGTTTCCAGACGTCCCCGTGCTCGTCCACCCGCAGCAGCATCCGCGGCAGCAGCCCGCTGTGCTCGCCGTCCGCGCGATCCTCCTTCAGCGCCAGGCAGCCCTACCTCGGCTGGAGGAGCCAGGAGCGTCTCAACAGCACGCCAAGGACGCCGCATGAGAGGTCAATATAGTCTACACATTTTACACACACAACAGGGTTAATAATTAATACATTCCGATTTATTTGTTTTATTTAACGAACCAAAATTAAATTGAAGCACCTATTTTGTTTGCGATGAAAATAGATTTTCTTATACTTGTGTTGTACAATTGTTTTCGATTTTCTTGTATTGTTGCTCGTCAATCGAACAAAGAATATTTCAATATCATCTGTTCGTATTTAAATTCCAAGGCCCTGCTACACGGTATACTACACCGTGATCTCTTGAATCCATTGTTGATGTCTGTATGTCGCTCTATAGGTACTGCTTTTATAGGTGTTTTGCTTCCACAATTCAAAGTTCGTGGTAAACCTCCTGGTAAAGGGAATCCTATAACCAAAATAAAACCATATAATATCAGGACTCCATAAGACAGTTGCGATAGGTTACATAAACTTACAGAAGCACACTCCAATTCCAGGCTAGCGTCATCCCTGCTCCAGCAGTCAGCGTCCGCGAAGGCGTCCGAAGAGATCCAGTCGTCCATCAAGGAGGTGACGTCAGCCATCGTGCACTACGTGTCGGGGCTGGAGCCGGCCAACGGAGACCTTGAGCGGCAACCCTCGCCCCGCTCCAGCCAGAAACTCTACTGGCTTGAGAGCTCGTTTGTTGGTAAGGAAGATAAGATAAGAACGGTTTTACGTGCTTTCCGAGGCACGAGCTAAGTGACAATTTTGCAACATTAAAATCTGTACATGAAATAAATTCATTGGTACAGGCCCGTGACTGGGATAGAACTTACACCTCCCACTTGGAAGGTGCACGTCTTAACCACTGGGCTATCACCGCTCTCTACCGTGTTCTTTATAATCACGCGATAGACTAGCCGCTATTGCTGGAATTGTTACGACAATGGACGTCAATGCGAAATGATGATAAATTTATTTAAGCCCCCTAGTTCTACAAACTTAAGCAGCTCGGGTAATTACCCTGTTAACATATTCAATTGAATTTTCTGTTCTTACTATTAGTATTTCCACGAGATAAGGTAGCGTAGCTTGCGAGGATATGCCTCCTTATCGCCTATATACAGGGTGTAAAAAGACAACAATGTTTTTTTAATACCTCGTATTCTTTGTAGGGTTACGATCATTTTCTTCAATGGAACCAACCCTGGGAAACGACAAAAAATATATAAAAAATACTATCATTTTATTGCAAGAGAATACATTATTCGTTTGATGCGCAAAGTACAGTACTTACAAAACTAACATTATAGATTTTGACATGGTATCTTTGAAAAAAATGTTTGTTAACCGATTTTAGATGGATTTATGTAAAAAAAAAATGATAATATTAATGTAACTTTGGACCTCAATATATTGGAAACCCGTGGTTTTCCAGGGATGTTTCCATAGAAAAAAATGATCGTGATGTTACAAAGAATACGAGGTGTTAAAAGAACAAAGTTGTCTTTTTACAACCAGTATTTTTAGCATTACGAATGCACGTTGTCAGCCTAATGTTGTGCGCTGGTAGTAGGCTCCATACCTTGTTTCTTCATGTCAGATATTCCTCATCGTGTGACTGAAAGCCAGAGACTTAAAGCCATCACATGGCTGTGTTTCCAAAATGGGGTAACCAGAACTGTACAATCTCTAACCACGTTTAGCTTCGCGGGGCCAGATGTAAATAATCTGTTAAGAAAACGTACAAACCATGCATATAACTTGAAGGAAACTCGCTATTTCTAGGAACAAAGCCCCTAGAATCGCCTCAAACGCCGCTGGTCGTATCAGAAGCACTGCCGCCCCCGCACCCCCGGCCGCCGTCCTCGCTGCGCCTGGACCACCGCGCCGCGCCCGCCGGTGAGAGCGCGTGACGTTGCCGCTCAGCTGTACACGTCACTGACACATTCCCAACTAAACAGGCAATGTAATGCAAATGCTCCGATAGATACGTGCTGATATGTCGATCGTGGTACAGGTATTTGAGGAGAACTCTAGTAAAATGGAAAGGTTGATGTAAAGATTTGACGTAGCGTATTGCAATTTCAATCCTATACGTTATCTTTATATTCTAGCGTAGCGTTTTCATGAAATGCAAGGCAGATCTAGCAAACTTATCTGTGAATGACAAAAATGGAAGATCTTACTGCCGGCATATTGAAATGTCATTTGCTTCAACTCAGAAGTGATTTTGCTGTACCTACATTAGTTAATGATGCGATTCCTGTATCGCTCGTCATTTTGTATTGGTTTATATGGACAGAGGTATTAATTAATGAAAAATTCTGGTATCGCTTATTTGTTGACAATTATGACAATATAGTTATACCTAAGTAGCGGAAGCAGCATACATTGCCCCATTAAATTAAAAACGCATTTAAGTGACGTCTATAACTGAATCTGCAATGTTTTTTATTCTGTTACGTTATATTGTAATTGTGCGTTACTCGTGCTGTTTTGTGTATCTTTTTTTATTATTTTCGTTGTGAAATGATATCTGTTAAGATTTTCATTTCCCAACTGGTGTAATAGAGCTTTATAGACTGTGTTTTAAGACTCAGAACCATTGACATTATGTTATTATTTTTGTGACATGTTTTTTATATGCACTATATTTTGGAATTGACATCAAATAGATTTTGTACAATTTTATGTTTCTCAATGCAGACAAAGAACACATTGCTTGTAGCTGCAGCTTATATTTAAATGTATTGTGATTTTTGTACACTATTTTTCATTTGAGGGTTGTCAGTACAAAATATTTAGGTGTTATTAATTATGGCAACTTTTTGTCGTTGAATAATTGGGGTACCTAATTGAAATTTAACTGGCTACTGTAAACGCATTTCTATAATAATTTGTATGTTATTTCTAGGATAAATTAACCCTTGTTATTTTTTGACATAAACTTAAGTATCAATTTTATCATATTAAATTCGGTATACTTATTATTGTTATGCATATCAGCTGTAGCAACTACCGCATATTTTTCTTTATAATAGATATATTGCCATAATTATAATTTTTACAGTACCCTGACAGAACCAGTTTTATCAATTTTAGTAATAGAATAGTGTACAGATTAAATTATTGTTTTTGCCTGTTTATTTTTAATGCAAACTTAGCTATTAGTTTAATGCTAGTAAATACAGTGTTGTAAATAAAAACAATTATTGGTTTCTACATTCTAATTTAGGTGCTAACATTTATATTATTATTTTTATTGTTATTCAAATGTATGCATACAAATTATGGGTACTTCTTTGGTTATCCGAAATTGTTTGCTGGCAACATTATATCTGTCAATTTGCAGTCAAATGAATGTTGCCAGAATTTAAATGAAGGTAATTATTATATTCAAAACGTAGCTTTACAGAGGGTCACAAGTAATTATTATTCGTCAATATCTGGCCATTTTGGCGACAGTTATCAGAACCAATAAATTTGAAATGGTGGTGAGAAGTGACAAGACTGATGTCTGGGAAATAAAAGTTCCTTCTACGCGAATCACCTCGTAGTTTATGTTGGGGCACGCCCCTAAGTAAATTATACAGGTTCTGATTAGGTTAGAATAAAAAGAGTTTTAAAATCTCGCACCGCCGACGGTTACCCGAAATACGATAGTTTAACGAAACTCAGATAAATACATAAATAAATAGTTTTTTTTTATGGAACACAATAAAAATTTAAACGGACCCAAACTAGAAATGTTATTTTTTCCTTAACAAGAAAAAAGTAACTTATTCCTTCATACATAACGTAAATTAATGAAATCACAAAAATGGTTTTACTATAGACTCTAGCTCTCTAAATGTTTCCAAATATAAACAGAAGAGAGACCTACGTAGCTCTAATAGGTGCCTGTATTCGTATGTCAGAGAATCTCGATACCTTTTAAATGTACCTAATGAATCGTTAAATCGATATTATTATTATTATTTTATAAATATCTTTATCGTCATTGTAGTTATAAAAAGATTATGCTAAATATATTCATTTTTATTTCATGATTTTTGTTTTATTTTTATTTGTGTGCCGTCGAATTTATTTTTTAAACTTACGCTTTTTTTCACCTAAAGCTTGCAACACAATTTGTCCTGTCCATTTCCACACTCACAAACTAAGGGAAGTTTTTAAGTAAGTATTTTTTTATATTACTAGGTGTTCTTATTTTAGACAAATTGTTTGAAATTTTTGAGTATTTAGTGTATTTCTTGTGTAACAACAATTCGAACCAAAATTGACCGTACAACAAAAAAGCACGCTTTGTACCAGCCAGCATTTTAGATGTCAGTAAAAATACTACCAGGGTGCATTGAAATATAAAAATACACAACTGCAGATGAATTTTGAATGCTGATGAATATACCCGTCTCGCTCTTATAAAATTTCTCATATTGCGAGAGCGATATACCAACTGTGCTATACTCAGGTGCTATACCTACTCGTAAGCGAATTATGTTTACCTATTAGGTATGCATTATGCCCTTAGATTATTTACACTATATTGAGTATATAATCTAAGATTATGCCTCAAAACATGGATATTTCATGATTTTTTTTATAGTTCATTGCTGGCTATATTTAATTTAATGTCAAATGATAGAGTTCGCCCGAGGACCTTACTGGTAGGCCACATACTCGTAGAAATAGGTTTCAAAATTGGATCGATACATTCCAAATTTCAAATCGTCATCGGCCTACCGAAAATCCTTTTCAGAGTGGCAAGATTCCCAGCGCTTGTTGAACCTGGGCATCACCAGGCCGTCTCCCGGGTCTACCACCCTGGAGGACGTACTCGACTCCCTTCTGGGCTTGCCGTCGCAACCCGCAAGGGTTCCTACCCCGCAACCCAGTCCTAGGAAGTCGTCCAGCCCTTACTACTTGCTGGGCGCTAAGGTAAGCCGGAAGTGTTTTTTTGCTCCCAAATTGGATTTGAAGCTTATATCTATAATAATTTGTTAATATAAGCCCGAGAAGCTAATTCATTTTTGGGGTGTCTATCGTTAGCTGTATACTCAACATTTTTCATTTCAAAGTACCAATTTAGAACCCTGTCGAATATCAAGAACCATAAAGGACCTTCTAAATTCTAAACTTGTGCCAACTTGGCTGCCTGTACACCGGAGCAGAGCGAAGCTGCGGAGTAACCAATAGGATTGTAGAAAATACGATCTCAGCTCCAGTCCTACAATGCTTTTTAATGTAAGGTTCTTGTCCACATGAGATACAAGTGCCCTACCGCAGGGGTATGAGTTAGAAAAAATCGTATACTAGCACTTTATAACTCTAACCGAAGAGAGGCAAGTGATGACACTCGCTATCGAAGATGAATGTCAACGCTCATCTTCCAGAGCCCCCGATACGAGCAGCTCGCCAGCAGCGGCCACAGCTCCGCGTCCCCCGCGTCCCGCTTCATCGGCACCCCCAGCGAGGGGTCCTACACCGACCCGAGCCCCGACCCTGACCGACCAGGTAGGAACCATATGTAAGTCCTAACCGTTCCAATTTTATCACGTTTTTTCCTTCCTTTCTAAGTTTATTGAACACAAGATTAATGATATCGTGTTTAATGTAGGTAGTACGCTGATTTTGAGGAGGATAAGTCTGTTAATGTCCAACAAAAATTATTCCTGATGGCAACTACCAGGGCGATAGGTACAATATTTTAAATAACCTACACAAAGTGAACATAATTATGTTCAATTCATATGAATTGCGGTGCGTAATAAACACATCTGCCTCTCGAAATCGGCGCGCTATGATCACGATATGCATATATTGTAACTACTATACTTCTGTTTACCTGTAGGATACTTCCACACCGGAGAAATATATCAACCTTATTGGGTATGAGTAGTCCAGTGCTTAGACCTCGTCGATGTTGGCATGAAGCATCCTCCCACGCATGACTTTATTTTGTTGACTTTACGTTATGCTGTGCAAATGGTTCTGAGTCTAACTATGTTTTGTATTATTTGTTATTTCGTACTAATATGCTTAATATTTCCAGGCCCGAATACAGTTGATAAGGGACCAGTGATGTCAAACGCACGGGGAAGGTCGTCGCATAAAGAGCATCGACGTCGCAGCGAGCCCTTTACAAGGCAGTACGAGTCGCTAGACCGACGACCCAGTCTTGACTCTTCCGCCCTGCGCCTCGACATGCAAACCCTGTCCCACCAGGAGTCCCGCGCTTCCCTCGTCGACGGCGCAGACGAAACCTACGTGCGGTGCAAGTATCCGAAATGCTCCGCGCGAGCTTTGCCTGCCGACGCGAAGAGGCACTACAAGACTTGCCATAACTGCACCACTGTTTACTGCACCAAAGAGTGCCGGCGAGCGCATTGGGAGAAACATCGGAAGGTGTGCTTGCATTCGCGTGCGAGCGCTCTGTGCAGGCAGATCATATCCGCTGCGAAGGAAGATTCAGATTCGCGCCACCAGATAAGTACGATAGCCCACAAAGGATACCTAGCGGTCGGCCGAGGCGTCGTTAAGGTCTTTTTCACGAGTCCAGAAGCCGCGGAAAAGTTCACAACCCACGGCTACCAGTACTTGAGCGAACCTAAATACGTCAAGTGGAATGATCTCCAACCGAACGAAATGGGCGTTGAGCTGTACACCGAAGTGGGCAAGCTATGCGCGGCTTACAACCCAGAGGCAAAGGTGATTTTATACGTGGCTGTGTGTATTATCAGTGAGGTGCCGACTAAAGGCGCCGTGAAATGGGAGAGACAGATGGTGTCGCGCGTCGCGAAACTACGTCTCAGTAAGACGGTAACAGCGGCAATACAGGAACACAATCGGAAAAGGTATCACAGGAAAGATAGTAAGTCGAATTACCCTGACGATGTGGAAAGGTTACTCCTAACGTCGAAACTTAGTCACGCAGGCGAAAAAAACGCGGCCACAGCTCATAAATTTAGACAAATATGCTTCCATAATATATGTAGAGAACTAGAAGTTCGGGGGGTTGCGATAGAGAAGCACTTTCCTGAGGTTTATTCGAGGCTTATAGCGTATGTGGACGGGACTAGTGACCGGTTTATACCTATGTCTATATACCCGAGAGACGCAGTTAGTGGGAAATCCTTTATGTGTATAATAATGCCCGATAGTGACATGGAATGTAAGTCGCCCGTGGGGGCCAAGGTGACCAGGATAGATGTGGGAAAGGATAGATCGCGGCACCAAGTCTCAACTCCTATGTAAAGATTCGTATTGTTGTCTTATGTCATTTTAGCTAAAATTATCGTGTAAAACATGACCCACTGTTTTTAAATAGTTATGATGAAGGAAGAAATGTTTTTTGGGTGCGGAGCCAGCCGTGTCTAGTCTAGGCAGCGATTCAGCTGGTTATATCTACCTATATTTTATATCCCCAATATGGTTGCACGTGACTTCGTCTGCACAAGTTCGGTGTACCTACTCGCCCTTGCCTTAGGCAGCTCAAAATACCGAAGCTGTCTACTCGTAATATTAATAATCTAATGTGGTTAATTAAAACCCAATTCCATTCCGATTGCAAAATTCGATTAAAGGAAAAGTAGGTTGACCTAAAACATATTTCTATCGTAATTCGCGGGTGTAACATAAATCTATCATCAACTTTTACCTGATAAAGCCTTTACCTAATTCGGATACACCTTAAATGTGCCCTTAACATATTTTTAATATAAAATAAATAGAATAGATCCAATATTTTATCAAAATTCTATTATAAAATAACCGAAGATAAACATGTCTGAGGTACACTCAAGGTCATCGCCCGTGGTCTATCTTTAGACAGTGTATCTAATAATTTTACGAGCGATAGAGGAATTTCGCCAAGTTATCGAAACATTACCTCATTTATCTCTAAAGGAAGCCATTATTTAGCGCTTTCGTTTCGTTTCGTTTATAAAGACTAACCGTTATTGGTGAAAATGTTTCGATAACTTTGCGAACTTCGCTGTCTTTCGTAAAATTATAATATTGTCTAAGCTGTCATACCAAGAGTGAATTTAGGGTGTTTTCTAAGATGGGACACAAAGAGCAGATTCGACTTTAAGTAGGTATGTACTGGGATGGAATATACGTGCATATAATAACTCTTGGGTGGGGAAGTAACACGTACCCCCTTACCCCTCCCCTAAATCCGCCTATGCCTCAAATGTACCTACCTATCAGTGCTTGGTGGACCCCGGGAAATTGTCCTCGAGCTGATCATTCGCTTCGGTGCTGTTATTTTTGCACAAGATATTTTATTAAACAACATATAATACATTAATCAATTAATGTAGTTACTAATGAGTTTGACATCGTGATCGCGAGCTTCTTTGAGCGACTTGTGTTATTTATTGTTTAATTTTAAAAAATACTCATAAGCATGTGAAATCATTTTTAACATTCCAAATGCCATACTCCCAGTATACTTACTTACATCGCCTAGCTAATATTTCAGACGAAAACGTACTTGTAAATATGAGTTCGGCAAAGAAACGTTCAACTTTATTCTATACATTCCGTAAAACAAAATAAATAACATGAAGTCTTAGATAATTTTATAATCTAAGCATGAAGCTTAGATTAATGATAGGTCTTCGCTCCGCTCTGACTAGATGGAGTACTATCAATAAACAATAGCTCCGTCTTAGATTAATGATTGGTCTTCGCGAATCGCGAATCATTATTCTAAGGCATGAAGTAACGTTACAATGTTTTCCGAAACGTCATATTCGTAACGAACAAAGACAATTTCGTAGTCATCTACGACTTTGCTACAAACGCTGTAGTCGTAGATGGAAACCACAGGTTCTAGTGATGGAAACATTGAACGAACACCCGCTTATTTGAGCTGGGTAAATGAACCTTCTTACTTTAATTTAAAGCTGCAAATGCTGGTATCACAAACATTGAGATAAATCCAGAGAATTTAATGGCGTTAATTTCAATTTTTACCATACAAATGAGATTTTATTATGGTCCAAGTGAATGTTTGTACTTATTGTGCCAACCCATATAAAACTAAGCATTCGTTACTTAAATAGGTAAATTTAAATAAATGTTCCCTGTTTTCTAATCATTCCACCTAATTTCATCGTCATCGCCTTAATGGGAAACATTCCTAGAATTTTCCGTGATTTTATAAATTAAATAAAACCTTAAAACTATACCTAACTATGACTTGGGAAATTTTATTCTACTTAATTGATCTTCTACACTTAACTCTTGTATATTTGCCTCGTACATATACCTATTTATGATTATCATGTTTATATAACTATTTCATACGGACTGTATTCATGATGTTGCCATATCAATTGTTTTTCATAATCTGAAATACAGATTTTTTATCTAGTTGTCCCTGTATGTAATTAAAACAATAAAATTAAATAAGCCAAATAAAAATTTGTTTCATTTACAACGTAGACTTGTCCGTTGATGGCCTATTCTTTGCTCTAGCTAGAGTCTAGTGTAGGTATAGCAAGGAAAGATAAAGATCTTTAAAGTGTTGGATGGACTGTCTAAAAGAGAATATGAGTGTGCAGAGAATGTGTGTAAATGTAAATTTTCTTAGGTAGGTATATAGTCTATGATTTCATATAAGTCTAAAATGAGGATCTTAGACGAAATCACGTCACTGGCGTACCTAGGCACCCTGCGGCCGTCCACGACTTCGTCTGGTTTTTTTTTCGGGAATCCTTCTCTGGGGACGTATAAGGTCGCAAAATGAAGCTATATTCCAAATATCATGTTTCTGGCTCCAGTAGTTTTGCCTCGTGTGGAGTCTGTCATGTCAGTTTATATGCCTAATAGACAAATGGAGTCTTGTGCCGACTCCAAGTACTTAACAGAAAGTATAATGGAAATATTAGTCTGTAGACCTAGGTGCCGCACTCAACACGTGTCTATTATAACCTTCTTCTATTATTTCTGTTTTACAAACCATCGAGCACATTTTGATAGAACTTAGTGTCGATCAGAATAGAGAATATCATAATCGCTAACATTGTCGCGGGCGTCTCCGTTAGTAAAGCTTGATAAATCTTACAAATTATGTACATACCGCAAGTACACTAATATTGGAAGTATTTTACATTAATTCATATGCTACAAAATATTTAAAAAACAATTTGACGTTGACAGTTCGTCGATCAATGACATTTTTGTCGTCAAAATCAGTGGTGACAACTTAGGGGTTTTACCCCTAAATTTAGGGGGAAATAAGACAACTAGGGGGACTTTAAGGGGCAAATTTTATTAAGGGTTTTTTTTTTAGGAGTACAACGACTCAACATGTATTGTCCGTTTCATAGAGTAGTTCAGATGGTGATGACGCTACTTACTATGTGTATGACCACATTTTCTGTATCACTGCATATTATGAAACGGACGCAATCCTACCCCCCCCCCCCGCTCATGAGTTAAAGTTGGAATTTAGTGCTTTTAAAATCTTGGGGTAACATTGGTTGTAGGTTGGCAACACCAAACTTTTTGCGCGACCGCCGTCGATCGCACACATTATTCGGTATCGTCGGTTAATTATTGTTTTAAATTAAATTAAATTACCGCAGGATTTAATTTTAACTAGTAAAAAATTCTAAAGTTTTAGTAATATGGTTTCTCCAGTGATAATATACGCATCAGTGCCAATATCTTTAATATTAGCTGTGGGTTTCATACGTAAGTGGAGATCTAGGAAGTGGGCAAAGTGCTTGAGCAATACGTGTTTGAGAGGTAAAACATTCCTTATCACCGGTGCCAATAGTGGTATAGGATACGAAACCGCCAAAGCTCTCGTGAAGAGGAAGGCCCGAGTAATTCTCGCATGCCGGGACATTGCAAGAGCAAAAGAGGCTGTCTCCGTAATCAGGAAAAATCAACCCACAGGCGGAGAATTGGTAATAAAAAATTCTGCCTGCCCTATTTTATTTTCATTTCCAAATAGGTTACTGTTACTAAAATCTCTGCAAATTCCAGATTCCTATGCAACTGGATCTCGCATCATTCGAATCTATCGAAAACTTTGTGGAAGTAGTAAAAGCTGGCTTTTATAAGATAGATTGTCTTATCAATAATGCTGGTGTTGTAATACCATTGAAGCAAGATCAGAAGACAGTAGAAGGGTTTGAAATACATATGGGCATAAATCATTTGGGTCACTTTTATCTGACCAATTTACTGCTGGAACATTTGAAAAAAGCTGCACCAAGCAGGTATGTTTCCCAAGCATAAACTTTTATGGTTACTTTCTTTGATCCAGACTTTCTACCTAAACTGAAAAAAGCAAGATGGAGTGGGTAAAATAATTAAAATGTGAGAATGAGAGAGGTATATGTACTCTTTGTACTATGTTGTGGTTTAGCTGCTGATTACCCATTACTGAAACTATTTTTAACTTTCTGATATTTTCAAGTTTAATAACTAACACATTAGAACTAGTTTATGAACTCTACTGCTGACCCATCAATTAAACCATTTTATTTATTTTACAGAATAGTAATTGTATCGTCAACTTTACATGAGAATGGTCAAATTGACTTCTCTGACTTGAACCTCAGGAATGAGATACAGAAAGCAACCCAAGGCAAGAGTGGTGGTCGGCATAACCCAGGTTATAACAACTCCAAGCTCATGAACTGTTACTTTGCAAACAGTCTGACAAGTAGGCTAAAGGACCATGGAGTTGATGTATATACATGCTGCCCTGGATTCTGCTACACTAATTTGTTCAGGTATTTATATTTTAAAGCATTTTATTTAAACCTATAATGTGGGTAGTTGAAAGCGGTGATAGCCCAATGGTTAAGATGTGCGTCTTTCAGTCGGGAGGCGTGAGTTCGATCCCAGTCACGGGCCTGTATCACTGAATTTATTTCATGTATGTGATTTTTCTAAAAATTGTCACTTAGCTATACCTGAGAAGGGTTGGCGTCAGGCAGACAAACGCCAAAACTATGGCAATGTAAGTTTTGAAAGAAACCATGTTGCACCAACCCCATAATTAATGGGATAAGGGCAGGAAGATGAATGTGGGTAGTTGAAAAATAATTTACTTATTCTTATTCTTAGATGAATTATAACTAGATTCAGTCACATCGCTCAAAAAATGGCACTGCAAATATCTGCTCAAATGTATGGCTGGGTGTCTATTGACATAAATTGATACAAGCAAAGTCGAGTGTTATGGTAACTACATAAGATTCAAGTTTAAAAATCTGGTCTAATACAGTTATTCCATTCACTCATGCCACTTTTTATAAATATTTTATTATGAGACCCCGCATCTACCTATAATCACGTCACTGTTCTTATTCCTTATTTTACTCAGTAAGTTTACAAAATAGGTTTGATTGCTATACAAAAAATGTACAAAGGTGTACTTATCTCTGAATGAATTCTTTCCACCCTCAGTTTCCAGCATACCTGCTGGTTTTTTGAATATTAATTAACAAAATAAATGTGTAATACCTATGTACATTACTTATATTTATACATGTGCATTGTGCATGCACGGTATCGATAAACATTCTTTTTACCCGACTGCGCGACGCAAAGGAGTGGTATTGTGTTTAACAGCCTATTATGTATGTTCGTTTGAAGCACTACACAGACCAAACGCCTCGACCGATTTTTATGATTCATACGTCAATCGATTCCTCTTAGTCCGGGGAGTGTCACTAAAGACATGACGTTAGTGAAAATCCAATATGGCGACTGCTGGACGCCATTTTGTGAAAATGAAAAAAATTAAAGTCGACAAACTATATCGAGTGGGGTATCGTTGAATAGGTATTTAAAAATCATTGTAAGGTTTTTCTCAACATTTTTCGATTCGACCGACCGTTTAGGATCTATATCGATTGAAAGTTGCGTAACAACCATTCTCACATACTTATAAGTTTTTAGACAGCAGCAAGACGAAACTTCTTGCTGCCGAGCATGTTGAGCATGTTTCTTGAAGCGTATCTATTAGTAGCTAAGTACTCATAACAAAAAAGTAATAAATAAAAAAACATAATTTAAAAAATCCAAAAACCCGACTGCTTAAAAAAGTTAATATTATTTATTATGGAATGAATACTACTGAAGAACATAAAATATTTTGTAATGATCGTAACATAACAACTGAACAGCCAGGATCCATTGAAATATTAGCTTGGCTGTTGGATAATGGATCCCGACTGTTCAGTTGTTATGCTACGATCATGAGAAAATATTTTATGTTCTTCAATAGTATTCATTCCATAATAATATTATAGAATTCTAGACCACAGGACATGTAAGTGCTTGTTTTTTTCTTTTCAGTTTTTTTACTATGTACATTATTTGGTTCTTTTTTAAGCAGTCGGGTTTTTGGATTTTTTAAATTATGTTTTTTTTATTGAGTACAGAAAATATAAAAATGAATGACTGAAACCAATTTTAAACATCCTGCTATCTCTTATGTAACAGATGTCAGATGTTCAAATTTTATGTGTTGAACCAGAAATAAACCTAAAGACTGTTCAAGGCCAAGCCATGGTAGTCAATTACAAACATTAGTTATAGTTTGCTATTGATTCCACCTAATGGAAGAATGAGATGATCGTACTCATATATCATGTAAAGCAATTTTAAAAAGAAACAAATCGTATAGAATGCCATATTCAACAGATAATTAATTCACTATGGGTGCGCCCACCACCGGGCCCTACACCCTCCACACCCATAGTGAATGTTTGAACTTCCGAATTGTAACGCCTAATACAATTTCATTAAGATAATTAATTGTATATGAGGTAGTTTAGTGAGTGTTTATAAATGTGAGAACAAGAATGGCTTTGTTTATTATTCAGACTGTAATAACTTAACATACCTAGTTGAACGTTTAAATAAGAATAGGTTTTATTAGCATAGATGTGTGCAAGCAAACTTTGAACCTATGCTGTGGAATTTCTTTGGGTAATAGGTAAATTATGACTCTTAAGGCTGCCTGTCCATTGAAGCGGAGCGGGGCGAGCGAGTATTGCGGAGCGGAGTTGCGGACTGTGTCTGTCCATTGACGCGGAGCGAGTATTGCAGAGCGGACTTGCGGCGCTAGGCCGAGTTCACGCGACGAGTCATTTGAGCGGAGGGCGGCGGGCGGTCTGTTCAGTTCATACTATCATCACATCCCCCGCCGGTTCGCTCCGTCAGCTCCTTCCGCTGCCCCGCACCGCTACTTCGCGCCGCTTTCGAAATTGTATGAATTTTTAAACTAACACGCAAATCCCTTTCTACTGCAGCTGAGCGGAGTTTTTATGCGATCCTATTGGTTAATATTTCTCCGCTCCGCAAGCTCGCTACGCTTTAATGGACAGGCAGCCTAAGAGTCTAAATTGTGATAGATAATAATAACATTACAAAGCCAAGATTTTATTAAAAATTTCATTTTAAGTATGTACTCTTATCATTAGTGAGTTGTATAGATAACCCCAGCTGACCCTGTCAACCTTGCTGTTTACAATTTATTGTATGAATAAGGCGATTGGAATAATTTTATAACTTTATTTTATCTTGTAAAAAAATTCTTGGACTCTGCACTTTAGAGTGTAAGAGTTCGATTTGGAAACTATCGCTTGTAGGTTTTGTAGCCAATAACCGAAGGCCTGTGTTATGTGTACAACTTGAAATCTGTTTATATTCTACCCCAACTTTTATATTATAAAAGTTGGCTTGTTGTAGGGTAGTTAGACATAATTGTGATGTAACCAGATCAATGTCTGAAATAAATCATTATAAATAGTTTTTCAACATAATAGCCTGCAACTTCATTCGCGTAAACTTTTGAAATCGCGTTAATGCCGCATTTCGGAAAATCCTTTCTTATTGGATGTCTACGTCATACGAAGTACACACCCTCCAAATTTCAAGTCTCTAGATCAGCGGTTTAGGTTGTACGTCGATACTCAGTCATTCAGGACAAAGCATTTTATTAACATTATTGCGTTGTGACGTGATAACAACATTACTATGATTGGTTGGCTGCGCTGCGTGCGAATAACAACGCAGTAGTTTCGTTGTATTCTCTTTTATTAAAACACAAGCACGCGTAGCATTGACGACGACGCAATCTATTTTGGATAACATTAGGTACCTATTCATCATCATCATCATCAGCCTCTTGCAGTCCACTGCTGGACGTAGGCCTCCCCCAGGGCACGCAACAAGACTGCCATGGGGGTATTTGCCCCCATTAGATTAGCATTAGATGTGTAGGGGTGTCATTCACTGGGGTGACAAACACTCGTGTTCAAGAATGAATTTGCACTGATTGTAGCCTCATTTTACACTCGGAGTACATTACTTTGTCTATTCTTAAAACTCACTCTAGTAAAGCTGAGTCTAGTTTTTCTTGTATATCTATACACACACTGGGTCTAGTGTTTTATTGCTTCTCCTCTTTTGCTGCCTCCATGGTAGGTTGCAATCAATAACAACGAACTAGGATCACAATCCAACCTATCTCCATTCTATAAATTCAGAGAACAAGTATTGCAGAGGTATCTTCTTGAAACAATAACAACATAATGACGTCGCTAGCTATAGTTATGTTGCTAGTTGGCTTGCCTTTGCGCATGTACTTTGAACATTCGCAAATACATTTACATTTGTTTTCTTTCATTGTGTTATTCACCTCACATGGTAGCTATTGTACATTCTTTTACAAAAATAGGTAGGTATATATAGATAGATAATTAATACAAATTACTTTTATCAACATAGGTACTTTAAATGAAACTAGGTTTCATTTGCTGATAAAAGTAAATCTCCATTCTTTGATATCCATTGCATTAGAATCTAAAGTTTATAAAAAAAATATATTAGGGGCATTCCAGCCAAGATGTCACCTCAGGGTAAAAATGTAAAATCGTCAATTTCTTATTTTATTGTTAAAAACATTTAAGCCAATGAATCATTTTGTCATAAAACAACAACAGGTTTCTATTTTTCAAACGAATTTTACTTTTTTCGTGCTCTTGAACACATATGTATTGGGGCTGTCTATGACATGATATTTTTTCATATTTAAAACACTTACGTACGCTTTCACGTCTGCTGATCAAACGTTGCTAGTAATGAAAAAAATACAATTCTTGGACTTTAGATTGGTGGTCAGTAATTGTAAAATACCATTCGTGGTAAAAAGTTGTCAATGTCTAAAGTAATACACTAAGAATGTCCCACCCGTCACAGTTAAACGTGTGTGTGTGTTTTTTTTTTTTTCATTTATTTTGTTCATTACACTTGATACAATGCAGTTTATTTTTACTATTATGTATAAAAAACCTCTAGGGTTTATGCAATACATAACGGGTCACACCTTTACGCGGCCAGAAAAGGTATCTAATTAATTAATCATTTATCACTAGAATGACCATAAGCTGCCGAAGGTCCTAGGTAGTGATGTTTTAGCTTACGTTTGTATTTCTTATCTTACTTATCCTACTCGCATTCTCTAAATATGGATCTGTTTGTGGAAGTAACAATTATACTTGATGTATTCTAGTGAAGCCCCGCATCAACAGTCTATAAAAATTACATTCTTAGCATATTTTATGATTTTACGCGTGGTGATAGCTCATTTGGTTTGACGCGCTTAATCCGAAGGTCGAAGGTATCGCCAATTTTTTTAGCATATGCATGAATAGCAGATAGCAAACATGTTTCACAAGTTAACTTTGTTAAATGTGACTTTTTATAAAACTAAAAAAAATCGTAGAAAATTGGCAAATGTGTTTTTTGACCGAAACCACAATACATACGAGTAATGTACTCAACTGCAAATAAGGTTTATACTTATAAAAATTGCCCTAGCTACCTAAAAATTGTGGGTATTATTATTGACACCGCGAATAACCTCTGGAAGTGATCTAAGCTTAAACGTTAAAGGTGGACTTCCGATCCCGGAATAAATAAGTAAATAAAATAAATAGATAGTGGAATACTGGTAGACTAGCTAGAACGATTTTAGGTATTATCCGTTTCATACAATAATTCCTATGCCTGATGTCGAAACTAACTTTTTTTTGTATGCAGTGAAACTGAAAATGTGGTCATGCACATAGTATCCAGCGCCATCATCCAGCGGAACTATACGGTGAAACCCGTGAAACGCACTCTATTTTTCTGCTCAATTATGTACAAGAATCGCGTCTTGGCTCGAGCTGGCCCTACTTAGGTATATGGCGTAACTTGCATTTGACCGGTCTAACTGGGTACCTACTACCTACGAGTTTTATACAAGGGTTCCTATATCGATAACTAATAAAAACCGTTTCTATTTGAGGTCAATTCCTTTTGCCGCTAGTAATATCTTGCGAGCGTCTGCATGCTGAATAGCACGTTGATTTTAAAATTATATATTACCAAGTTTATTGGAGTGGCTAGCCTCTTACATAAGATAACACCGACAAGATATATAATAACTTACCCAAATACAATATTTTTAAGCCGTGGCCGGTCTGCTTTCACTTTTATTTAAAGGGTCTAATATTTTTTATTACAGGGAATCAATCAGATGGTACCACTACATCTACTTGGCACCCGTGTTCCTGTTCTTCATGAGAAGCGCTAAGCAGGTGGGTTGCAAACATACATTACATAGAGTCACACCCATTAGTGGGTGCCCAAGTGTGTGTTAAATTTTGACGTAGGTACCTATGCACGTAGGCTGTGACGACTACGTGAACACACATTTTAAACTACTAGCAGACGCCCGCGACTCCGTCCGCGTGGACTGCAGAAAAGACAGAAGAATTCAGAAGGCGCCATCTGTTGCAGACTTATGGAACGTACGATTAATAACAACAACCAACGTTGATGTTCAGTTTTTTATTAATTATTAGTTATTAAGACTATAGTTTAATTTAAATAATAACTATCCTATCATCTAAGTTGGACCAAATTACATAATATATGCCAATTTTCATGAATATCAGTTGACTCGTTTTTGAGTTTATTCGGAACATACACAGTGACACGGATTTTTTATATATAAGAAGATAAGAAGATGTAGTAGGTAGAATTATAGATAGCTGGGAATTTCATGTTTAACTGTGATTTAGAATTTTTGCGGTAGCAAGTGACAAAATCAGCCTGCCTTGGTAACGTATTGACGTCAAACATTGAAACATGAATCGCAATATGTAGTTTGTTGCATCGCGTCGTTTAATTTGATACTAGATCTTAAATTCTGTCTTGCTTATGTTGGCTATGTTAAAAGTTTTGAATGTTACCAACAAAACCAGTAGATAACGAATAAATCAATAGTAGGTATACGTACGACTGCATAATGATTTCTGAGCCGCTATCAGCGCTTGGAGATTTTATTAGAGAACGCCCATAAAGAATTAATAGACTCATACGACATGCACGGAAGGAGATGCCGCCGACGGGGCCTGATGTATGCTATTGAAGGAATGTGTTATAACTAGGTACATATGGCAAATTTTATTTAACCCAATACAGGGTGTTTTTTCGTTGCCACCCTAAACGAAAGGTACGTACTCTATACATCAAATAAAGTAAGTTTATGCCAAAAAAAATGCTGGGAAACTATAATATAAATATAAATTTTTTTCTAATTTTTTTTTTAATTACTTGATCCGGCGAAATTTATAGTGTCCGGTGCTTATGCTAGTTTTTTCATAGACAGATATTAATTATTTCTCGTGAAAAAATCTTGCTACACGCGTCCATGTGCATTTATGCAGAAAAACGCAGTCTTTTTACTCAAATTTGAACCCTAATATTTTGGAAACCAGACACTTCCCAGGTATGCTTCCATGGAGAAAAATGATCGTGATGATGAGGAGATTCCGTAGTTTTCGGGAACGTTGCCGACCAAAAATCATCCTGTAGATACGAGTAGGCCTATATGAGCCCCAATGGTAGGTAAAAAAATAGAACGCAAAAGGTGCCAATCGAGGCAGGCAAATGGCAAAATGTTCTTATATAGAATCCAAGTTTGGCTTTTGTCCGGATTAGTTCCCGTTCACATCATTTCTATAAGTACCTATTCTCTAAATAAAATAATCCTTTATCTACTTGTATACTCTACATCGTATAATCGATTTTGTCAAAACGCAGTAGACAGAGGTTTTTGATTAGATATCATGCAGTAATTATCTTAATCCATACTTTGATTTGTATACTTTATTTTTAATCACTTTATTTTTTTATCTCTAAATGCCACTGACATCGCTTAGTGCAGTTAGTGCACATTAAATATTATAGAACTAGCGACCCGAGTGTAGTGCTGTACACATAAACCTAACTATAAACCTTCCTCGTGAATCACCCTACCTATTAAACAAACCGCATCAAAATCCGTTTCCTAGTTTGAAAGATCTAAGCATACATAGGGACGGACAGCGGCAAGCGACTTTGATTTATATGATATGTGGTGATTTAACTGTACCTACTTAATCACAAAGTTAATTATACTTGTCGTGTATTGATGTCTAGTCAACAATCCTACTAAGTAATCTATACATATAATAAAAATGTAACGGATCGATGTCTGTACATGGAAGATATATGAGAAAAAATATTATAGGAGACTTTTATCAAGGCAATAGTAGTTAGTACCCAAAAAAATATTTTTGAATTTTTCTCTGTTTGTCTGTGCGTTTGTGCACGCTAATCTCGGAAACGGCTGGACCGATTTCGATGCGGTTTTCAGGAATATATTGTGACAGGTACCACTTAACATATAGGCTACTTTTACTTTATTCCGGGAAAATGTTTTTATCCTGGATAATTTCGACAATTTGTTTTTTCTGTAGTCCACGCGGACAGAGACGCGGGCGTCGACTAGTACATAATATAATACTTTATTCTGAATCTGACTGACGATACAACTCACTAAACTAAGCTCGCCTAAGCTGCTGATCTTTAGAGACCTGAAACTTGGAGGGTATGTTTTTTGTGTAACGGCAGTAAAAGAATTTCCCAAAGTTTGGACCATGAAGAAGTTATAAAAGAGGAGGTGGGACTATGAACTGAGTCGTGTGGCAATCGTGAGGCCATGATGTCATGATAGGGGCGGAGCTTCAGCGCCAGTGTAACGCAGTAGCTGTAACCACACGCTTGTGCTCCGAAATGTAGCCATATTAAAATTACAAAGACACTAGCGCTATTATCAGGGTACTTTTTTTTACTAAAACGTAGTATAATATTGCCATCTAGTGATGAGTAATTGCACTAGTAAAACAATCTTGAACCATATTGATAATGAGCAAGTAGTTTGACTAGTCACTACAAGGTGGTTTCTATGTAAATGGGCAGGGCTACAGTGTTCAATGCTCCCCTCGTCTCATACTTTACCCCCGCTCCGCGGCACACTATTTTTGTATGAAAATATACTTAGCCGCTACTCCTCTTTTATTTCTTCTCCATGGTTTGGACGGTGTGACGTAGGCCAAACAATTTACTTAAATTCCAATGGGAATGAGAAAAACTGCCATCATTGAATGCCATTATTTACTAGTTACTCCCACGCCAGTAATTTGTTGCTTCAATAAAAATGTATGCAACGCTTAAAGATCACGCGAGTAAAGTCGTAGACGTCCTCGTAGTTCATATAATCGTTGATAATTCCAGGGTGCGCAAACGGTGATCTACTGCGCAACAGAGTCAGCCATCGAAGGCCAAACAGGCAAGTTCTACAAGGACTGCGCCGTGTACAGTTCTAAGCATAAATTCAGCAGGGACGTGGAAGACAAGCTGTGGGCCGTCAGTGAAGATATGATCAAAGCCAGGAGACCATTGTGAGGCGATTGGATAGAAAAACAGGGATAGTAGACGGCAACTTTAGTAAATGTTGGGTAGACTGTTAGATAGGTGCACTTTTGGTAAACTGCAAATCAGTCGGCAATCAGTGCTTGGTTTTGAGCCGTTTACACGACATTGTGTGGCGCTAGAAAATCGTTTCTTAATTTTGGTAAACAGCAAATTAGTCGGCAATCAGTGCTTAATTCGCGTAAGCTTTGAGCGGTCACATGACATTGTGTGACGTTAGAAAATAGTTTCTCCGTTCTCAGCTCTGCGTGGCTTTGACACAATGTTCTAGCGTCCATAGCGGGTTGCGGCTTATTACGTATCTTACAAAAGCAAAGCCAAAGCAATGCGATAGCGAAAATTGTGAGTGTATGTTGACGTATGTTTGGCGTTCTCCCATGCCTCCAACTCGCACTTTTACACCCACAATTTTCGCGATTGCATTACTTTGGCTTTTCTTTACCTAGGTTTGTGTATAGCTCTGAATATTTATTTTGATATGTTTACCAAAAGTTAGCTATCTTTTGGTCTAGTCATTGGTATTACATACTTGCAACTGCTGTTATACCTTCCAGCTGCTGCGGGAAATGTGCACAACCATTGTAGATAGAACTGAAGTAATGTTTCTAGGTATACTGGAAGCGAGATGTCTGATTATAGCAGCGTCTCGCTTCCATAATGAAAACATGCTTTCTGGCTTTATCTGGTAACCTACTCGACGTTCATGTAAGTATAGCAATCTAATGTTATGATTTGAGTAATATTAAATAAAACATTGTAAATATCATATTGTTTATATTGAATTCCCGCGGCAGTGGTAGGTTGTCTCTGTCTTATTTTATATGCGACCTTTCTGTACTTACCTGATATGTTACTACATAGGTATATATATCGACACCAAGGTGCTATTGATATCAAAAATACCTATAAAGGTACTACTAAGCTATCAGAAGAATGGATTGACGTTTTTTAAAGTTGCCTTTTAGATGTTATAAGTAGTGTCCGACATTGATTTATCGGAGTGTTGTGCGAATGGTTCCGTAGGCGGCCATGGGTGTTTTTTGGGTCTTGGAACCCGCAGGACTATTACGTAACTTACAGGCGTCCTTCCTCGCCCCGCGCTCACACTCGCAATTTTCGCGATTGCTTTGCTTCGACTTGGCTACAGCAAGTTACGTAATAGCCCTGCCGAAAATGTAACTTTATTGAAAGGTGCAATATTTTATGATCCGTGTGGATTTACTGAAAGTAACAGTTACTCTTGGCTTGTTTACTTATTTTAATTCTTAAGACCTCGCCTCAATGTAAACTTGCACTTTTTGCATTATTCAGGAAATGCTATATGTGGTCGATTCTGAAACTTAAACCTAAAGATAAAATTGAGTCATGTATGTATGTCCCTCTCCATTTTTATGTACATTGCTAAGACAGAAAGAGACAGGTAGAACTAACTTTAAGTTTAGCTTTAAGTGTGACAGTCAGAATCGACCAATAATGCAATAATAATCGCGAGATAGATGCGGGAGTTGAAATGTATTTTTATAACTGTACGGTGCCTTCTTCTTAGTGCCATTAGATGAGAAATGATCTAGCAATGTTTTAATGATGCCTATGTAATGTCCTTAAATTAGGATCATGAGATACGTAGCTTCTTTTTATACTCGTCCACAATAATAATTATAATGGAATATTTCTGTTCCTATACGTAATTTATATCACCGTCTGCCACTTGTGCTGGATGCGATATTTTTGGTTCTTAGCGTGTATAATTAATAATACGATAATAATAATTATATTAATACGAGTCTAAAAAATTAGACGCCTATGTTATTATACGCTAATGTAACTTTTTTTAAAACATAATGTAAGCCTTAATTAAAGTTTTTCGAAAATGTAATCCACATTAACAGTCTGTCAAATCCATAGCAAAATGACAGTTTAACTAACGGTTAACAGTTAATTACAGTTAATCTCATTGGATGTTAATTTTATTGTACCTGCACACTTAAGGCAATTTTGTACCAAATATATCTTTTATATCAAAGTAAATTGTCTTGTGGACGAGGAATAGTTGTGTTTGGACTTCAAATAGATAGTCTACTCTTTGATAGATATATAATATAGATTGTAGGGATATTGGGTGTAGCTTTTTTGTATGGTATATATAGTAATTTTTTACATTGTTTTACCCCAGTTTTGGTGTATTTAGATGAAAATTACATAGTGTGCATAATATAAGTACTTACTATGTTTGTAACGCTGGTCACAAATACACGCAATAATTTGTTATTTATTATATGGTTGGGTAAAAAATCTGTTTTCTTTTTGTTTCCTAATGGCCAATTTCAATACCAAAGAGAACTTTAAAAATATCGGATTTTTTAAAATTTTGTATGAAAACAATGGAATATTTAATCAGAAATATGCAAAACAAATCTCGAGAAATCGCTTCAATCTGTGTAGAATACACGACACGCAAAAAGTAATCGACCAGTTATCGGAAATATTTGGAAATTTCCTGCTAAAATTTTTAGTGTTTTCTGCCTCAGAATCATGGTATCAATATTTGCCTGGCTGTCACAAACATCCTGTATATTATAGGGTTTTTTAAAATTAAAACAATACACTGCTTTCAACATATAAGTATATTTTCAAGCTACCTATATGTATTATAAATATGAATTGATGACATTTCACTTATTTACAATATAATATACTTTACATAATCTTAGGCCTGTCAACCGCATTTACGGTTAGCTTCTCTCGGTAATTTTAATACGATTTTATATATGTATGTATCAGAACTTTAATAAGGGCGGACAGTATGTACTTGGCAGTATAGAGTAACATCTTTAATACTTAAAATTCATAATTAACTAACATGTAGTTTACAGCTATTTCACGTTTTTTGATAGTCCCTAATATTAATTTAATAGCACAAAAATAAAGAAGAGAATTTAATCTCCCAAGAGCTGTCTACCTATAGGTATGCCGGAAAACTTGTATTTACACTTTCTAAAACATGCCTTCTTCTTTTCGACATAACAGAAAGAGACGGCATGCTTTCACATGCCTATTAACTAAGGATATCAAAATAGCCTAAGAAGTAGGCAATTGGTGCAAATATGAGTTCGAATGGAAAATATTATGCCTCTCTCTCTCTCTCTTTTACTGAGAAGAAAAAAACGGTATAGCAATCAAACTCATATAAGTATGCTATGTTCTATCTCTTTCACTATCAGATCGGACAATAATAATTAGTGAGATACTCTGTGATGTCACTTAAAGCTATGTTTTTTAATTTACCATCGTGTAATTTTACACCCAGACATTATTCGGGTACCTAAGAAATTGACGTTAATGGGTAAGTGAGATTCTATATAACTACTATAGTATTAGTGCGTGCATGTACCTACACCTAATAAAAATATAACATTTTGTCAGATACCCCAATAATTCATATTTTGGGTGCACTACAACAATAATGGATACATACTGGAAGGTAATTTTAATAAGTTGTTTAATTATTTTAGTGTTAAGCTTAAATACATATAATAACTACAAAACCAGGCACTTGGTGAGACTCATCAATTAGGACACTATTAAATTTAACAACTTTTTCTTGCTTAATGATTACACACATTACTTTAATGAAAAAAAAAGTTAAATATGAACATTTTACGTAAACCATTTGGTGATTATCTTCCTTTAACTATTACTTAATCTGAGATAATAATAATTTTACACATCGCATTTGCATTTAGAAATTACAATAGTTACCTACTAATATTTGTGTTTAGTTGTAAAATGCTTGTAAAAGACAAAATGTAATACATTTAAATGTAAAAATAAATAAGCCATTATCGCTATCTAGGATATGCAAGTGATGTTCCCTTTGTCAATTTTATAGTAGACGCGGCCCTTATTCGAGCTGTGAAGCTGTAAGCCGTGTCATGCGCAGTTCCCCTGTGTCACGGCATACAAAAAGTTAATACCGAAATCAGGTATAGGAATTATTCTATAAAACTGACCTACTGCGATGCATACAGCACGAACTACACTACTCTATGTGGTTCTAGTATAGTGTCTAATCTATACCTACGATTTTTATGACAAGAAAATACGTAAATTAAGTTAATGTAAAGCCTCGAGCACACTGGGTGCGTATGCGTACACGTACACGTATCTCTGAGTTGTAATGTATAGGCACGGGCAGACCGGATGCGTATGCGTAAACGTAAGCAGACGTCAAGCGGTGACAATTCCATACATTAAACTCAGGAGTACGTGTACGTCTACGCTTACGTGCACGCATACGCATCCGGTGTGCTCGAGGTAAAATGCAAGTTCTCGCATGCACATGGCCACAGAATTATGGCATTTTCATACATTAGGCGACCGTACTCGTATTTTGCGAAGCAATGACAATAAAACAATTTAGACCAATGGTTCGTGCTTGCAAAATTTCGACTTAGTCTATTTTTTTTTCTATTTCACTTTAATCTAAAATCTAACACCTAAATATAAACACAATTTTTGAAACGGAAATATTTAATTACACTAAATATATTCTAACGGATTATATTAAATGGAGAAGTGTTTTTATAAATTTATCTTAGTCAAGATATTATATATTATAAAATTAGAATTTTTTCCATTTCTTTATTAATAATTTTATAATATATAATATCTTGACTAAGATAAATTTATAAAAACACTTCTCCATTTAATATAATCCGTTAGGATATGGTTGATCGTTTCATCTTTAAACATTGTGCTGAGGGATTCAGCTTTGTTTGCCGAGATTTGGCTAGTGTATAGCTATCGGGATGAAAAAATAACGTTGCCAATATGTAATTTAGAAAAGAGATGGTAAAATTCGTCATCCGAGTAATTGACCCGGTGGCTCAGTGGTTAGAGCACTGACACGCGGAATGCAGAGGTCGTGGGTTCGATTCCCACCCGGGTGAGGAATTTTTTCCATTTCTTTATTAATAATTTTACTAAAGATATCGACAGATTTGGTTAGTGAGCGCAGCAAGAGAGTGTTAGAATGGAACCTAGTAACAAAAGCATATTAAAAAAGCTTATGTTTTTATCACATTTTTATGTGCGCTTAAATACAACCCCTTTTAAATTACGAGATAAATATCCTTTTCTTACAATTTATATTAAACAAATTCATATGAGTAGGTAAATATACTCGTAAGTAATAATAAGTATACTTTTTTAAGCAAAGAAATCTTTGGTTTTGGATAAATATACAATAAAAAAGGATTAAGCAGTGACTTATACTAAAATATACAAAATAAAACTTAAATAATTAAGCAAAAAGTACGTATAGCATTGTATTAAAAAATTCTTTACCACAGAAAAGCTTTATAGAAATAGCATAATTTGGACATTGTATTTTTCGATTCATTATCCAAAAGAGGGATTGGATATTTTTTTGCTTCAATTAAATTTTAATTTCGTTACATGGAATGTTTAAGAGGTAGGTTAATACTGTAATTGACATTCGTATCTTGCACAAACAAATAATTTAATAAAAATTAAGTATAAATATCACAACCAAAATCAAAACCAATATTTACCAAATCTATATCTATACATAATAATAAAAATGTAACGGATCGCTGTCTGTACATGGAAGATATATGAGAAAAAATATTATAGGAGACCTTTATCAACGCACAAAAGAATTATTTTTGGAATTTTTGTCTGTTTGTCTGTGCGTTTGTGCACGCTAATCTCAGAAACGCCTAAACCAATTTCGATGCAGTTTTCAGGAATCTATTGTGACAGGTCCCACTTAACATATAGACTACTTTTTATCTTGGGAAAATATTTTTAATACCGGATAATTTCGACATTTCGTTTTCTCTGTAGTCCACGCGGACGGAGTCGCGGGCGTCCACTAGTGAATAATATTAACAATTAAACTAAAGTCTGTATCAAACCGATTTGTATCGAATGTCAACAATGACCGATTGTCAGCTTTTATATTACAGTGAACTCATATTCACTTATAGTCAAATAGCTAAGATCACCAAATGTTAATAATCAAGCAAGACCTTGTTGACATTTATAACAGATCATGTAGGTATGAATATTACCTATAAAAGATTTTTTTACTATCTATTGTTACAGTTGAAATAATAGTACTTGCGTCTTTTTCATTCAAAATAATTTTCTCTAGACTAGAATAGTCTGGCAATAAAAAGGAAAATCTTTACCAACCAACATCGGAATACGATTTCAATAAATTCATATCGTAATTCCTTGGTAGTCATTGTTAGTCCCAAAATGTTAATGAGGGATTTTCGACCCGCCGCCTTATTACCTAACTAGCAAAAGCAAAGCGATAGCGAAAATTGTACAAAAATCGCTTGTCAAATACGTATTACGGAAAATGAATTTCAAAGGAACTTTGACATTTCAAGGCGAATATTGTACAATTTTCGCTATCGCTTTGCTTCGACTTTGCTATTGCAAATTAGGTAATCAGGGGGCAGAATTAAAAGTAACAAATCACCAACTCCGCTATAATAGGCTCTGATAACCACACGACGCTGTTGTAAACTGACTCATACCTCCATGAACTTAGAGCAGCAAGTTGCTTTGAGGTTCGCGACCGGGCTGGTCCCGTTTAGGTTGATGACGTCAGGGTGCTCCAACATACCAAGCTCCTTCTCCGCTTTCTGTTCCAACTCTACCCATCTGGAATTAAGAAAAATAAACTTATATAGTAATCATCGAACATCCATACAAACTTTCATATTTAAAAATAACGTTAGGTACTAAATAGTAGTTAGGGTCACCATGTAACCTGCCTGCCCATCGTGGTGACTATGGGCAAATCCCCCCCTATGGCAGTAGACTTGTGGCGTGCCCTGGGGGAGGCATATGTCCAGCAGTGGACTGCAATAGACAGAAGACGACTATAGTAGTTACCTACAAATTAATATTTTACGAGGGACAAGAGGGTCTTGGTGTTTTGTAGGCGATATGGGTTGACCACCTGTCACTACTAATACTAACCGAACTTGTACATCTCAACTAAATCCTCAAAATTGGTCAGAAGTGGCACCATGTGGTTCTATCGGCCCTTGGTGCTCTGCCTACCCCGTAAGGGACAAAGGCGTGACCGCCCGCGACTCCGTCCGCGTGGATTACAGAAAAAACAAAATGTCGAAATTATCCGGGATAAAAAGTAGCCTATATGTTAAGTGGGACCTGTCACAATATATTCCTGAAAACTGCATCCAATTGGTTCAGCCGTTTCTGAGATTAGCGTGCACAAAGACAAACAGACAAAAATTTCAAAAATCATTATTTTGGGTACTATTGCGTTGATAAAGGTCTCCTATAATATTTTTTCTCATATATCTTCCATGTACAGACAGCGATCCGTTACATTTTTATTATATATATAGATGTATGTATTTTAGTGGTCCATCATAAACGTGGCTGGGGGTCTCATCTCCTTTACGATCCTGCATACCACGTTTCGGAAACACTATCGTGCGTATATGTAGGTATATGCCATTCTTCCTTGTCTATGACGTCAGATGAAAAAATGGCCATTAATAAAAAAGGTGAATATGTCTTACGACTTGGCCTTGGACAGGGATTGAACCCGCGGGCCTCGCTCGGTTACGTTTTTTTTTTGTTTCCATTAGCTGTATTACGATATCATGAGTCACTTGTGATAAGAGTATACATACACAAGGAAACTAGGTCTTACATTAAAGTTAGTTCACAAACCATGCATGCAGTGTGCTTGAGCACATGGAATCCTATGATCTCTATTTTTAGAAGAATATTAAGGTCTTTTGCACACATACATACATATAATCACGCCTTTATCCCTTACGGGGTAGGCAGAGCACCAAGGGCCGATACATTTCTTTTAAGGTCTTTTACATACCTACATGTATATCAATTTTTCATTTGTACAAAGTTTTGCTGCCACAAAAAATATTCTACCCTACAGTGTGTCACTTCTATGTTCACCCAACTATTAATCTATACCTACATATAATAAAAATGTAACGGATCGCTGTCTGTACATGGAAGATATATGAGAAAAAAATATTATAGGAGACCTTAATCAACGCAATAGCACCCAAAAGCTTTTTGGAATTTTTGTCTGCGTGACGGTTTGTCTGTACGTTTATTGTGCACGCTAATCTCAGAAACGGCTGAATCGATTACGGTGTAGTTTTCAGGAATATATTGTGACAGGTCCCACTTAACATATAGGCTACTTTTTATCCCGGGAAAATGTTTTTATCTCGGATAATTTCGACACGTTTGTTTATTCTGTAGTACACGCGAAAGGAGTCGCGGGCGTCCACTAGTGTAAAATAAAAGGAATACCTACATATACTTTGAGAATAAAATATTGGTTTAAGTATTTGTACCATATGAACACTACAGTGTTATTGTTGGTTAGACCTCTGTTGCAGAAGCTCTGTATTCTAATGTGAAAGTAGCTTTATATATCTACCACGATTTTCACGAGATATCCTAAAAAGTCGAACAAGGTGTACCTTTTAGCAGCTTTGGTTTATATGATCTGTATAATGCATAGATATGGACAGTAGATTTTAGTCAAGTTGCGGGGTCCCCACAATTACCTACTAGTGGATGCCTGTGACTACATTTATGATCATCACATGTTGCAATACACACACAACCAATCTTCAAAAATTATTAATAAAGAAATGGAAAAAATTCCTCACCCGGGTGGGAATCAAACCCACGACCTCTGCATTCTGTGCCAGTCTTCAAAAAGTTAAACCAATGAAAAATCTTATCTTTTTGGGCCTTGGGGCAACAGCAACAAACATTAATCTAAAGACTACTTTATTTAAGTGCTAACTGAGTATGTAAGTATCTATTTAAGGCAAGTGCCAAAATATAGCTTCAGTGACCTAATGCTAACCAATTAGCACTTTAATCGGGTACTTAAAGTTAGCATAGTATGAATATTACCTTTGCACTGACATTGAGAATGCTTCAATAACATTATTATCATTTTTTGCTGACGTCTCAATATAAGTTGATATTTTGTTCTCTTCGCACCACTGTTTCAACTGATCATATGACACTTCTCTATCCTTTGCAGGTACATCAGACTGTAAAAAATATGATAATACAAGTTATTTTATATTTCTATTGAGGGATTGCCCGCCACCGGGCCCAATACCCTCCGCTGACTCTCGGATCCGCCCACTCATGATCACGAACACAAGACATGGCGGCCCTTTATTGATTTGGACATGGAATCTGGGTCGGAAACCGCAGGCCGCAACGATTTTAAAAGTAATCCATATAGAAGACTATCCCAGATCCAAGCACCTAGCTATTGTTATGCAACCATACATTCATACATCACGAGCTGCTACATCTTTGACATATGAAAACCAATAGTGATTAATTGAGGAAAAGAGAAAATTTTTATCGACATATGTCTCGCCGGGGAAAACACCCGTGGTTCTTTCCACACCATCATCAGGATTAGTTTTCCATGTCATTAGTTCTAGCTTTCGGAATTATATACCGAACCAACTAACTAACATTTGATTTCACAACAATAACATGTAAAATGTATGTATAAATAGCCAATAGCCGGAATTACAGCTGAATGAAAACTACTTCCAACCAGTCATAGTGGAGACCTATCTTCAGCAATGGACCTCACAACACTACATTATGATAATGATAGTGAGATACTTACTTTATTACCAACTATAATAAAGGGAAACTTTTCTATTCCGTTCTTAACTCCAGCATAATGCAGAAATTCATTAAGCCACATTTTGATATTATTAAATGAACTCCTGTCATCTACTGAGTAGGCTAAGATGCAAATGTCAGATCCTCTGTAAAAAGGAGTTCTGAGAGACTTAAACCTCTCCTGTCCTGCTGTGTCCCATACCTGTAACAAAAAGTAACAAATATATAGTAATGCACATTCTTATGTTACTTCAAAAAGATTTTCATTTTATCAGATTTCGTGAAGACATGAATATTTATGCACAAGTAAACTCCCCGATTCTACAAATTTACTGAAGAAGAAACAAGCATTACTGCAAACATTGTGGAAGTGTCGGTAAGAAGCAACCAAGTGGTATCACTATGTCGTGAAACAGGAATAAGTAGAACATTGATAGTTGTTCAAAACCAGGTTATTAGCTTGTCACACTAACCTAATACAAATACTTAACTAATCTTTAGTGTAAGTTTATGACGTTTATGCCTTGATCAAACATTGAAACACGCAATATATCGTGTGCCCAATCGAACTCCGTCCGACATGCCAGCCTTGGCTAATGAAGGCAGGAAAATAAAATATTAAGGTTTACCTGCAGTGTGTACTCTTTTCCTGCGACTTCTATCGATTTATTCATAAACTCAACTCCAATTGTGTGGAAGTTATGATCATCGAAATGGTTGGATATAAACCTGCTCATCAAACAGGACTTTCCCACTCCACCGTCGCCCAGGATAACGATTTTGAGCAGAGTGTTTTTGTTCGGCGCTCGGCCATAAATTCTCCCATTATCCTCAACCATTATGTCCTAATTATCATTATACTCCAACTACCAGCGTTACTTTATATCCACAGCCTTGAAATTTAAAGCAAAATCAAATAGAGTAATGAGTCATTCTGATTTCGTTTCAATGGCAATAGATACAAATTACACTAAATATCCTTGTGTGGATATGATATTTATATTCAAAATATCTTTATTCAGTAGAACTCACAACAAAAGAACACAACACTCGTTTATAACTCGCTTTTACGTAAAAAAAAAAACGGAGAAACAAGCGCACAAGTAAACCAAAATAATAATGATGGATCATGGATGAGAATGACAGACATGACATGTGACGTGACAGTGACATTGGTTTGACAGTTTCGGTGTTACCAAAAATACATTTCTTTGTCCCTGGTTTCTACTATAATGAAACAGGGATACAAATTATAAATACGAGTATTGAGAAAATAATGTTTATCAACTTTTCATTTAAAAAACTTTTTTTTAAATATATATACTACACAACACATTAACCTAGTCCCACACTAAGATCCCTAAGGTCTTGTATCGTGGGTACTAAGCAACGGTATATAAATACATAGATAAGTATAGAAATATCCATGACTCGGAAACAAACATTGATATTCATCATATCAATGTTTGCACCTAACGGGATTCGAACCCAGGACCTATGGCGTCGCAGGTAGGGTCACTACCTACTAGACCAATCGGCCGACTTTGAATATCTTTTTTTCTTGACCCAATAGTGCCCTTCGCTTAATGTGAATAATTTTGTGCGTAAACATGATATCAAATTAAAAATGCATTTCCTGCGAGTAATAACACTGTCGTCTAACTTAAAACAATGGTACTTGTTCAGTATTTCAGTATTTGCCTGGTTGTCATACACACCCTGTATATGACGGACGACTATGACTGGAGATCTTCAGACAGCGCAGCTCTTTAAGGTGACAATAAGCACCCGTACCTCATTTAAAGCAGAGCGGTCGCTCCAATATTAGGGGTATTAAACGGAAAGAGGTGCGTATTAAGCGTTAATCAGATTGTTTTAAATTTCAGGAACTGGCATAAAATACCTATAGTGTATTACGTGAGATGAGAAGTACTAAGCGTGATCGTATTAAGCGGGTTCTACTGTACGTAAAAAGCGTACCATGTGGTGTCCATTTATAATAATACCATATTAAAGTTCTCTTAAAAGGGCCTCTACATCTTGGCTACGGCCCAATACACGCCTATCAAAGGACCCGTCCCGTGAATTTCGGAAGAGATGTAATAATAATAATAAAATTTATTTAAGAACTGTACATTCCATAATAAATAATAATTAAAATTAAAATATATTGTGTATAATATAATAAGGTGGTGCCGGCAGAGTAGAATTCGCACCACCCCATGTCTGCCCGTGGGTATCGTACGAGGCGATTAAGGGTTTCCGAGAGGCGGGCAGCAGCGCCACCCGTGCTAACAACATCGTCCAAAATACAAACTGCGGTCACCAACCTGCCTGCCCAGCGTGGTGACTATGGGCAAATACCCCCATGGCAGTCTTGTGGCGTGCCCTGGGGGAGGCCTACGTCCAGCAGTGGACTGCAATTGGCTGATGATGATGATGATGTGTATAATATGTATGTATTGACAACATAGTCCAAAATACAAACTGCAGTCACCACCAGCGGTACTTTCCAGCCCAGCGTGGTGACTATGGGCAAAAACCCCCCATGGCAGTCTTATGACGTGCAAGGCTCCCCCACGTCCAGCAGTGGACTGCAATAGGCTGTTGGTCGTTGGTACAGTCACGGAGACGGGTCAAAGTAGAAGCGCAACGTTTCATCATGATAGCCGCAAAATCATCAGTTTGTGCCTCTGCAAACATCACTGATGCACTACAATCCTAACAGCACGAGCGCCCTAATTGCGTTGTCATATTGGGCACGTAGATCGCCGTATTATTTATTATATAACATATTATTCTCTGCATTATTATTTTGAACGATGGCAACTTTTTCTCAAAGCGCCATCTATGATTTTTATAAATAACTATGTTCGTAAAAATATTGTACCATTTATTGTCAATAGATGTCGTCTATTTAAAATTCAGTTTGGAGGTCGCAAGTGGTGGTTATTGTTGATTGAAATTGAACTGTCTGGCTCGCTTCGAAGTGCGACGACAAGCGACAACAGCCAAGAAGGTAGATTTTATTTTATTCCGCTTTGTTTTGCGGAGGTGAGAGGACAGTATTGTCGTCGCTCGCGTTCACGATTTGTGTTCGACATTATTCATGTTATCAAGTTTTTTGAGTGAGAAAAGGACCTTTTATTTAACCAAGTGCATTGCAATATCAAATACGAGTGTGTGTTTTCGCAAGTCGGTTAAAATATTGTAACTTTATGATTTGCGCAATCAGAACTGGATGTCAATAAACTTCGTAGGTATTTCGTTTGAGGGAAAGGTGTGTCGCTTTACCTGTCCTGTTAAGGATGATGTATGGAGCCATGGAGTATCACGGATACCTTGTTTTACGAGATGGTAAGTAAAGTTTTTAGTTTGTTTGTGGCGCGGTAGGACGGGCGTGGGGTTGGTCGGGAGGCAGGGTCCGCGTGCATTCACCTCTGACCTGCGCGGGGCGACGCCGCTCAAGGTCGGTGCGCTGACTGAAGGTCGTTGGTCACGTGACGCGAGGGTGCCCACCCCTGCGTCTACGCGCCCCCGATAAGAGTATTCGCGACGAAAAGTGCTTGGCTTGGGACTTGCTTTTGTTCTATGTATAGAAATGTAGACTGATGTGCAATTTTTTATTGTGCATGTTTTATATCATCATCATTTACAGCCACTGTAAGTCCATATGTTGGACATAGGCCTCCCCCAACAACCTCCACTCCGACCGGTCGGAAGCAGCCTGCATCTAACCGACACCCGCGACCTTGACCAGGTCGTCCGTCCATCTTGCTGGACCGTTGAGCTATTTTTTTTAAATTTATTTAACTTTTTAATGAATACATTAATAATACAATTTGCCACTCACGTAGTCCTTATTGGTCTGTCTGGAGTGGCGGTGATCTTTGTACGTCTGCGGATCTTAAGACCACGTTTCGGCACCGTAGGTCATCACCGGCAGCACGCACTGGTTGAATACCTTCGTCTTTAAGGACTGGGGTATCTTGGACATAAATAAGCTTCGTAGTTTCCCGAACGCTGCCCAGCTAAGTTTTATATAACGCTCTCATATTAGAAGTTGCAATTTTTTTTGTGGAAATGTTTAAAAAATATTCGAGCGCAAGAACTGTACTACTTAGGTACCTACAAGGCGGATTAATACTAAAAGGTACCTAAATAAACCTACTAGGAAAAGGATTCCTTATAATACCTACCACATGCATGGAGGTTCCTCCATGACAACATGTATCAATTTTGGATACTGGCTGTATGTATTGCAGAACCATTCTGAAAAGCGGCTGAAAAGTATTTAAAAATATGTCCAATGATTATCGCGATAGTCGTGGGTACAGCCGTAGGTAGCGAAAATCGCTAACTGGAATTTACATAAGGTATAAGTACAGGTATAAGGTACACTTTACCTACCAGTTACCAGCCTATACCTACTTGGTCACGATTAGTCTAGCCCAGAGGTTTGCAAACTTATTTCGTCTAACGCCCACTTTGTAAATCAGTAGCGCCCCCATTTTTATTTCACCTTAGGCCGCGTTCCCATTAGGCGAACAGTGAGCGGCTAACAGTTTGCTTCCAGATATAGTAGATTTGATCATTTTGCTCAAATGGTCGCATTTCGGCTACTGTCTACATAATATGGTTTGGGCAGTCGATTGAATCGTTTCTCTTCCAGACTATTTCATTAAGTGGTCAAGATAGTAGGCATGGGATCCGGGAAAGGATTGATCAAATCACTCCGACTTGATATATATCCTTTTAACATATCAAAGTGCATCCGGGAACGAAGAGGTGGAGCGAGATATGCTGGGATTGGTTTGGTTAGGTTGTTGTAGGTGTCCTTTTAACAGATCATCCGCGTACATATCCGGGAATGAAGAGTTAAGCGAACCGAGATATGATTGGGATGAACAAATAATAATTAGAATATGTAATATATAAAATAAATAGGTACACTAAAACTACTCGTATTGTCCTAAAAATAATTCCAAATCCAAACAGCTTTTATTTACATTAAAAACAAAATACTTAAGATCAAATATAAAACGGAATATGAAATTTTGAAAATTATTTGAAAACAAATATTTCAAAACAAACATTGCAACGCTAAAGATGCCTGTCGCTCGTGAGATGTATATACTCGTGTAATGTCGATTCGCGCTCATCGTTTCTCGATAGCGCGTTCCGGCGCGTTGCATTCCGTCTCGCTCATTTATTCTTATCTTCGGCATTACGGTAGGCGGAGTAGGCGGATATAGGATATGGTAACTTTCTTTAAACTGAAGGAGTTGATTATATCCACCTCTGGATATATATCCGAGGATATAGTTGTGTCCGGAGTTACCCATGTCTATTATTGATCATATCGTAAAATAGTTACTTGAATCACCGGCGCTTTGTTTATGTGTGAAGATGGCGGATTTTTATTTTTAGGTTATAAAACAAATTAAGGAGAGTAGGGTGACTATGCAGAAGAAGTCCACGGATAGGGTGTTATATTGTATAATGTATGTTAGACTTAATGGTGGTTTATTTATAATAACAATGTTAAACAAAAATCTTAGATTATGTTTATGATAGGTGAGGTTAGGTTAGACTATGACAAACAACGAATGCCAGAAGCGAATCGCTTTTGTAAAGCCTTTTATGTTTTTTAAATATTATATGTAGATTGTAATATTTATAGCAAAAAAATCATACCGTTACCATAAATAAGCTCTTACCACATTCTGGATTTTATGGACACCCTATTAATACGATTCGGCCAAACGTGGATGACAAAATCGTGAAATGTAGACGATTTAACGAACTGGTCAAATTGAATTGGCCTCTTCATGAAATGATCAATTCTACGATATGGCCACGACATCCATACAGCGCGAAATGAACGCAGTTTGCGATGTTTCGCTTGCCGACTGATTAGCAGCGACTGATGCGCGCAGTCAGCGGCGCAGTTTGTTTACTACGCCGCCGGGGCGCTCCGTTCGCTAATGTATACTACTTTACCTTGCCTCACAATAATTCGCAAGCGCTTCGCGGCTAATACGCTCTAGTTCGCCGCTCAGTTGATATTGAGTAAGCGACCGATACGCCACTAGTCAGTCAGCGAACAGTCGGCCGCTCACTGTTTGCCTAATGGGGACGCGGCCTAAAAATGTCAATAGCATATTAGTAGTCGCGCTATTGCCTTAACTGCCCCTCTCTAGGCCTCCAACGCCCACGAGGGGGCGTTATCGCCCACTTTGGGAAAGACTGGTCTAGCCAAAGCAAATGCATTTAAATTTTAACGCCATCATCACACACCTGTTACATCCACTCGCCATAATTAATTTGCCCACATTTAGCTCGCAAATTGCATTGCGCAATGTCCTGCAGCCATTGCACCTGAATTTGAGTCATGTTCTCGCTACCTTGAGACTGACACGCCTGTGTTTGCATATTTTGAATTGCAACATGCAGAACCTTTCTCGTTAGAGAGTAAATTTATTCTTTGGTAGAACCTAGATTCTTTATTACACACATAATATAAATTACAGAATAAAAGAAAAGATGTACGTACAATGCCGGTTTTTTTTGCCAAGTCGGGATTTAGGAACTTTTTGAGTGAAAAAAGCGGGATTCTTTCGTCGAAAAATAGACAAACGAATATAATCAAAAGTTTTTGAATATTTATCTTTTCATTTGGGTTCAAATTACGTTTATTTACGTGGCAAAAGATAGTTAAAATATCCATAGAAAGGCTAGTCCACACTTGTCTGTGCCACCTGCCCGCGCTTTCTCAGTACGCTGCTGTACGCACGGTCGAGTGATTCCTGAAAAGCGGAACTGAGCCTGGACCGCGCGGGACATTTAATTTTGATTAAAAAATCGGGACTGTCCCGCCAAAATCGGGACGTCTGGCAACAATGGCAAGCTTATCTCTTGTTAAGCTTCTCAAGCTTATCTCTTGTTAAGCTTCTCAAGCGTATCATCTATAGGTATGTAGATTGGTAGTAGCATATCATATACTACACTGTAGTAGACCATTCAGAGGTACTGGCACCTGACGAGGATCGAACCTAACGCCTTCCGACTGAAAGAATAGGTACAGAATAAGTTGAGATGGGGCTTACTGGTGCAGTAGATCGAACATTGGTCCACCACATTGAACGAATTCGAATACAAGTAGGACTGGCAAACCAGGCAACGTCGGAGTTACACACTAATTGGCATGACCACTGTGACCAATGTTTATCGTTCATCTGAGGTGACCACTGCTTAAGATGAGTGAGGCAGAGACATACATATGTACCTACTGCACTGCTCACTTTTTGAAAGCGTTTTTAACCTTTAATTTTTATTTGAATATTTCATTTCCGACGCTACGATCTAAAATGTTCGAAATGTCTGAGATATTTTCTCCAGTGATGTCTTTACATAAATACAGGTTTTTCCGTTACTTAGTACTTGCGATACAACCTTATTAAGCATAGAATACATGGGAGTTACTGCATAACCTTTGGGCCTTAGGGCCGGTAGTGTGGGACTTAGTTAACGTATTCTAAACTGAGGCAAATTCACCTTTTCTTAGTAGGCTAAGCACAGATCAATTTAGATCGGCCACGACTCTCAGGCTGTGGGTTGTAAAGCCATTAGATCCGTTCAAAGATTAAGGAGACATACAGTTAGATTTTACATCTAATTAAATAACAACGGTTTTCTCCTAAACCGTCCCATGGATTAGCAGTTTGCTTGCAGTCTTTACACTGACGTTGCACACAGGTAAAATTTGGGTTGGCTTTGTTTACAAATATATCTATTTAGCTTTAGTTGCTAGCTGTTGATGGGTATGTATGTATTAATTTCAACACGAGAGAAATAAACTGTATCGGTATAATTTTTAACATACACATGGGTACATTTGAAATACATGTACCTATAGATATAGGTACTCTACCCTAACTAGTAATAATCTTTAATGTACCTACCCTGCATTACAATAAAATCTGTTAATTAACGAATTGTCTGCTGTAGGAAGAATGTAAAGCTAAAACTGTCCAATGAACAGGCAGAGATTGCCAGTTAAATTGGAGTCGTAACTGATAGTAAGTGGAGAGCTTTATTTTAAACCATTGAGCATTATGCCTGGTTATTTATTGTCTTTATCTGTTTTGTCAGTAGACATGTCGGAAAATGTGGGTTCGGAAAGGCTTTATTGATATTTGGCTGTTTTGTTACCTATTTAAACCATTGAAATGGTTTGAGTGTTTTAACTAGGAAACTTCTTCCTGCCCTGTTTCCTTTTAGCTCGTGCGCATTTTGCAACCACAAACAAAATTAGAGAAAGACATATGTAACGTACCTTGCTTAGACTATAGTAACCTTCTTCTTCTTCTTCAGCCTATTGCAGTCCACTGCTGGACGTAGGCCTCCCCCAGGGACGCCACAAGGCTACTGCCATGGGGGGCATTGGGGGGTTTTTGCCCATAGTTACCACGCTGGGCAGGCGTTCTTAATTTTTCTATAAGTTTCCTTTACACCAAATTAAGAGACAAATATTTTGCGATCCACATTCTCTTTAAATACCTATTGTGTCCATGATTATGATAATTATCTAAATTAATTTAAGCAAACTGCCTAAGTATGCTAATGTTCACAAATTACGGCTAGTTTTGTTTAGTTCCTTATCGGTCTATCATCTTATACCATGGTATAATAGGCTTAATTGCAATATGCATGTCGAAATAGGCTCGTAGGCTCATAGCTTATTGTTGGCTAAAGGCTTATGAGCCGGATGTGATTAATTACCGAGTGGAAGTTGGAGCTTATTAATTAACCATTGATAGTTACAGTTACTTTGTCGATCTCGATTTGACGGATTAGAAGTCTAATAAGCGAAAATATACGATAGCGGAGGGAGAAGTTGGATGTTTGTCCCATAGGTAGATAAACCCCTCTCATAAACACTGTAAATTGTAATACAGTACCACATTAACTATTAAACGTACATACCTAAAACTATCTAACTATAAAAAAATGATGATTCATGACGGAGAGAACAAGACTGCGAAACGCATGTCAAAATTTGGTGAGAGCGAGATGTCTCACTTTTAAACGTCAAATTCACAGAGCTATTGATAACTAGATAAACTAAGTGTATGTACTTTGCATGTAAAAATAGACTTGCCCAGTCTAGTTATTACTTAGCTTTGTGGATTTGACGTTTAAAAGTGAGATATCTCGCTCTCACCAAATTCATCATACGGATGCAGGTTTTTCTATACTTATGCCGTCTATTGCGGATAAGAAAAGTAAGCAAATGCAACAGACCAATTAACTTAAGATTGAATTAATTAAAGTACGTTATTATGAAAATAGGTATGTATATCTCAATGAATTTCAAGTGCACACTGGTGGCCTCGGGTATTATTCCAAAACAAATAGTCTTGTTTTGATTATGGCGTCGCAATCCATGCATAATTTACGTATACGATGTAATATAGTCGAATGTATAACATAGTCGAATAAAACAAGTAGACTTTCAAGGAACTTTAAAATTCTTTATTTAAACCTTCACATCACAAGAGCCAACCAAACAATTAATATTTATGGTTGCTATATTTACCATGGATGTATGAAACGGGATAAATATCTAATTATTATGATTTTATTCTGTGCCACGCTAAAATAAGCTACACTACTTTCGCAGGACTGTTACGGATCGACCACTGAGTCGATGACCTTTGTTGTACTTTCAACTCATGAAAGAGTTTATGTATAGGTAGGTATATAATACTATAATTAACAAATAATTAATCAGGATGGATGGTGAAATTGATTACTTTGGACGTTTATCAATCAATGTATGTATAGTGAAGAACAAATTGATATCCTATGCTTTTATTCCTTATTAGAGAGAGGAACTACTAGTTTTGTTGTACTATGGCTGTCTCTATAGTGCCTCCCTTGTGCCTGCGATGCATATGTATAATTTCTATCTACCTATTATCATTTTTTTTTGTTTGAACAGCTGTTAACAGTAAGTGCAATGCAACAGTTTTATACATTTTAGAATGTAGGAAGAGTGCGTGGAGCTAGGTAGGTTCCATTCCAATCGCGTAAGTAAATGTATGACATTATCTATAAATGGGAATTATATGGTAGACATGCACTTTGCAGGTTGTAGTTTTAAACTTTAATAAGCCAATTTGCTTGACTATTTATGGCCAACTGGTTCAGTGGTCACTGGTCAATGACCCTCTTCGTCGGACTAAACCACTTCCGAGGTCTATCTCATTCCCATCGTACAAAATCTACATTCTACATAGTACCTGGTCTAACTACTTAGGTACATAGCTGCTAACAAAATTTTATAGCTTGAATAAATCTTATTTATATCTACTTCATATTTTACGTACGTAGATCGATGTAAAAGACAAAATCATTGTCACGCGAATTGCGCTCTCCTGAAAAACTAAATCAACAGCAGACAACCTTGCAATGCCGCCGCCCGCCGTGCTGCGTTAAAAAAAACATGGTGTCTGTAAGTGTTGCGTACGCGAGTGTACTCTCGTGGTACTCTCGCTGCTTTCACGTGAGAGTGTGAGTGTTCAGACGGTGGTGTGCGTGCGTTCGGTGACCTTGCTATCAAGCGGAAGCGACGAGTGAGTCAGAGCGTCTGCATTTCAGTTCATCGAATGAACGAGTAGGTAGGTACCTCACCTGGGTTGGCTTTTGGTACAATTGACTTTTGGAGTTACATGTCCAAAACAAAATGCATGAAGCTCACTATTTCTGTATGAGGCATACCTAGTGGTAGTGGTACGCCTGGAGATTTTAACCTCAGACTTTTCTTATAATATACATTGTATAGAAATCATGTTTGAAATACCTAAGGAGTTAATTTTTATAGGGAATTTTATGGTGAACAAAGGGTTTGCGAAAGTTTATGCGAACATTAAAAATTCCGACGAGTAAATGAAAAGCCATCTTTATTTCAAATGTAGTTTTGATATTTGACAATCACTTACAGCCAATTTCAATAACTGACCTCGAGAGATTTTTTTTCATATTTCAGATTAAATCTTTGAATTGTTTTCATACAAAATTTGGAATAAAAAATTCGAGTTTGTTTATAATCTCTAGTATTGAAATTGGCCGTTGAGGTACAAGAAAGCCCTACATAGTTTAAGTGAGCCCTAGCTCAGCGCCCTTTTTAAGATACCCCGACCTTAGGTGTTAGCTATTCTTCCATGCTGAAAGAACGAAGCCCTAACTTTGCCCTAAAAGAATGCCTATACAGGCTGAATTTGCGGCTGAAGCTAATTGTGCAATCGCTAATGTTGTAAGCAGTATTACCGGTACACGCCTGGCCAAATGTCCTTGTAAGTTGCCAGTGAGCATGACTCACGCCGACCTACCTCCGAGCAAAAACTGCTCGATTTTTGTACTATTTGGAGTTCCGCAGGCCACGAAGAGGGACCATTTTCAGTTTCTGACTGGTCTCAACGGGTCTGTGTCAAAAATGGAGACCGTTTTCAAATTAGGTAGTTGACTCTACTCGTAGAACCTAACATCAAGTCATTCAAGTTAAGTAACATGGGACAGCCTTGGGCAGTCTTTATGATAAAATAATTTAATAGCCAAACTTATCCTTAGAAATAACATTGCTATGCAAATTTGCAACACGGCTAAACACCTAATTTGAATTAGAATACGCTATTTCACTAATACTATACTATATGATAAGTCAGCCCTTGATTGTTGTGGACTCTTAGCTAGCTAGTACTATGTGAAGACATTTTGATCCTATTAAATATTATTCGATTTACTTTTACTATTAATGCAAACCCTGAACTGAACCCAATATAAAATAAGACAACACGCTTCTAACTATTGCAGGTGTTTAATCAGATATATTAGTCATAGGTTTACCTTGTGTACGATCTAATAGCACGGAATACGTTAAAACTGTTAAAAATTAAGGCTTTGTTCAAATGTATGTGGCATCCAATATTACATGGGTGTATCAATCTATGATCGCAAATCGCAACTATACAGGATGTTTTTTTGTTGCCACCCTTAACGAAGGGTACGTACTCTATAGATCAAATAAAGTAAGTTTATGCCAAAAAAATGCTGGGAAACTATGTAATTTTTTTTAAAGAAAATTAATTAATTGATCGGGCGATATTTATAGTGTCCAGTATTTATGATAGTTTTTTCATAGACAGATATTAATTATTTCTCGTGAAAAAATCTTGCTACGCGCGACTATGTGCATTAAAACGCAGTTCTATTTACTCAACTTTGGACCCTAATATCTTGGGAACCAGACACTTCCCAGGTATGCTTTCATGGAGAAAAATGATCGTGATAATGAGGAGATTCCGTAGTTTTCGGGAACGTTGACGACATATGACCATCAAAATATGGACATTCCATGTGAAAACTCCAGTAATGCGTTGGACGCCCACCGGCCAGATGGACCGATGACTTGGAGAGGGTGACTGGTAACTAGTCTGAATGGCGAAAACGGGAGAACAAGCCTTGTGGCGTGCCCAAGGGAGGCCTACGTCTACCAGTGGACTACAATAGGCTGATGTAAGTCTATCACTTAAATAAATCATGCATGCAATAATCATAAAATGTCTCTTAGTCAGTCAATGACACTCATACTCCTATATACTCGTATATGACATCTCGCTTCCACGATGGAAACATACCTGCTATATTTTATGTCGAAGTTAATACTTCTATAAGATTCCATGTTACCTCACTGAATTGCAATGCCAATGGAAGATGCAGTTGTTTTTTTTGAGGATTTTTTTATACTGCGCCAATGCTAGTTTCTACCAATGCTAGTTATTGACCTAGCCTAGCGGTAGTGCTGTGACACGATTCTCGTGTGACACTGATATCTATGTGATGAGATCTTGGTACGCTTCCCAACCGTTACATGATACCAGCATCACATTATGACCAACATAACGGGGCTAATTCTGGAGATTTGTATCAGATGCATTGCTTGTATGCAAATGGGCTTAGTTGAGGTAATTTTGCAGTTGCGTTCATGTCACGAATAGCTCGGGTCATTGGGTCAGATTATTCGTGCATTTATGGTTATTTTTGACCCCAAACGAAAAAAAAATGGAGAGCTATGTATTTTATTTAACACCGTCTCATATTACTGGTTGAAAATTTTAAAATTTAAGATTAACCTCATAGAATTCCTAGTTTATTTTCCAAGTAAGGTGTGTATACGTATTTATTACTTTATCCTACTAATTTTCAGAAAATCCGCTTTGGGATATTTCAGCTCTTGGGTTAATTAGGCGAGTTCAATTAAATTCATTCCAACTGACAGGTACCTATAAGTGCATATGTCGAGAACGTGGTTAAAATAAATAAATAAATCATGCGCAGGTGAGGGTCGTATGCGCATATTTAAGTTAACATTTCGAGTATCCGATATCCGCTCACTCGGTGACCCCGCGCGTTTTGCAACATCTAAAGTAAAAGGTTTTTAACCAGTTAATATATTAATTCTGATGCAATACATGTTTGTTTACTAAGGAGCCGATAAATTCCTTGATTGTTGAAGTCTAAGATGAAATAAGTAGCGGACGCCCGCAACTTCGTCCGCATGGACGGCAGAAAAAACAAATTGTCGAATTATCCGCTATAAAAATATTTTCCGGGATAAAAAGTAGCCTATGTGTCAATCCAGGGTGTCAGCTAACTCCATACCAAATTTTATAATTCACTCACTTTTTAGAACACATCAACCTAGTCCCCCACTAAAATCTTAAGGGTCTTGTATCGCAGGTGTGAATCTACACAGAAACCTATACATAGAAAAATCGATATTCATTATATCAATGCTTGTACCTGCCAGGATTCGAACCCAGGGCCTATAGCGTCGCGAGCAGGGGCACTACCAACTGTGCCTATTAGTCGTCACTGTCCAATAACTACCTATCTCTCCAACAAGTATCTCTTCTCTAATATGTAGTGTTAAAAAGACGATCAGCGAGAAAAGACTAAACGCAAAATGCAGTAAAACGTCGCAAACAACCGGCAATGAAACCCTTAATGCTGAAATTAAATGCCAAATCTTGTTATTAAAGAAAGTCTCGGCCAAATGAGGCGACTTTCACCAAAAGCAATATTAAAGTCGCCATGATACATCCTTCGTTTCGCAACTCAGCCGTTCGAAATTGGATTCCTCGAAGCCATTAGCGTGAGTCAGACGGGGTTACGTTCGGGAACCAGTCTTGGATCCATCATGAAGTAAGGACATGAAGGACTTGGCCGACAGAAAATGGTGTCTTTGCCGTAACACGGGCGATACGCGAAAGTATAATGATGACAGACAAATGTTATGTAGCCTTGATCACACGCGAGACAGTGAACTCGGCCGATATTCGATATACTCGGTTCATATTGCGCTGAGTAAGCTGTCGCAGGTTTACATTGACTATTGCATCTCTGCTTTATCCTTCCTTCATGTTCCAATGCCTGAATTGCCTTTGCTTTTGAGTCATGGAAAGGAACGCGAATTCCTTGCGCCCGGCAGCCTGTTTGTGTAGAATTGTGTCAGGATTTGAATTTTGTGAATGTAGCTAATGATGTCAGGCGTATACTATTGACGGAGACTGAAACAAAATTGCTAGCCAACTAGCCTATCATTGATCCTGCCAAATCGCTGGTCAATTCTCTGACTGTCTGTGTTCTTCACATAAGTATGTAACTATGTCCGAATAAGGAGATGTCACAGTTTAAATGATTTTTTTTCTCTAACTTCGTCAGCATGATATTCTTGTAAATGAGAGCCATAGCAGTGCATTCGCCATGTAATAATCCAAAATCTTTATCTTTCCGAGATGTTCCTTATTTTTCGTAATCAAAACAACACAAACTCGTAATTCGCAAGGAAGTAACAATTCAAGAGTTTCGTAACGGAAACAAATGATCCTCTATTCAGATACTAGAAGTCCTAATATAGCCAAGCAACGTGCTTGTGATCACAGAGTATAGTAATTTCCGGGCTTTTTGTGTGCCTGTTCGAGACTGGCAGGCTGTATTCTATTTCTAGTTCGATAGGCGGCCATAAAAGACGGTTGGACCGGTTTTGACTAGACGCATTTATGGAAAACTTTTTGTATTTGAAATTAGTGCTGATTACCATATATTTGCATGGGATATTTCTGTTTACTGTTTGATATGATGTTGTTATTACACATGATAGTTTGACATCAATGTAGTAACTACTTAGATGAATAATCACGTCACTGAGTAACTAAGTAGTAAGTTCAAAAAGAATAATCTGATCATCGGATCATTGGAATAATCGACCCTTCGTTTAAGGCAATATCGTTTGAGGCACTTATTGGTTAGTCTTATGCAGCGGTCGATAAAAGTGTTTATGCGTGAGGTGAACATTAAAAATATATTTTAAACTTCACATAAGTGCGAATTATAGCACTGAACTGAATAATTATTTGCACTAGGCACTCTGATAACGAATAATGCTTGATTATATAAATAAAATTCTTATCTAGTGATTACAACTTTCGAAGCGATATTGTACCTCCTATCTTTTACATAAAAAGATCAGCTACTGAGTTTTATGCCTGTTATCTCATCGTCATTTCCCTTGTCCTATCACTTTAGAGGTCATTTTATTTATCCCTTTACTTTATACCCTTTACACCTCACTTTACCATTTGCATCTCAGTTGCATGGCTGTCTTTTCCAAGATTTGATTGAGTTTCAGAAAAACAACTGGGAATTTAAAGGGCATCTTGGATTTTTGTGACTGTTTCCGTGCGTGACTTCTTAGACGTGACTAGACGAGATTTTGTCTATCCTAAATTCCTAACTAATTGGTTTTATATTTTCCTGTCATTTTGCATAAAACCAACGAAGCCCTTCGAAATCGAGAAGTTTTCAACGAAACGAATAAAAATGAGGTTAGAGACACATAAGTTGATGTATTAAAACCTCAGCCGGAAGTATTAGAACCAGAAACCTATTCTGGTGAATTATATTTGTTATAAGTACCACAAATTGTATTGTGTTTCTTTTATTATTGATGCCAGAATCCAAGTCGCCCCAACCGGGTTCAGGAATGCGGCTACTTGACCCATTTTGTACCCTCCCCCTCTTGGTTCTCCCCCCTCCTTTACTGGATAAGACCCCTTTATACATATATTATATTTGCTATACCACAAATTGTATTGTGTTTCTTTTTTGATTGATGCCAGAATCCAAGTCGCCCCAACCGGGGTGAGGAATGCGGCCACATGACCCATTTTGTGCCCTCCTTCCTCCTTTACTGGATAAGACCCCTTTACATTATGGCTTGCAAAAGCGATAACAATTAATTAACAAATTACAAGTTTATGGTGTGTATGTGTAGGGGTTCTTAGATTCAAGATAAAAGGTGCTTAGGTATTCTGACATAGGAATTTCCAGTCTCTTATTTCAGCGTCGTTGATTGCATTATCAAGGTTGTCGTCAGGCACGGTTGTCAAGTGATTGCAGTATGCGTATTGTGACAATTACACAGGTCCTGTGAGTTGGCCATCGTGATCAAACTCGCATAATATTGTAAATAAATCCATCTATATTTGTTTTCATACAATTTTTTTCTTTTAGAATCCGTGATTGATGATACGTATCGTGAATGTTATAGAATTTGTCGCAATTTTTGTGAGTATTGGAAACAGGATTTTTAGAGTAATCCTTATATCAGTATTTCACAGTCTAGTTTATTTCGATAGATACATTTGAAAGAAAATTATTAAATTAATTTAAGGCAGTCCATAACTTTAATAATAATTGGTATACACAATGTCACATCCCAACACAGCCCATCCTAGATGGGTATGTAAACGCGAATGTCTACAAACATCCTTCATATCGGTTTTCAAATAAAACCGCATTAGAACATAGCCCGGCGCAGGCGCAGGTCTGCAGTCGCACCAATAAGCCAAGGTGTTCAACATTTACTTTGCTACATTGCTGTTGGAATTGTCTATACCTAACTGAATAATTATTTAGAATCTAACATGCGTAAGATTTTATCTAAATAGTTTTTTTGTTACATAAAGGGATTGCCAGCAATTTCGAGAAAGCCAGTCTTCACTGATCTGCTCTATCAGAAAGAATACCACAGTACAAATAATATCAATGTTCTTGTCGTGTAGATTAGCCATTTCATGAAATAGTCAAGTTTTTCATGATAATACCTAATAATAATAATTATTGTCATTGCTATTTTGCCTAACTGAAGTTAACTAAGTACATCATAGAACACATGCCACATCAACATCATCGCCACGGCACTTTTTCTCTCGGCTCTAGTTCAGTGGTTCCTAAAGTGGTCTAGGTGGACCCCGGGGTCTATGAGAAAAAAGTTTGGGAACCCCTGCTCTAGTTCAAACCCTCTATAAAGTCGATATCTCATCTAGAGCAGAGCTAATTCAAAGTCTTAGAATGGAGGGTCCAGAACCAATGATCACGAAAACTTTTGAAGCAAATTTAAGTCGGTTGAATCAACCTAGTTCATCCAGTCGGGCTGTAGACGTCAGTGGGATAACATTAAACTAATAATATTAATTATTCCAAATTGCGTGGTCCCTACCTGTAAAAATTGTACCGGGTCACTAAGTAAACACTTTAGGATCACATTACAAGTATAAGTAGCATAATTACTAGCCTCGATATTTAAATATTGTATTTTACATTTTGTTTACAAATTGTCATAGAGAAAATTATAGTGATGCCACATACAAATTATCGCCCTATTTTTGTTAATGAATAAAAATAGGGTAAAAAATTATGCTTTTTGTAAGTATTCATCACAATAAAGACGATTAGGCAATAATTATACGTTTATTAATGGCCGTATGTAGATATTTATTTGCTACCAGTTAATAAACTAACTAGCTGAAATATACGGCATGTCTCCAATGTTAATATTTATGACTTACGGCATTTTGTAACAGTAATCTATGTAAAGGAATTTACATTTAATCGAAAATGTCTAAATCGTATTTATTACCAGGTGAAACCGAATAAATGACGCAGGGAATGAGGAAATGTAGGTACAGGGATTTTTTCGTAGTACCTTCATAATATCACTAATTATTGTTTACTGGGAAGCTTAGATGAAAATAAACTAAGCTGGGAAGTGTCATTGCTTGTTTGTCCGTCCAGTATCCAGTTTTCAGTGGTGAACCAATAAAAACCGACTTCACACATTAGATAAGTACTCGAAAGTTTAAATTTTTCTGCTTCAAATGTGTTTTAAGAGTCCACGTAATATTTCCTGAACATTGTTGTGGTTGTACAGAGTTCTATGGAGTACTAACGACCCGCCCCGGCTTCGCACGATTGCAATGCTGATAGGTACTATACATATTAACTTTCTTCTTGAATAACTCTATTTATTTAAAAAAAACCGCAACGAAATCCGTTGCGCAGTTTAAAAGATCTAAGGGAAGACAGACAGACAGCGGGAAGCAACTATGTTTTATGCTATGTTATGATTATTATACATACATTGACAAAGAGACTCTGATTGTCTCAAACTCACAATTTGCACGTTTTACAATTTGAACAGCTGTCTGGCTGTCGCCGATCGACGTCAGACTGGATATGAATCATTCCAAATTAGTATTTCATTATTTTTGCATCCAAACCGTGTTGAATCGCACATGAAATGATTCAACGACTTCACGAAAGATTACCTACTATAGTTTTTCTTTCGTGAACTGACTTCACAATTTATTACAGAGAAGTATACCTATATGTATGTATATTACCTAGGTAATTAAAATGTCAATTCATAAATCATTAATTAATATTATAAAAATATTTGTGATGTAATTAAGTACTTACCTTTTAAACTTTTGCCAGACAGGCTACTATAAGTTGCGTACAACTACGCCACTACTTACCACCAGGCGGCCGGCGCCCGTGCAAAGGACAATGCAAAATTGTAGTATAAGAGGCTGTAGGGAAAATTTACTTTGCCCGTTATCGTATCACGTTATTATGCTCTTTTTCAACATATTTCGCCATCCTGAACATTGGAATTAATCATAGGAATTGGAGTTATTCCTAATGATATTTTGCGATGTGATAAACCTTCTATCCACAACTTATTATTTCCACTAACCTAAAAATGACTTCGATCGTCCAACTTTCGCCAGACGCTACTTGTTACTCAGATGTGTAGCTAATATATTTGGTTTAATTTAAGTGATTAAAGTTTTTATACAAATTACTTTTCCGTCTCAATTCTGCATAGCTTCCTTGATGGTATCTCAGAAAAACATTGTTAGAATCCTTGGCACAGAAAACTGTGTTTCCTCAGGTGTACAGTTCTTTGTTTGAAAGTTAATAGATTCGTAGACGGAGAGTATTCACCTCGTCTATTTCAGTTGCGGCGTGGGTGACAGGGTGCGATGTACTCTACAGGGATATACGACCTCCGAGCTCTTCAGGGTCAAGGGCATATGAGCTCTTGCAGCTTTTGAACTGTTAATTCACATCATTGTCTAGTGATTCGTCTATTACTAGTTGTCCAATTGACGGTGTCGTTATTTCTTTATTTTTTTACCACGTTAGGGCCAATTTTTGGGTTAGTGACGTGCCAAAATCGACTAGTCTTGTCGAAATATTCGTCGATGCAGACTGTAGATACTCGTACGTTCTGCATGTGTCCATGAAGATAATATTCGACCTTAAGATAATTATCGGCCGATGACTCGGCTCATGAGTATCGTTATCGATAAGTTGGAAGCAACAAAGCAAGGACATCACTTTACTGAGCCTATATAAAATGTCTATGTTTCTTGGTACATCAAGTAAATCCTTTAAAATCAAGTAATCCTAGCAGTTGAGAAACATGATCAGCATCTAAATCTACCAGTATGCAATAGAATAGGTCAATGGACTTGATTTGATGTTATTACAAGTAAGTTAAAGAGAAGAGAATTTCATACTGGTGATACGAGGTCGTAGGTCTCGTATATTCGCTATTACCCATTATTCAAAGTTGCTTGGCCAGAGGTTATTGAGATATCTCATGGCTCAGACAAAGCAGTGAACTGCGCTGACGTATCGTACGAACGACCGGCCGGCCTTGTCTAGGCCACGATGACGCCATCTTGCGTTCGCGGACGAATTACGACGCACGTCACTAAAATACATCCATCTCATTCTAACTCGATTATCTTTGCTTTAGAAGAGCTGCGACGACAAATAAGGAAAATTACTATCAACTTTTGTGTTAACTTTACTGTCAAACAAAAATAATTCTGTTACTGCTATATTTAGACGAATGCCCATGGTCACTGCATTTATGCATGTATGTATTTATACCGGTCACTGGTCAGTTTCCAGACAAGCTTCGATTACAGCGGCTCATATTGCATTGCAGTCAGGTTATGTATTTTGTAATTGGCAATTACACGTTGCTAAGGCGACTGTTGTCTGGTAGGTTACTGTAACTTACGAACGTCTGAGGGCAAAGGACTCTATCGGACGCTAATTGGCAAGCCAGACGTAGCTACTAGGTTGGGTAGGTAATTGATATTATTATCTGTTTTCTCAACTGCCTTGGAAAATTGACCAGTAATATTTTCATTTCGAATTTACAACAGCTCGATGGCGGGTCTGAACCCTTTAACGTCAAGAACCCTGAGCTGTCCATTAGGTGTGCTCATTTAGTAGTTAAGTGGTTTTCATAAAGTCCCGTTTAACAGCAGTTGTGAACAAAATAGCAGGCAGACATTTTATTGAGTGGATATTGGGAGCGGACCAGGCGCGGAGGGAAAGGCGAAATGCTCGTGCTCGCCGGCAACAACCGGCTTCGTGAAGGCCGAACGCCCCCCACTACCGAGGTCTCAACTAGGGACTGGGGCTTATCGATAAAACTTCATTAGCAAATTTATGTTAGGCATGATTTTTATGGGGCAATATCATATTGGGCAAGTAATAAGAGCGGTCGTAAAAACGTCCTTTCCAAATTTCCTAAATACAATACATACAGTTTTATTTTTGATACCATACAAGTACTTATAGGAATAAGTTAGTAAAACTATCCAAAACATTTCTGATATATTTCTTACAGTAATGTCATTTAACATAGGTATTCTTCTTACCGGTAGAGATGTACATATTTGTATTTTTGAGTACCCATAAAATAAGGACAGTAACAAGACAACGCAAAGAACTACTTAAAACCTGAATATATAGAATGGAAAACACATTTTATATCCCGTTTAGTGACGCATCACATTATCGTGCGCGCCTCACCCTCCGTAAACAAAGTGCCAATGACACGGAGGTCGAGTGGCTGTATCGATAACTCGCTATCGCAACACTAGCCGGTCGCGCAAGGCCGTGGCAAGTCGCGTCGCGAACACATGGGTTTCGAAACACCTTCTAAATTCAAGTGGCGCTATTTTTTTTCTATTTAATTTGACGACGTTTTGTGATAGTTTGTTCTATAAGTTGGCGTAAATAATGATCGATTAAATCCTATTTCTTTAGGTAAAATAAAATTTATAAGCATTTCACTGTATGGTTTTGTTGTTTTGTTAGTTGGCTGATTTTGTTTTTGTTTGTTCCAGATTGACCAAAATGCTGGATTCATCTTCGGGCAAAATCTTTCATCGATATTGGCCAAGCGGAAATATTTACATCGAGAAGTCATCGAACAATATTCTTTTTATGAAAAAATGGGATAATGGAAGACTGATTCTCACAGATGCCTTAAAAATGAGCAGTGATACTAGATGATCGAGGCCTAGAAGATAATAGAAAAATTACTGAAATAGAATAATATGCGGAAGAGACAGCGTTAGTTTTTGAGAATTTTTCGAACGATATTTTTGGATGGATTTTTAGTAAATGTATTGTACATGGTGCTTTATAGTTTAGTGTAGTGACATATTTTGAAGAGATATCGATAGTTTTGTGATGATTTGGTGATAAGTGTCGCGATGTCCAGTGACGGCGATGCAGTCAAGGTGGAGGGTGGCCACGTCTCTGTCACCACCATCAGCATGTCGGGACCAGAAACAAGTAGTGGTAAGTTTTTGTTACTTCTGTTTTTTGTCGGAATGGGAGTTTGATTGGATCCTGAAACATCACTTAACTTTAAAAGGTCTAAACTAGACCTAAACTTAAATTTATTAAAAAATTACAACAAAAGTAACATATTAGGTGTCCTTTGTTGATTTGGGGTTGGCCTAGGTTCAGCAATGGCCTTCCAATGACTGATATATGATTATCCTTAGTTACCAACTCAAAAAGACGTATAAAAAAGAGACCCTTATGCGTATGTAGGTATTTACTATTTAGTTTATTATTGTGAGTCAATAAAAAAAATGTAGCTAACGTCTAGATTAGTTAATTACGAGTAATAATAATTTAAATAAACGTTGTAATGTATGTAGATAGGTATGTACTCTGACTGTCTGTGACCTTGTTTATATTACTTTATTTACATGTACGTATTGGCAAGTACGTCGCCAGACGTGAATGTTAAACAAAACCCGAGACACCGGAATTAAAAATGCACCAGCAAATAAACTTAGGTAGGTAGGTAGGTACGTTACTTACCTATAATACACATGATTCTTTCCCATTTAGAAGTTATTGCTGCGTATTCTTATCGACAATTGAAAGGGTTATAAAATGTGCTAGTGTTGTATCGGCGTGTTCCTACTAGGACACTTGACAAATACAGGAAACAAAATATTTCTAAATACGAGTCTATTTTGGACACTTTGAATAGAGTAATCTGAAATGGATTTCTTTTTTTTTTCTAATGCTTTATTGTACACAGTAAAGTTTTCACAAATAAAGTTTATGAAAAAGAAAATGTACAAAGGCTTCATATTATGTACAGCTTTTATTTATGGATGTTCGAAATGTCGCAAAAATATTTATTTGAGTTAGGAAATTATTATTTGAGTCATCGAACAATAGTGCGAAAAGGTCATTAACCCAAATAAAATTTGCGAATATACTTACGTAGGTTTCTTATTTCATCTAGGCTAGAGAATGTAAAACCTACAATAAAATAAATTTTATTTGCACAAAATATGGGTGTTACAGTTACATTGAAGAAAAAAATATAAAAATTGACATATTTTACCAAAACCTATAATGTGAGATTCGGCACTACAAATTATTAATATATAGTCAATTTCTAAAAGTACATATTTTTCGGAAAAAGTTGATTAGAGTTCGGAAACTAAGATTTTTTTTTTATCATATTTTTAACTGCTCACATTGTGGGCATTGTCCTTTTAACGCAATTTGTTTCTCAAGCTTCATTTGCTCCTTACGTAAATAATATTAGGATCGATTTCACAATCTCATCACGATATAGCCTTGATAAGGTTGCAGAGGTCAATGACTTGGGCAAGACAGGACGCAGCCACCATGAATCCGAAATTAACTGCTGCCAATATTGAATAAAAAATAGATTTATTCAAAATGCACACACAGAAATTGGTGCCTATTCAATGCTGTGCCAATAACTTCCGGAGAATTTCAAAATTATCCTAATGTCCTGATGTACTATGATGATGAATTATTCCAATAAAAAAATATAGCTCTATAATTAACTTTTGGGTAAGGTTAGATTTAGCGTTTTACCCGGAAAAATAGGCAGGTAGGTACGTACAAATTTTCGTATAGTTTTTTCCGTGAATCAGTATATTAAGTTAACGGATTGCAGTCGAAAATGATCTTAACATGAAATACCTACCTATATTTGACAATAACGCATTTCTGGTTGGTTAAAAATAGGGAAAACATGCAAGTTATTCGTGATATTTCGTAGATGAGCGATCATACTGTGGCTTACCGCTGACCTCGAGGTCGTTCACATTACAGCATGTTCATACCATGAGCTGTAAATATATGACGATATCCTGTCATCATCATACATATCTATTAAACAAGGGCATGGACTTATCGATTCTATTTCCTGACACCTTAAGACTTGATACATACCTCTATAAGAGAATAGAATATTAGTAAAGAAGAAATCGCAATATGTAAATATCTACTAAACACAGGCATGTACCTATCGATTCTATTCCCTAATAAGAGAAGAATCGGTAATGTAAGAAATCCCAATAACTACCTAGTTTCTTCTGTTTAGAACCTAAACTGAATAAAGTTGTAACTAGGTCAGAAAATAAGTAGGTACCTGGATAGAACACCATTGTCAACAAGCCAAACGTAGCTGTGTAGGGCAGGTCCGACAAAGTAACATTTCCAAAAGATAACCAAGTTCTATATCTAATATCATCATCAATCGACAAAGACATCCATTCCTAATATTCAAGACTCGGTGGTGGAGGGCTTAGTTTGGGCGAACTAAGTTGTTATATAATAGAACTGAAGTAAGTAAGAAAGCTAAGTAGCATACCAAAATTTGGGCTTACCACATGTTACCTTCATATTTATTTTGTTCCTTCCAGGCCAGTTCTCATACAGCTCGAGTGGGGTGCGGATCAGTGTGTCCTCCGTGCCCCACGACGAGGACTCCACCGACGCAGAAATCTCCAAGATCGACTTCGCACAGCATCAGTACGAGGTATGTTACCACTGACCTACGTTGTTACTGTAGTTCCTCTACAAGCGTGTCAAAACTCCTGTGTTCCCGAAATGAGGTAGCCAGAACAGACCATAAATGAGATCCCGCAGTCACGTTTAGCATAGCGGGGAAGATGAAGAAGAGATTGCCCGACTCCCTTAGTCGACTTTTACGATATGTACGGAAGGAGATGCAGCCTTTATTATTTATTTATTATTATTTACATTAGCAGTGGTAAGTACTTCTAAATATTCCTCTCCATCTACTAGATAATAGAAATCTTTTGAGTTTGGGCTGAACCAGAAGCGATGAATTTAGGCAAGTAGTGTTCTTCGAAGTTTTATAACCGTCATTATTTTACTCCTTCCAGGTCAGCATGCGGAACAAGAAGAAGCGATCGGCGACCGGATTGCAGGACCAGAGTGAGAGGGAACGACCTATGTCATGGGAGGGCGAGTTGTCGGACTCCGAAATGGTTATAGACACCAGCGTTAATAATGGTAAGGATGTTTTAGGGTGCAAGGGATGGAAATTTTACCTACTCTAATTCATATAACCTCAATCCTATCCTGTCCTTGTTATACAAGTAGGAACCTACATTATAAATGTTTATGAAAATGGATGTTCGGATGTGTAACGTGCTAGTCTTACACGCAAAACCTCCGAACGGATTCTGACTTTCAGATGAAACTTGATACGAGTAGTTTGAAGCTTTATATGTACATCAGTAAAACTTAAGCTTTAAAGAGCGAAGTCACGGGCGGCTGCTGTTAACAATAACAACAACAATTTCAACATTTCCCTTCATGGCCCAGGCAGGAGACTTGACTTTTCTAGTTCTTTTAAAGCACGTTTATTTTCGTCTTGAAAGCGTGATGGCGCATCTTGTTAGGCCAATGATGGGGTTCTTTTAACATCAAAAAACTTTCCAGACGAAAACAGCAGTTCCCTAGACCTGCAGTCTTCGAGAGACTCCATCGACACCCTCCGTAATGTCACCATCAAGACTGAGCCGGTCAAGACCGAGAGCTTTCAAGGTCTGGATGACCATCGGGTGCTGGACCTCAAGTATTCGGCGCCACTGCAGAGCCATCAGCGGAGTTTGAGTATGAACAGGGTATGTTTTGAATGTTCTTTTTATTAGATACCCACTTGTTTTTCTGAACTGAACTATACTCGTATTGTACAGTATACGATTGGAATATTTATACTCTCATCTACATCCTTTATCCATCTCATCTCATCCACACTATTCCATACAGGTTCTCTGTAATGGGATATTTCGATTTTGCATAACATATAACTCTTATCTTCTGTTAACACACATCAGCCTTTCACTGTTAGACGTTGGGCACCGCCAGGGCACATGACAAGGCTACTGTCATAGGGAGATTTGTCTTATTGACATTTTGGGCAGGCGGGTTGGTGACCGCAGTGTGATTTTCTTCCGATATCCACGGATAGTGCTATTCTACTCTGTGGTCACTACACACCATCTTATATCTACATAATTAATCTAACAGTTTCAAAGAGTCATTAAATAAAGGATCTAATAACAAATCTCATTCTCCAGATATCAGTACTGAACGACAACTCGTTATCCCTCCCGCGGCCGACGTCGCCCTCCAGCGCCAAGTCTCTAGTCCTGGAGCCTCCGTACCGACATACTGATGAGGTGCAGAACCTCACCATCAAGAAGGAAGCCCCGATGACAGGTACGAAGCAACGGCAGAATGTTTCCTTGTTTTCCTAGGTTAGCGCTGTTATGATATTTTACATGTTGGCACCTTCGATCAAACATTTGATCGAAGGTTGGCATCGTTAAGACGAACAAGAAGGGCGTGGTTTCGCGTACGTAGATATATAGATAGATAAAAGAAATTTATTCTGTAACACAGTAGGTACACTAATAACATTACACAGAGAAATAGATATAAACTTTAGATATATACGTACGCTATCCTAGCATAGCGCTGCCGTCATATAGCCTGAAACAGCGTTTTACATGTCGGCATCGTAATAAGGGGGTGGTTCCGTACGGCCGCTATACGTTCTAAACGTGGTTGCAGGGTCTCCTTTTTGATCCTGTAGTTCACTCCATTTTGGTATATACCTAAGCTCTAAAACCAACTTAGGTAAGTAATGGAAAAAATTGCATGAAATTGGAAATTTGAATTAGCTAAACTTATATCCAATCGATTCAAAAGGTGAGGTCAGTCAATCACTGACCCTACCTTTCGAAATATGTAGAGTTCCATATATTTCGTAACATTATATATAATAAATGAAGCTGTCTCAATGTTTTTTTATTTGTAACATATACGTATACAACATATAGCAGGGTCCAGGTAAATAATTCTATAAGTTGTTACTTCATTGTGTAACTTATATCGTAATAATTTGTTCCAGAGCTAAAGTGCGAGCCCACCGCTGGGGTGGACAAGTTGCTGGGCGCCCTCCACGGCTCCCCACTGCTGGGCCGCCTGCCGCGGGTGCAGTCCACCGACTCCGCCGTACATTCCATGTACACACATAGGTAAATATAACGATAACCATTGAAAAACGCTTGATAAATTAAATTTCAGATTTTCAAAATAAGGTGATTGATGTCTTCACTCACAAAAAGAACCGACGAATTATTTTATACAAATAATAGTAAATGGTAAGTTCTAGCTAATTTTTAATATATATTAGTTAATTTTTGTGAACCCCCATAAAAATATATCACGAGCCGCCTCTGGTTATAACATACAATAACGTTTATTATTATTTACTGTCCTGAGAGGTTGCCGTGGTGAAAATATATGGAGGAAATTGATAATCCCAGGCTAAAGGTAAAAAAGATCTATACGTCAGTAGCTTTACTTCATACAACGTGATCGTAGCGCCACCTACCGGGACTAACTAAGGGTTTAATCGTCCCAAAGGTACACTAAAATTTTATTGAAATCGGTCAGACCCCGTATCGGCTATCTTTTTTGACAGTTCCCTAATGATAATTAGGTATTCATAGAAACCGAATGAAATGGAAGTGTCATAATAGCTTGCGCCTGCCTAAAGAAAATTTTGGGAAAACACACATACATTGTTGCTATTGTACCTATCTGTAATACTCAAAGAAAAACTTATTAAATTCTATTCTACATATGCCACTACCACTTGAATTTCCAAAAAAGATTCAACGAGACGAACTCGAGACGGCCATAAACGAAATTCGATCGGAACTACATTTCACCAACGGGTTCCGGCACCAACGTGTGAAAATTAATATTCTCGGTGTAACTACATTAAAACCTTTTTTATCAGTGTGTACAGCAGTCCCTCGGCAAGCCCCCGCGGCGGTCGCCACTATACTCCGTCTCTCTCTCGCAACAACAGCGACGCATCGCACTCTTCCTGTTACTCCTATAGCTCGGAATTCTCACCCACACATTCACCTGTACAGGTATGAAAGGTTTCGTTTTAACTCTTACTCATTTTGTAAATGCGAAAGTAACTCTGTCTATCTGTCTGTTTCGCTTTCACGCCAAAACTACTAAATTTGATACACAGGTAGTCTAGAGCAGCGTCGGCCCGAAGTAAATTTTAGAATGGAGCGAGATCCAATAATGATGGGCTCTCAATCCAGATGCACATAGCGCATGTCCTGTTTTCTCCTAATAATATATGTATACCTATATCTAGGATTTGGCGCCTGGAGCGACTGTTCCGCTCACCGTATGGGCGGGCCGGCCCTGGTCTAGAGCCTGAGAAAGGACAAAGGCTACTTTTTCGGATAGTTTCAACATTTTGTTTTTTCTACAGTCTACGCGGACCAAGTCGCGGGCATCCACTAGTTTTTACTATATTTAAGGGTAGGTAGGACCTACTGTAGAAGTCGGATTGCGAAGGTTGCCTGTACTTTTACTGTACCTTTTGACTATGCTATCAACTTAAAAAAAAATCTTTCCGAAATCATGTACGGAGTCTAATGTACTTCCCGATCTGTCACTTCTATCATGTATAGCGCTTATTAAATCTCGGTTAGTGTTATATCATTTACCTGTTACCTTTACCCCGTAGGGTCGTCACCCGCACGTGATGTACCGCGAGCCTCCTCCGGCGGTGTACCCGACGTCACCAGCACACGATGACGAGGCCGACGGCACTGAGGATCGACTGCATCATCACCAAGGCATCAGTAGACAGCAGCTTATTAACAGGTGACGAAGGTTATATTTAGTATTTAGACAATGATTATAATTGCATCGGTTGTCCTCTAGAGAGAGAAAATCTCAGAAAGTTTTTTTTTTCGGAATAAAGATATTTTTCAGCAGCTTCCTGCCCTCACCCCATTATTTAAGTGTTCGACGCGATGTGGTTTCTTTCGAAACTCAGTTTCGCAATGGGAATATGTATATGTAGATATTTTTATAAAAAGATATTACAAAACGTAAGCAACTCCTAGGACAACCTAGCAACGGTTAGCATAACTCAACGCCTGAGGGAACGCTCCTGAGTTTCTTACATACATACCCTCACGCCTATGTCCCATAGGGGTAGGCCATGAAGAAGGTATAAAAGAGGAGGTGGGACTATGAAGTGAGTTGTGTGGCAATCGTGAGGCCATGACGTCATGATAGGGGCGGAGCTTCAGCGCTAGTGTAACGCAGTAGCTGTAACCACACGCTTGTGCTCCGAAATGTAACCGTATTAAAATTACAAAGATACTAGCGTTTTTATCAGGGTACTTTATTACTAAAACTTAGTATAATATTGCCATCTAGTGATGAGTAATTGCACTAGTAAAAAACCTTGAACCATATTGATAATGAACAAGTAGTTTGACTAGTCACTACAAGGTGGTTTCTATGTAATTGGGCAGGGCTACAGTGTTCAATGCTCCTCTCGTCCCATACTTCACCCCCGCTCCGCGGCACACTATTTTTGTATGAAAATATACTTAGCCGCTACCCCTCTTTTATTTCTTCTCCATGGGGTAGGCAGAGCCACCATTTAGTATGTTCCAAACATACCTCATTCCCCTCATCCACATTCATTAAATTCTTCATACGTGTTCGCCGGTTTCGAATCAACTTTAGCGACATACATGGAAGGAGATGTAGCTGGTACCTGTAGGTATTCTTTCTGTATTTGTCTTCTTAGAAATTTGGCACAGTATACATCTGTGCCAAATTTCATTCAAAGTCATTCAGCAGTTCCCTAAAATAATCCACTATAAATATAAATTACCCTACCATGGGTAAATAAATACCTAACTACTACATAATAATTTATTTATTTTTCAGCCCATGTCCGATCTGCGGTGACAAAATAAGCGGTTTCCACTACGGTATATTTTCGTGCGAATCGTGCAAGGGTTTCTTCAAGCGCACGGTCCAAAACCGGAAGAACTATATGTGTTTACGGGGAGGCAACTGTCCCGTCACGGTGGCGACACGGAAGAAGTGTCCCGCTTGCCGGTTTGACAAGTGCTTGGTGTGCGGGATGAAGCTCGAAGGTATGTTTCTTATTTGATTCTATATTATTGTGAAAGAAGATTTAAGTTAAAGTAAACTTTAATAATTTTCTAACACAACTAGTCAAACTGCTCAGCAGTTTATCCTCATTTATTACGGATACCGTCATGGTTAAAATGATATCAAATCATTAGGGACCAATACAGGGTGTTTTTTTGTGGCCACCTTTAACGAAGGGTACGTATTCTATACATGAAATAAAGTAAGTTTATGCCAAAAAAAATGCTGGGGAAAAAAAAAATTTTTTTTTGAATAAAATTTTAAATTCCTTGATCGTGCGAAATTTATAGTGTCTAGTGTTTATGTTAGTTTTTTTATAGACAGATATTAATTATTTTTCGTGAAAAAATCCTGCTACGCGCATCTATGTGCATTTATGCAGAAAAACGCAGTCTAATTACTCAACTTTGGACCCTAATATTTTGGAAACCAGACACTTCCCAGGTATGCTTCCATGGAGAAAAATGATCGTGATGATGAGGAGATTCCGTAGTTTTTGGAAACGTTGACGACCAAAAATCACCCTGTATAATCTAACCTAATCATCAAATCGAATAGGAAATTTGGCTCTGTAGTCATCCAACTGTGCCTAACCTGCCGTCATAGAGAGTTATATTTAATACTCAGTTGTAATTTTAAACACGCATTACATTTATGTAAAACTACACCGTATCGGTGTTATAACAAAAGAGCGCCTAAAGTTAGACTCGTTAGACTCGATTTAAATATGACATTTGACAGCAAAATGAATGGCATACATATCTGCCAAATTTAGGGTATGTTTAGGTTAAAAATGTTTAAATTATTTTGTAATAACACAGTTATAGTCTATATTGTTTATAAAAAAATTCTGTTGATGTACAAAAATAACACTAACAAATTGTTTACAGCAATAAGAGAAGACAGAACCCGCGGCGGTCGGTCTACCTACCAATGTTCGTACACATTGTCGGGAGCGTCCTCTACGGGGTCTCTACTCTCTGCACACGTGCCTACCACGCTGAGGCATGCGTCCAGTCTCACTTGTGTAAGTAGGCTCATTGGTGTTAGTAGTCTCATTTGTGTAAGTAAAATAATCTTATTTGTGTTACTAGTCTCACTTGAGTAAGTAAATTAGTCTCATTTATGTAAATAGTCTCATTTGTGTAAGTAGGCTCATGTGTGTAAGTAGTCTCACTCGTGTAAGGACATAAGTCCCATTTGTGTTAGCGTTCAGTCTCACTCGTGTAAGTAGTCGCGCTTTTGTAAGTAGTTTCTTTCTTTCTTTTGTTTAACTCACTCACTTGTATTGTATGTAAAAGTATAGACATGCTGCCTCGCTCGTGTATCAAAGGCTCGCTTTTTCACTCGTAAATTCGTGAAATGCAGTTTCACACATCATTACTTTAATGAATTTTTCAGGTAAACGGTCCCGGGTCTTACAACAGTAGAGGTGAACCCAGCAACAGCCGAGGGACGCCAGACATACCACCTTTATTGCAGGTAAGTTGGTGTTATATTCTATCCTTACTGTGTCTGTGGTACACAAATCATGTTTTCCTTATCGTATTTCGTGCCGTGTGGTGTCACCGTGTTAACCCGTGAGTAGCGTAAGAGGCGATTAACGGTTTTCGGGAGTTGGGCCGGGCCGCTTCCCATGTTGACAACATAGTCCGAAAATCACACTGCGGCAATCATGCCCTATATGCCAGTAGCCTTGTGGCGTTTAGGGAGGCCTACGTCCAGTAGTGGACTGCAATAGGCTGAAGTGTATCGTATTTGGGTCACGGCGGTGGCCAATCTCAACTAACATTTACACAGAAGATATAGTGCAGATAGTGTACAAGTGTGTACGCAAATCGAGGTGCACTCTCTATTCCCTCAATTCCACTCAGCCTATATTTAAACTCACATGACCAACGGCTTCACGTTCTTTCTGAGGTACTGAATGGTTATATTTGTTTAATATCTTCCTTTATTTCTGCTAAGTTTCACTTTTGATTTCAGGAAATAATGGACGTAGAACATCTCTGGCAGTACAACGAGTCGGAACTATCCCGACTCGGCAAGTCCACCGCCAGTCCGTCAGCCATCCCACTGCTGGAGGCGAGTGGGATCATCGCGCTCAACTCGAGTCCCGACATGTTGGCCGATCTGTGTAATATCGCCGACCATCGGCTGTACAAGATCGTCAAGTGGTGCAAAAGCTTGCCGCTTTTTAAGAATATATCCGACCATGACTATATGGCGGTAAGTAACCCCGACGCAAAAAGACGGGCGTTATAAAAGTGTGTATGTGTGTGTCTGTCAGTCTGTCTGTGGCGTTGTAGCTCCCGAACGGATGAACCTAATTTTGATTATGTGCGATATTTTGTTGGAAAGACGGGTTAGTCGATGGTTCTTAGCTATGTTTCATAAAAACCGGTGTAGCAATTTGAAAGAGTTGAGGGGTGAAAGTGGCAATGAATAATCTAATGTTAACAAATACCCGTGTGGGGTATCAAATGATAGTTTATAACTTGTTCATCATAAGAGTAAATGAAATAAATAAGAAAATATTTAAAAATTTAAAAACCCGCGACCCAATACAAAATAACACAAATTAAAATCGTTGTCTCATCGCGGAGCCGTCCTATACCTAACAAGGGCATGCCCAAGTACTTAGCGGACCCCTGCCGAGACGTTAACGCGTTGTAAAGTATGTGTACAATATTATACATACTTTACATCCATACAGTCCATTAGGTGGGACTAAGTGTTGTAAAGTATGTGTATATTTTGTCCGTTGGGACTAAGTTTATGTGTTGTAAAGTATGTGTATATTTTGTCCGTTGGGACTAAGTTTATGTGTTGTAAAGTATGTGTATATTTTGTCCGTTAAGACTAAGTTAATGTGTTGTAAAGTATGTGTATATTTTGTCCGTTAGGACTAAGTTAATGTAATGTAAAGTATGTGTATATTTTGTCCATTGGGACTAAGTTAATGTGTTGTGTACGTAAATATAATTTTTTTCGTCCGTTCCCAGATCGACGACCAGATCTGCCTGCTGATAAACAGCTGGTGCGAACTGCTGGTGCTGTCGTGTTGTTACCGCGGCGTCGCCACGCCGGGCGAGGTGCGCGTCGGGGGCCCACGGGGAATCACGCTGCATCAGAGTGCCAAGTTAGTACTGTATTCTGTTCTGTTTTTGTTAATGGCCCGCGGTAGCGTGTCAAGCCAAGTACAACTAACAGAACTGGCGAGTAATATTACACGAACCATTTGGAGCCACTTTTGACCTTGACTTTGACCTGATAATTTAAAAACTATTTCATATATTGTGTCTGGCACAATAAGTGAGTGAGTCCGATAGCTAGGTTCTTTATGACTGAGATGTTATCTCTTCGTGATTATCACGATGTATTAATGCATATTACTTACATACCCATTATACCCCGAAGAGCTTGGGCAGTGTAAAAAGTAAAATGTAGTGTATAAATGCATGTTAATGTTTAAAAGTTCATATTCCTTGGGTATTAAGTTGAATTTTAATGCATGTTTTGTGTGCGCCAGTCATAGTTGCATGTATCAGTATTGTGCTACAATGTATAATCATTATTCTACTTTTTAATACATGTGATGTTGGTGTGCCTAATCTTAATTAATAAATAAATAAATAAATAAACTTGTAGCAGCAAAAAGTGGTTATACTTATGAAATATCCTGTAGCCTTGCTCAAATAAAAAGACTATTCATCGCCAGAATATTGTTTCTTTTCGTTACGATATTAGTAAGGATTATTCTGATACAAGTAATATTTTAGTTTCTAATCTAACTACTTCGCATGTTCCACAACAGAATCGTAACGATATCACATCGTTTCGGGCAAGCTCAATCGACCTGCGCCTTCGGCTTGTCATATCTAGACAGATCCATAAAAACCCTCAACTATTTATTATCCGTGTATATATTTTCCGTGTTTAATAATTATAGACTGGGTCTCCAACCGTGTATAGAACGTATGCTGAGCTTCACGGATCACTTGCGAAGGCTTCGTGTGGATCGGTACGAGTACGTCGCTCTGAAAGTCATTGTGCTGCTCACTTCAGGTATGTGTCGTGACATACTGATGTATACTATCGTGTTTTATACTATTGTATATTGACATCCGGCTCAAAGGACCATTTTAACGACTGTATTTTTTTACATTTGCTACGTGCCTACCTATAGGTATAAATATATTCTGAACTATTATGGTGACTAATAACATTTTATACAGGGTGATTTTTGGTCGTCAACGTTCCCGAAAACTATGGAATCTTCTCATCATCACGATCATTTTTCTCCATGGAAGCATACCTGGGAAGTGTCTGGTTTCCAAAATATTAGGGTCCAAAGTTGAGTAAATAGACTGCGTTTTTCTGTATAAATGCACATAGACGCGCGTAGCAGGATTTTTTCACGAAAAATAATTAATATCTGTCTATAAAAAAACTAACATAAACACTAGACACTATAAATTTTGCACGACCAAGGAATTTAAATTAAAAAAAAAAAAAAAATCCCAGCATTTTTTTTGGCATAAACTTACTTTATTTTTTTTCAAGTTTTTAGTTTTCAATAACAAATGGATAACCAAACGCAAATGCTATTAGAAAAAATCCAAGAACAAATGAAACAGCAGACTATAACTATAACGGAAACGGTAACTAAAAATGTGGTACAGCAAATTGACGAACGATTTAAAAGGTTGGACGAAGAAAATAAACAACTCAAAACCGAAGTTAGAGAACTGAAAGAAAAAATTACAGGGTTGGAAATGGCAAAAAAGAAAAATAACATACTTCTCTTCGGATTAAAGGAAGATTCACATGAAGAGGTGAATTGTGTAAAAAAAATAACTGAAAAACTCAACGATTACCTTGGACTCAACCTGCAAGAACAGGAAATTGCGAACGCCTTCAGAATTGGAAATAAAAAAACTTCTTCGCGGCCTATTTTAATTTCACTTGTATCCTACTGGAGGAAAACGGAAATAATGAGAAGCAAAAAGAAATTACCTCCGGGCATATACATGAAAGAAGATTTTACGAAGGAAATACTAGAAACACGCAAAAGTCTACAAACAAAGCTTGAAGAAGAACGGAAAAAGGGTAACATAGCTTATTTAAAAGTAGATAAGCTTATAGTCAAAACCCAAACAGAGGCAAATCGCGAAAAGAGGAGAAGGGAACCATCCAATTCACCTAATCCCAGAATAACACAATCAGATAAACCACTACATGTAGCCCCGAAAAAAGCCAATACAACTAACGCGTACGAGTATATGGCACGTGCAAGATCGAACTCTATGAGGGAGAAGACCAGTTCATAGCAACCAACATACACATATAGCCGGAACAACGAAAACGATCACCGTAATACGAACCAGCAACAGAATAATAAGAGAAACACTCCCCCAAGCCGGCTGGTCCCCGTGGGGGAAAATGACCACAACCCTCCACTGAAAAATCCAGAAATAACTAGTCAAAAACTACTTCATATTGGAACATTTAATGTACGTACTCTAGCATCCACAAGCAAATATATCGAACTAATGCATTCATTACAAAGAATAAAAATCGACATATTAGGCTTAGCCGAAATTAGGCGAATGGGTTGTAACATCGAAGAGCACAAAGAATTTATATTTTGTTACAAAGGAGAAACGCCTGGCCTGCATGGAGTGGGGTTTTTGATAAAAAAAAGAGCTCAAAAACAACATAATAAAATTCTCAGGCTTGTCCGAGAGAGTGGCCCTACTTCAACTACAATTCATTAACAAAATACTTTCTATAATTCAAGTGTACGCACCAACCGAAAAAGCCTCAGCTGAAGAAATTGATAAATTTTACGACACTCTTCAAGAAGCGCAAGATCAAGCTGGGGCAAACGCACTAGTAATTGGAGACTTTAATGCTAAAGTGGGCCTAGCTAGAGCAAACGAAGACACAGTTCTGGGAAATTTTGGCTATGGAGCAAGGAACGAACGAGGAGAAAAGCTCATAGAATTTGCCCTTGAAAATAAACTATCTGTTATGAACACATATTTCAAGGCGAGATATAATCGCAAATGGACATGGATCTCTCCAAACGGAAAAATCAAGAACGAAATAGATTACATCCTGTCAAATCATCCCCAGAAAATAAGAAAAATTGAAGTACTACACGGATTAGAGTTTAGTTCAGACCACAGACTAGTAAGAGCTACTTACCTTCTACAGGACAATAAAAAATGCAGAAAATCATTCAAATTATCATTAAACACTTTCAAAACAGAAGAAGAAATAACACTATATACCAAAAACTTGGAAAATAATATAAGAGAGTTGGAAACTTTAGACAACGACATGAACGTCCAGACATTTTATAACAAAATAGAATACATAATTAAAAAGAGTACATCAATCAAACAAAATAAAGAAAAACAAACTAATGCAAACAAAATCCTCACAAAACCTACAATAGAACTGATGAAAGAACGTTCAAAACTTCTAAAAGCTAAACAAAAAACTAGAGATATGAAGAAAGAGTTAAGTACACTGTTCAAAACAACTAACAAGGCCATCAAAAAAGATTACGCAAACTACAGAAAACATATAATAGAGACAAACCTAAAGCAATACAAAAGTACTAAAAGAGCATTTAAACATTTAAGAACACACAAGAACTGGATACAAAACTTAAAAACTAAATCTCCAGGAACTAATACTCGAAAGGATATTTTAGACTGTGCAACAGATTTCTATAAAGAGCTTTATACACGAAACACTGGTGGTATATGTGAAAACAACTGTCTTGGGAACTATATTTACACTGAAGACGAACCCGCAAAAGTGGATGCTATGGAAATAATCAGGCATATAAAAAATCTTAAATCAGAGAAAAGCCCAGGGCCAGACGGTATTCTAAATGAGAATTTAAAAACTGGAATTGCTCTCTTGGCACTCCCACTATCACACATGTTCAGCAGAATCATAAGTACGGGACAAATACCGGAACAGTGGAAGAAATCAGACATAATACTGCTGTACAAAAAAGGTGACCCCAAAGACATAGGCAACTACCGTCCAATTAGCCTACTCCCTAGCACTTATAAACTCTTTGCCTCAATACTATTAAGTAGAATCAGTAGTAATATCGAAAATAACCAACCTATAGAACAAGCGGGCTTCCGGTCAGGCTTCTCAACAACTGAACATATACATGTAATGCAGCAAATCATAGAAAAATACAAAGAATTTAACAGACCTTTATATGTAGCATTTATTGATTACGCTAAATCATTCGATACGATATCACACGATGCAATTTGGGAAGCACTACACAGATGTCAAGTCGACGACAAATATGTAAACATTCTGAAAAATATATATGACAACAGCACCAGTTGTGTGAAACTAGAGAAACGCGGACCGGAAATACCGATTTTACGAGGAGTAAGGCAGGGTGACCCCATGTCCCCAAAGATTTTCATAGCCGTGCTCCAGAACATCTTCGAGAGTTTGAAATGGGAAAGAGAAGGAATCAGCATCGGCAATCGATGCTTAAGTCATCTAAGATTCGCAGACGATATAGTTCTTTTTGCAGAAAGTAGCAAAGGTCTGGAGAGAATGATAAATGATTTAAGTGAACAGAGCAAAAAAGTTGGCCTTTTGATGAATAAAGATAAAACTAAACTAATGACTAACAGCTATTCACGTAAAATTCAATTAGAAGGGAAGACACTTGAATACGTAAAGAATTACATATATCTGGGGAAAGAGCTATCATTTGAAAACAAAAACGAAGAAAAAGAGATAGATCGCCGTATAAATATGAGCTGGAAAAAATACTGGTCACTCAAAGAGATTATGAAAGGCGATTATCCGCTACACATGAAGAAAACAGTTATGGATACATGCATTCTGCCAACCCTTACGTATGGCTGCCAGACATGGACTTATAACACTAAAATAAAAACAAAATTGGTCAGTTGTCAGAAAGCAATGGAAAGAAGCATTTTAAAGATTAGAAAATTGCACAAAATAAGAAGCGATCATATACGAAAGAAGACAAAAGTAATCGATGTCCTGCATCACAGCCTACGATTAAAATGGCGATGGGCTGGGCATGTAGCACGATACAGCGACAAACGATGGACTGTGGAAGCGACGAAATGGATTGGACCTAGCGGGAAAAGACGGAAAGGACGTCCGATAAAACGATGGAGTGATGACATTATTGACACAGCTGGAAAGGAATGGCTAGAACGAGCTAAAGATAGAGAAAGTTGGAGCACACTGGAGGAGGCCTTTACCCAAGCAGGGGTTTCCATCAAAGAAGACATAGAACTGAATTCCTAAAAACGAATAACTTATTAGTGTATGTATTAGTCATGTATGTATCATTTATATTTAGGTGATGGGAAATAAAGGAGGCTTTATTATTATTATTATTATTATTACTTTATTTCATGTATAGAGTACGTACCCTTCGTTAAAGGTGGCCACAAAAAAACACCCTGTATTGATATCTAGTATACAGGGTGTAAAGAGACAACGATGTTTTTTTAATACCTCGTATTCTTTGTAAGGTTACGATCATTTTCTTCTATGGAACCAATTATGAAAAAATACTGACATTTTATTGCAAGCAATGTATTCGTTTACATTATAACATTTTGACATGGTATCTTTGATAAAAAGGTTTGTTAACCGATTTCAGATGGATTTATTTAAAAAATGATAATATTAATGTAAGTTTGGACCTCAATATCTTGGAAACCTGTCGTTTCCCAGGGGTGCTTCCATAGAAAAAAATGATCATGATGTTACAAAGAATACGAGGGATTAAAAGAACAAAGTTGTCTTTTTACACCCAGTATACATCAATGACCTTACTTTCGTTGCTAGGAGCGATATCTATTTAAACTTAGTTATCCGGCTCGAAGGACCATCTATTTTGCTAGAATTATCTTAATGTACTTCTAGAACTACGATGATTGATTTGAATCAAGCAGGATATAATTTTCGAAATCAGGCATAGGCTTGTATTCTATGAAACGGAGTTTAACAGTAGCATTGTGTCTCAGACGCTCCCGAGCTTCGCGAGTCGGAGAAAGTGCGCGCGTCACAAGAGAAGGCGCTGGCGGCGCTGCAGGCGTACACCGCGGCGCACTCGCCAGACACGCCCGCCAAGTTCGGGGAACTACTGCTGCGGATACCCGAGCTGCAGCGCACCTGCCAGGTATACATAAAGGGCAGTGTGAACCCGTGCGAAGCCAAGGCGGGTTGCTTAGCCTATAGCCTTCCTGTGTGTGTGTGCGCGCGCAACGAGCGCTCGGCGTCCTCCCGCGCCCCGCACCTCGCCCAAGCACACACACACTCAATTATCGCGATCTCGCGGCTTCGGCTTTGCGTAATCAGGGGGCCGAGTGGCAACGCACCTCGTCAGTCAGTGACATCGTCACCATATCGCCTCGAGCCGTTCAGTATTGTTTATATAAAACTCCCTACTGCAACCCACACTAATCGGAATCGAACGTAATCGCCTCGTCTCGGAATAAATTCCGAACCGCGACGCGGTGCGTGGTCAACTTGCAGTTCCTGCGCTTACGTCTGGGCTGCCCACCTCCCGGAAATCCGATACACACGCGCAGAAATGGGATGGTGTTATCGTACTCTGTCGATACCACACGGCCACACCTGTAGAAGCAACCAACGTACTGATTATATATCAGGGCTACATCACTCGCTCAACATACATATTTTAATTAATAATAATAATTAATAGAGTAATTGACCCGGTAGCTTAGTGGTTAGAGCGGCTGGCAGTGGTCGTGGGTTCGATTCCCACTCGGGTGAAGAATTTTTTCCATTTTCTTTATTAATAATTTTACAATACATATTTTACACAAATTCACCGATTGTTTTTCCTATTTTCGCAGTTCTTCATGCAAGTCGGCAAAGAAATGCTAAATCCAGCCAATAAAAGTAAGGACGGAGAGGGACCGAGCTTCAATCTCCTCATGGAGCTGCTTAGAGGGGACCACTGAGGCTTAGACCTTAATGACCACTGTTCTCAAGTGTCATGTGAAAGTTTTGTGACGTCTTTTGGAGTCTTCCGACCTTATGGTTCTGCGCTTTGAGATTAAAACATTGCGAGGTCTGTATTGGTAGCTTAGTTATTTTGTGCTCGTGGGTCTATGAAGATAATTTTTTATCGGACTATGGAAGGTCATTTGTAGCCAGAAGACTATGGATATCAAGAAAGATATCAAGAAACCTACTTATACAGCTTAGATAGGTAAAATAACGTTTGTAAGTTTTTATCGAGTCTCTGTATTACATATTGCTCAAGAAACAAAACTAGGAATGTAATTCTCAAGTTTTTCTATACTTAAGCTAACTTTTCTATGAATTTTTACATGCGAATAATGATGAAATTTGGCCTTTTGCAAAAGACTGCCGCGTCTCCTTATCAGATTCTAAAGCTTCCTGTACCGTTTTGGAAACTAGTACCTAACTGTGCCAAAATTGCCTTTTCGAAAATGCATTTATTATCTTATCATGCTATAGTAAATATATATTTTGTACTTATGTATATGTCTGATGCCAATCAATTTTTATTAAAAAATACGCTTATGTATGTATGCTTCAGCAATTTAGAAAGCGGAACGGGGTGGCGTGGTTTCATTCGTTAAAAAAATAGGACTACCCACCCACATGTACCTCGTAGACCCGTACTAAGCAATGTGATCGCGAAAATTGTGAGTATGCCTAGGGCTGCATTACGACTAACTGCTTTACCAATCATATTTATTGGTCCTTTCGCTTAACATACCCTTTCTGTTACACCCTGTATAGCCGCCGAACGCAAAAAGCCATCTTTACGGTGTCGACATATTAAAAGTTCTTTCTTGGCACTATATGGCGGCAACGTTATCCTAGGAAACCAAAGCGCAGCGCTACATTTGTGAAAGTTTCGCTTAAAACAACACACATGCCGTATTCCACTGAAACGTTTACCTATTATATGGGGACCGTTTTTGCTAAAACGCGTTCAATGTGAAGGTACAAAGCTTTGGGTAGGTAGTAGGTACTTGCGACCTGGCCTATATTTTTTACTTCGATATGCACACGTGCCATCTTGTTCTTTTTTATATAAATCGAAAGGGATGTCATGCTAATCTGACATTAAAAAATAATACAAAGTTCAAATGGGCTTAAGAATTTGTTAAGTTTTAGAGGTTGCTTTTGTGTATAATGAATGTTTTCGACGTAACTTTCTGCAAGTGTAGCAGCGCTACTCTAAACAACACAGTGATATTTAGTGCGTATGTTTAAAATATAAAGGTGAAAACACACTGCCAATACATGCTTTTATATTCGTAAGATATCGTAACTAAAGGCCAAGTGAACATGAGATAATCTTCGTATATTCCATTGGATATTTTTGTACTTGTATAAAAGATGATATAATAAGCTAGTTACATGTTAGTACTAAGTGTAAGAAAGTGGGAAAGACTAAAGAAAATAGATTTTTGTTGACACCCACCCATATTACTAAGAAAATAACGTAGAATTAAGTTGCAATGCAAAAAAGTATTAAAAACAGTGATTAGTATTATGTACTAAAGCACTATGATACTTAACCAGTAAAAATTTACGTTAGGGCACATTTTTCTTACTTAATAAATATAAGGTACATAACTGACGACGCGGGCGACGTTAGGTAGGTACTTATGTATACAGCTGTTACTCGAATTATTGTTGTTTTTATAGTCTTTAGTACATAGTACTGCACAACCAACAACAATTTTCTATGAGGACACGGATTAAAATAGTTAGACCGTTTTAAAATTATGTGTTATGGAAACTTCTACATGCCTTCTAGCTAGATAGATCAGAAGGCATGGGAGCGTTCTTCGCCAAGTCACGAAGCGAAAAACATGCTCTCTGTTCTTAAAGCAAGTCAATCCATTCTCATTATACCGAGACAAAAAATGTTAATTCAGCCAAATGTAAACTGTTACTTATTCTGAAAAAAAATTATAGTTTGTGATAAAAAAGTCCCTTTATCAAATCACGACTACTTGATTTGGTGAACTATTATAAACATTGCCATTCCTATTAAGTTACTTAATAATTATTATTAGAAACATAATGATTCCTCAATGCGTATTTCAGGGGGCGTGGGGAATCATTATGATTCTAACCTTCTTATTAAATAGGACTGAAAGTAAAACTTTCTAAATGTAGAAATAATTTACCTAGTTGAAAATAGGTACACACTCCAGTTTCTTTAGAATTTAAGAGTATAAAGTGGAAATATATTTCTACTTGTTATAACAGGCCTACAGAGAATACATACCGGGCAAGTAGATTTTTTATATAAACAACCTGTTCTTTATTGGAAAAGATAAAAAAAATATATTTTTGCACAATTTATGTGCTACCTCAATAATTTGATACGAGTAGTTGAAAAAAATATTTTTACAAAATAGCTTGTTTGTCAACTCGGTCGAATTTTAACTTGTCGGAAAATCCCTCATTCAATTTAATATTGTAATTAGTTTTTTCCCACAAACAATGATTCTAGACAGTATTTTTTATGTGCGGTCGAAATAGGTAGAAATTTGATTCAAATGACCCCGTTATGGGTATCCGCGGGTTTTCGACATTCATCCGAGTTGTGAAACAAGTTTACAAACACTTGACTGATTCTTTTAACGAAGGTATTTTTATTTTTGTATTTTTTCGTTACATTTTACAAGCTTATTTGTCTATATTTTTTTTATTTACTTACACATAATGTGTTCCTGTGTGCAATACATGGCATAAAGTATGGTGTAATACTCTAAACCAGAGTGATTATCGGCAATTTCTGTATATGAGTAAATGTAATTTGCTTTATGCGAAGTTTTTGCACATCACATAATACTTATATATTTTTTTAAAAAAAGCTATAACTATAGATGGACAGTTAAAATAGTTTCCAGATCTTTTACTTTTATTCTCTGATTGTCCAATCTGAACATAATGTATAAGCTTTTAAAGACCAGTCATACACTGCCGATTCAATTAGTTATTTGCTATAAGCAAAAACGTAGTGTTGCAATACTGTATAGTATATTATAGTTTTGAAAAATATTCTCATTAAGTATTTTTAATTATAAATGTAACTTACATAAGTATAATAAAATTAGCATAGAATGAAAGGAAAAAAGGATGCCTTAAAATTCTGAACACAGATAAATTACATATTCTAAAACTAAATAAAGGTTATTTACTTAATGTAAATGATCAAAGAAAACGTAACTAGTATTATATGCACACTGTGCATTGCACAGGTATTATTTGAATAAACAGTCAGAAGCCGCTATTATTTTTCTAAAATACATCGTCTTGCTTGACACTGTAACGTTACGTTTTACTTAAAACACTACTACACCGTAGTGTTATTGTATGCTGACAACAACATCTCAACTTGGCGGTGGCACTACCGTGTCCCTTCGCCAACTATCGTTCCAACAGGCCTATTGTCTATCTTTTTGACAGTTCATAGTGATTATTACTCATTGAAACTTAATGAATTGGAAGAACTGCCCCCTTATTACCTAACTAGCAAACGCAAAGCGATAGCGAAAATTGTACAAAAATCGCTGATTGCTTGTCAAATTCGTATTACGTAAAATGAATTTCAAAGAAACTTTGACATTTGAAGGCGAAGAATATTGTACAATTTTCGCTATCGCTTTGCTTCGGCTTTGCTTTTGCAAATTAGGTAATCAGGGGGCTGGTTATTTGAGGGGATTTCTCGTTAACTTCGTTGTCGTTCGTAAAATTTATTACATTGTGTAAGCCCCCTTTATAGTGAGTTATCTTTTATCGTTTTCTTGTATCATTTTTTTTTCTAACCTTAAAGTTTTCTTTCAAAATCCTACCCCCTAAAATGTTCAATAGTTTGCTGATGGTTGCATTAGATGTGTAGAAGCCCGGTCGTCTGAGGGTAAGCTGTTTATAAATTGGGCACAAGTACTTGTGAATAGTTCTAGCGTTCTAGTTCGTAATATCAGCTCATATAGTTTAAGTTAGTTGAACTATGAAACGTGCCACATGATTTTATTGTAATTTAACATTGAGATTTTCATGTGATTTAGTTATTGTGAATTCGCTAAATTTGCCAATAGTATTTATCAAGATTTTTTCATAGGTGGCTTAATACAGACTCTGAACTGATATCGTAAGGTAGATAAGATGATTTTTAATCGTTAAAGTATGTCAAGGAAGAATGTTTGTGATCTAAATAATTTTTATATTAAAAATTATCTAGACGAGGAGAGTGCAGCGTCCATCTTTCTTTTTACGTTTGTTATATTGTACGATTAAGTATTATATGTATAATGTAATGATATTTTTCTTTATTTTGTAGGATTATTGAAAAGATTTTTTTATATATAGAGAAAAACAATAAACATTGGATTATATAATATTTGTTTTCTTTTTGTGTAAAATAAGAAGGTTGTTAATAAGTTTTGTACTTTAATTATTCCCAAGTATCAGCTATAACATGTTAAACATTAAAATAGGCACTCCTAGTTATGTTATATTACTTGGATACCTTACAGTTTATATAACTATTTATATTGTCCGTATGAGATGACAACCGACGGGAAGATGAAAAGAAATCCCGAGAGGAAATGGGGGGGAAAGACCTGGACAAGTTCTAGCTGGAGTGGGGAGGCTTTTATCCAGTAGTGGGACACGCAATAGTCTATTAAACATACTCCTTGTTCTGTATGTATTATCTAAACAATATTAAGAGATGACACTCAAGTAAAAAATAAAATTGCTCACAAAATTGTGTGGGAAAGTACCTTCTACAAAAATTTATACAAGCTTTCAAAAATGGGAAAACACGCATGTAATGCAAATCAAAATGATTGAAGACTGGAATTACCTATCACTTCAATAATCTTTTAGGTATATTATAACAATATCAATAATTCGGCTTAACCGTATTTTATGACGTGTATAACTTTTTTTTTTACAATTGGTCATTCCATCAATCACTAGCAAGACTATGTTTATAGCCCAAAAAGTAGTTACTTATTATACATGTATACCAGATATTACAGATAAATACATCTACCAATAATAATAACAGCTTAAATCGATCAATTTAATCCTTTTATCTCTTGCACTCATTTTAATGATAATTAGCTAAACATACATCAGTTATAAAAGAAACTATTGGCTGGCACACAATAGTTGTTAGGAAGCCAGTATGCTGAAACTTGGGGTTTTTCTGTGCGTGCTAGGGATCGTGCTTGCTGGACCACCGGTGAGCCGCTCTCGACAGGAGATCGAGAGCTTCAGGGCATATTTGGAGAGTGGAAGAACAGGTAATGTTATTTGAAACGGCAATTTTACTAAATAGTCAAAGGGATAAATAATCTACGTCATGTTACGGCTGTGATGAGCTTAAAGTTCTTTATTTACAAGTGCATTGTGCTCGGAACCCATCTGTCCTTTTTTAAGATTTGGCTATAATACTGTAGATAAAGCAGAAAATATTCGGTCAAATCATGGTAGGTTATTTAGGATTGGATATTAGGTATAGAACTTGGCGGCGGCTCTACCATGCCACCATATATTTTAGTTGACGTCTAGGCTTGTTCCGCTCATGCAAAATATTCTACTACTCTGTTTGTTTAGGCATTTTTATACCTAAAGAAAAAGGTGCCTGTCATAAATATTAAAATCACCTAAATACTATGAAAATGTACGTACTTAATAGCTACTACGTTAGAGTTGAAAGTCAATATGGGATCATTCACGAATAAATGCCGCATGCTGGTAAATTATTTGATAATCAGGCCATAGATATACAATTTTTCGATTAGGGATAAGTGATTAATACCAAATCAAAACCCACTAGGCCATGGCATCCGTCTAGAGCAGCGCATGGCAGCCAACCCCAAGGCCAGCGCGTGGGAGAACAGCGGCAAGTTCCAGGGAGACATACTCCTGGATGAGGAGCAGGTCTCCGGCATGGTTCAAGAGTTCGCCATGGGAAGGAACGCGTACATCTGGCCGAACACTAAGTGGCCGGGTGATGTAATTCCTTTCGAATTCGCTATCGGACATTTTAGTAAGTATACTCCTAGCCGTAGCAGTCTACAATTTCTTCTGCGTAGGTGGACATTAGAATTTCTGTTTCCGTAGGAATCAGTTTTACGCCTGGAAATTTCGGTGGTGATCTGTCCGACACTTAATCAATAAATCAGTGTGGGAATAGTTGTAAAGAGTATAAAGTTCGTCTTAGTACAAACATTTCTTAGCACAATAAACAATTTTCATCATTAAATATACAAAGTATCAAGCCTTCAGTGAAAAGAATTTCTAGCAAATATAACTGGCGTACAGCAGCGTATGTTATCTAATATAATTATTATCGACTAAAGTTGTAACAAACCGTATGTATTCGTTACTGAGTAACGGGAACTGCATCAAGTACCGAGTAACGAAACGTTACCCAGGAATTCGTCTCGTTACTCGCATGTTTCGTATCATGGGTATTTTTCGTATAATACACTGTTTCGGAACGCAAGTGGTGTATTGATATGTTTGTTTTTGATCGTATGTTCTATCAATGCGCGTGATGCGGTTCATTTTAATCGCTCATTTCAAAGAACGGCGATTAGGTTTATTTAAAGTACTTTTTTTTATCGTCAAAGTTTTTTTTACTGTTTTGTACTAGTCTTTGTAATATAATTCAAGTTTGTGGTTAAAATTTTCTAAATAGTAAATCCAATCCACAGACGTAATATACCAAATTTGGTATATTACGTCGACAGTTCACGTCGATTCGACTCGTTAGCATACTACATACTATAGTTACTATACCATATGCTGTATCAGAAGTAACGAGTTCGGTAACGATACAATAGTAACGAGTACTCATGGTCAAAGTAACGAATACATACGGGTACGCTTTTATTCGTTACTTTTACACCTCTATTATCGACCATCTACCTACATGCATGCTTAGGTACCTAATAGGTAATAATTCGATTTTTTAAGGTGTGTAGAGTTGTCGAGTTTAAATGTATATCAGAGATATGATATGTAGAGTATCCTTTACTTTCTCTGAGTACGTTTCATCAGATCCTCAATAAGATCAAGAACTAGTCTTTACAGAATTAACTATTGATTACAGCTGCAGGCGAGCGCCTGCTCATACTGGAAGGCATCAGAGACATTGAAGCACGCACCTGCGTCAGATTCCGAGCTAGGACATCCGCTGACTCTAACTACGTACTGCTCACTGTGAGTCCAACCTTCTACGAGTACATCTAACATCTTTCACAACACATTAACCTAGTCTAGTCCCACACTAAGATCCCTGAGGTCTTGTGTCGTGGGTACTAAGCAACGGTCTTAAATACATAGATATAGAAACATCCATGACTCGGAAACAAACATCGATATTCATCATATCAATGTTTGCACCTACCGGGATTCGAACCCAGGACGCAGCAAGCAGGCCCACCGCCAACTACACCAATCGGGCGTCATTCATTTATAAGTATACAGAGCCACCTAAATACCACTTTTTTCTTCAATAGCTAAGGAGCCTTGACAAAGTGACATTATTTCTCGATCAAATCGATAGAGGTTCGCCTTTTTCTTCAAGTCACGTGAAGAATTACAATCCAAACGCTATTGGTGGGAGTGTTGCGACAACGAACTTCGATGTTAAATAATGTTATAATTATCTAAGCGCCCTGCTGTATTTAGACTCTAAACTTTAGAGTAACGGTAAGACGACGCTCCATGTAAGCTGATGTAGGTAGGTGATTCCGACAGGTAACCAGTGCCGGCCCGAAGTAAGTTTTAGAATGGAGTGAGATCCAATTATGGCGCCTCTCCTGTTTGCTCCTAATAATATGTATCTACTTATATCTTTACCATTTAGGCGCCCCCTAGGATTTGGCGCCTGGAGCGACTGCTCCGTTCGCTGTATGGGCGGGCCGGCCCTGCAGGTAACTTCAGTAGCGATGGAGCCGGAAGCAGCTGCACTGGTGTGGGGTCATTTCGATTTCGTCAGAGCCTCCTTAGCTAAAAGACTAATAGACTCCTTGCCGACAAAACTAAACAAGAAACTAAATAAATAAATAAAGAAAGACCCTTCAGAAATGTATCAAACCTCATCTTTCTTCAGAACTGGGCTGATGGCTGCTACGCTCACGTCGGCTACTGGCCTACCCGTGGAGTCCACATCTACAACCTTGGGCCTGGCTGCTTCCCCCACACCACCATCGTCCACGAATGGCTGCACATCCTCGGCTTCCTTCACATGCAGTCCACGCACAACAGAGACGATTACGTCCAGGTTATGTGGCAGAATATCTGGCCAGGTAATTAATAGTCTTAGGAAAGATTTTTCTAACTGTCAGGTAGCTAGAAAGGATGAATTTGAAGCTGTCTTTCTTTAAAACTTGTACAAGAAAGAGACAGCATCAAGTTTGTCCTTTAATAAGCTATCAGACCATTGGAAAAATCGGAAAAGTTCGCCTCCCAGATGGCCTGTACCACCGAATTTATTTCATGTGGGTACCTACGGAATTTAACCCCAAAGGGTTGACGCCGAGTAGGCAGCCGAACAGTCAGCCGAACGTAAAATATGCCAAATCCTTAGCAACATGAGTTGTGTAAGAAACCATATTGCACTGAGAGCATCCCTTTGCCCCATATATATTTATATAAATGCAGTTTATGTCTTAATAATTGAATTCTCTTGACCTGTATAGGATGTTTATAGGTACGAGTAGTTAGCGGCGTATTAGAAATAAATATCGGCAAACGCAGTGTGAGAAGGCCACCCGCGAAGTGGACGGACGATCTGGCCAAGGTCGCGGGCGTCGTTTGGATGCAGGCTGCTTAACTGCTTATGCCTATGCCTATGTCCAACAATGGACTTCCCAGGGCTGTAAATGATATAAATAAATATATAATTGGACATATTTATCGCAGGAATGGAGCACAACTTCGACATTTACGGAACGAATGTAGTGGACAACCTGGACCTCCCCTACGAGTATACCAGCTGCATGCACTACGGACCTTACGGATTTACAATCAATGGACAACCTACCCTTGTCCCTATAAGGGTTAGTAGAGAACACATTGTCGCCTCCAAAACGACAACATAAAACACTAATGTGAAACTTAGCTATGAGAGGTTTATTGAATGAACGTTTATGAATAGAGAATTTTATTGTATGACTAGTGGACGCCCGCGACTCCGTTCGCGTGGGTCCGGACTACAGAAAAAAAAAACAAAATATCGAAATTATCCGGGATAAAAACATTTTCCCGCGATAAAAAGTAACCTATATGTTAAGTGGGACCTGTCACAATATATTCCTGAAAACTGCATCGAAATCGGTTCAGCCGTTTCTGAGATTAGTGTGCACAAACGCACAGACAAACCGACAAATAAACAAAAATTTAAAAAATCATTGTTTTGGGTAGGTACTATTGCGTTAATAAAGGTATTCTATAATATTTTTTCTTATATATCTTCCATGTAGCGATCAATTACATTTTTATTATATGTATAGATTTAATAATCATACATACCTATGTACTATTGAGCGTTATAAATAATGAGTCTTTTAAACCTATTAAAAGAGATTTTTATGAATAAGACTGTTAGTAGGTATATAAGAATATCATAATTGGTGACCAAAAAAAAAACTGTCTGCACCACCTAATGGTGGTCACTAGGTAATCCCAGTGATACTAGTTAAATTCTTTCTTAAGGTTCCCTACTCAAAGGGCGAGAATAGGACCTTACAACTAAGACTGTGTTCTCCGTCTGTCTATCTGATACAAGGGTGTAGGTAGATAAAAGTATGTCATGAGCTAGAGTCTAGCTTGACCGTTGAAATCATCCTGTAGGTAATGTATTTGCTTAGAATAAAAATTCGTAGCGAAGACTCATATAATTAATCTAAGGTATTTCTGCTGACGCTCTAAAATACAATGCAAATAATAATATGTTAGAGGGCAAAGGTGGTTTTCTTGCTGTTTCTTTATAAATAGGGACGGAACACTTCGCCCGATTCGCACTTAGCCGGCTTATTACTGCAATCTAATTAAACTATTTATCATAACATCGTTTGAATCACACGTTACACTATTAACCTTTGGCTATTTCCTTACACCCAGGAGTTTGATGGAGTTATGGGTCAGCAGCAGTTCGTGACAGACCTGGACTGGCTTCGAGCAAACCGTCACTACAACTGCCCAGGCGCCTGGGACTAGGCTCCGGAGCTGGACCTCATTGGCTGAACTATTCGATAACTTGGGAACTATGTATATTGCAATGTCACATGATAATTGCGTTTCTAGTACATAACCATAATAGAAAAAGTGATTAAATATTGTTTGTATTATACGTAATACCTACTTAGCGTCTCCACCTACTGGAGGTACCTTAAATATTTATTACCTACTTAATATTTAATCGGGTAATTATACTTATATTTTGTAAATTGTATCTGATTTGTAAGTAAGATAAATAAAGGAAAGATTAGGGAAAGATTATTATTTTATGACTTTGCTTACTTATTCTAGCATTGAGAATAACTATTTTATACAACCTTACCAATCTACTCAAGGAAAATAAATTGACAGATTCTATTGGGATACCTATACAGGGTGTAACAGAAAGGGTATGTTAAGCGAAAAGCTATGTAAATAGCCCACTATAGAGATCCTATTTCCAAAATTTGAGACTCGAAATCATATTTTTATTTTTGAAGATTGTATGGACATTCCTGAGTTGTTTCGGAATTCTTCATACTATCTGGAAAAATATAAATGTGAATTTGAGTCTGAAATTTTGGAAATAGGTTCTCTATAGTGGGCTATTTACATAGCTTTTCGCTTAACATACCCTTTCTGTTACACTCTGTATATTAGGATAACGCGCATCTCTCGATGCTTGATGGATGGCTAAAATGCGACCGAAGATGATATCATGCTAGGTACAAGTACAAGTCATCAAGTGTCTTTCCAATCCCGGCGGCAGATAACAGATGCATGTAGCACTTAGTTAACACTTGCAGCGGCTGCATTTATACAGTATTATGCACAAAGCTTAGATTAATGATTGGTCTTCGCTTCGCGGAGCGAATCATTATTCTAAGGTACAAATACATAGATAGGTAGGTAAGTATAAAAGAGCACTTTAAATAAACACACAACAGTAGGTATTGTATGTAAATTTAAGTGCAATTCATTCAGCACAATGCTAAAGACGCTTCTTTCAAAATATACCTAAATATCGCGTCTCTTCTATCGTCCTTGATCTAAGCGAGACCAAGTCACCGCCTTGAAAGTACATAAATGAAATGCAGAGTTAAAACTGCTTCAGAAGAGCCACATCCGATGATTTGCTGGCACTTTAGTCATCTCAGGCCGTTCGAACTCATCCCGCGGGATGAGTTGACCTATTGAATGTTTTGAATCGATCAACTCATCCCACTGATACTTTTTATGATTTATACAGTCGCGAACCAAAATGTTTGACAGTAGATTTACGTATGTATAGGTATTTTAAAACTAAGGTAGAATTTGCTGGGAAATTCCAGGGGCCACTAAACATAGGTGCTTTATACCTACATAATTAGGTATACAGAAAACTGTAGTATGAATGTCGTTATTACCGTCTTACTGAGGGCGTAGTGTGAGTTTACACTTCGAAATCGTTCGCGTTAACGTAAAGCAGCTAACCAATCACATTATGGCTTGATAATGTGATGTCATAGTGAGAACAACAGCGCTACGTAATTGGTTGAACTGTTTACGTTTACGCGATCGAGTTCGAAGTCAAAACTGATAAGATAAATTAAGGGGAAGGACTTTTTGTTAATAGTTCGAATCATGAACGTATAAAAAACTACGGACCGAGTCTTGTCATAGCACCTAGTGAAGCTCATAGTAAGCTCGGTGACCTATCTTAACACGATATCACCCACACATACAACCATAGTAAGCTCGGCGTCGACCATTACGCTGCTAGCTTTGGCTAAATACGCACGTAACGATTTGTAACTACAAATATTGAACTATGCCAACCTGTGTAGTGAAATGTTGTTTCCGAAGCACTTTACGTGATAAGAAGAAGCAGGTAATTATAGTTTTAAACACTTAATTTTGATTATTTTCTAACCAAATAATTCCATAATTTTTGTAAACAAACTTTGACAGATATATATTTTTTTACATGACCATAGATACAGAATCCTCCCTTCAACAAATATAGGGTTACTAACTCCCGATTTTTTTCCCCAGACTGTTTCAAAAATGAAACTAACATTTTGTTTTGAATTATTATGTATTATAATTATTTTTCAGTTTATATTTTTTTCCATATATTTTCTATATACAGAAATCAATTCGTTAGAATTTTATTATATGTAAGTATAGATTTTTATAGAAAATATGAGAAAATTTTACTAAGTAGGGTTTTTTATTTTTATTTTACAACACCTCATATCTCAATCTCGTTTCACATACTTAAACATTTATCGCGGTCGAAATAGCGTAGCTACTTGTTTGTACAACGTTTATCCTCACTCATTTTCAACCATGAACTGCCAAAGTTCTCATTTATTTCAAAACCAACATAAGGTTTGACAGACCGCATAATTCTTCTATTACTGTTACTGTATTTCAGTGGAGTTTATTCTGGCGCACCCCTCGCGATTAACTCGTACATACATTCTCGTAGGAATATTATATTTATTTAAACTTTCGCGGGAGTTCATATTATTTCTTTACTTTCCATATAGTAATTTTTAAAAATGTTGTATAATAGCTATTGTGTGTGATAAAGATGTAGGTATAATAAAACACGTTGGCCAAAACTATTGTCTTCTTTATTTCTATTTGAACCACATTTTTAAACCCTTACGTACCTACAACCACAAAATTTCATTAAAATCGGTTCCACTAATAACTTTATTGTTATTGAAGAAATGTGTACCTAAGCTATAATAATTATGAACAGTATAAAACATATTTTTTTCATTCGTATGTTAACAAAATTCAGGGAAAGTTTCTTAAGCTGGCAACTCAGAAAATGTGCATGTGTGCACAAGGCGCCGCCATTTCGCTGCTTCAACTTTGCAATAACAAGACTTGGTCCATAGTTCTTTTTACGTTCATGGTTCGAATCAATCATTTCATAACCACAATATAAAGAAAAAACTAATGCTTCAAAAATTGTAAGTGGCTCTTACGACTAACAGCCAATTCAATACTTACTAAGGATCACAAAGATTCTCGGATTTATTTTACTCCAAATTTTAAATTTAGTAACATTTGAAAACAATGGACCTTTTAATCTAAAATATGCAAGAAATTTCTTGAGATCGGTTATTGAAATTGGCTGTAAGACGAATCAAACTCAAATGCGACAAGCCGTTTAGGCTCTAGCTAGAGCGCGCCCAAGAAATGAACATAGGTAGGTACAGACAGTTACTACACTTTATGGTTAAACTCGAAAAACATAACCCTCGTTCTTGCGCAGTTGGGTAAAAAGTTTGCGTCAAAGAAATACGTAACGCGATTTCGGAATCATCAGCAACTTGAAACTACTAGAAAGAAGCCCAATCAACCAGCTGACGTTGCAAAAACAATTAACTTATTATTACTGGCTCCAACTAATCACAAACGTCAAGAAATTATCTCCAAGATAATCTCCAGCCAGCCCATATAAGTAATTAGCTATGCGATGGTGGGTGGTTTAGTATCCAGGATGTTGCGCATTGTGGTAGCTCTCTGTGTTCTGGGGCTGGGGATCGCCACGCCACCTGTGTCACGTAGTAGGGACGAGATTGAGAGCTTCAGAAGCTTCTTGGAGAACACCAAGAGCGGTGAGTTAAGGAATTTAGTATTTCTTATATGAGGGGGTCAAAAGTGGCTCCAAATGGTTCGTGTAAGTGCTGCTCGCCATTTCTGTTAGCTTGAACTTGACTTGACACGCTACTAGATCTAGTGATTTGGAAGAAGTCTTTAGGTTATCTCCTTTTTGTGGAACTTAAATTAGTACAGAGTTTAAAATTAGTACCTACATAGTTGACTTGTTTAGGCAAAAAAAATATATTGGCTAAATATAACGGCTTCAAGCCAACAATTGCTGCTTTTAGAAAATTTGTAAAGTGCCTAGGCACTATGTTTCAATGGATCGTAGGTATCATATAAACGTAAGACCTATTAGGCCTTAAGTAAAAAGTTTCAGGAGAACCTAACTACCTACAATAATTTTCCGAATAAATATGATCTATCTAAACCAATAATGAGTACCTACTAAAATCAGGCAGTCTCCGAGCAAGCGAGAGAGCGACGCCATATCGCAAAATTGAATTGAATTGAGTACTAAAATTTTCTCAGACGATGGAAGCCAATTCATTGCTCGCACACTGGCTAACCCCAAGGCCAACCCCGAAGAGAACAGCGGCAAGTACCAGGGAGACATCGTCCTGGACGACTTCATCATCGAAGACATGATTAAGGAGTACGCCATGGGACGCAACGCCTACACCTGGCCCAACACCAAGTGGCCCAATGACACCGTCGTTTGGGAGTTCGGAGAAGGAGAGTTTGGTAAGCATAACCATAGAGGAATCCTCTATGGCATAATTGCTTTTAGAGTTGACAGTTTCAATACGGTCCAGATGGAAAATGTGGGCTAAACTAAGGCGTGTTTAGTTAGATCAAGCTGACTCTCAGGCGCCAAAAGTGAACGCGCGTTACATACGCTGTTAATTGTATCTCCAATTTTCTATACACATTAAATTTTTCGTTCCGATGTAACGTTAATAATGCGCTGAACGAAAAATTCGTTCGTTTTCATGTATACACTGGAGCTCAGAGTTGGCGGCTAACTATTACGTTTGTTTTGAACACGGCCTAAGAAGTAGGACCAACATGTTCATGAGGTATTGTTCCTTAGTTCCACATATGGACGCAGTAATGTGCAGGCCGTGGATTTTCAATAAGAATTATATTAGCTTTCCTCTACCCACAAACGTTCAATAAAGCTAATTCTACAGAATCAAAAAGCTTAAACTTATATCAATAATTAAATAAAATTCAAGCGTCTTATATTAGGTATATGTTCACACCTACCTCTTTAATATTAAATATTTATACGTGAAGATATGTAATTGGCATAGTATATATGGATATTCTTTAAGTTAATTACTATACTGCTGTAAATATTCCCTAAAAGTAAATAAATAAATAAAATAAATATTCACTTCTCACTACCAAATATTTACTTACTATCATTATACTCCTGCGCCTGATCTCTCTCCGGTCGTGTCGGCTTTCCGTCTCATCGGACTATGAGAGTAACGGAATAGAGAGTGCATCTGTGTTTGCGCACACACTTGTGCACTATAATATCTCCTGCGTACCTGGCCAATCTCCGTAGAGATTGGTCGCCTTGACCGAAATACGGTCGGAGATCATCATCATACTCATAGAGAGATTTCTAACTGCGAATTGTTAAGACTATCTAATAAATTCATACAAACAAACATGGCAATCTCTGTAGATATTGAATGTAAACAAATCTGGGTCAGTGCACTAGTTATTGGATAATTATTATTATGATAAGAGTGATTGATTACTTGGTATTTTATCAATCAGATAAGATAATTAGATTTACGTCGCGAAAATTTGCGTAATTTTGTCTACATATTCTACATTTTTTTTATATCCTACCTACCCATGAATAACAAAGTAGCTACCATTAATCAAGGTCCACTACTGTAAGATTCCAAGTTTCTTGGGCCATAGCAAGCAATAAGTAACGGTACGTCAATAAATATTAAAACATTGGATATCGATGTTCAAAAACTATTAAAACCATTATTATCAGCATTCACCTCAACGTCCCAGGTTTAAAGGTTTACAGGGATAGGTACCGGGATTTAAATACTCAACGTATATAATTCTAAAATACCACTTACAACTCAGCTCACCCCGATACGGGTGATGGACGAGAGCTTATGAATGAGTTCACTATCATTAGGTAAATAAATTAATTTTATCTATAAACTAATCATGATGGATTGGATGATTTTTCATTCGGTCTGTCGAAAATAATATTAATTATGTAGATTAACATTGATTTGGCGTGTGCCCGAATAATAGTAATAACACCTACGTACTGAAAAAACCCACTTGATATGATAATATTCGCCAATATGTTAACACTACATTTTACTCCGTGATCTAATTTTTATACCCTCATAATAGGAACATAGTTATACCTAACCACACCGATGTTAAGGCTGGCTCAGCATGATGCGAAACTAATCGTGGACATGATATAGGCATTTTTGGTCTACGAGAGTCAAATGGGATTTTTTTTTCTGCTAACTCCTTTCAAACATCCAAGGTCTTTTCTAGGTCATCCAATTATTTTCGAAGCCATGCACAGTGTTATATTACAGCGATAGCCAACCACCTTACCAGCATAAATGTTGGAATTGGAGAAAATTTTAGATTACGTACTTAGTTAATTCTAAAATGGAAAACTTTTTAGGAAACTCACTTCTTATTGTTGTATGTATGTTAATTGTTGGCATTTCTATCTAGTTTCAGTCATAAGACTTCCTTTCTTAACGTATAAGTAGATAACATTATTTTCTTCAGGACCTCTGCAATCTGCGGCTATTGAAGAAGGCATTGCCGACATCGAAAGACACACCTGCATTAAGTTCCGTTACAGGGAGCCGGAAGACACTGTCTTTGTTCGACTGACTGTAAGTTTATATCCGCACCGTCTCATGAATAGTCGTACATCTAGGCGTACTTATCGGGGCAACTCTAACAGTTTATAATAATGGCTAGGAAATTTCCAGGGTCTCGCTGCTGGCTGTTACGCCCATGTTGGCTACTGGGAGAGCCGTGGCGTCCACACCCTCAACCTTGCCCGCAACTTGATCGGAGTGGGATGCTTCCGTCACGCCACCATCGTTCACGAGTGGATGCACATCCTCGGCTTCCTCCACATGCACTCCACTTACGACAGGGACAACTACGTCAGGATCGTTGAGGAGAATTTGATTCCAGGTAAAGGGTCACAGCTAAAGTTTATTTAGGTATACTCGTATCTGTCTGATGTCCAGGTGTAACGATACGAGCTGGAATAGTTAGTTATTGTAACTTCTATGATGGCCATATCAATCGAATTACTGAAGTAAATAAGACTTTAAAAAAAAAAAATATCACACATTTCACTGACCTCACACTGAGATCCCTAATGTCTTGTGTCGTAGGTACTAAGCAACGGTATATAAATATATAGATAAATATAGAAACATCCATGACTCGGAAACAAACATCGATATTCATCATATCAATGTTTGCACCTACCGGGATTCGAACCCAGGACCTATGGCGTCGCTACCTACTACACCAATTAGTCGTCGATCATCGAAGGGTGATCGTATATTAGACACCTGTAATTTATAGTTGACTCTGCATTTAGCTACAATGGCCGTGGATGGATATGACTGATCCGGTCTGTTACCAGGTAAAAGATGGTAAATAAAATCACTTGTAGAGAGGCAGATAAGGTTCCAACAACATGAATTATTATCACCAAGCACTATGCTTTCGAAGAAACGAAATAAAAAAATGCGATATTGCTGATCTTTGTCGAGTTCAAGTAATGAACGTAGGCACGTTAAATCTAGATTTAAATCGAAAGATTTTGTAAACGACAATTGAAGGAATATATTTGATGCTGACTTTTCTACAGTCCAGATATAAAACAGTTGCCATATTTAAAAAGATATTGAAAGCTTCTTTAAAATTGCAGGTACCGAACATAACTTCAACATTTACTCCGAGAGCTTGGTAGATAACCTCGGCGTGGAGTACGACTACGTGAGCTGCCTGCAGTACGGACCTTACTCGTTCACCAACAATGGGGAACCCACCATCATCGCTCTACGTGTAAGAAGAAGTACCTTTATTATTATTTGAGAATGGCCTCAATGATCTTTTTTGTATTTTTGAGTTATAATTCACTATTATAAGGCCAGTTACGTCTATAACCAGAGTCTTTGGGCGGTGAGTTGATGTATCTCCTTTAGGTGTACTGATCACCCTAGGATTATACTACTTTTATCTACGGCCTAACTCGGCTAGACCATATTCTCTACTAATGAGAATGCTTAGAATAAGGAATCCCCAGACGCTACCATCACTTATATAAGCACTAAATAAAAGTATTTAGTACCTCTATAAAAAGCAATAGAAAAGCAAAAAAATGAAAATTTTTGCTGATCCTGCATAAAATTCTTATCACGTACCTACCTACACGTAACAGAAGGGATTTGGAATTGCAACGCAAATAGGTAGGCTACTGAATATTTTTGCCATTGCATTGCTACCAATTTGCTTTTGCAAGATACATAATCTAATCAGCGTTTAGCGGCAAAATCCAACTAGCCAACCACTATATAAACGACATTGAACTGACAAATGAAAATTGTAATATCTTTCAGGAGCACGAAGGAGTGATGGGCCAGCGCGAATACATCACTGACAGCGATTGGCTCCGTATCAACAGACACTACAACTGCCCAGGAGCTTGGGACTGAACTAATACTCACTAATAAAGTACATAATTACGGAATTCAGAGATGTATCCATTAATATTCGTCAACACCTCAGTTGCATAAAGGCACTTCAAGATAATTCTGATAGACAGAATTTGATAAGTTAATATGGATAGCCCGTTAAAACAAAGTAGGTAGGTAAAAGACTATGTTACATATCTCAATAAAATAATTGTTTTTCGGGAAATTGCTAGATTTTGTTTATCTTCTTTTGCAGACGAAAGCGATAAGCATTGCAACATAATTAGAATTTTAATCGAAGCTCTACTGCATATCAATTCGTATTTACTTACCCACATTGGACATCACAGGAACGTAACTAACTACATATTTCTAAAATAACGCACAGTTTTTTCACAAATCGAACACTAAATCATCACAAAAAGATCGCAAACCAAACGCTACTCCCGTGGCGGTACACCACAAGGCGCCCAAAAAGTATTACTTACAAAACATACACACCGAACTTTTTTTAAGGACTCCCTAAGGAGCAATGCGACCTACACGCTGTCAGCGCACATGACTGCGCGCACATCTTTGATCTCCGAGAATCATGCGCAGGCGCAGCCGTAAATATTGTCAGGACAAATTTCTGCTCTTTGAACAGTTTGCTGTTAATGAACAGCTGATTCTATCGAATTTATGGAGTTTAAAGTGCGAGATATTAATGTGGCGCATGGTCGCAATATTCAGGTCTTGATTGGTCAGAAAATTAAGTATGACGTTAGGTTTTACTGTAGAACTTTGCAAATAAACTATAGCATTAACTTTCTTTGATAGCTCATAAATATGTAGAGTTAATGAGAATGTTGTATTTACATAATAAAATAGGTACAGATTATTATTAATAGATTCTCCAGTACCATAACCGGAATGTTAATTTACTTGAATCAAGTATTTTCAATTCATTCTAAGTAGATCAATCGAATATTTGAATTTGAAATGTTCTCAACGATTTTTAATTTCATTATCCTATGTTAATTTGTGTAAATTGTTAAATAATTCTTTACATAAATTGGCATGATGTGATGTGATTGACGATCTAGCTAGAGCTTGAAAGCCTATTTGCATCACCCCACTGGGATAACAGAATCAGTATAATACAAGAATAACAGAATAACGCAGTTGAGGCCATTGCGAAATCGAATAGGTGATATAGTTTTGCGAAATACATGTGAACATAGCTAGGTACCATATAATAGGGTGAATAGTGACCCAAATATAGTTGTCACTATGGCAGACTACGGTCTGATGATACGCGGTGACATGCGTAACTGACACCAACGGCGGCTGCGCGGGCGCAGGGTGGTCGACTATTTACGAAGATTCGCCGAAACCCGACTGAAATGTATCGGATTACTTTACAGTATTCAAAATGAGCGCTTATATTAGGTCGTTTTTTAAGTTTCAGTTTAGGGACAAGCGTCTCATACAGAGCTTCTTATTATATAAACATGACTACGATAATACGCATTTTTAATAAGATATGTACGTACAGCTTAGACAAAGTAACATTATTTCTCGATCGAATTGATAGAGGTTCGTCATCAAAACGATTGCTCACGTTTGCTTTAATTTTCGCGCTTTCGTCAAGTCACGTGATGAAATCTGACTGTTGTGTGTTTCTGTTATAGGTAGTTTGAAGATCGGCCCCCTTATTACCTAACTAGCAAAAGCAAAGCGATAATTGTACGAAAATCGCAGATCGCTTGTCAAATTCGTATTAGGTACGTAAAATGAATTTCAAAGGAACTTTAACATTTCAAGGCGAATATTGTACAATTTTCGCTATCGCTTTGCTTCGGCTTTGCTATTGCAAATTAGGTAACCGGGGGCTGATGACTAATTAAAAGTGGGAGCTATTTGTTCTTGACTTGGTGACATTTTACATGAAAATGTTTTGGTATGATAGCTGTTTTTCTAAGAGATTGAGTTTATGTTAATCTTGATGCAGGCATGCGGTTGGAGTCCCGAAGATCAGTCAGAAAATAATAGAGCTATAAGTATATCTAATAGACGTAAACGCAGATTCACAAATATTAATCTAACAAGGGGATAAAAAAGTAAAGATTGACATACTTCAGCCCAATGCCTATAAAAACTTTAAAGAAGGTCAGCAAAAAGCGCATGTCAAAATACTGCATAAGCTCTCGGGATTTCCACCCGTAATATGAAAAAAAAATGTCGAAAAACGAATTTAAGCAGATACGATGCAACTGAGCTATTTGCGTTTGCCAAATGATTTTTACACTTAAAATTTTGAGCATAAAGTTGAGTATCTTAGAGAATAAATAGGTACACAACTTTTTGTAAATGCTTATTCTGCTGAAATTCATTCTAAAGTGAGTTTACACTGATGTGCACTTAACAAAACGTCGATGAAAGATAAAAATAAAATAAAAAGTGTCAAAGTTTAACGACATTATCTCGTAAAAAGCGCTGAGGAGTCGCCGCGCTCTGGGGCTATAAGAGTGTTTTTAATTAAAATAGTAAAAAGAGTAACAAACTACAAATTTCCTCAGGAAATACTTGATTAGCAATTATTTTTATCTCTAAAGCTATTTGTAAACTAAAGTTGGAGCTTAAAAACCGAAAAAGTTTTCTCTTGAATTTGTAGATGTTGTATGCCTTTATCTCCTTATCTTACAACTTGGTGATACCTAAGTAGTTAGCCATTAATAAAGATTTTGAAGGCACTACAGTACCAACTACGAACTTCTAGTCCAGTGAATAGATTAAAAGAGGGGGGTTTCTTTACAAGATCCGGTAGTAATGTTGTTACCCGTGTTGTCTAGGATGATTAGTGAGTATGTAGGTAGGTATGTATTTAAAATGCAATAGACACAATTTTATTAACTGAATGAACTGGAACTTCTTTAGATTTTCGCCTATAGGTATTTTCATTTTAGCTAGAAATGAGTCAATAAATATAAATGTTTTAGAAAATAAATTTACATTTCCGATTAAAATTTTGTTTCTAGGACAGATATTTACGGACGAAGACATACTTGTAAAAATGGACTTGAATTTTTCGGATATTCAGTTGCAGCCTATAAAAAAAAAGTTTGGCATTGTGACGATTACTTTCCTCAATATAGTTCGTGCTAGCCCTACAGTTCACTAGAACTAAACAGCAAAACGCGATACCGTAAAAGTATGTAAAGAGGATACATTTTAATTACACAGTGGCGCCTACATTGGTAGCATTCCGGAAGTGCACGCGTCGGCCGCGGCGCGAATACCACGATCTGTTTCACCCAAAACCCATTAATATGGCCGAAACGTCAACACGGCAGCGTCGCGCGATGAGCCGTGCAACGGAACATGATGAATGGCGACATGTTTGGCTTCGCAAATTTTAAGCTGATCGAGTTAATTGGCTTAAGTGTTTTTAGAACAGGATATAAAGATGTTGTACGACTAGGCCACACAGTAGACGAAGTAGAAGATACATCGCAATGAGAAAGCAAAGATGGTGAGTCAAGTCAAGACTGCCGCGTTACTTACTTCACATCTATGACAAGAACTATTAAGAATAAGTACTTAAGTATTTTTTGATTTTCTAAAATTGTATTTGTTTCTAATTTTATACGCAAGAACAGTGACAGAGCGACACTTTTCTGTAACTCAAGAGGAACCGACGCAAATTCTTAAAGCAACCAATATAAAACTAAAAACGCACGAAGACAATGTCATCCATCAAAAATTAATGTCTATTTTTGTCCTAATTGTACGTTTTAAGAGTTTCCAGTGTATGTCTGTGCTAAAATTAAACCGTTAAATTAATCGTTGGGTTTCAGCGTTGCGTGGATGCGACGTGAGCGATGGCGGTATTGAGTGGAGGTAATTGTGATGTGCGCAGGCGCAGGACACTATCATTTTGGTATTTACAAGGACATTGTAGAGTCCGAAAATATGTATTGCACTATTTTTTAAAACGTTGAAGTAAGTATAGGATGCCTAACACGTAACGCTCATTGACTTGATTTTACAGACATGTCAATCTGCACTGTGATGCTGTGGGTAGGTACACCTAATTAACTAAACGTACTGTGGTTTTTTTTATATAAAATTTGCATTTATCTTTCTCACACCAAAATATCTTAAAGCTTTTACTCTTTATATCCCCTTATTAAATCATGTATCTTATGTAACCGTGTGTATCTTATGTATTAAAGTAGATGCCTAAGATGCAGATGATCGCAAAGGCAGAGACTTACTCTGCAAGCTTAATAAAACACAACATGGCCACCATACCGGATGATTATGTGACAAATGGTAGCGTTCACGCGCTATTGGGATCGCATCCTTACGCTGAACACGTACACACTCGTCAGCGGACCACACCGTGGCGAAATTAATAAGGTAAACAAAAAATTTGGAGAGGCATTGCAGGCCTAATTTTGATGGATATTTTGAATTCCGGCTTTTCGTGAGTTATGTCATAGGTAAGAGGCATACCGTAAATTGTAAAGTGGTAGTAGAGATTATTATGATCGTCGTCGCGTCGATAGATTATCTGTCTTGCAAAGAAGCAAGAGTTTAAGAATTTCGCAGTAAGCCACTTGTTTGCAAGAGAATGGGACAGCGATTGCGTTATTAAAGGAAGCTGCGGTGTTTAGACATTGTCAGGCTTTCTGTAAGATAATTTCGTGGATCCAAGGCAACCAGAAAAGCTTTTTATACGCATCATTGTAGCTGTAAGTTCTCCTGCATTCATGCATTCAGTCTATCGGAATGTGAAAACGGAATATTACATAATCAATATCAGATACCTACTCATGGGAAAATAAAAAAGACGAACCTATCTTATTAAAGAGTTATTAGATCAGTCAATTCTGATAAATTCATGTAGAAAAGGATTATTTATATGTACTATTTATTGAATGATGAACCTTCCCCAAAACTGTTAATCAGAGAATATGAAAGCAAATGTATCTAAACAACATTCCTACCTAATTAATTTAGATAAATAGGTACCTATCACGTAAACAGTTGCAATCGTAAGACTACCGACCAAATCTTTAATACCTAGTTTTAAATAGGAAATCTAGCCGAACTACTAATAAACCGTTATTGGCAACTATACAATAAATTAGATATCCCTCAGCCAGTCTACTTATTATTATAGAACAAGACAAGATTAGTACCGTCTCGTTACGGGTGTGCAAAGTAGCTGTCGTCCGCGGTCCCCGCCGACAACTGTCAGATGCAATTACGACGCCATGACACTTTGGCGCGCCATGACACTTTGGCTCTACAAACTTGTCCGTTCCGCGAAAGCGGCGCCACAATCGACGCAGGAAACAAGGTAGATGAGTATATGTCGACGAAGGTTTTGGTTATTCATCGTCAAGTTTTATAAGTATGGCGTATACTACGGTTGCGTTTGAAAACACATTTAAAATACCCAGGAATACATCACGTTCAGTTTTACAGGAATTTAATTCTTTTATTTTTATTCGGAAAGCTCAGTGGATAATGATTTCAAAGAGTTTTAGGGTTTGATGGAAATTGTGTCTGTTTCTCTTTGATATGGTTATTGTAATAAATTGTATTTTGGTAGAAAAGGGACGTGTTTTCTGAGAATAGAGTTCCTATGTTGTACCACAGCAAATATACATGAGATGTGCAGTAGATACATAATCCAGTTAGGGTTTAGGTTAAGTAACCAGTAGGTTAAGTACCTACTTACCACAATATTGGAACATAAGGACATAGATAAAAGTAAGCTACTATTATTAAGTTATTCAATGCTAAAATGAAATACCCTTCATTGTCAGAAATTTTCGGCAAAGTTGATTAGCTTAAGCTTTGCTTGTAAAACTTACAACTACCAATTAGCTAAATGTTAATATTAGTAAGTAGGTATCTACCGTTTCGGACCGCCATATTTATATTCAGTCAAACAGATTCATAATTATTATTGATAAATTAAATTAGATGACTCTATAGCGCGCCTGGCACGGGTGTTTTTCGACATTTTACACTAATTCGAAGCGACGGGTCGCCGGTTCTATTCCCGGTGCGCGGCGGCTGCCAGCGGCAGCGGATGCTTCGACGTTATAGCTTTGATATTTAATTTTTGATATATGTATATTTGTCTAGATTGTTTTGTTATATTGGTGGGCTGCAAAAGGCTGACGAAGACGACGACGACTTATATTTGATAGGCAAAGTAGTTATAAATAAATAGGCACCTTAAGAACATAGACAAAATAGTGAAAAAAATCAAACTCAATAATAATCAATCAATCACACACACACACATACACATACACCATTACACGACTGTAATTTTACTAACACACTAACAACTTTAAGTACCTAATATGTATCATTATTTAAGTAATCTAATAATATTTTTGCTCTCTCATTATTATTATTATACTATAAAATGAAAATCCATAAATGGCAGTATGTTATGATGATAGAATGCTAAACTCTGTACTATTCTAAGTGCTGTGGATTTTGGTAAATAAAATAAATTAATAAAATAAAAAATAAAATCAAAACCGTTGTAATTAATTCCGAAATTTTATTCTGTCATGAAGTTCCAATGCCATACCTTCTGAGTTAGAAACATAGGTAAGAGGGTAATTAATGGTTAGCAGGCAACCGGAATTCTGTAATGATAGGAAAGGCACCACGAACCAGTATTTCGAATCAGATACAAAATCGAGTAGGTAAAAGTATTTAAAAAGAGCTGAAAACCAGCTAGGGAACTAAATTCACTGTATTACCCGACAATAAGAGCTTAGCCGACCGACACGAAGGAATTAACACACTTACAAACAAGCCCTACCTATATAGACGCTGAATCACTTTCCTTTTAGTTTTAGCGTAGACGGGTAAAGAAATATTTCATTAAAATGGTTAACGGTCCAAGACGAGAGATGTTACTAATTTCCTACACTTGAGGGTAAGTATATGAAAGTTGAGGCAGAATCTCTAAGAATCAGAGTAGGTAGGTTAGCTTAGGAATCTGGTCGGTATGGTATGGTCTAAATTAGACTTGAGATTAGTGCATGTATAGGTAATCGTAAAATCTACCACATCCACAAGGATGTCGTGCAATAAAAGTTTCAAAAGCAATTACAGAAAAAGTTCGTTTTAATTTTCGACCCAGGCACTATAAATAATAAATGTTGACGTGTCAATTATTACCCCGAAAGATCCCGCTAAAAAACTAAAGTTTTTAAGAACGTTCCGGGCGGGCAAAGGCAAGCCACGCCTTTCGGCCTCCTTTCAAAATAGAACAAAATTACGCCCCAACTTTTCATGCACTGAGAAACCTATTCAAATGCTTCAGGCAAAGGTTGCTTTTGGCAGCTCGGCGGGAAGTTTTTGGAGACGTTGGATTTTAAGACTTGTGCTCGAAGATTGTGGATAGAATGTTTGAAATTGGTTTAGCTGTGGGTGTGTTTAACCGAAGATGTTAACGAGACGCTTTTTCGAATCAAACAGTACACATGTTCGGCTGAGATGGCGCAACAAGCAGCCAGATCTCGGCACATACTCCATTAGTCCACACATTAGGAGGAGTTAGTCGAATTATTCAATTAAAGAAAGTAATTCAATAAGTAGGTGAATTAATATCAATTTATTTAGTTTGGCCAGTGGAGAATCGAAGTTGGAACGGACAAGTTTGAATTTAATTTCAATCAACTCACAGTGTTAAAGTTGTTGTAATTTTAAAATGATCACGGTTATTTTTTGAAAGTTATGTTTTTTGTTGTTTTCTTAAGATGGAGCAAAATAAAGGTATGTTTATGTTCATTATAATTCATTAGGGGTTAAATTATAATTAATATCATAATTATCTTAATAATTAACATGTAGGTACGTACCTACCTATAATTAATTCGCATTGCGTAGTTAAGGTCCGTAGAAGTATTTTTTTAGCTTTAGACCTGTAATGTACCAACCTTTTAATGAATTGGGAATCACTCGAAATCTCTTTAAAAATATCAGAAATTTTTAATTACCTACTTACTCTATGTTTATGTCTACCTACACTAAAGGCCTGTTGTAATCACCGAAAAACCACCGATACATAGGTACATAATACATACCGTATTTTTCGCTATAAGTTTTCTGCGGTAAAGATAGACAAAATACTCATACGAAATTATAACAAAAACTAAGTAAACCAAATATGTTGCAAAGTTTTGGGCTTAGGCTGCCATTAGAGATGCTACGTTGCTGTGGAAGCGTTTGATAGCCACCAATCAAAATCGACATCATGGACCAATGAATGTGATTGGTGCATATAACACATGCATCCGTAGCAATACTAGCAATGTAGCAAAGCACATCTCAAGTGGATGAGGATGAAGAGGCAGCCATAGGGATTTATTTAATCTGCTAAGGGCCCATTTTCTAAATGGTCAGAGATAACGAGACGATGCGGTCTTTCTCCAAGTCTTGATCAAGATAGTGACTTGATCCTTCAGATAAGCTATTGGAAAACTCGGCCCTAAAGTGATGATTTTAACTTTTGCCTCATAAACAGGTAAAATGTATATCACACATGGGGTAGTTTTAGTATACAAACAACTACTTTGATATGGTACTCCATCCATCCCATCTGAACGAAGTCAAGGCAAGCGTATAAACCGATCCAACGTGCGATGTAATCGATACCCTCATGCATGATCCTCAGTCAACAAAGCGGCACTGAACACGCCCGCCGATGCGTACGCGCAGTGTGGGCGGAAACTGTTTCTCTGTTCTTTACCCGACTTGGCGTAAAGAAGGTTGTTGTTTTATACTTGTAATAGTTTTAATTAAGGTTCCCAAGGAGGATTTGCGTTATTATAGCAGGTATAATAAGCAACCGAAATCTTCAGCAATAATCAAAGTAGACAGGTCATTGGAATAAAAGCACATACCTATACCACCCTATACTTACATAAATCAGGGGTGGATTTGAAAAGTGTCCGCTTCGCATCCAGTTACATGAACAATGAGCTTAATGTATATTTGTTTTGTACCCAGAAGCACCACCAGAGGGCAGACAAGACCTCAATGCAAAGAACTACGAGTCACGTCATCTGAACTACATCCATCAAGGTAATTACGCGGACAACAACTCAAACCTGTTCCAGATGATCAAATGCCATGAGGACAGTCTGTTAAGACTACATCACCTCACCGCGGGCCGACAGATCAACACATACGAAACAGGGTACCAAAACGACCTCCCATGGTACTCAAAAGACATCCAAAGACAATACATCAAACCTGTAGACTACATCTACGATAACATGCGAAGAAAGTACGATGAAAAGGAAAAAGAGAAGGAATTATCGAAAGACTCTGAAGAGGAAAGAGATAAGCTAGATGAAAGGAAGAAACCCAGAAGGAATAGGACCACGTTTACCAGTCAGCAGCTAGCTGCGTTGGAGAAGGTATTCGAGAAGACGCATTATCCTGACGCTTTTGTGAGGGAGGACTTGGCAGCCAGGGTTGGCTTGACTGAAGCAAGAGTACAGGTAGGAAATATCAATTAAAATAAATTAGAAGTTACACAGACGACTTGCTATAACACATAGCAAAGACGCGTCTGAACAAACCTACTAATCACAAAGCTAACATAATTTCCTGAGATAAAAATAGTCTTTCATGGGTCATTTCAGTTTCCGCTTTCTACAGGTAAGGGTATGGAAATAAAATAATCAATTACAATTTTTGATAGGTATGGTTCCAGAACAGAAGAGCAAAATTCAGGAGAAACGAAAGATCTGCACTATCCAGTCATCGGAGTTCCACAAGCCACAGTTCCCCGGAGCCGGTTCCCGTCCCAATCGGCATCCCGCAACAGACTGACGCTCGACAGGAATACAATCGCACAAAGGAACCCTGGCTCCATCACCTCCAATCAAACAATTTGAATTTCAATCTTGGTATTCCAATCTCCAATTCCGGCTTGTACCAAAACGATTACTCCCTAATGATGCCCAATGTAGCCAACCGGCAGTACGTTCCAAATTCTAATTCGATTATGGGTCAAGGTGTTCCAGGTTATGGGAATCCTGCGGATAACGGTTACGGGTCTTGCTCCCTGATAGGTGGATACACTGGCCCGTTACAACCAGCCCATCATTCGTACAATCTGAACCTTAGATTAAGACCACACGATTTTAGCATAAACAATATAACTTTATGAGTAGTTACCGATGAGTGTCATTTAAGGTTTGTAATAACTATAAATACTTAGGTTGTAAATAGACTCCTATTTTTAAAGAATAAATGTTTAGCTTGATCATACGTAAGATTTTTGATATTCCCTGTACCTAAGTACTTAATAAAAATGTGGGTACTTACCGGATTTCATCGATGATCACTGTCCAGCCTTCCAAGTCAGTTTTCATCTGGATCTTGTTGATTGTGATAATGATATTCTACTGAAAGAATAAAAATATAAGATTATGTTTATTGTCCTTGACTGCTTACGATGGAACTACCTACATATAAGATAATTATGTAAAACCATTTTTTTAACTCTAGGCAACTTACCAGATTTTCACATAAGTAGGTACAGTCCGCGAGCTGTAAGCCGAGCTTTGCATTTGTATATCGGTTGGGTCTAGGCGTTCGATGGCATGCAACGGTAATGGTACCTAAAGCTATCGCACCGCATCCTCCAAAAATTAGTTTCATGTTCCAATCAGCTACTGTTATGTTAATTCTCCTTAACAACTTTGCATTCTTGATTTATTCAACTACCTACAATATTATACATGTATTTCCGTGTTTATTATTGTTACTATTGAAACAATGACAATAGGCAAAGTGGGTATGTTGAAATATTTAGGCTTAGGATATTTCTATTTGTTACCTAATGCTTTTTTGGCAGGTCCCATTCAGGAATTAAATATTGCCAAACTAGAGGTCGAGATAAGTATACATGCTAACAGTGGCGAGATTCTAAATTCAAATTAGGTGTATAAAAACCACATGAAAGCAATAGAAGGTTTGATCTATGATCTGCAAAGATGAGCTTGATCTCTAGTTTAGTATTTGGTTTAAGGACATTAAAATTAGGTATCTACAACTTATTTAACGGTTTGTATGCAACAGGGGCAAAATAAGAGCTACATTAATTTTATTTTTAAACGGAATCGAAAGAGGAAGAAAATCGATGCAATAACATATCTCATATATTTATTGTGTCAATTAGGTATAGGAAGAATATTACGGAAGGTATATAGTTAACTAGACAATTAGTAAACACCTAAAACTATAGTTTACACTTATAACTAACATAAATACTGTTAAAGATTCTTAACAAGCTTACTGCCATTCGGCTGGTACAGTAAAATGGAAGTCTTTTTGTCTCATGATATGCCTTACCATACTTTACTCTTTTCACTACTTAGATCCAGGCACAAACTAATGCGGTATTTTTATTAAAAATATCCGTAGTACAGTCTTACACATAGGCCTTTGCAACACTTGGCAGAAATGCTTCATATGTAAATAGAGGGGTGCCTGTACATGGTACCTAAAATGCCCGATTTTTCAGAAAAATGCCCGTCTAAAGCAAAACGCTGTAGGTAATAAGTAAAAGACAACAGATAATAATAAAGAAGGATATTTGGAAATGCCTGTCTCAGACCAATGCCGGCCGCACGCCTTAAAATGCCTGTCAAATGCGGCAAACGCCTGTCATATGGTAACCCTAGTCGTGGAAGATCAGACAAGTTATTATGTAAAATCTAGTGGCGGGCCATGTCTAAGAATCTCGTTTCACCCGTTCCCGTGGTCCTGATTTTCCCGATTTTCGAGAAAATTCTTATCGGATGCGTATTTCATGCAAATAACACACCCTCCAAGTTACAGGTTTGCGAGATCGGCGGTTTAAGTTCTCTTTCTCTTCATAGTAGTACCTATCTACACAATGTAAATTTCAAAAATAAGGTAGTTGATCAAAAAGAAAATATGTGCTTATATCTAAAAGTCATAGAGGAATAAGATGTAGACATAGAGTGCTAATGTCATACTAACAGTTTCGATGCACCATTCGACTTTTCGGTGCCTCACAATTCTAGTCCTGGAGATTCTATTATTGTAATGTACTACATTACTAATGTATTGTAACGTATAGTTATGCAATCAAAGGGTGACATTAACACTCTTATGTCTACATCTTATTCCTCTATGATACCAGTCGAGAAAGAGAAATAAACAAACATAAGAGGTAGGTATGTAAGTTGTGTGTTGATCCGCCAGTTATTCAGGACAAAGCATTTTAGATGTATCGATCATTCATCCTTGTAGAGTATCGGACATAGTAGTCATTGCTACGTGTAGTGGCGGCTCTCCCGTGACAGCATGTCCGCGATGTGTGGTAAAGGCCTTACAATCAAATTGTTACGGTAACATTGTTACAGTTATATTAATAAGCTCTTATTATTGTTGGTCACAGACATGATCACTTCTGCAGATTATTTCTGGATTAAAAAACTGATTACAATATGTACCCAAGATGAAAATTGTTAACAACCTAATTTTGAATTTGAACGAAATGGCAAATCCATTGTATAGGGTACTACAACCCTTTTTAATCTCAATTATATAAAATTTGTACACCTAATATAGGTGAGTAAGTAAGTTAAGTGGACTATACATGTTTCTGCATTTGAATTAATCATTTACATTAAACACACTGTTAAAAATACACATTTTTTAAAAATACTTAAATGTACTTACTAACATTATATGTATTTCCAGATTCATTACTGGCTAGTAGGGATGTTTACTATGGTTAAATTTTAATGACATTTTATGCTTATCAGAATAAATCATCAAAATCATACCTATCTGTACAATTACAATTTGATTAAGTGTCCAAATGAGGTAGTAATAAGCCTTCAAAGTTAATTGGGCAAGTCCATTTTTCAAATGTAAAATTAATTGAAAATTACAATATCACATATCCACCTGCATCATTTACAGCAACTTTTGCTTTGTGACCATATTTATAAACACAATATTTAAAATAGCTGCAGAACACAAGTTCTTTTAGGCACATACAAGTTATGAAAGGGTAACGTCATAATTGTGTAGCCGTTTATATGGAGTGTTTCTTGGCAAGTCTAAAATTGTGATTTTGAAATCGTTATATCCCGGAAAGTTTTCACATTAGCGAAGTTTTTCTTTTGCAAATGTTTCTTTTATTTTATGATTTTTCGATATAAATACAAATAAAAAAACCGTAAACATCCCTATTAGTTTTGCATTATGTATTTATCAATATTGATTATGATCCAGGTTTTAGGTATGTAAGTAAATAAAGAATTTGGCACCTTTTGTGAAATCTATTTTTAAATGTTTTCTTGTAGGTACCAATACCAATACAAGTTTTTCTGAGAAACTGCAAGTTTTGTCAGTTATAGTTATATACATACAAAGTATGATACTCTCTATAATAAATTTTAAGAAATATATTTTAGATCATAAAATCCAAAATTGTAAAATAGTTTGAATAGTGTTACCTCTCTCTATAAAAATAATTCACTAAGTACTTATATAACTAATTACTAAAAATTTACTGACATCACAGCTCTTATACATTTTACCACAGAACAGATATTATCAAACATTAGCACAGAAAATATTAGATATGGGTCTGAAAGTTGTATTTCCTCCCAATATCAACACAGAATTCTGAAATGAAAGAAAACATTTAATTCAGACCCAGCCTCATAGGCAAATACATTGCATTGGCCATTGATAAAGTAGACTATAAACTTAAATACTTAGTCCAGTGGTCCTAGACATTTTGCTCTCGTGCATTATTATTTACTTTGTTGAGTCATATTAGGAGAAAAGGGTACTATTCATAATCACCACTGTTTGAAAAAGGAAACTAACTTCCATATCAAAAAATTAATTTAGAATTAAGTGGTTGTAAAGGGCTAGTCCACTGGGTACAGTACCCAATCAAGGGCGGATCCAGCTTTGGCGCCAGGAGGGGGTCACATAGTCGTGGTCAAGTCAAGAACTTATAAATTAATTTTGATAACAATAGATACAAGTAAAAAGTAGGTATTTTATTAATGTACGTAAATACTGTACTCAAAAATATTTATTCTATATTGTACACTTGAAAAACTTAACTGCAGAAAAAACAGCCTATGTGTTAATCCAGAGTGTCAGCTAACTCCATACAAAATTTTATTAAAATCGCTCCATCCGTTTGTAGACGTGAAGAAGAAACATACACACTCAAAAATTTTCGCCTTTAAAATAGTGTAATAGTTTAGTGTAATAAGTAGTCGCCGGCACTGAATGAGTAAAAAATGTACAAAGAAAATATTATAGCGCGAGCGTAGCGAGCGCAATATTTTTAGGGTTTTTTTGCACACTGTTGCCATTTATTTCTCGAAAATCTATCGAGAATTTGTGACGATCGCTAATGCATCATGGTAATGCTGATGCAGGTGAAGCGAACGATATGGGTGAATTTCAACAACCTCGATTTTTGACTAATTACGCTGGCGAAATTTTATATCCACTTTCTATAACTTTTTTGTATTCGAAGTAATAGCTAAAAATATATAATATTCAGTCATATGGTACACATTTTTAAAAACATATTATTTCTTGAGATATCTGCATTTAAAAATTTCAATCGCCACCGATATTATTATCAAACCACCGAAATTGTTAATCTCTCCACTGAAATTTATTACAACCAGCGTAATTATAAATACTGGAGAACATCATACGAATTACCTATTTATTTATTTTATAAGAATATGAAAACTTTAGATTTTTCGTTTATTAGTTGGTAATAATGTTTATCATCATGATTATAGCTTAGAAACTATGATAACAAATTTAAGGAACACGTTAACAGTTAGGGAAATATTTTATTACATACTTTAAAATGCTTCCTAGTGACTTTTTTCTTAGCATAAAACGTAGTGGCCATGGTATCTCCTATAAGATCTCGCAGTTCTGACTACACCATTTCAGGAACCTAGCCGTATTTATTTATATGTACGTAAAAATCTTCGAAAACCAGAAATAAAGATCATTTCTTTTCACATTTGAAAGTGCACCTTGTTAGCTACCTTTATATATAAGGAACACCCCATCCGGAAATTCACAGTGTCGGAGATATGACATTTTATTATTATTTTTTAAATCTCCTTTTAGATGAGTAGAATGGCATATAAGAAATAAATCACATTTTATACTTTGACCTCCCAAAAATCTATCAACATGGAATGGTCAAGCAAAATTTGTTAAATGTTTTTGCCAATTAAGCCCCTACTCTTTCAAAATAATATACTGCGTCATGCGTACCCTTTATCAAACTAAATTCCTTATTTAATAAGCTACTCAAAAAGGTGTAATTTATTATGAGAAAGCTTACTAGCAGCTGACCAATATAGGTTTCAAAAAATACATTCCGTGGCGCTACAGCCTATAGCAGTGTTATATTGAGGCAAGTAGAATGTAGAACTCTTCTGTTATCATCAGGCGTACTTGTTCAAGCTACTCGGGTTTATCGCAAAGTTACTCGGGTTTATAATAGCAATTTTGGGTGGTTTCCTTGAGTTTGAACCGAAGGCCAAGTCATAATCAATATCACAAAACGTGGGATTGAAGTAGATAATAATTATGTGCATGAGTACACCTACTAGGCCAGTAGAACATTCAATATATAGATATTTTTTCTGAGAACAGTCAGGACTCAGAAAAATATTACATTCTTATTGGTCAGCTATTAATATTGAGAGATGAATCTTAAGTGCCTGGAAGAACTTAGTTCATTTAGGAACGGTTTCCTTCCTATGATCTTATAACGTCTACTTGTCGATATGTGTGCTTATGCTGTCTATCGATTGACCTACAGTGCTCAGACTGCATCAGGAACACTATTAGGTATGTTAATCGCCTACCAAAAAGGAACTGGACAGTAAAAGTGCCGGCCATGTTAGTCGTTTAGACACCGAAAGATAGACGAACAGTGCAACTGGCTGGATGCTACAGAGCGGCTGCCTGGGGTAGGAGTAAGACGAGATGGAGGTGGCGGTATGACCTCGATTCGAGTTGAACTGCATCATGAAAAGGCCTTTGGATAGCAGTAAGATTCCTATGCTATAATATATATAAATGTCAGTTCATCACCTTTGTATTTTTTAAATTTGACTACAAACTTAGGTTACTTAAATTTTTTATTTATTTAAAAAAGGTTGTCGCGCCATAGGATAGCACTTTTAAAATTCTTATTAGTCAGCTGTTGGTAAGCTTTTTCATAATTATACCTTTTGAATTTAGTTTAATTAAGTGTGCGAATTACGTGAAATCATTATTTTGAATGAATAGGAAAGAATCAGGAAAAAAAATTATAAACCTTTTGGTAATTGTACTTTGACAATGCCAAGTTGATGTCTATTGTTTTGTCTCCAATGATTATTTATTTATCTAGTTGAATTACTGAAATATACACGTATTTTAGTTTTTTATGCATTTCCATTTAATAATAAGGTGATTTTAAAAACATTACAAAATGGGGCATAACCCTGAAGCCGTAATTTTTTTAATGGGTCTTCCTACCCATGAAGGTAGAAAATGGGCTGTACTTTTACATCTCAATAGAAATAATACCCGTTTTCCAGTCATCCTGTATACAAAAAGACAAAATATCAATTACGGTGACATTATTATATTACGGTGGCCCTCTTTTTTGCCACCGGAGCCACTGGAGTTGCGACACCGTACTTAGAATTAAGTAACAAATTTCAAATCATAACGGACACTATTATTTTAATTGTAATAATTCATTTGCAATTACGTCGATACATCTAATCTTTAATCATCTGTAAAATTTCTTTTTAAACAGCCTTTTAGTTTTTTAAATACACATGACACCGTTATATGATAAATTTGTATTCCTACGCCACCGCAGGTTATACTTACGTTTTTGGCGGGAAAACTGTTCAGTGTATCAAACATCCTTGTACTTGGTATACGATGGCTTGACAGAGCAGTGCGGGGAAAGATAGCTTAGCATCTATCTCATTCATTATGATGAAATAGTGTAATGTTCAAAATGCGCCAGCGTTATTGACTTTTTCCGCGGGACATTTTTAAAAAGCTGTTACAGGTACTACCGGGTTAAGTTAAATTACTACTGCTCATGGTGTAAATAATAGTGTTATTTAATGTATTTTTAAAATATGTATGTATTCTGTTAAATTAATTCACCCGAAAATTTAAATAGCCAAATTTATTTTTGCAAATGAAGTGGGGACATAGCACCGCAATTAGATTTAGAGCCTTTGATAATTTTTTTTAATGCGTAAACAAATAGATTTTGGTCTTAAGTTTTAAACGTTAGTCTAGATCACTGTCTGAACTTAATGAAAAAAAAAAATATAAATGTGCATTTTGCACTTTCCACTACGATTTTCATCCACGCCGCGCTAAAAACGTACCTGGGAAATTCACCCATATTTATTAGCCATTTTCTACTATTAAAGCTCTTTGTAAAAAATAGCATTTTTACTATTATATTTTATTATACTAATACAAGAATTTTGTGTTATGCCAGAGGCCCCGTATTATTGTGAGGTAGGTACGGCTGATGCGGCGCAGCCACGTCCCTAATACATAGAGCAGGATGCGCGGAGTGTAGGGGTGGTGAAAAGGGCAACGCTTCCGGCCCCACCGGGCCACTAGTCGTTGTTTGGCCCATGTATATATTCCAATCATTGTAAGAAACTTCGATATCGCGTTCTAGGATTTAGCATTAGATTGTGGTTTTCTCCTGCATCCGATAGATGGCTCCGCTACGTTACTCCCCTTCCAGACCGGAGGTCGATATGTCTTCGGCAGCACCCAGCGTGTATTCTCACAAGTATGCATTCGGGTCAGTGAGTCGACCGGAAAGTGTTGCGACGAGCGTGCAGGCGAGATGCCTTCTGGTCGGTGAGTCGACTGGGAATGTGTTGCGGCGACTGGGAACGTGATGCGGCTGATGTGTTCTGGTCTGCGCGTGGAATGGGAACATGTTGTTCCGTGATGCCGATGCGTGCGTGCGTTGCTAACAGGTCCAGGAAGCTGTCATGGCGGCTTCTTATGAATCTGCTGGCTACTGGCGTGCTCCTTGCAGGATGGCAGCCTTCTGCGGGCGTTTTACATCTAAGTTTATCCTATTAGAGTGAGCGAACAACTTCGAGAAAAGCAAGAGACGAACTCACGTTCCATTTCATGGCTTATGCGTTTGTATCGTATTATACGAAATGATTAAGGATACAATACACTGTCTGATTATACATATTTTGTATTCAATTATACGATCTGGCAGCCCTGTGCTAGACGTTACGTAGCCGACGCAAGTGTGTGCTCGTTCCCAAACGTTTGCCATCATACAAAGTTATTTTACTACATATATTAAATTAATTAAATATTACATAAAATATGTATGGTGACAAAATATATAAATAAAACCATTATGTTCAATTAGTCGTCCACCTAAGTCCTGGAACCAGCTCAGGGGGGGGTCATGACCCCCATGACCCCCCCCCTGGATCCGCCGTTGTACCCAATAAATCTCTTTTGTCACAAGTGGTAATGTCCTTAAGTCCTGTAATATTGACCAAAACAACATGAAAAAGAATTTAAAAAAATGACATACCAACAAATTGAGATCAAAAGAATTTTATGTGAAAAGGACTACATACCTATGTCATATTTATATTGATGTATCCAATATTTATTTATACATTTAACATAGAATTACCACAATTTTGTTATATAATCTGTATCAAACATAGAAAGGGGAGTTTAAGTTCTGTATACCTCCTGTACTAATATTAGTAAGAAATGTTTACAGGAATCTATGAAAAACTTATTTAAAGAAAAATGCAACTTATTTATGTACTAAAATATCCATATAAAACTTTACTTATCTTAAATGAGATCAACAACAGGTCTAAATGCTAGCCATAATTTTTCAAACTCAGCTGCATATTGTTCAACTAGTGCTGGCTGTGTTGTCACAACCACATCTTCCCAATTCCCCCACAGTCCCTGGTTCGTCCAATTCAGAGATCCCATAATGACTATCGGAGTGCAGATGTCACCAGCTGATGCGTCAATCAAACAGAATTTATGGTGCATAAGGTTAGTCGATTTCATCCAACGCACTGGTATTCCGTGTTTTTCTAGTCTTCTCAGACAGGAGCCCGTGCTAAAAGCCATATCGGCGTCAAGAATAACTCGCATTTTAACTCCTCTGTAATGTAGCTTCAGCAAAGTGTTCGTCAGGTCAGTGTTTGTACACATGTACATACAAACGTCCAGGGTAAATAGAGAAGCGCCCAAATGGAAAAGAAGACGATCCATGCTCTGTGTGATGACACAGCGCGAATACTTACTGGGTGTAAAATTCACAGTATCGTTGGAGAACATAAGGACTTCATGAATTTCTCTATTAATGAGTCTGCCGGTTTTCTTCTTCTTTCGACCAAACTTATATACAAGACTGGATGCGAAAGTAAGAGAGATTATGGTAATAGCGATTTTATAATTGAAAAACCTCATTTTCTCTCGTTTTTACAATGAATTTTAAATAATTCGCAATTATTTACCTATCTATCTCGGCCACAGAACACATTTACTCCTAGCGGAGTAGAATTTGTACAAAAGTATTAAAGGCAAGCTCACTGTCGCCATCTTACCTCACCCCTACGAAACTGACGATAAATATGGAATGCTGCTCTAGTAGCATGACCTGCGAAACACGATATGATAAACCGATTTATCGACATTTAGCCTGACGAAGTACGATAAATATATGTGTACATATTTCGGATTGGGCATTTTCCCTTGTAGGAAACTAGAGCCAGAACTCTAATTCGAGTTTTCTGCAGGTGAAAATCCCTAATCCTGAATGTATCGTACAGTTATAAGTATCCCTGCATTCCATATTTATCGTCAGTTTCGCGGGGGCGAGGTAAGATGGCGACAGTGAGCTTTCCTTTAATACTTTTTGTACGCAGCCATTCTTCTCCGCTAGGAGTAAATGTATTCGGTGGGCATACAACACCAGTGAGATATATACTCTGAGTGCAACACTGACTGACAGTGACATGGGTGACAGCTCATTTTTTTTTTTTAGTTTATCCCGAAGGAAATTATTTGTAAATGGCTTGCATGTGTCCGTAAAGTGATGTTTTCTGGTAGATAAGTTATATTTTGATTACTTGTGATGTGAATCTAGTGCGTGTGCATGGTTTTATACGCAGGTAAGCCGAGTAAAACTTTAGCCGGATTACGATCTCTTCATGGGTGCATGTAAGTTGTTTCCGCAATAATTTTTCATTTTGACTAACTTTACACTTGTTAAAAGAGATAAACTAAAAAAAAAAAATATATCTCGAAGGAAAGGCAAGGGGAACTATGCCCATACAGCCTAATCATTGTTTAGTAAAATGTATTCTGAATTTATGATGAATGACAATGATGATGAGTGGAAACGTCGGAAAAATCCTCAAGAACGGGTTTAAAATTAGTAAAAATCAAAAATAATTGCAGAAATAACTTACATGAGCCCATGAAGAGATCGTATTCCGACTAAAGTTTTACTCAGCTTACCTGCATATAAAACCATGCACACGCACTAGATTCACATAACAAGTAAACAAAATATTACTTATCTACCAAAAAACATCACTTTACGGACACATGCAAGTCATTTACAAATAAATTTTGATTTTCACAAGAATATTACACCCGCTCCCTTCCAGCTTTTCCCGCCGAATTCCTTTTTTTTAAATTTATTAGGGACATTAAGCTATTAACAGACGTTCCGATTTGGCTGGAGCCGACCACCCGATCACGACCAAAACGGAAAGTGTATAGGGTGGTCGGTCCGACATAATTATTATTAATACTGGTTGGACGTGGTCGGTTCGCCAGCGCATCCGACAAGCCGACCGTCCAGCCAAATTGGTACATCTGTAAGCTTCGTTCCGACCGAATGTGGCTCAGTCGCATTTGCAACGCCGCCGACGTAGGACGTCAACATGAATAAGAAGTAATGTTGGAACTGTTGCTCCATCGGTCGCGATACGGTCGGCTGAAGCCAAATCGGAACGTCTGTTAATATTTTTAGACAAATCATTAAAAAAACCGCCGGCTAGTGTTTCCAGCAAAAAATACCCCTTGCATAATGCAGGAATTACAAAAAATAATGAAAATAATAAATAATATGAAATATATATTATATTATATTACATATAATGTATGTTTCTCGGAACTGGAAAGACTTACTCACAAAGTGTAAGGCCGGCTTCTACAAAGTAGAAAGTGGTTTGATGAACCAATTTATTATATTTCGTTCACATTGTTATTTCCGCTTCAAAAACATCAATTAGTTACTTAGGGCTGAAACACATAACCGCGTTGCGGCGTCACAACGCTAAAATCAGCAATTTGCGTTGCGGCGGCGTTGCAGCGCGGCACCGCGAAATAGCGCGTTTTATTATTGTACGGTAGGTTAACCATGTTTTTGAGTGTGGATAGACATCTCTCTGCCTTTGTAAAGATAATTGTTTGATTTATAATTATCATAAATGATTTCACAAATGCTTTTCCATGCCTCTTGTTTTATAAATTTGTCTTTATAAGATTCGTCACTAGAATCCCACAAACAAGCGTTCTTGAATCAAATATATCGGTATCAACGTCAGACATTTTGATTTTAAAACTGCTTCCGGGTTGACGCGTGTTGTTTGCAAGAGTAATCTCTTTGAACTGAACATCAAAATGAAATATCTTACATACAGGGTGATTTTTCGTTGGCACCCTTAACGAAGGGTACGTACTCTATACATCAAATAAAGTAATTTTCCCAAAAAATGCTGGGAAACGATGTAATTTTTTTAGATTTTTAAAAATACTTGATCGGGCGAAATTTACAGTAACCAGTGTTTATGGGTGTACACTAACACAATAAATTACTTACATCTAAGCTTGATATCTCAGCATTTAGTGTGTTGAAATTTTTTAAATCAATGTTTTCATAGTAAAAAATTATCTAAACAGTATTAAATCATCAAATCAATGGTCTAAATAACATGCCAAAATTAATTTATGTATACACTACAAAATCTCGACATTTGACCATCACTGAAACGATTTTAAAAACCCTAAATCAAAGGACACGTTCTCGGCGGGAAAAGCTTTGTTGGCAATGGCTTGCATGTGTCTGTAAAATCTATATTTGACTTGTGATGTGAATTTCGTGTGCAGATTCGGCGGGATCTCTTAAAAAGCTGACTAACTTTACACTTATTCTTGAGGATTTTCCCGACGTTTCCATTCATCATCATCATTGGTGCAGGTGTAAGTTCCCCTTGCCTTTCCTTTTTTCTTGTGATTTTTTCATAATCTGAAAAAATTATTTGTAAATGGCTTGCATGTGTCCGTAAAGTGATGTTTTCTGGTAGATAAGTTATATTTTGATTACTTGTGCTGTGAATCTAGTGCGTGTGCATGGTTTTATACGCAGGTAAGCCGAGTGAAACTTTAGCCGGATTACGATCTCCTTATGGGCGCATGTAAGTTGTTTCTGCAATAATTTTTCATTTTGACTAACTTTACACTTGTTCTTGAGGATTTTCCCGACGTTTCCATTCATCATCATCATTATCATCCATCATTATGTTCAGAAATCATTTACTAAAGACAATGGCTGTATGGGATTAGTTCCCCTTGCCTTTCCTTCGGGATAAAACTAAATAAAATATATTTTTTTTCATAGTCAAAGTTTTTTACTTTGACTTGAACAATCTTTTAATTTATTAATATAATATAATAACCTAATAAATTAATTTATGATAGATAGGTTGTAGTGACTGTTCTGATAGACCGACAAAGCAACGGCAACCAATTAATTAAAAATTCAAAAAGACTTGTAGCAGGATTGTATAGTATAGTCTGCAGAGTGCAGACTGCTGTTTACTTACCCAGGAGGACTTACCTTTGACCGCTACGATCTGCAATCATAATTTAAGCAAAATGGTCTCGGGTCTAGTATCAGGAAAACTTGCCTTAGTAACTGGTAAGTGCGAAATTTTTGACCTTTGCTTTATTTTCAGTTTAAAATCTTTCTTGAACTTTACCCTATCATTTCTGCTTTTCAAAGTTTGTTTGGTAAGTGTTGTTGGTTGCCAACAGGTGCCGGTTCGGGCATTGGCCGGGCTGCTTGTCAGATTCTGGCAAGGGAAGGAGCAACTGTCATAGCTGCTGACAGAAACTATGATGCTGCAGTGGAAACTATCAAAAAACACACTGCATTGGCTAGTGGGTCTAATTGTAAGTATCAATGTACTGTGCGTGTTAGCAGGTAGGTAAGTTAAAAAACATTTCATAGTGTAAGTATATCTACAGGTCTCTGAGATATTATGTACAATCAATCATAGAAAACATAATAACACAGAAATAAAGTTGAATTTGAGTTTTTTATGAGCTGTAAACTACTAACGATATGGATGGTTCATGTGCTTGCTTTTATGTTTAGCATGTGTACTATCACTACTACATACAAGTGTATAAAAATATTAGAAAAACATTGCATACATATATACATTTGAACATTATATATTATAGTAATATTATATAAATTACATAGGTACATTAAAAAAATCCTTTACACATAATGAATAGTCTGAAAAAACTGGAAAATAAAATATGTATACTAGTTTAAAGATTGGTTCCTTAACCTCCACAGCAGTTGGAGACCACAGTGCCATAGAACTGGATGTGTCTGACGCAAAGTCAGTGCAGAACCTGCTGCAGACAGTAGAGAAGCAGTACAAGTCACCTGCCACCATCATAGTCAACTCGGCTGGTATTACCCGAGACAACTGGATGCTGAAGCTGTCTGAGCAGGACTATGAGAGTGTGCTTAATGTTAATTTGAAGGTAACTGCATAATACATCATCATCGTAATAGGCCTCCCCCAACCTCCACTCTGCCTGGTTAGAAGCAACCATACAACCGATACATTAGTATTGGTTGAGTCGTCGTCAACCTATTGCAGTCCACTGCTGGATGTAGGCCTCCCCCAGTGTACACCACATCCACATGGCTCGATCTCCCATATTTGCCATCCAGTTACTATCAGCCGTCCTCTTTAAGTCATCAGTTCATCTGGCCGGAGGGCGCCCAAGGCTACGCTTGCCGAGGCGCATTACTTCGGTTGAGTAATAATATATATTATGTAATTTAATTATAAAGGGAGCCCAGCAGGACTATTACCTTATTAGTAATAGCAAAGCCGAAGTTCGCCTGGCATACTCACTCATTGAATTATTCCTGTTATGCTGCTTTGGCTTTTCTATTGCAAATTAGGTAATAGCCCTGTAGTTTATTATGGTGCTATAATAAATTATTTTCGCTGTTCATTGATGTTTTAAACTTGATGGTTTGTATACAAAAGACTGTCTTTGTTCTTTAGGCTTCTACATAATACCACTTCGATAAAATCAAATTTTGGCTTCGCCAATCATTTCGATTATAGTTTGTTCCCTGTATTAATATACTGGGTGTAAAAAGACAACTTTGTTCTTTTAATACCTCATATTCTTTGTAACATCACGATAATTTTCTATGGAAGCACCCAAGAGAAATCACGGGTTTCCAAGATATTGAGGTCCAAAGTTACATTTATATTGTTTTTTTTTTTACATAAATCTATCTGAAATCGGTTAACAAACATTTTTTTCACAGATACTATGTCAAAATGTTATAATGTTAGTTTTGTAGGTACATTTGTACTTTGAGTATCAAACGAACACATTGCTTGCAATAAAATGACAATATTTTTTCATATTTTTTTGTCGTTTCCCAGGGTTGGTTCCATAGAAGAAACTGAACTATAAAAAAAAAACATTAAAAAAACATCGTTGACTTTTTACACCCTGTATAGTGATAAGCGGTGATAGCCCAGTGGTTAAAACTTGCACCTTCCAAGCGGGAGGCGTAAGTTCGATCGCAGTCACGGGCCTGTACCAATGAATTTATTTCATGTACTGATTTTAATGTTGTAAAATTGTCACTTAGCTTGTGCCTCGGAAAGCACGTAAAACCGTTGATGCTGCGCCTGATCTCTCTCCGGTCGTGTCGGCTTTCCGTCCCATCGGACTATGAGAGTAATGGAATAGAGAGTGCATCTGTGTTTACGCACAAACTTGTGCACTTTAATATCTCATGCGTACCTGGCCAATCTCTGTAGAGATTGGTCGCCTTGGCCGAAATACGGTTGGAGATCATCATATAGTGTTAAGTACGATTTTTTTTGCTTCCAGGGCACATTCTTAGTAATGCAAGCATTTGGTCTAGCTATGACTAATGCATCACTTCCTGGATCAATAATCAACATCTCCAGCATTGTTGGCAAATATGGTAACATGGGACAGACTAATTACTCTGCAAGCAAAGCTGGGGTTGTTGCTATGACTCAATCGGCCGCCAAGGAGTTAGGAAAATTTAATATAAGGTAAGTACTAATTTGTACTTTCCAGAATGGAAGAGATGGATCGCGAGGTGTGGTCTAAGAGTGGGGAGGCCTTTGCCCAACTGTGGGAACTACTGTCTAAGCATGCAATCCCACATTAGTTTAACGTCTAGTGCCAGAAACGCAAATACGCGTCATTGGCAGCACTAGAAAACTAAAGAGACGCAAATACGTAGTCGGCGGCATTGAATGCGTCAAAGCACGAACGCGAGAAAAGATACTTGAAGAAACACCTTTATTTAAAAAAACTTTATTACGATAAATAATAATTTTTACAAAATATGAACTAATCTTCAAAGTTTTTAAGTACCTCGGCTGTCCCAAAATAAAACACTGAATATGCCATTTTGTGAAAATACTGTTTATCCCAATTTTGGATGTTCTGTGTTAATATCTTCCGTTTATGGCGTATTCTGTGTTTTTGGACCTTGGTATCTTTGCCATTTTAACCATTTTCAAAAAACGGATTTTTGATTTAGGTAGTAGTTGCACACAGAACATCCAAAATTGGGATAAACAGTATTTTCACAAAAATGGCATATTCAGTGTTTTATTTTGGGACAGCCGACCTACAGAAATGAACACCGATTGCAACGTACGGGCGGCTTATAAACCCGATACTTCTGCCGACGCAGCTACTTCCCCGTCGTCTGTATATTTCACCGAAGCTGGTCCATGATGTTATTAGCGATTGCCTATTGTTGGTTTTTGTTCCTATTATATTATTTGATAGGTCACAGTGGAAGGCTAGCGTAGGTTAAAGAGTAGCTTTAGGTGTAACTTCCTGTAATATTTATCTCCTCAGGACATTTTATTGGTAGGTACTAGAGTACATACATTTATTGGCGTCCATATTTCCTTGTACAATTTTGAGTTTCGTAGATTTCTGTTTCGCTGTATGCTAGAGTAAATTTGGTATTGGGATTATGGATATTAGGTACAATAGTTTTAGTGTTATGGATTTAACATGGTATTTCTGTAAGAAACTATACAATTTTATCAATAATTTTACTAATTTATTTTATGTCTCAGTAGCATTTAAATTTTCTGATATAGAACTTCTTTAGGGATTTATAGGATAAACATATTGCAGTCTGTTCCATACCGGAACAGATTTTAATGTTAATTCAGAATAAGGTAACACAAACTGGAAATATACGTTCAGAATAGTTTTAAATTCTTTTACTGGGTTCACGACGAACTGGATTCCGATCAACCCGTGCCATTGGGTTGGTGCATCTACGCGCTGAGACAGCGCCACCTATAGCTCGATTTCATACAACGAGCTGTCTGTTGCCAACCAACCGCCGTCGCGAAAGCAATAGAACAATCTCAAAAACCGTTTAACTCATATTTCGAGGCATCTCTCTCCTCCTGGACTCGTACTAGTGATACCGGTGGATAAGTGTGATTTTTGGACTGGAGAATCTTTTGTGACCTGTGCCGACCGCCCTAACACCTCTGAGCGAAGGCACCCTCGTGCATGGTTTCATCGGTCGGTAAGTCGCTGGATTCAGTGTAATATCATACACAGTCGGTCACGCTCGTGACAGCCCTTTGTGTAAAAGAGAAGGTATAACATCTGTACGTCGCTAATAGAGATGGATCATTGTACGGAATTCGTCATGATCCGCGTTCGCACTTTTTTTTATCACTTTTTAATATAATCCCTAAGGAATTTCTATGTCTTGTTCTTTGATGTTACAGAAAATTATACTTGTTCTTGTATTCTTTATTGTACACACAAACATACACTTAATATATACTATACTTTATAAAACTCCAAAACTGCTAGATGGCGATTTAGAAAAGCCTTCAAAAAACTGTGTTTTCACTTTTTAATATTACATTTTCAGAGTAAATGCAATTTTACCCGGCTTTATAAATACGCCGATAGTAAAAACAGTTCCGGACAAAGTTAAAGCTGGTATTCTTAACATGGTGCCACTTGGACGGATGGGCGAACCTTCAGGTTGGTACCTCCTATCCTCTTACAAAACCAGATACAAACCTTTCTTTGGTAAAGTGCGTTTCATTCACCTGGTTTCACCGTATAATGAGGGATTTTCTGAGAAGTTAATATAACTGTCAAAAATAGATGGCGTGAGAGAATCTACTACCTAGCCCCCCCCCCTCATCACCTCCCCCTGTACGTGACACCTCAGATGAATGATACGTGACCAATGAATATACAGATTTTCTGACAGTTATTTTAACTTGCCAGAAATTCTATGAGAGTGAGGGAATAGAGAGTGCATCTGTGTTTGCACACACACTTGTGCACTATAATATTTATTTACATTTTAGGAAGACATACAGACTACTTAAGTATAATAAAATGCAACAATAGACAGTACAATGCCATTAAGCTGTCTTCACCAATAGACGAGATATATTAAAAAACTAGTGGACGCCCGCGACTCCGTCCGCGTGGACTACAAAAAAAAAAACGAAATATCGAAATTATCCGGGACAAAACATTTTCCCGGTATAAAAAGTAGCCTATATGTTAAGTGGGACCTGTCACAATATATTACTGAAAACTGCATCGAAATCGGTTCAGCCGTTCCTGAGATTAGCGTGCACAAACGCACAGACAAACAGACAAACCGACAAAAATTTCAAAAATCATTGTTTTGGTTACTATTGCGTTGATAAAGGTCTCCTATAATATTTTCTCTCATATATCTTCCATGTACAGACTGTGACCCGTTACATTTTTATTATATCTATAGATAAAAGAAAAAATTAAAAAATTTCCAAAAGGAAATAAGCAATATTTTTTTTTCCATTTCTTTATTAATAATAAAAATATCTCTCTTATGTACCTGACGTCTCCGTAGAGATTGGTCGCCTTGGCCGAAATTCAGCCGGGAGATCTTATTGTTTATATCTTTATTATTATTATTGTATCTCTGTTTAAATTCTCGGGACTACAGAGTCCCGGTCCTTTGAGAGGCGTGCATCGGGCCGTGGCCAAGATGTAGAGGCCCTTTTTAGAGAACTTTAATATGGTGTGGGATACACATGGCGGATACCATCGCTGACCGCACAATATGATACACCCGGCGATGGTCCCCGCCATGTGCAAGACTATTGGAGTGCAGATCTATGTCATGCGATGGAAACAAAGGTCATGGGCTATGGGGCTGAATGTTGGGTGGGGGTGTGGTAACTGGGCTATTGAAGGAGACTAACGGACGCCTGCCATTACAACCAAGTCTCATAATTGTTTGGTGGCAGGCGGTGACTCGCCGACTCATTTCATGGGCCCCCTGAAACGGCCGCACGCACGGAGCGACAAAGGGGGCAACATTTGGTGAGCGGCTAGGATGGAGGGGTGCCCCTGGACTTTAAACCGATAGCCAACTCGCCACTTACTGACGGGCACGTCCACCCTCGAGCTGTCATAGCTCTAGCGACTCCACTCTGCCCGGCCGGCGAAGGCAAGGCAGAGGTGGGGGAACTGTTCCTCGTCAGACTTCACTCCGGCGCCGGAGATGAGGAACAGGGTCTTCCCCCGGGAGTATTTCAGGTCCGTGGGAACGCTACCTCCCAACAGCTCGCCACAAGCTGCCCTGCGGGCTTATTATTATTATTATTAATACATATAATAAAATTGTAACGGATCGATGTTTGTGCACGCTAATCTCAGAAACGGCTGGACCGAATTCGATGCAGTTTTCAGGAATATATCGTGACAGACGTAGGCTACTTTTTATCCCGGATAATTTCGACATTTTGTTTTTTCTGCAGTCCACGCGGACGGAGTCGCGGGCGTCCACTAGTCCTTACTAATATTGGTGCTGAAGAGTTTGTTCGGAACTACTGGTCCGATGGTGAAAAATTCTTTCAGTATCAGATAGCCCATTTATCGAGGAAAGCTATAGGCTCGCCCCGGCTTCGCACAGGTGCCCTTTCACGCGGACTATGCCGTGGACGGCCGCTAGTGTATGAATGTGAATTAAAGTAATGTTCGTAAATTTCAGAAATAGGTGAAGTGATTACCTTCCTGGCATCAGACAAAAGCTCGTACATAACTGGCGCTGCTATCGACGTTAGTGGTGGATACTAAAATTTGGAATTATTTTAGTTGATTTAATAAAACTTATCAGCAATTTGGGAGTCAAAACTATTTATAAATTGGGGTTATTTAGTCAAATGGCGTTGTTGTATATTATATAAGTTTTTTAAAAATATATTATATTAGTAAGTAGGCTTGTAAAACTTTAATCTGTGGTGAAACCATGTATACTGTAATGATTCTTGTTCAGAGAATACTAATAATTAATGAATTAAGTAAACCTACACACCAATATTCTTACCACGTTGAAATCAGGATTTAAATATGTATATTTTTTTTAGTTTAGTTTAGTTAGTGCTTGAACATTATGAATAAACTTTGAAAAAAAAAGTTTTCGATACTGTTATATAGAAAATTTTGTGCTACATAGTTACAAGTTGATGATGACCAAAAAACACCTGTATAAATATTTGGTTATGTTTAAGAATAATTCATATTTCTGTAATTTAGATGTTGAGTGATTTTTGAATACTTATACAAATACCAAGACTGCCTGTAAAACTAGTTAGTCATGTATTTTTAGACTTATGTGCCTTTTAAATACTTAATGCAGATCACAAATATTTGTTAAATGAATATTGTATTTTATATATTAGGTAGAGTACAGTACACGCGTTTTTTACGGTTGTGAAGAAAGCCATATCAGTGCCACCCTCACCTGCCGTCTATGTCCTCACCCGCGCGCATCCAAACAGAAAGGTCTCGTAGTATTTAAGGCCATTATCATACTGCCACGCACCATGCAGCGTAGCGCGTGAATGCGTTTTCTAACGTTGCTTGTATCTCCGTTTGTATAGAAAACACGCACAGTCCAACATACAGAAAATGCATCCCGCAAGTATTTTGTCAAAAAGTTCGCCATACTCCCTGCGTAGGTCCGTCGACACGCAACATGTAGCGTGGTGCGTGGCAGTGTGTTTATCGCCTACGCGCGGTAGAGCGTTATCGTTTTACGCTGTATCGTCGCGTATTTTCAGTGTGACGGCATTGACAAATACAAAGCGAAGTAATAACGCTGCGTCAGAGCGTACTCGCTCTGTGTAATCAATATATCCTGGTTCATTACAACGCGACGTCAAGGTAAAACGCTTTGTCGCGCGTTAAATACACTCTCTTTTTGACTAGACCTTAATGCATAGGTACTATTCAAAGGTTAACCGCAAAGAAGTATTGTAAGTGTATGTATATATTTATATGTAGTTTTCTGTTTTATCTACCTACCTTCCTTTTATCATTACCCAGTTTTCAGCTAACTGTGATATTTAAATGTAATAGAATACCTAAATGCAATTTATCATAAATTTTATTAAAATGTTTGAAACTTTTGTTAATAAATAATTAAAATTAAATAAACAGTTTATTATTTCTAAATGTATAAGTTGTTGTAAATGTAATGTTGTGTTGTGCCACCATGCAGTTCTATCGGCGCTTGGTGCTCTGCCTACCCCTTAAGGGATAAAGGCGTGATTATATACAGGGGGTAACAATAGGGGTATGTAAGCGAAAAGCTATGTAAATAGCCCACTATAGAGAACTCCTTTCAGACTCAAATTCTCATTTTTATTTTTCCAGATAGTATGAAGAATTCCGAAACAACTCAGGAATGTCCATACAATCTTGAAAAATAAAAATGTGATTTTGAGTCTCAAATTTTGGAAATAGGATCTCTAGTGGGCTATTTACATACCTTTTCGCTTAACATACCCTTTCTGTTACACCCTGTATATGTATGTATGTGTATAAGTTGTCTTAGCCTGAAATAGTAAAAAATCTATGAAGAAATTCATACTTAGTAAGATATATTGTAATAAAATAAAATGAAATTTTCTAACCTAAAAGATTTATTGGCTAGCTCTTTTCTTTTAGTTTTCATTTTATTTTTCTTTAGCTCTGATTTATTTTTCTGTCTCTTGTCTTTCATGAATGTTTTGTACTCTGTCCTACGTTTTTCATCTATGATCTCTTTATATTTCTTTTTATTATATTTCTGGAATTCTGCATCAGCTAGCAGCTCATCAACCATGGTCCTTTTCCTTTGTTTCCTTGTTATCCTCTCATTGGTATGATCTAATGGAGAATCCATTATACGGCCAACCTATGAAAATGGAAAAGTTTTGAAATGAAATATTAATATTGAGCAGAACTTTATTTCTATATTATTATTACATAAAAAATGCAGTGTAGGTATGAAAAGTTTCCAGGGTTTTTATACCATGTTCATTCATAATATAATAATCTATACCAATCTCCCATAGGTACTCCATAGACCTAAGTAGTTCTAAGTTAGCTATAGTACATTATTTTAAAGATCCTTTATTATATAATAATCTATATAAATGTGAAACTGTGTGCGTTTATGTTTGTCCGTTTTTCATGGCAAAACCACTGAACCAATTTCGATGAAATTTTGTACAGAAATAGTCTGGAGTCCGAGAAAGGACAAATTGGCTACTTTTTATTGCAGTAGGTGGCACCACTGTGCGATAATCAAATATGCAGGTGTGCAACAGCTAGTATACAAAATAAATGGTTTGTCAATGAAAGTGTTTAATAAGAATGGATATCAGCTGGCCATCTTAATTTGGTACAAAGAAAAGTATACCTGGAAATATTTTGGCAGCACTTCCATATCATTCTTCTTGTAAAAATGTTTGGGATTCAAGGCAGATCTCATCTTGAGAACTTGCAGGTCATTTTTCAGCTCCTCGGTGATCTCAGGCTCAGCCATATTAAACCATTTGGGACCTTTGGTTTTTTCTCGCTCTTTCTGAAATCGAAAAAAGTCACAACATATTTTATGAATGCATAACTAATCCATTATTTCTAATAAATGTATTTACTGTCTTGTGTAAAAGTATTCAATAATTTGTAGCAAACAACAGAAAATCTGAGTGTGCATTATTTTTGGTAAGTCCGTCCAATGATTGATGAAATAGGTTATAACAAAATTTTACCTTGCGTATCGCTTTCAATCTCTTCTCACTGATGTCATACTGAGGTAGTCTGTATTTCTTTTCGATTCCAGGCTGCAAAACTGATGATTTCATTTCCTTTTCAACATCCACTGCACCAAGGTTTGACTTTAATTTACCAGTTTCCGTATCTAACTGATCGAAATGGAACAATGGGGTACGCTTCTTCTTAACCGCGATAAAATGGTTCCATTTCATATCGTCGAAAAACTCATCAAATAAATTGTCAATTTTTAGGTTATTCAGTTTGTTTTGCACTTCCTCTTCAGCCGCCTCCAAGTCGTCTAATTCATTTTTTTTCTTATCAAATATGTCTAGCAGAGCTTGCACTTTATCTCCATGCCCTACAATTGAAAATAAGGTCACTTATTTAGAAATTCTAAGGAAAATAGTTATTATTTGTATAAATGTATTCTAACCTATTATTTGCAGTGATCCATCTTCTAACTGTAATTTATCATGGAGATCTTCATCACCCACAGTATCCACAATAAAGTCCATGGTGAAAAAATAATTTCTTATCAAAAAATCACCACAAAAACCAGAGAAACCAAATCAGTCCCCCAACTCCCATGTTTTTTTTTTTTTTGTTTAGTTTTAGAACTAAGCCCATACAGCCATTGTCTTTAGTAAATGATCTGAATTTATGATGGATGATAATGATGATGATGAATGGAAACGTCGGGAAAATTCAAGAACGTTGTCAAAATGAAAAATTATGCAGAAACAACTTACATGCGCCCATGAAGAGAAATCCGGCTAAAGATCGGCTTAGATGCACACGCACTAGATTCACATCACAAGTAATCAAAATAAGCTTATCTACCAGAAAACACACTTTACGGACACATGCAAGCCATTTACAAATAATTTTTATTTTCACAAGAAAATTACACCTGCACCCTTCCAGCTTTTCCCGCCGAATCCCAACTCCCATGTGTTTTTGACAATTGTTGATTTTTTTTTTTGTTTAGTTTATCCCGAAGGAAGGCAAGGGGAACTAAGCCCATAAGCCTAAATTGTTTAGTAATGTATTCTGAATTTTTGAATCAATGATGATGAAAAACGTCGGGAAAATCCTCAAGAACACAATGGAAAATTAAGAAACAACTTACATGCGCCCATGAAGAAATCAGAGTCTTACCTGCATATAAAACCATGCACACGCACTAGATTCACATCACAAGTAAACAAAATATAACTTATCTACCAGAAAACATCACTTTACGGACCCACCATTTACTCCCAAGAAAATTACACCTGCACCCTTGTTTTTGTTATTATATTTGACAATTGTTGACAATGATAGCAACTTTATTTGACATATTGTTTTTTTAAACTAGCTGACAATTTAGGAGTCGACAACATAGCCATGTTATGCAAGCCATCAATGTATTAAATATGTTTCATCTATGTTGAAAATATAAATTGCTTCCCGGATGTTATTGGCTAAAAAATAAATCTAATCGGGACCTAGGAAATACCACGTAAATAGCTTTCCGCTAAATAAATAATACCTATATACTAGTTTGGGGCCTTTTTCATGTGAATTTTCTTATCATTCGTCCTTCTGTACATGTGGTAGAGCTTGCAACGGTTTGCCGAAATACTCTTCGCCGATATAAGAGTCGACTAAGGAACTCTGGCATTCTCCCAGACGATAAGTTACCAACTTGTCACTGATATTTACATCTGTTAAGCGTGGCTGTGGGATATTCTTTATGATCCTGTTCTAGCCCATTTTGGGAATACAGCCGTATTTTCGCAAGTATTTTCGCCGTATTAGCAAGATCGTGCTCAAGGCAACGATCCTTTGCATTGAAATATCTGAGAGTATTTCAGACACAATAGTACTCCAAGAGCACTTACTGTCCCTTAAAGCTAGGTAAGTAGGACCGCCGGCTTAAAAAGACCCTTACAGAGGGGATTATGGATGATGTAGGTAATACAAGAGAATGTAATCAAGGTGGACCAACAGAGCTTAGCCTCTCGTTTACATGTGTTATTCTGATATGTAAGCTATATTATTGTGAAGTTTCATCAAAATTCATTTAGTAGTTTTTACGTGAAGGAGCAACAAACATCCTTACATACATACATTCTCAGAAACTTTTGCGTTTATAATATTAATAGGATAGGACTATCGTTTTGTTTTACTGACAAAAGCTCCACGGCGCTAAGGAGGTAGGTATAGTTAAATAATAAAGATTTAAGCAGTTGGGTACAGTAAACTCGGCCTGAGTCGGCCTAAACAAGCATTTTCATTGTGTGCCCTTGCCCGTATCGACCGCCCCTGCGGGGGTCGAAGACGTAACATTGACCCAATTGGTTGTTTGTTTACATTAAATTTTATTTACTTTAACTTGCTCTGGTTGTACGTGCATAATTTAATTAGGCACCGCCGTACGCTGACACAAACATTTACTTAAGTATTATCAAACAATAGGCTACTTTTGATACACTGGTAGAAATATACATATACATATATGTATACCTACTTATGGTAGAATACACCCTAACTAAATGTCTAACCCTAATTAAGTTTGTTTGTTACCCCTTAACGCCTTGTTTTTCAACCATTCTCCTTTCCAGTTTCCTACGTGCATAGGTACGTAGTTAGTTGAGAGTTATGCGAGGGACATTAGGCTACTGTAGTCCACGCGGACGAAGTCCCGGCCTACAGTTAGTTACATTTACTAAGTTACTTAAACATTTATAACATCGTAAGTACGATCATGTATCCCATTACCGCACCAAATAAAAATGGCTAAATATCCGTTTCCGCCGTGACTGTCACCTTCTCTGTTTTCTGTATAATATTTTGGAAACCAGATCCTCTTTCCCCTCAGGTATGCTTCCACGGAGACGTCTTGAATTCTTCAATTCAGACGAACGGCTTCTCCGCGCCTCACGCAATAAAACCCATAGGGTGCCTGAGCGTAGTGCGGCGCTGTTCTCAAACTCCTTCGTTGGCCACGGCTGTTCGTCTCTGGAATAAGCTCATCCGCTGTATGTATACGAGAGTCTTCTTCGGCAGCGGTTTTTAAGTCAAGGGTGCAGAAATACCACACGACGACAAAATGAGACATAAGTAGTGTACCTATATATTGTGATTTGTCTTTGTCGGTATAAGTAGTTCTTAAGTTATTTTATTTTTTATCAATGTTACCTCGTTTTTATTCTACGGCCCTAAGCTGTTCTCCAGTAATTGGGTTAACATGGTAGAAAATGCTACCGTAGTGCGGACGAAGTCCCGGCCTACAGTTAGTTACCAAAATTTTTTGTGTGTAAAATAAAGTATTTTATTATTATTATTAACATCTATGTAAGTGTTAGAAATATAGAAAATTTAGAAAACTAACGGATTGAGCTAAAAAAAATTTAACACCTTAACGTAATAAATAAATAATAGGCTAAAAACTGCGAAATCAATATCTATAAAAAGGATAGTATTTTTATCTAAAAAATCAACCACACAAAATATTTTATTCAAAACAAGTGGGCGCCTAATAGCTGCCACGAGCAGAAATTGTGCCTAAGCAACTAACAAACAAGGAATCTAAAAATGGTTTTGCAAAGCTTTATTCATTGAATTTTATTCGACTATGCGTAGGTGGAACGATAGTCAGATTAGCAAGTTCCCTTTTTTATAAAAAGTATTTTCCATATTTTCTGATAAATGACTAACTAGAAGGTAGTACCTAGACAAATTAAATTAAGACTTTAGTTCGACGTATGTCTGATTTTATAGTCTGTAAAAACATGAGTTACATGTGGTAATCTAGAGAATTAATGAAATGATTGCCGGGCAAGCAAAACATTCACAGGCATAGTGTAGGTCTACATACTCGTATGTTTTTTTTTATACCTTGTCCTTTTCATATATTATATATACAATATAGATAATTCGCAATGTACGATCTGGCAACACTGATTTAATTTCCTAGAGGAACAGAGGTTGCATTTTATTTTTTATATGCCGTGTTGTTAGTTTATCGCTCCTGATTTGTAAAAACTGAATTATACTTACCTATCCTAAGCTTATTCTTAAAAAGTTTAAAGGTATAGTTGTACTTATACATACAGGATGATTTTTGGTCGGCAACTTTCCCGAAAACTACGATATCTCCTCATCAAAACGATCATTTTTCTCCATGGAAGCATACCTGGGAAGTGTCTGGGGGTCTACTCTGAAATGCCGCTTTCGACTCTTTCGGTCCGACCGAAGCCCGACCGAATCGAAGCCTTTGACCCCACTATGAAATTGCTTCGGATTCATTCATCTGAGTTCACAACTCATTCGGAACCATAGAGAATAATTCACATTGACTAATATTATATAATAATATAAGCTTTCTATTATCTAGCCTTATACCTGTTAAATAGAGTTCGATCGGACCGAATGAAAAAACGGCGCGACTGATCCGATCGAAGGTAGTTCGTAGTAGGAAACACCTCGATATTCGGCCGATACTTCGTTAACGTCACTTCAGAGTAGACCTTCTGGTTTCCAAAATATTAGGGTCCAAAGTTGAGTAAATAGACAGCGACACTATAAATTTCGCCCGATCAAGTAATAAAAAAAAAATATATATATATTATTTCCCAGCATTTTTTTTGGCATAAACTTACTTTATTTGATGTATAGAGTACGTACCTTTTGTTACGGGTGGTAACGAAAAAACACCATGTATAAATCCAATTCCGTTTCAATCGCCTCTGTGTGGATAAAGAATGACTGTTTTTATTTGTTTGCGAAAGTTTACTGAATAAAAAGTCGTGGACTTTACTGATCGTGTAACTTTAGCTGAAACTTCTGAATTGGAGTATTAGCAAAATCATTGGAGATAAAGCCTCGATTATCACCTTGTCAGTGAAGATTTTTGGAGCGGGTAGAGATCCTACTGTGAATCGGCTTCACGTGATTGAAATCTTTACATACAATACAGCATATACCATCGTTCTGCTACTTCCTTCTTCTGAAGCCATCGTATACCTATGTATTTCGAATCGTCGTAACGAAATACCAGACTCTTCGTCTTCGTTTTGAATCTCCTTCGTAGCTACGTCGTTTTGTATCTGTATTAGTATTAGTATTTGTATCGTGTTATTGTTTAAATTTCTATCCCGGACGAGCCCCCAAAATGTAGGATTGTGAAAATTAAACTTATTTTTGAAACCAAACTCCGTTACTTACATGTAAATATCCCAAAATGGGGTAGCTAGAAGTGCAGGTTCACAAAGGAAATCCCACAGCAACATTACGTAAGTATAGCGGGGCACATATAAATGATCATTGACAGGTTGCTAGCGTATCGCCTGAGAGAACGCCCCGAAATTCCTTAGTCGACTATTTCTTACGACATGCACGGAGGAGATGACGATGTATTCTAGTGAGCATCGTATCAGTACAGGAATAACGTTAGTGTACCTACCTATATAATAATAGCTTACGTCTTCTTCAGCCTATTGCAGTCCACTGCTGGACGTAGGCCTCCCCCATGGACACGCCACAAGGCTACTGCCACAGGGGGTTTTGTCCATAGTCACCACGCTGGGCAGGCGGGTTGGTGACCGCAGTGTGATTACCGGACTATGTTGTCAGTACGGGAGGCGCTGCTGCCCACCTCCCGGAAACCCTTAAGTCGCCTCGTACGCTATCCACGGGCAGGCAGGGGTGGTACACACTACTCTGCCGGCACCACGCGGCTAATAACTTAGAGCGAGCACATCGCTATATGAGCATGCACTTAGGCAATTGCTTTTTTTACCCGACTGCGCGACGCAAAGGAGTAGTATTGTGTTTAACAGCCTATGTATGTTTGTATGTTCCCTTTGAAGCACTACACAGACCAAACGTCTCAACCGATTTTTATGATTCATACGTCAATCGATTCCTCTTGAGCATGTTTCTTGAAGCGTATCTATTATCCCGCCAAGCTAATATTTCAATGGATCCTGGCTGTTCAGTTGTTATGTTACGATCATTAGAAAATATTTTATGTTCTTCAATAGTACATATTCATTCCATAATAATATTATAGAATTTTAGACCACCGGACATCTAAGTGCTTGTTTTTTTTCTTTTCAGTTTTTTTATTATGTACATTATTTGGTTTCTTTTTTAAGGAGTCGGATTTTTTGATTTTTTAAATTATGTTTTTTAGACAACACATTGACCTAGTCCCACACTAAGATCCCTAAGGTCTTGTGTCGTGGGTTTAGTACCCAACGGTATATAAATACATAGATAGTATAGAAACATCCATAACTCAGAAACAACATCTATATTCTTCATATCAATGTTTACACCTACCGGGATTCGAACCCAGGACCTATGGCGTCGCAGGCAGGGCCACTACCAACTACACCAATCGGTCGTCATGACTTTGCCAACAGACGTTTCTTGGAATAGTCGAGCGATGTAAGAACACTTGCTACATCACGAACGTTTCCTCATTCGACATTTACCGTAGGAAGTGAAGTAATAAAAAGCTAACACCGTCGTCGACGTGCCAACAAACAACAAGGTAGGTTCTTGAAACTAAAAGTCGTCAAGAAACTTGTGGGCACTATTGGAAAACTTTGAGGGGCTCCGACAAATGAGGGCTCTAGGAAATAGTGAAAGGTCGTCTCTACTGAAATAGATGTTTCAGGTTTATAACTACTTCGTTCGTTTCGTGTCAAAAGATAATCACAAATTTTGGATAGACCTTATATTGTTAAAATGAAGGCACGACGAAAACTAATTAATTTCATGTAGCTACCTAAGTAAAATTGAGTTTCTAATTGTTAACGACGTGAGTTGCTTGAATAGATTACCTTGTAGGTAATTATCATCATAGTATAACTATAACTACCTCTAAAAGGTAAGATATAAATAGATTATTTATTTACATACTCTATTATACTGACTGTTGCACGCGACTTTGTCTGCGTGGACTACAAAATGTAGCTTATGTCCTTTTCCGTACTCCCAACGCTACCAACTAGTATGTGTATGCTACAAATGAAGAAGATCGGTTTAGTAAATACAGCGTAAAGAGGTAACAAACAAACAAACAAACTTACTTTCGCATTTATAGGTATAATCTATCTATATATCTTCTTCTATCTATCTTCTATACATAACTATATAAAAATGTAACGGATCGCTGTCTGTACATGGAAGATATATGACAAAAAATGTTACATGAGACCTTTATCTAATTTGGTGTAATAATAATAATAATATTTAGTGAATTAATTTAATTTAATATAATTAGTAATTTTAATTTTAATGTAATTTAAATCTACTAACCATTTTATTTTACTGTAACTTAACTAACCCATGGATCTTAGTTGTCCGAAATAAAGAATTTGAATTGAATTTGAATTTATCAACGCAATAGGTAGGACCCAATACGATGTTTTTGGAATTTTTGTCTGTTTGTCTGTGCGTTTGTGCACGCTAATCTCAGCAACCGCTAAACGGATATTTCGATGCAGTTTTCAGGAATATTTAGTGACAGATCCCACATAACATATATACTTTTTATCCCGGATAATGACATTTTGTTTTTTCTGCAGTCCACGCGGGCGGAGTCCCGGGCGTCCACTATAATACAAGTTATAACAATAGATAGTTAGGTCCATACCTACATCTCCTATTTCATACCTAATAATCGTGGGTGAACGACTTGTGTCACTCAGTCTGCAATACACAATAATAAATTGAAAGAAAAAAGCACATTCTGTAAAGAAAATCTTCTTCACACAATATGTAAAAATTTAACTTTTATAAAAGCATTCACGCTTTTGCCTGTGAGTTGCCATTTATACTAATATATTATTTACAAACAAAACCGGCCAAGTGCGAGTCGGATTCGCGCATGAAGGGTTCAGTCTGTACCATTATATACAAAAAAAGATCTCGTCTGTTGTATGGAAGTTATTATTAGTATCTAGTTATTATCATTTTTAGTTGTTTTGTTGTAGTTGTTATAGCATACATAGACATATGTGAAATTCCCGACTGTCCAGCTATCTGCGTTTCAAAAGATAACGTGACAGACGGACATCTTAGTTATAACAAGGGTCCCATGGTACATACAGAGTGTAACAGAAAGGGTATGTTAAGCGAAAAGCTATGTAAAGCAGATATGTCCCACTATAGATAACCTTTTCCCAACTTTTGAGACTCGAAATTATATTCTTTGTTTATTTTTCACGATTGTATGAACATTCCTGAGTTGTTTAGGAATTCTCCATACTATCTGGAAAAATATACATGTGATTTTGAGACAGAAATTTTGTGGATAGGTTTCGCACCTATACCCTGTATAGTACCATAGCTTGGAACCCTTCGATTTCGGAACCCTAAAAATCCGAGGTTTTGCAAGTCACCGAGGCTGTCTTTCTAATAGGTAGCTTAAAAGCTGCATCTTTACCAGTTATCTCTAGGTACTTTGCTCTAATACGAAGTTACTACGAGGTTTTACAATGAAATCTCACGCTGGCAACTAATCCTACTAAACAAGAATGTTTTGTAAGAACAACAATTATTATTGTCTAATAAAACAGAACCAGGCCGAAATCCGTATAAAGTTTTCAGATAAAGCTTAGGTACTTTTACTGTTTATTTGCTATCGATTAGTAGCTTGACACATCTGATCATAGGGATTATTTAGGTACTTACATCGGTCCCAGATATGCTAAACGTGACTATGGAATTTTCTTTAGGATCCTGCAGTTATGGCTATCTCGTATGTAGGTAATTAGTAACGTTTGAACGTCTGGAAGATTTTGAAAACTTTACCTATTGACTCAAGGTTCTAAAATTTTTTATTTATTTATTTATTTCATACCTTACTTCTATCTCTACAGGTTTAACCTACCACGACAGAGTAGCGACTTTATACTTAAGTGTAACATACGATGTACATATGTACATACATTTTTGTAAATTCATTCAAAGTACAATGGAATAGGTCAGTAATATCCGCAACTTTATTGAGCGTACTCGTATGCATCGTGCGCGTCATTAGTGCTTTGTTTACTTGATTGGTCCTTCCGCGTACCACAGTAAATAGCCGCGGTCGCCGTCGTCTACCTACTCGTACGTACTCGTAGTTATCAGGGACACAAAGATAGCAATTTCCCAATACTTCGGCATTTGATATTTTTCTATTTAACACCTTAAATATATACAAAGCGAGCGCCATTTCCCTTCGTACTCTCAATTCATTGTACCCTACCATACCCAAAATAAATAGTGTAATAAATAACATCTGATCTAAAACTTCTAAGTTGGTACTAGCCGAAATTCTATTTTTAAGACTAATCCTAGTTCGAAATGTATTTATCTTTATTACTCGGAAGTTTATACTTATTTACAAACAGTTTCGCCTACCACGGGGTACATCGTCAGATCATTTACCAGAATTTTTCCTTAAAAAGCACTTGTAAGCAACCATATCTACCTTGAATTTTTCCTTAAAAGCACTTATATTAGCCACCATATTATCTACTTTTCAAGTCCCGTTACGGTGAGTATAGAAGAATAGAGTGAGTTTATCTTCCTAACGTCCCGTAGTAGGGGCCACGAGGTCCTTGTTCTGTAATGTTCCGCGTCATCCCAGTGTTCTGCTAAAAGCGCAGGCGCATTTACATTTTATCGCACTAGAGGGGTTACTGTGTTCTTTACGACTGCGAGTTTTCCTCCAGAAACTTCGCTGCAAACGAGAGGGATTGTATAATGGCTCCTAATTTGAATGGTAAACGGGTTTGTGACCTGCTTGGAATGTTTTAATTAATTAAGCTGGCATTTTTAGTTGGGATATTGGTTGTGCCTTAAATTGAACGGAGTGAATTTGTCTGTTTTAGATTGTGTCTTCAGTCCCCGGCTTATGTTTTTATACGTTAAACTACAGTACGATCTTGGAAATTTTGGAATCTTTTTTAAAGTTATTGGCTATGTGGACAAAAATTATTATGTAAATTATAGTGTTACTATTAAAATTTGTTCTTTTCTAATAAGTTTCTAGTCTTTTAAATTTTTTTTCACGGATAATAACCGCTTTTTATGTCCCGATATAAGTCTGGTTTGTCTACTTACATATGTTCACAAGTAACAGACATACAATAGCCAATAAAAGTGTTATAAAAACCATCCACCATTAAGTTCTAATATTCACTGCTAGAGAAATTGAGGTCGAATACGAGTTGTGAGACCTTAGTAATAAAAGTCAAGTAAAAGCCCGAGTACGCTATAACCGGGGGTATAATAATATTTTTTATTTTATTCTTTAGTACACAATGAAGAGGGCACTGAAATATGAAGATGAATCGGCTGAAATTTTTATAATGAACGTATATTTTCTTTTCAATTACGATTAGATTTATTTGTGACAAGTTTTGATTTGATTAGGTTAACTAATTGAGTAGGCCGGTCAATAGAGATATTTGAAATAATAAAGTAGAGTTTTTGTTTACTATGAGAAAGGAACTTTTAAAAGTCCCCAATATCCTAAGTGCGTTACAAAAGGTATTCGGGGTGTAAGTAAATATCACTGTTTGTTTTCCGTACAAATAAAATAAATAAATAAAATATGGTATTAGAAGTCAGTTAGACGTCATTTTGCTCCACATACTTAGGTATTTTTATTATATTAGGCAATCCTATACAGTTAGTATGGGTACAAAAAATGTGTTTGGTTGGAAATCAGCATTTCAGTGTTTACCAAGCAATCGCTTACACCCTGTATATCATAGATACCTAATATGAGCCGAAGTTCTCCAACCCTTTTAGAAACGCAATGGATGTGTTTTTCCTACACTGGTGGGTTCTCATTTACGAAGCTTTTTGAGTTTCCTGAGTGTATCCAGTAAGTGGTTTACTTGAGCAGGCTTGGAGAATACAATTTCATTTAGACAAGTGCATTTACATAATACCTACCTACTAAGCAATTGGGAGTACTGGGTATTTTTATCATAATGGAAATTGTAATCCTGACGTCACTCCTACTCGTATCTAGTAGAAAATATTACGGGAAAAGGCAACAACTGAAAGATTTTTTATAAAGAGATTTTGTAATATTGTTTAATCCTTACATACATAATGTAATCAGCTAATGACAGCTAGAACTATGTCTATATTCGACCATTTATGTATGTATATCCAGATACGAGTAGATGGATAAAATTCTTTATGGTACTACTAATTTTGATACAAGGAAGAGCTCAATGCTACAGCGTCCTCTACCAGTTCATTCTTAGTGTCTGCCTTATTACGAGATCGGTTCTCTTGGTTGAGGTTCTGGCTCAGGCTCAGACTGAGGTTCTGGACCAGGTTTAGGTTTGGGTTCAGAGATCTGTTCCACAATCCAGTCTTTGAAGGCGAAGACTCGCGTATACACGTCAGGATACCCTCGAGCGCAGGGCATTCCCCAGGAGACGATGCCAACCACTTTGTTGTTTTCTACCAGCGGGCCTCCGGAGTCTCCCTAAAGAAGTAAATTTTATAAAGAAGGTTTTAAAAATAGTATTCTGCAGCAATGACATGATATTGTCTAGACTATAGAGGGGACTATGTTATGGCTTCATAAGAGTCACTATGTATAGATAGTATATGTATATGTTGTGGCTGCAATCAATCATCCACATGTCCTTCCGTTTCGTAAGAGTCGACCAATTAATACCTGCATTCTCTCAGGCGATAAGCTAGCACTTGTCACCTCTGTCCGCTTGGCTGTGGGATCTCCTTTATGGTCCTGCTGTGCTGGCTACCTCATTTCGGGAACACACATCCAGGGTGATTTTTGGTCGTCAACGTTCCCGAAAACTACGGAATCTCCTCATCACCACGATCGTTTTTCTCCATGGAAGCATACATGGGAAGTGTCTGGTTCCCAAGATATTAGGGTCCAAAGTTGAGTTAATAGACTGCGTTTTTCTGCAAAAATGCACATTGACGCGTGTAGCAAGATTTTTTCCCGAGAAATAATTAATATCTGTCTATGAAAAAACTAGCATAAGCACTGGACATTATAAATTTCGCCCGATCAAATGATTAATATTTTTTTTTCAGAAATCGTTTTCCAGCATTTTTATGGCATAAAGTTACTTTGGCAACGAAAAAACACCCTGTATGTATGTATCTAATTCATTGCTGACTGTGGCCAGCTAAGTTATACATTGATGGGATTTGAGGTTTTGATAGATATCTCATGACTTTCCAAGCTCAGGATTCTAAAAGAGTTTTACCACCAAACCGTCTAGGTTCGTCCAAGTTTTCTTCTTTTGAATAAGAACAACGCTAGTTGAACAAACTGGGTTTGACTTTTGTCCCATAACAAATCATCATCATCATCAGTCTACCGCTGGAGTCGTAGGCCTTCCCGATGACAAATGGTATTCTAGAATCGTACTCACATGACAGGCACCTTCACCAGCCTTTGTGAGCGAACAGATCTGACTCTGGAAGACAGGATGGACGCTGACCATCTTCTGCTGACAGTCCTCGACGGTTAGTGACAGTAGGTTGATAATCTGAAGCCTGTCAGGAATGTTGCCTGGATACTGGGAATGAGGTATAGCATCAATTTAGACCCAGTACTCATTTTAGTTTGTTCTAGATATCTGCTTCAAATTTAAGTAGAAATGTACCATAGAATCTGCTGTAACTGGTGTACTGATCTATCAGATCTTTTCAATTCATTGAAGTATGGGAACAGGATGCAATGAAGTTATCTAATTGTCAGTGATATGTAACACAGATTTCGCTTTTAATGCAAGTATTTTGAATGATAACTGTGTTGATGCGGGGCTTCACTAGAATATATCAGCTGCATCTCCGTCCGCATCAAAGTCGGCATCGGGCATTCTCTCAGACGACTAGCAACTTGTCACTGATCATCAGAGGTCGGAATTAGGTAGCAGAGGTCGGAATTAGGTAGAGTCATTTATGTACTTGCACTGATTTCATACAGCGAAAGAATAAAGTGGATATGCCTTAAATTCCGGTATTAATTTTAAAGAGCAGAAATTTTATGTTAATTATATCTGTTTTATTTGTCTATCTCTGAGGGTTTTATTATTATTTATTTCTAATATTGTTGGCCACACGGGATTGTCCATTAGAAATCCTGGGAAGGTCCACATTAATATCAACATTTCGATGCAAGTACATAAATGACTCTACCTAATTCCGACCTCTGCTGATCATTAATATCTGTCCCCGCTGTATTAAACGTGACTGTGGGATCTCTTTTGTGAACCTGCAGTTCGGGCTACCCCATTGCAGGAACTCAACAGTGTGTGTTATGTATGTATGTATTTTAAATGGGACTAGATTGACGCACTTAATAAATTACAAATCAGGGAGTAGGATTCAGAAACTTACTGATGTCCTTCCCCATCCGCTTAAAACTAAAGAAGCGCTGCCAGGAGTATCGCCATCAGGCAAGGCTATCGGCTGGACCTTGTCTCCGAACTCGATGTCCATGGAGACCTTCAGTAGACTGACGTCGTTCTTGATGAGGTTACCATCATAGTTCTCGTGAACCACTATCTGTTCGATAGGATACCTGGTTCCACCGGAGGTGAGGCTGTTGGTGCCAACAACTACATCGAGGAAATACGCTGGCGTACTGTAAAATATCAATAGATACTGTACATGTAAAATTGTATTACTCCAGCGGTCAATTTCAATAGGTACTAGAGATTATAAAGAATCTCGATTTTTTTTTTCCAAATCTAAAATGTTGTATGAAAACAATGGAACTTTTCATCTGAATATGCAAAAAATCTCACGTGTTCGATTACTGAAATTGGCTGTAAAACTGTATATTTCCAATGCTATGTCGATGAAATTTTCTCTGAATAGAACTATCTCTCGCTGTCATGGGATGATAATTTAATTTATCTTGTCTTATCTTAGGAAAATTTAGGTTTCATTATAGTGAAGACTCTGACACTTTGAAAATAATATTAATTTAGTCTTACCCCACAGTGCAATGCGCAGCAGTGAGAACCCATCTGGGACTAAGGATGGACCCTCCACAGTTGTGGGATCCCAGATACCTCAGGGAAACCTGGTACGGTACCCCGCCCTCTGGTGCCTCTTCACCGCCAACTATACGGACTTCCGGTAACCAGAAATCTAAGCTAGGTATTATGGATCCTGAAGAAAAGAAAATACTATACACCTAAACTAGTAGAATGCCTGTAGCATAGAGGAATAAGATGTAGACATAGAGTGCTAATGTCATACTAACAGTTTCGATGCACCATTAGACTGTTCGGTGCCTCACAATTCCAGTCCTTGACATTTACCTGCGTATTGATTAAAGGCTGATTTAGACATCCAATTATTTAAGTAAGCTTTCAAAGCTCTCAAATATTGTGGATGGATTCCTTATAGTGGGCTACTTACATATCATTTCGCCTAACCCATCCCTCATCACACCCTCTACAGTACAATTAGATTTCTTAATATTAAAGATAGCTTACAACATCCATACAAACCATCTTCCTGAAGTTTAAGTCATAGGAAAACCATTAAAAACGTAGCTGTGCACTTAGAATAGATAATGCAGAACGAATAGCTTTTTTATCGACCGATATAACCCCTCTATATGAGACAGGCTTATAAACTTCTTCCGCCTTTCAAAGGCAGTCACATCTTACTTGAAACGCACATCTAATGTGCGCAGCAACTACAATTTTGTCAGGTTGAAGGTAATACTTCTACTATTATACTAAACATACCGGCAAAATTAGAGGTATGGTTTTTTTTTTACCTTACCTCTAAACACAAACAAAATTATGAATAAAATTGGCATGTTGACGCCTGACTAATCTATATACCAAATATGTTAAAAAACATCTTTTTATTTTTGTTCCTCTAATTTTGCCGGTGTGTGTAGTAGGTTGTCGATTGCAGTTAAAATTATGCCAGGCATACATTTTCATCTTGCCGTTCAATCAAAGAATTTCGACATTCTTTATTGTTGTGGTCACTTGTCGCTCATGTTATGCCACTGGGAAGATTATTAATAAGTATACTGCAAAAAATGGAAAATTACTCACCGTAACTTCCAAATGTACATGATAGAGCACAAATTACAACCGTTTTCAACATTGTATTAAATTATAATCACACAAAATAATTAATGATATTAAATAGACTCTTAGAATAGATCCATCTAATATCTATTAAATGTCTTGAAACTGTGTATTAATTGTTGAATAAGTAACGTTATATATGAGCTTGATAAATCAGATAACATGGTTGTGTAAACGATCCTTCACATACATAAGGGCTACTCCAAAGGATAGCCCTTTGAGGGCTTAATACCTCTTAAGTGCCCTTAGGTCATTACCACAAAACAGATAAGTTTATATTTGTCCACATAATACATCTATCTAGGTATCTATCTAGGGATAATCCTACTTATATAATATTATAAACGCGAAAGTTAGTGAGTAAGGATGGATGGATGTTTGTTACTCTTTCACGTAAAAACAGTTAGAGCGATTTTAATAAAATTTGGTATGGAGTTAGCTGACACCCTGGATTAACAATTAATAAGCTACTTTTATCCCGGGAAAATATTTTTATATCGGATAATTTCGACACTAGTAATAAAATAACAACATATTGAGTACGAGTACAGGTGAGGCTTGTCGATCAATTTGGATGATGAATCACATATAAAAACAAGAAGTAGGACCTAATGTGCTGCTGCTAATCTTCTCCATAGATATTTAAAAGGGTCATCTACCAAACAGCTAGGTAATTTGTAAAACAATTGTAAAACCTGACTACAAAATGTCTACTATAATTTGTTTTGAGATTGTCTACATGAGCATTAATTTCAAGTGTGAGATTAATTGATAATTTCCTAAGGTTATTAAAATTTGCTAGCGAATCATTAAATGGCAAATATAATCTACTTAAGTAGGTACTTGTTCAAGACTGTTCATACTGTCTCACAGAGTTAAGAAGTACTGTCTATGGCCTAGCTAAAATCTATAGTTGATTCAATAAGATTATAAAGGAATTTCAGGGAATTACCTTTAGGTAGGTATGTCGCAGAGTTTGTAACAAAGAGTTTGAGGGTTGGATCAATTCTTAGAATTTTTATTATAAGGGATTTTGTTATTGAGTATTTGTTTGAAGAAAACTTCAGTACTTTTAAATCTTAATTAAAAATTTCGCTTTGTAATGGTAATGTCATATGTAGGCCTAGTACCCATTTTTGTTAGCAAATTGAAATATTTTCCAGTTTTTAAAACAGTTGTGTAAGTATATTTATGTAATCGGTATGTACCTACAGGTATAGGTAGTATTTGAATTGTTTTTTTGTCGAAATAAATTATTTATCCACATATTGTTTCCTACATAAATATAAAGTGTATTTGAAAATGAAGCTTCGGATTGCATTTCTAACAGGAAATAATAAAATATTGGATGTAGTCAAGGTTTGGCTTTGGCTTTTACATTTCACTCTTTGTTAAAAAAAAAAAACAAAAAAGCATCGAGAGCCCAACGTTCAACGTACACAGAATGGTTTGATGTGCAAAAGCTCGGGTGTTTATACAGCTTTATTGTGTAGTGAATTTTTTTTTTTTTTTTTTTTTTTTACACGGATAATTATTCAGGTCATGCGCGCGGCAACACATTGACCTAGTCCCACACTAAGATCCCTAAGGTCTTGCACTTGTCGTGGGTACTAAGCAGCGGTATATAAATACATAGATAAGTATATGCAAACAACCATGACTCGGAAACAAACATCGATATTCATCACATCAATGTTTGCACCTACCGGGATTCGAACCCAGGACCTATGGCGTCGCAGGCAGGGCCACTACCAACTACACCAATCGGCCGTACATACAGCTTTATGTTGTGTAGTCGATTGTGAATGTAGATGCATGTTTTAGAACCTTTATTTTAGTTTGTTTGTGACAGGTGGTCGTCGTTTGTGGACCCATCGCCTACAAAACACCAAGACCCTCTTGTCCCTCTACTGACTTGTACAGTATGCCTGGGAAGAGAAGCAGCTGTAGTATTATACTTTTTTTTCAGTCCCAGAGCAGCATAGAAGAACTAATATAAGCTTGCCTAAAATTAAATACAATTTATAGTTTCTTGTTATTACATCACTTCCGCTGTACATAGGTATTTTAGATAATAAAGATATGGGGCCTATCTCTCTAAATACGATGTGTTTTTGGGTTTACCTACTGTGCATTCTCTGTGTAACTATCTGACGCCACTATACCTACCTATATTAATCATTCAATTTGTGTGTACAACAAATAATATCAAATGGATAAAAGAAAATAGTGTCGGCATTTTGCGGGTAATGAGCGGTAAAGTAAAGCCAATTAGCCAGTGATTAGTTCACACTGTGCAGCATATACCACCTTGACGGTTACAGTGCAACACCTCTTCTTATAGATTCCTTCGTGATACCTTACCTAGGTACCTACATTAATCGAATCATGTTATTGATCCTTCGCAAAAAACAAACTGTACCTTCACATTAGTTCTTTTCCCAGAGCATATGCAATTACTTATTGAGTAGGTGTTTCAAGGAAATAGCATCCGTTACGAATTGCGCCATAGCTTCGACAGAAATACGTGTGTTTTGTCGTTTCTGTAAACAAAGTAGATTTTTTCTCAGGCCTGAAAGGTTCGCTAATGGTGATGACGTGACGTAGCGGAAACTTTCAAAAGCCTTATTTGAATGACCTCAGGCGCAAATTGAATCTATTTACGTTTTACGTGTTGTAACTGGGATAAAAATTAAGCTCTTTTGCGTGTGGTAACTCTTATGAGTTTATAAGTCGTCTTTTACAACATGCACGAAAGGAGATGTAGCTGATGTATTCTAGTGAAGCCCCGCATCAGCACAGGCAATGTACTCATTTTCATTTTACTCAGCTTATCGTTTTAGACCGTGACATATACTTAGTACATATTTGTTTATACTTTTAAAGCTTCGATAGTTTGAGATTTTGCTGTAAATACTTACCTAGATACTTTGTATTCTCACAGATATTAAATCCCTAATATTAGGCAGAACCTATGATATTCAATTTCTCAACAATACATTAAAAACATACAAATCTATTGGTAAAAAATGTACCTACTTATTTCTTAATACAGTCTTGTGCATCAAATAAAAAGTAATGAATAAATTCATAAGTTTTTATCTGATAACGTTGTAAGTAAAGCAATGTGTATGCGCATAATAAGATATTAGCATATTATTATGCCTCCATCTCGTATAAGCCCTTTATATGCAATAGATAGACTATACTATAGGTACGGGACATTAGTCGCTGGAGGTGACTTTGACTTATGTTCCTGTGTCTCCTGGATAGGGCAGAGGGTCTTCACAGATCTCCTCCGTCCCATTCGGTTCTGAGTTTCATGTTTTAATTCGCTCCCTGGTCTTTCCTACTTCACTGGAAGTAGGTATCTATATAGGTAAAATTTCGAATTTCGAGTTCGTTTTATAAAATTACGTGCATGATTTCGAAAATAACATCTTATTTACACAGATAATGTATTTAAAAAGGCAGATACACGTAACAACTAGCGCCATCGATCAAAGGAACTAATTATTTGGTAAAACGTATGCCGTTTGTGCAATATGAGTTTTGGAAGCTAATGTAATCGCTTTTGTGAGGCTAAAGCTGTGATTTTTCAGAATAGCGGTGCCGTCATATTGTGGCCGTACGAATTCAAAAACACAGCTGTGTTTACGGTGTCGACATGTAAAAGTTCCTTCATAGACACCACAATCCTAGAAAAACAAAGTTTTAAGGGTTTCTAAAATGGTCACTATCTAACTTTACTTTAACGTACAAAACAGAGACTTAAGTGACTTACTCCTTTTCAGGTAGTTAGGTCAGCAAGGGTTTTGCCCTGCTACCTAACTACCTGAAAAGGAGTCTATTATAGAGGTGCATCATTATGGGCATATTCTACAGTTTCTGCCAATAACCACAAAACATACATAATGTCCCAAGCAGGGATAGATTGTAAATAAGAAAGTGAAAAAAAAAACTTTTCTGAATTACGAATTTATTTTAAAAATCAGGTACTCTTCAATAAAATTGGTAAAGAAGTCTTCCGGTATAATTTATTTGTTAATTATTGTTACATAATAATTGTGAAATTCAAAATATTTTGATTGAAATAAATAGAAATAAAAATGTCTTGTGTAGATAGAAAACTAATCTATGTCAAATCAAAAGCGGGGTCTGCACCTAGTATAGCTGAAAAATAATAAAAAACCAAATTTTAGGGACGAAGTCATGTATGACACAGTGTATTGCAGAGGCAAGGGTTACGAATATTTGCTCAGTAGAGATAGCTTGTCTCCTTGGAGGTAAGTTATAACTTAAATTGCACTAGGAAAATAAATTGTTTTCAAATCGTTGATCTTATCAAAAGCAAAAATGTCAATTAACTTACTTCTTTTCTTAAGAAAGCCATCTCCTTGGCGTGCATATCCTGAAACATTAAATACTTGCTTAAGTTATACTCGTCGTGGGTTCGATTCCCACTCGGGTGAAGAATTTTTTCCATTTTCTTTATTAATAATTTTATTATACTTTTCAGTTTTAGAAATGATTAAATCTTCGAAAAGTGTCGATTAAATGCCTACTTATACATAATTATACTTTGATATAATATCTTAAATATATCTTGCTTGATCATAAATACACAGGCATCTTTTAGCTGGATATTTATTTTAGTTGTATGTTTTAAGTATACAGGATGGTAAAAACTTCGAATGATGATAGGTACTATTCCTGATACTTAGCTTAACTCAACTAGGATGCAAATGGAAAATTTTAATATCTATATGTGTGTTAGACTTTTAATATATCTATGATAATAATAGCATCCCAACTAATATTATAAATGCGAAAGTAACTCTGTCTGTCTGTCTGTCTGTTACGCTTTCCCGCTTAAACCTCGCAACCGATTTTGATGAAATTTGGTACAGACAATCTTTAGACCCTGAGACAGAACATAGGCTACTTTTTATTTCGAAAAAAAGGGATGAAGGGGTTGAAATAGAGGTTGAAAGTTTGTATGGGATTTCTTAATTTTAAAAGATAAAACCATGAAACTTTATATTTAAGCACTTGATAAGAAATCATTAAACATTTGTTCTAGCATTTTTGAAATTTCGACCAGCTAAGGGGTGAAATAAGGGTTGAAAGTTATAATTAATAAAAAACTGATCATCAACGTTGGTTGTTGTTATTAATCGTATGTTCCATAAGTCTGCAACAGATGGCGCCTTCTGAATTCTTCTGTCTTTTCTGCAGTCCACGCGGACGGAGTCGCGGGCGTCCGCTAGTAGCATAATAAGGTACTGAAATGACCTCAAAATTCAATGTCAATACCATTAATATAATTTATTTCCTGTCGTAGCAGCTACGTAGTAGATCGTAGCACACGCTACGAACTACGAGATGCGCCCGCGCTATAGGTACCGAAAACCCGAAAACAGACTTTCGGAACTGCGGCAAATCAAAAGCCCCTAAATCCTTATCATGTATATTAATTTACTTTCAGGTTGGAAGTTTTGGAGTAACGATGTCATATCATCCTGAGCCTTCGACTCTGCTGCTAGTCTTGTGTGCTTTATGATTTGCATGAAAACAATATTTTTCAAAGAACTAGGTAGTTAAAATAGTTTAAATTATTTTAGTAGATAGTCCTAATACCATACTCGTAACCTTTCTAAAAGCGTTTTTTTAATATTATATCATTTGTAAAGTAAAATAAACAACTAAAGCCTTATAGCTATAGCAGATAAATAGTATAGCTATACATAAACAATAATAATAAAACTATACCGGGTCGTATTCATAGTCGGAGTTAGTATTTTCCCTGTCGTATGCTGTAATAAATACACCCGTATTTATTTACTGAGGCCGATATCAATCATACTGGATATATTGGTGGCCTCTGAATATAATAATGAAAGCTGTATAGACATTGGGGGTTTTTCAATAGGCGACTCGACCACGACACGCAGCGCATCGCCGGCCCGAAGTAAATTTTAGAATGGAGCGAGATCCATTTTAGAGGAAATAGAATTTCGATAACTTCTAAAATACTCCCGGACACCGGATATAGGCTCCCTCTAGGATTTGGGGCCTGGAGCGATTGCTCCGTTCGCCGTATGGGCGGGCCGGCACTGACGACACGGTGGATACTAGATGACTAAATGTAGAGGCAGCCTTACTTTTATATTTATAACAATAAGTTTTCCTACAACACACAAGGGTAGATGGTAGAGTAATTCCAATTAACTTACCTTGGTTGTAATCTAAAAATAAAGAGAAATTTTAAGAAGTACGCATATAAAGTAATTATGTGACCTATTGAATTAAAATATTGTAAGTATACCTCTTTAATAATGTATCTACCTACATTTCCATTTACTACAAAGACAATGAGCAATGGTTTACTATCGTATGTCCAAAGAGGTGATAATGTATAGCCGAGTTACCAAACGTTATGCTAACTCGTTTGTAATGCGAACGGCTAAGGAGTGGAATGCACTTCCTGCCGATGTATTTCTCGAGCACTACAACATTGGTCTCTTCAAAGTTAGAGTGAATCGGCACTTTCTAGGCAAACATGTACCACCCTAGGCCGCATCTTGCTTAACATCAGGCACTATGGCGGTTAAATGTTTGCCTAGCTAATTGTAAAAAAAAAGTTGTGTATAACTTATATAGGTATCATAGGTTCATATAGATGAAATCTGATCCCAACGAACGTTATAAATGGGGAAGTAAGTTTGTTCGTTTGTTACCTTTTAGTTGCTCAACCAATCTTCTTCAAATTTTGCATGCATGTTGTTGAGAGTACGAAAAATTACATAGGCTACATTATGTAATCCACGCGGACGGAGTCGCAAGCAACAGCTTGGTTACTATAATGGTGAAACCATAAAGGTAGGGAGAAACTGAGCCCACGTACGCAACGTATACTACGCATTATGACATCTAGACTACGAATTTTATATGAAAATATATGACTTAGAAACACACTTGTCGTACGCAACGTTGCGTATGATAAGTGTGTTTCCAAGCATATAAATTTCGTAGTCTTGATGTCATAATGTGAAGCATACGTTGCGTACGTGGGCTCAGTCTGGTCCTACCTTAAGTTTTGCACTTGGAAAGATTGATGTTTTCATAGCTTTTCTATTAGACTTTTTGAAATCTCTGATCAAAAATGTTGATAATTTTAATTTATTATAAAATTTTGAGATGGGATGTCTGACTTGGTATACCTTCTTCGTAGGAGAGATGAGTGGGAACCTTCCCAATTCCAGCTATTTGCGCCTTGAACCCAACTATATCTGAAACGATGTACAAAACAATATTCACCAACGTTGTATTTAAGATAATTCTAAGAAATATTTTGTTTCTGATTTGTTATTAAAAAATCGTAAGAAAAACCTTGAGAGCTACTTTGAGGGCAATCATTAATATTAAAGTACATAATGTATGAATTGCTTATCAAAATAAAATTTCTCCAGTTGATTATGAAATCAATTCGATTTAATTAGTATTTCAAAAAGTAGAGTTTATTCTATCCTCAATTTTGTGTAATTATATGATGGTAAAATTATTGTACAAATCAGTCAAACCACTTTGTAATCCACTGGATAACTCCAGCCGGAAATTCAATTCCAATTACGGATCAAGATTGAAACACAAAAATAGTATAAAACATTTTCAGAATCTGAAATTTTTACATGTTTGAATTTATAGTAGCACCTTCTGCTACTAAGGCTAAATAATTCCATTCTTCTTGTGTTTAATAAATTATCGGGATTGGATCACTACTCGTTTCCGCCATTGCAACTCCTGTTGTCAGCCATGATCGACAGAGGCGACCAGAAAAATGCAAATAAAGCAATGCAAGAAAATTCTGTAACCGACTGTCAAAGTAATAGAAATAAAAGAATGCGACATATGAAGATACGTTTAATATTAAATGAAGTGGTAAAACAAAATGGTACAACCTGTGGTTAATTTTTTTATTATCTACCTATTATAAGTTATCATGCCAATAATATGTGTATAGAAAAAAATATTTTACACCCATACAAAGATGCCTCCTCTTTAGTCAAATTGTATGACTATGCTCTCTAGACTCTAGAATCTCTGGACTTTCAAGGGGTATGTATTCCTTTTGTTACATGCTATACAGCAAAAATCAAAAATGTATAAAAATACAAGGACATATAAATTCCATAAAAATATAGTTGGTATCTATTAATTTATAATACTTACGACTTGCATGAATCGACGAAAATATTCCAAGAAAGAATAAAAGAAAACAAATGCGTGAAATCGTTCTTTTCATTGTTATTTCTTGTATTTATTATTGTTCTTTATAATAAATGTCCAAGTTATCATCGATGAATAATCAAACCATGAAATTGAATTTTCTGAATTTGTAAGTGCATTCGTAATTCGATTTTCTTAATATTAGGATGTTTCTGCGATAAGATCGTCTACGTTGAAAAGGCAAAAAGTTATAAGTGGCACAATGTCAATAAAGAATTATTAGCCACATCAACACAGACAAAAAGTTTATTAACTGAAAAGCTTTTTGTCTGATCATGTGTGTGTTTAATGTGTTCACGTCACGATCTTTTTTCTGTGAAACCAACCCTATATTGTCCGATATAGAATCTTACAAGATTTTACCAGTTGTTATGACAGATGTAGGTAACCGTTAAGCGGGCGAAGCAGGCCCGGTCAACTTTGTTCGTGAGGCATGAGACACGACTTAAAATTCATATGGGCCGATGTTGCAGGGCAACACTCCTTACATTATGTCTACCAAATAGGAGTAATTGTGTGGGCGAAGTGCTTGTAGGAATTATAATACTGAGTCCTTTGAAATCCCATACTATTCGAAATGCCCAGGCAGAATGTAAAAGCTAGATGACATACTTTGCCTCTGACATATTATTATAAAAGAAAAATAAAACGCTTAAAGTAAAATAAATTATTTTTATTGATATTGTTTGAGAAGTCAAATGACATTATAATCGCTCTATGAGATCTTCTTAGTTTTTTCTTACTCTTCTTGCCACTTTCTTTAACTGAAAACAAAAGTCTTATCAACCAAATGCCCAAACACAGTGTTCCCAAAATGGGATAGTCAAAACTGCCAAATGATGAAGGAGATCTTACAGTCACGTTTATCAAATTTAAAAGATCAGCCACATGTTGCTGCCACTTCCTCTGAGAGAACCGAGTTCTTTAATTTCCTATTCCTCATTTTTTATACTCGTATATTGCAAAGGAAGAAATTTTGTTGCGGCCGAGGGGTTTTGTATATTTTATATGTGGTATTCATTTGTCTACCATCGGGCCCAACAGGCCACTCACTCTCGAATCTGACAACTCAGGATTACGATCACCGACAATTACAGTTGCGATGAGAAAATATATCATATCCCGCGTACCAGCTAACTTCTATGATAGTTAATAATACTGATGATCGATTACTCCTTGAAACTTAAGAAATGGGAGTTGTATGTAGGTGTACGTACGCGTGTGTTGCCAAATTTTCTTTAGGCAAGGCATTATGCCCTTTCCATGTCTTAAATTTCAATGAGTGGTCATCACTATGAACTTTTATGAGCACCTATGGCATCCACAGGATTATAAATTAGCATCTTGACGGAGCAGTAGTTGAAGATTATATAGGTAACGTTCGAATAGTAACATTATGATATAATTAATTTTCAATCATTTTCCCATGTACGTACTCTTGATACCGCGTATTTTGACAACATTCCCGTGCGTGTGGGATCTGAAAAGAATAAAATAAAAACTCGTCACGTATGTACTCACAGCCAATTTCTATAACTGATCTTGAGAGATTTTTTGCATATTTCAGATTTAATCTTCAATTGTTTTCATACAAAATTTTAAATGAGGAATAAAATACTCGAGATTCTGTTTGATCTCACGTGTTGAAATTGCCCGTTAGTGTATCGAGCCACGAGGAATTTGCTTTTGAGGGCGTAGACAAAGTAAAATAATTTTCGATGGTATCGATAGAGATTCATGAAACGTTTGCTCCAATAAGAAGCCTTCATTTTTTCGCATTAATTAAATAATAGACCATTAAGACTTACACCATAAAGGATTTTTTCTTTATTCCTAGAACTACAAATCGAACCACGGTGAAATAAGCATAATTATTATGAACGGTGTTTTACACTGTAGTACATTGCTTATTCACAATGTAAATTATGCTGTTTTTTAAAATATTTTTTCTTATAATGATTTGTATGTTGATAACATAATTTTCGCGGACGTCAACTTGAATGCTTACCATCCTCATCCGTCGCTGGCAGTGTTTGGACCAGTGTGTCACCTACAGTAAAAGAACATTCCTATATTATAGAAATCTTGGTTAACAATAACATGAGTTTATTGAAGGCATATTATATTGTATGACATGCCGTATTTTGCAGGCTCCGCACGGTGCATGATCTTTCGGCCCCCTTATTACCTAACTAGCAAAAGCAAAGCGATAGCGAAAATTGTACAAAAATCGCTGATTGCTTGTCAAATTCGTATTACGTAAAATGAATTTCAAAGGAACTTTGAAATTTCAAGGCGAATATTGTACAATTTTCGCTATCGCTTTGCTTCAGCTTTGCTATTGCAAATGGCCATGGGGCCATGGGGCCCGGGAGCCCATGCCCTTTTTAAGGTTATTTCGAAAAAGAAGGTCGAGGCGTCTCACGACCGCAGGGCTGGCCAATATTTCGGACGACAAAGAATTAGCCTCGCCATCCAGCGCGGCAATGCGGCCAGCCTTTTGTTACCAGCGGTGGAGGAGTTGCAGGCAATTTTCTATTTCTAAATATGTTTTAGATTTAAGGTTTTTTTTTGTATTTACCTGTATTGACCTAACTATATAATTCATTAAATAAATTCCCATTTGTCTTCAAACCTTATTAAATCATGTTCCTACCTTCTTCATCTAAATTCGTTGGGGTATCGTATGCACCTAATAAAAAAATAATTGTATAAATATGTATACTGAAAAACAAATACTCTATCTATACAAACAAAAAGGTCTGCCAGTACACAGACATCGTTTGTTGCTTCTAAGCAAACTACAATATCAAGGAACTTCATGATGACTAAATAAAGACTGAACAACAAGCTTTTGTATGATTTCATGTGAGTTATATGGAACATTCTTCAATATTTATTGTTGTTTTCTTACCTTCGGGCAACGTGGCGGGACCTGACAAAATAAAGAAATATATAAATATTTGACAGAGCAGGACCAATTAAAGTGTGCGTAAACTATTCGTCAAATAAACTCTCTCGAATTTCACTTTTGAGTTCATTTTACGTCACAGTATCGCTAAATTAACGTGTCACGCAACTTAAATCTTCTTTTATTAGTTTTAATTCAGGAAGTTAATACCTAGAACTTTACTTTTTTTTAAAGATAAGAGTCCCTATAATAGTGGTAAGTTACTTTGACTGTGACACATTATTTTAATTTAATTTATCTTCTTCTTCAGCCTATTGCAGTCCACTGCTGGACGTAAATTTAATTTATATAGATACCTATTTAATAGTGTAAAAACCAGACGCCAAACCCTGAAAAAAACTCTATTTTAATTGTAAGTGCGGTGTGATTCAGCAAATGAATGACTCATAAAGGTTAGATCAAATTGATAAAGTGACCGCATGACAATTTAAAAATACATAGCCTGATTGACTTTCTCCTTCTTGAAGTCGGTTAAAATACCAGTTTAGATCTCTCAATCTCAAACTGTTCAATTATAAAATACTAACTTACTGATAAAGAATCTCATAAGTATAACTTACCGGCCTCACATGAGATAAAAAGTCCAACCGTTGCGATAATGAAGAAACATTGTAATGTGATTTTTCGCATTTTTACCACTTCGATGATGAATTTCAACAAAAACTACAACTAAATAGCACTTTTATAGTTTTGTATGTAGCTGTAATGATGTCCCACTGCTGGGCAAAGTAGGCTTTATGAGTTCGTTATATCTCGGTTTTTTGCTAACTTTTATATAATGTAACCGTTAAATTGGGAGCCTTGTTTTTAATGCAACATCAATATAATAATGTACATTTCAATGTTCAATTTCTACGTTTTCCAAATAAAATATATGTATGCAATAGGTAATTTTGTAGTAATATATCACTACACATTATTAATTTTTACATTTACATATTTATTCGCAAAAAAACGTTTAACTAGTTAAGTTATAAGGATTTTTGAATAACTGAGTATCATGTGCCGTGTAGGCCTCCCATGTTGACTATGGGCTAAACTCCCCTAAACCAGCCTTATGGCGTGCCTTTTTTTTAACATGAGGAAATGCATGACGCATTCGACCACGGCTGGGGCAAGCACGTGGGATATGTGGGAGCCTTATGGCGTGCCCTACGTCCAGCAGTGGACTGCAATAGGCTGATGTACGGGTATGTATGCAGGTAAGTGGCCTGTGGGGTAAGCACGAACCTTTTTACGCGGCTTAACGCTAGCGACTCGCTAACAAAATCTATGTGATTTGACAGTTTGACACTAGCGTTACGGACTATCGAGAGGTTCGTGCTGACCCCGCTGTTCATATACGTAAAATTGATAAAGCAGGTTAGATTTAACAATTACGCGCTTAATTAATTAATTATATAATTAAATATTGAAATCCCCAAAATTGAACACCAATTTCACCAAAATAAAAATAGAATGAATGTTAATTTTAAATAAAATTAATTACTTAATCAAAATTAATTAATTATTTCGCTTGCATGTTGCTTTAACTATAATTGCCAATTAGCTGTTATACATTCGTCTGAACATAATTGAGACATGATCTAAATCTTGTTTTGTATTTTAACTTCAGTGGCGTAATCAATGAAATAATCGAGCGAACCATAAGTAAATCGAGGATTCGACGAATAAGTATAATGAAATGTTCGAAAGCCGTAGACTATTAGACTTATATTAGATGTCGCTTATTATGTGGAAGGGGTAACTTTTATAAACAGTTTCGGAGGAATTTGGTAACAAACACCGTCACACGAGAATTTTATACAGGATGTTTGTGACAGCCAGGCAAATATTGATATGGAATAGAATAGAATATTTATTTCTGCAAGAAACGTGGTACATAAAGATCTTATCATTTAGTAATAATATTGGTTCAGCACATTTCACCAGTCTGGCATGCAAAATTTAAAATTAATAATATGTATTCTAAATTACATTATAAATATCTGATATCACACAAAGCTGACCATGATTCTGAGGCGAAAACTAGTGAAAATTTTCGCACGAAAATTACAAAATTTTTCGACACCATTTTCAGTTTTTCAGGAAAAAAAAACCAGTGTAGTTCGTTTAAGTAGGCCTTAGATAATGACACAAAAACAAAATTTTAAACTATGGGTGATTATCAAAAAAAAAGTTGGGGTCAAAAAAGTTCAATTAACTGATCAACCCCAATGGAGAGTCACAAGTGATCCAAAAAACAGAAATGTTTCACACAATAAGCCCATTTAACTAGTCACAGGACCGCCCTATACAATTGGCGCGGAGAGTAATTATTGTGAATAATCAAATTAAAAATGCATTTTCCTGCGAGTAATAACACTGACGTGCAACTCAAAACATATACTGAACAAGTACCATGTTCAGTATATCAGTATTTGCCTGGCTGCCACACACACCCTGTATATTCGATTTCTTACATTTTTCTATGTACGAGTATATCGATTGCTTGATGAATTTTTCTTCAACCTGAATCACACAAAGCGGCCTCCTTATGCCCGCGGAAACTATTTCCCTAATTATATCAATACGAGTCAAATTGATTACAATTGTTAAAGCATTTTATGAGTAAATTAGATATGCTGTAATTATCTCAATTATATTGCTCTATATATATACTGCAGCTCAAGATATTTAACTGTGTATCTTTGTATCTTTCATGATGTATTCCGTGTGGTTTCTGTGCGTAGTCTTTATTGTAGGGGTGAATTCCCAGGGTAAGTTCTTTAAAGCCACTCTTGACCTGCCTTTATCATTTATGCGTGAGGTCAACTATGATTTGCTTTATGACCTGTAGACGATAACGGTCCTTGGGAATCGGATATAGATATGGACGGATATAAGTGTATATAGGATGTTTGACGTTAACATTTCCGAATAATGCGCAGTCTCCTCCTACTCACTTTTATTTAGTAACAAAGTAATAAGCCTTTTAAACATCCAACTATGTCGCTGCTTAGAAAACGGAATAGTGTTCCGTTAACGGTATAGCGTTCCGTTAATGTTATAGCTTTCCGTAAACAGTATAGGTTTGATTCCGTGGATACCGCTTTGTGGAGAGCATGCTGGTAGCTGGTAACATTGGAGCTAGTTTCTACATGGATTAGTGACATTTGTCATACATTTAGCTATTATTGTTTCTGTAAATTTTTCTGATTACTGCTCTATCGTTTTTTTTAAATGTACTTTAATTAATAATTCTACCTATTGTGTCTTTCTTCTCATACATTTTTTTTTCTCCAAAAATAAATCGACTTTTTAGTTTGTGCCACCTAGCAAGTATGTTTTTGTAGGTACAAAAACAGCTGGAAGCCGTTTCCGAGGAGTTACGTTACAAACATGAGAATCCTATGTAATGAACAAAAATATAGGTACCTTATGTTACAGATCGTAATGTAGACTACCCGAAAAAGTATTCAAAAAAGGTCACATAAGTTATCTGAAGGATAAAGTTGACATTATATCTATCTCTGTCAATTTTTAAAGATATTTATTACACAGACAGTATAGAGCCTAATATAAGTACTATACCTGCATTTAGTTATTTTTAGACGGAGTCGTGGGCGTCCTAGAGAAACTAATACAAATATCTATACTATATTATATTATTATAATATTATAAAGCTGAAGAGTTTGTTTGTTTGTTTGTTTGAACGCGCTAATCTCAGGAACTACTGGTCTGATTTGAAAAATTCTTTCAGTGTAAGATAGCCCGTTTATCGAGGAAGTCTATAGGGTATATAGCAATCCGCCCCGGCTTCGCACGGGTGCAATGCCCCCTTTCGCGGACGAAGTCGTGGGCGACCGCTAGTACTAAATATAGCGTTTTAAATTTCAGTTTCAAATTGGGACGACCGTCAAGGTAGGTGTACCTAAATACCGCTACGCAATAGGTATCTACAATATATGTTACAAACTGCAAAAATCTAGAAAAGGTACTTTGTAATCGTAGTCTTAATTATTGTAAATCATATAAGCCATGCACTCGTTAAGGTATTTTTCTTTCTGTAGTGCACACAGTCGCGGGCGTCAACTACTAATATTAATCTATTATTTTTAAAAGATTATCTATAATTTTTTCCCCATTAAATTTTGTTATTGTTATTGTTGAAAAGTAAAGGGTTTAAACCTTACCTAGGATCTAAAATTTTATAAAAATTTATCTAGCCGTTTTCTATTATGAGACGAACCGTACAGAAATCCATAATAGACATCATAATTAAGAAATCAGATTCATAGAAATATCAGGCACAGGACGCTTTATGTGCTCTCCGAGGCTCGAGCTTAGTGGCAATTTTACAATATTAAATCCATACATACACGAAATAAATTGTGTGATAGGCGCTATCAACGCTTTCGCTTTATGGATTTCCATAACGAGGTTTTAGAATCATAACGAAACGGTTAATAAAGCACGCTGTCATTATTGGCTCCTTGCTTACGCAGTGGATCTCTATATTTAGCCATCATCACCGCCGCTAATAATGAGAAATAGTACACACAACACAGAATGTAGATGACAGCCAGGCAAATATTGATATGCTGACTTCAGACCATGATTCTGAGGCGGAAAACACTGAAAATCTTCAAAGGAAAATCCCAATACTTTAAGACATTTTTTTTCATATTTTTAGGAAAAAATTGTTTAGTTAGTTTAATTAGGCCTTTGGTAATGACTTAAAAATAAAATTTTAGCCGAAAGATGATTTAAAAAATAAATGCCCTAAAAAAAGTTCAAATAACTGATCAACGTTAAACAGGGTACACCAATGGAGAGTCACAGGTGATCCAAAAAGCAGGAATGAGTCACACAATAACCAAAAAGCCCATTTAATTTGTCACAGGATCGCCCAATACAATTGGCGCGGAGAGCAAAGATTATATACTGATAAATATCAATAGAAATAACACTGTCGTGTGGTGCCGGCAGAGGAGAATTCGTACCACCCCATGTCTGCCCGTGGGTATCGTACGAGGCGATTAAGGGTTTCCGGGAGGTGGGCAGCAGCGCTTCCCGTGTTGACAACATAGTCCAAAATACAAACTGCGGTCACCAACCCGCCTGCCCAGCGTGATGACTATGGGCAAATACCCCCTATGGCAGTCTTGTGGCGTGCCCTGGGGGAGGCCTACGTCCAGCAGTGGACTGCAATAGGCTGATGATGATGATGATAACTCAACACAATGGTATTTGTTGAGCATTTCAGTATTTGCCTGTCTGTCATCCACACCCTGCATGTCTCACTGCTGGACAAAGGCCTTATCCAATTCTCGCATATCGCATGCTGCCACCGAACTCGTAGTTTTAGAGATCTAAGCGTATACGGAAGCGTATAGAGAGCGGAAAGGGACATTGTTTTATATAATTTTGTTTGGTAAATTTTCATAACATTTAATTTTATTTATATCCTGTCCATACTAAGGTATTTAGTATAATTATTATAGTCTTAAGACGTTATTAAGTGTATTAATTTTGTCCCACAGGATGTCCCGATTGCAGCAAAGAGATTTTAAAAAAACAAGGTATATATACTGTAAACTGCTGTAAACACTTTACAAGCCCTTCGCTTGAACCTTTAAAAATAACAATACTAAGGCTAAACTGATTTTAAAACAGCGTTTACTATAACCAATGCTGGAAAATATATATTTAATTTTATAATTGGAAACTACCTATAGGTACTACAAAACTGAACAACGAAGCATATTTTAACAAATCTTTTTTGTTATTCCTAGTAGGGGTTATTTTTCTTCCCTGGATAAATTAATGTTTTTTCCGGCGAATAAGAAATATTAGGTGTTTAATTGACTTGTTTTATTCTCAAATGGATCGGCCTCCTGATTAGCTAATTTGCAATAGCAAAGCCGAAGCAATGCGATAGCGAAAATTGTACACCATTCGCCTTGAAATGTCAAAATTCCTTTGAAATTCATTTTACGTAATACGAATTTGACAAGCAATTTTTCGCTATCGCTTTGCTTTTGCTAGTTAGGTATTAAGGGGGCCGATATTTTTTTATTTACAGGATGTCCGGATTGTAACGACAACGGGCAGGACCCGAAAGGTAAGTAAATACTGCACAACATGTCATGAGTTCTTATGGGCTTCACAAAACAAACGTACAACACTACAAAAACAATTTTCAAACAACAAACAGATAATAATATTTCTAAGAAAAGCAAATTAGCAAGCAAACATGGAACAAGATCTTATTACTTACCCTGTTTACCTGTGTCACGCTTAAAATCCTACCTCAATATATCGGAACATATTAAATTTTTGTGATTTTTGGGGACTAGCGCGCCAGCATTATTTCAAATATGCTGGCGCCAAATATGATATTTGGCATCCCACCTAATATTACAAATGCGAAAGTAAGTTTGTTTGTTTGTCATCTCTTCACGCTTTATTTACTCAACCAATATTCTTGAAATTTTGCACACATACATGAACGTATATAAAGAACAACGGACGTAATGCTGTCAATGCACAGATTGAAGTACCGAAATGGCGGCGCGTTGCGCATGTATGCGTATTTTCTAGTAAACGCCGAGCTTACTATGGGTGTATATGTGGGTGGATAACGCGTAAACACATCCCTACTCCATGGAATATCGTTACCGAGCTTACTATGAATGCCTCAGTCCGTGCATGGACAACACTCGGTCCGTTATTCTTTATACGTTCATGCATAGTGTCCATGGTTTATGCTAGTTTTGTCATAGACAGATATTAATAATTTCTCGTGAAAAAATCTTGCTACACGCATCAATGTGCATTTATGCAGAAAAACGCAGTCTATTTACTCAACTTTGGACCCTAATATTTCGGAAACCAGACACTTCCCAGGTATGCTTCAATGGAGAAAAATGTTCGTGATGATGGGGAGATTCCGTAGTTTTCGGGAACGTTGACGACCAAAAATCATCCTGTATATATATATGTCCTATATCCCATGTCCGACTCCTGGATCTAAGCTGGTGGGGCTACCTCCCCACCAATTTTCGGCCAAATCGGTACAGCCGGTCTTGAGTTATAGGTAAATAGTGTAACTAACACGACTTTTATTTGCATATATATAGGTATAGATTTATTTTTGATACCAGGATGCCCCAATTGCCAAGATAAATGGGAATCACGGGAAAAACCCACGAGGGCTCCAAAGTTCCGTACATGGTGGGGTATGTTTATTTAATATCACCTATTTCTTTATACACTAAGGGCCGACTTTTTCAATAGACAGATAGCCTATCTGCAGGATAAAGTGGACAACGCCGTCTCTATATTGAACAAGGCTTAGAGTAAGACAACATCTAATTTGTCTATCAGATAGACTATCTCATTGGAAAAATCTTCCCTTAGTTTACCTACATAAGAGGTAGTCGGAGGAGGAGGAGTAGCATTGCATTTGTGTGAGTGTAGGTAGGTACTAAGCAAGAGTCGCGCTCTAGACTGAGGCTCACTCTATGTAGGTACACTGACACATGGTTCACTGGTTCAAATCCAGTTCGAAGGACCAATGTTTCTCGCTGTAAAAGTTTAGAGAAGTGGATATTGTAGTGAAAAGCCAAGATCACCCCACATAATTTATTTAGCACATTAAGAACAAGCTCTCCGACCGTGTTTCAGGTCAAAACTAAAAACTTGTGTTGCCAAGACTACTATTGTGTTGCCAGCAATACCTCTAAAATCTATTTACCTAAAATCCTTCTTTTACAGATTAAGCTACAAACATTTGCTTCAAAATAAATTCGACTGATATAATTTATGTTTTGATAAATTGAACAATAAAATTATTTAATTTGGACAAGATGTATGAAATTCAAAGAGGTTTTTGTTTCCACTGTAAATAAAGGTTTTTTTATTGGAAACTATGTTAAATAAATTAGAAACAAATATGAAAATAAGAAAATCAATCAAGTATGTACCTATAATAAAATATCGGAACATTTTATGTTTATCATTTCATTCTTCAGCATTTCTTTAGCCTACCAAATCAATCAAATAGAAGGACGTAGACGACATTTTATAAAGGTAGATAATAATAAAATATTCTTCGTTCAATTCCTACGTATATAACTCAGGCAGGCAGGAAGAAAGTTAATTAAATATTGCAAAATAATTTCATGTCAAATTTTGAGGTTCTTTACAGAGGGCTAAGTAGCCCACTAACATAGAGGGGCAAAGTATAACATTACGCGTCCCTTCTGTTCACCCTATACAAAATAAATTATTTCACTGTGGTCGTTGTCTGCAGCCTGCAGCGGGCTCTTTTAGAACTGCTTACAAAACTAGTAATGTAATCTACATCTACTAATACTCGTAGTCTATTAAAAATGACATGACATCCCGTGAATTTATTTATAAGTGAAAGTGGAGTTTGAAATACAAATGCGACTATGTCAGAGAATTTCATTACTGAAATGGAGTATATTCTAAAATTAATTTATCTCCTTCAACTCTGTTATTTGATTTTACATTGGCTGTCGGCGCAGATTTAACTTCATTGTTACTTATTGATTTATTCTTAGTTATAGAAAATATATACTTACATGATTGTAGGTATACTGGGTGTAAAAAGACAACGGTTTTTCTATGGAAGCACCCCTGGGAAACCATGGGTTTTCAAGATATCGAGGTCCAAAGTTACATATTTTTTTTGGCATAAATCCAGCATATTTTTACATAAATACATCTGGAATCGGTTGTCAATTTTTTTTTTCAAAAATACCATGTGAAAATGTAAAAATGTTAGTTTTGTAGGTACATTTGTACTTTTTTCATCAAACAAATACCTACATTGCTTGCAATAAAATGAAATATCTTTTTCATAATTTTTTTGTCGTGTCCCAGGGTTGGTTCTATAGGAGAAAATGATCGTAACCTTACAAAGAATACGAGGTATTAAAAAACAACGATGTCTTTTTACACCCTGTATATCCTTAGTTAAAACAAATATGCATACATAATTAAAACAAAGCGCACCTATGATTTAAACTCGCCCAGATGATAACCAAACTTTGTAAAATCCTACAAATAATATATTATCCGGGACGCCTGTGCTGATGCGGGGCTTCGCTAGAATACATCAGCTGCGTCTCCTAAGGAACTCAGGGAATCTCAGGCGATGAGCTAGCAACTTGTCACTGATCTCTTACATTTGCCATCGCTTTGCTAAAAGTGGCTATAGGCTCTCTCATTCGTGATTCTACAGTTTAGAAGGCTTATTGGCTCTCTTTTTGACAGTTCATAGTGATCATCACTCAATTGAAACTCAACAACTGGAAGTGGCATAATGCCTTATCTGAAGAAAATTTTGGCAACACACACATACATGTCACTTCCAGTTCAATAAGTTTCAATGAGTGATCATGACTATGAACTGTCAAAAAAGATAGCCAATCCAATACGGGGACAGGGCTTTCCATTTTTGTGTACACAGCTGTGTATATAATGTGTATGTTTTATGTTTTTCTACTCGTTCATGTCAAAGGAATTTAACCTCCCTTCCTCCTGAATTCCTTCAAAACACCGTGTATCATTCAAGGCTATTTTCAAATCCACTCAGGGGAATATCGTGGTTAATTTACGTAGGTATACCATATTATTTTAATAGTAAACAACCAAGATATAGGTCAGCTGGGATATCCCACAGGGATGTGACTTTGCTAACACATTTTACCACTCACGACTCCGCACGAGAAACATGTATTTTATTACAACTTATAATACCTAGTATATACTACGAACTCTCTCTGGATAGATTTGTATAGCAAGGACAGCTAGATGGAGCCGAATTATGATTTTCGAAATCCAATCTAGGTTACAAGTAAAAAAATATATAGACCACTATACAAAGCTTCAAGTGAGACTAGAAATGACATATTTAGTGGTATGGAGAATTCATTAAAAACTCAGGAAAGTTAATTTAATTTGGAAAGATCATATGATTGCGAATTAAAAATTTTATGGATAGTCTCTCTAAAGTGGGCTAATTACATGACAATTCGCTTAACATACATCTTTTGTTACACCCTGTATACCTATCTATTTTAGTAAAGACGAATATAACAAGACTAGGTACCTATTTTTTATGAAAAGGTCTTCTACCCATCTTCGTTGGAAATATTTGAAAATTATTAAACACCGAAAGTTATTAATGGAATGGCATTTTTAATTTCGTTTAGACACAATTAAAATACTTCTAAGAAAAATTTGGAATAAATAACAATAGCACACAGAAGCGTTATTTATTATTTTGAGAAGTTTTATAATAAAGCCGGAATTCATGATATTTTGCACGTAGGTATCTTTAGGGTTCCGTAAATAACACACCCACTTTTCACCAGTTAGCCCATTAAGTTCCACGTGGTAAGGGATCCATTATCCCTAAACAATTCCCATTGCCATATTATCCTACTAATATTATGAACGCGAAAGTTTGTAAGTAAGTATGGATGGATGGATGTTTGTTACTCTTTCACGTAAAAACGGCTGGAGTGATTTTAATAAAATTTGGTATGGAGTTAGCTGACACCCTGGATTAGCACATAGGCTACTTTTTATACAGGGAAAATATTTTCCTCCCGGATAATTATGACATTTTGTTTTTTTGCAGTCCACGCGGACTAAGTCGCGGGCGTCTACTAGTTATTGTTATATTTAGCGTAAATATTTCGTGACATCACGGCTTAAGTTTTAGGACAATTCACAATGCAGATTGCTCCTAGGAAATAGTTATACTTTTTTCGTTTTACATGGTTATTTATACGTAGAATGTATTTAATTTAAACATGAAGTTGCTCTAATAACTGGTTGCTAAATTTAATTTTAATATTTCTTTATGTTTTCGTTTTAATAATTTGCTTTTAAATAAACAAGTAAAGCGTTTCTTAATCTCGAAGAATTTATTTTTATTTTATTTTATTTTGGCAACAAACAGTCATTAAGTACTATAATCACATAAATTAAAACATTTCCTTACAAAAGACCTTACAGTGCCAGGTATTAGTAAAAGAAAAGAAAAAAGTGTATCTTAGTAAGAACAAACAAGCTCAAAACCAAATAATTTGGTACGAATGATTCAAACATAATTTATAAAATATAGTATAGAATATAGTTAAGCTGAATTTAGTAGAAGCATAGAGTATATACATAGTATAGATATTAATTACAAAGCGTTAGTTATAGACTTTTTGTAAGCATTATAACTATTGTGGAATATATCTATGTGTGCGAATTCATTATTGCACATGACAAGTGCCCGACAAATGAAACAGTTCTGGGTGTATTTTTTGTTGCGGCGAGGTGGAACAAATATATTATTAGGTGTGGAACGTGAGGAACGTACAGGAAGGCGCATACGAGCAACAAACGATACTTGTGACAGGAGACTTGGCGAATCTATAAGTGAATTCAGAATTTTATATAGGAAACACACATATCTAGAAATGATCGAAAAAATATAAAATTATTTAAATTTTCAAGAAAGAAAATACTCAGACCGTAGTTATTATAACTTTAATAAAACAAACAAAAGCACAATATGAATAAAGGAATAACAAGGTTAATTAACCCAGTAATACACATATGCAGACAAAGGAAACAGAATAATATTAGGTTTCATAAGTAATGTTACACTCATTTATATATTTTTTTGAACTGTCCCAATGGTAGACAAACAAGCTAGGGTGCGATTCTCGCCTCTCTCGACATGTCACTCCTAGGAAACCGGGGAATTTGATATAGAGAAAATCACAAATTGGAAAATTTTGCGAATGGAAAAATTGCTTCAAGAAAAAAATAATTTTGTCAAAAATATCGCCATACTCTATGCCATTTATATAGGAATTTAACCAGATAAATTATGTAGGCACAACTAGCATCTAAGCAACAGGTATGTTAGATTTTAAGTTATGTTAACTTTAAAGCACTTTGCGCACATGAGGGGATTCTTCAAGTTTTTTGCTATAGACAGAAATATAGGTAAGTACATTTATTTTTCGTTACAAAATATAAAAAATAGGTTCAGTAAAACGTCAAAATATCATCATATGATCAATATGATCATTTCATGTAATAACTCTCCTATCTTCTAAAAACTACTAAATAAACAGCGAATACTATATTCAAATTTCTCCATCCAGCTCTGTTTTCTAACTCTAAGATTAAATTGTTTACCCTATATACCCAAGGTAGCTACAGTTACTGACCTAGTTGATCGACAAAAACAATATAAAATTACAAATGCAGGGTGCTAAGATAATGTAACTTCGAGCGTTTTTCCACTAGACGACACGGCCACGACACGAATACGACAACGACGGGACCACGGCTTTTTTCGGAAGCAAAAATGAAATTCGTCACTTTTGACGAATGCGCGGAAATAAAGGCATCCTATTTGAGTCGGTGATAATAATAAAATAAAAATAAATAAATATTTACACGCTTCACAACACATTAACTTAGCCTCACATTAAGATCCCTGGTCTTGTGTCGTGGGTACTATGCAACGGTATATAAATACATAAATAAGTATAGAAACATCCATGACTCGGAAACAAACATCAATATTCATCTTATCAATGTTTGCATCTATCGGGATTCGAACCCAGGACCTATGGCGTCGCAGGCAGGGTCACCTACTACTCGGCCGTCAATGACGGTGATGAAACTCTATCGATTCGTTCGAGATATTATAATGTAACTTAATAAAATTATTAATAAAGAAAATGGAAAAAATTCTCCACCCGAGTGGTGTTACTTTATCTAAGGCGCTGTGCAGAAGTTGGACTCCACCCAACTTGCACCGGAGACGAGCTGACAAACATCTCGGATTACCAACCTCGACACCGTTTTGAAAGTTTAAAAGAAAACTTCAAGTTTATCTCGTCCACTTCCCGCGATAACAACTAAATATAAAGCTGCAGGAATCTTTTTGTAAGCAGGGCCAGAAATAATTCGGAACTTGATGAGGCTTTGGGATATCTTCTGGAATAGTGACTAAAATGATTTCCAATGTAGTTCACAGCTCGACATAGGCTTTCCCCAGGGCACGCCACAAGACTACTGCCATAGATGGGTTTTTGCCCATAGTCACCAAGCTGGGCAGGCGGGTTGGTGATCGCAGTGTGATTTCCGAACTGTATTTAACTTGTCAACACGGGAGGTGCTGGTGCCCACCTCTTGGAAACCCCTTATCATACCCACGGGAAGACATCGAGTAGTGCTATTCTACTCTGCTGACACCACACGACACATTTTTATAATTAGATCTTAGTTGCCACTAAAAGAAGGTGGGATAGCGTAAAATCTTTAATTGTACCTTTAGAATTCTCCAACCCACTCTTACCCACCTTTTATTCCTATGTTTTCCTTTAAAAGGAGGTTCCTATTTGACTAAAATATACTCGTGGGATAGCTTAAAATCTTTTATTGTACCTATAGAATCTTCAACCCACTCTTACCCACCTTCAATTCCCACGTTTTCCCTAGAGGTCAGCTTGTTATATTCACAGCGTTTAACATAAATGTCTTATTGTTTTAAAGGTTCACATTTAATTCAAATATTTAATTAAATTAATTATGAAATGACGAAAGTTATCACTAGGACCGGCCGTATCTTACGTTTGCGTCAGAACTTTTTGTAGTTTTATGCAGATTACATAAAATATGATAATAGTTTCTAAGCGTCTTTAAATTTTATATATGTATAGTAAGTAATAAGTAAGATAGTGCTAATACTAAAAGAGAGAAAGATTGTTTATTAGTCGAGTTAATACTATAATACTACAGCTGCTTCTCTTCCCGGACATATTGTACAAGTCAGTAGAAGGAACAAGAGGGTCTTGGTGTTTTGTACTCGTAGGCGATGGGCAGACCACCTGTCACTACTAACCGAACTTGTATATCTCAACTTTACCCTCAAAATTGGTCAGAAGTGGCACCACCAGGTTCTATCGGCCCTTGGTGCTCTGCCTACCCCGTAAGGGATAAAGGCGTGATTATATGTTTGTATGTATGTATACATGTATAGTTATATGTATAGTCGTAATAATAAAATAAATTCATTGTTTATAAATTTTTAAGATAGTAAAATTACCGGTACTTAGTCGTGTAATTAATTCACATGTAGCACTGATACCTACATGTTTCGTAGTTGCCGTTTAAAAGAAGTAATATTGATAACACAACATTTGCTAAGTACTCGTATTTATTAATTACCATGAGTTTCGGTCCGTCACTAATGTTATTTTGGTCGTACATAAATAGAATTTACTTAGATGTACCATTTCGTTCTGTTTACTTATTACAAGTTATAAACTTTTATGAGAAACGCCCACATTGGCTTAATCAAGCTAGGGTGAATTAGCCGTGGGGTTAATCTTTTGCTTTTGACCTCGTATATTATTGTGATTTACAGAAACAACATTACTAATATTAATGTTTACCATAATGTTAAGACAGCCGTAGGCCGTAGAGTAGGCATACTTTTATGCTTCTGTAGGTAGTAGGTACTTATTATTTTTATTACAAGCTTTTATTTAACTTGCAATGTATATTTGTTCGGGTGAATTCTTACAACTCAATTTTAAGGCACTTGCCCTCAACCGATTGGGCTGAAATTTGGTGAGCACGTTCAGTTCGGATGACAATGCATGATTAACAGTGTGACGTCATTCTAAATCCAACATGGCGGCATACCCACAATGGCGGACCAATTATTTTTAATGCATTCCTACAATATGGGTATCAAATTAAAGGGCTAGCTGAGAGTAACTCGAAAAAAATGTGACGTCACTCTTAATCCAATATGGCGGACTTCTAAAACTTGAAAATCTATTTTGAAACAGATATTTTTAAGCAATTGAGTTGAAATTTTGTATGCACGTTCATGCATGACAATGCGTGGTTAACTGTATGGCGTTATTCCAAATCCACCATGGCGGAACACCCAAAATGGCGGATAATTTTCTTTTATTCGTGCCTATATAGGTAATATAGGTATCAAATGAGTGAAAACTAAAAAGTATAAAATAAAATTTAGGTAAAAAAACTTTTAAATTTTTAAAAACAAGCTTTCGTATTATTTTTCAATTTGCTTCTACCTAAATATTCTAACGAATGAAATTTCATTAGTTGCATTTTGTCAACAAATAGACATAAATAAAGAATAGAAATAACAAAAAGAAATTAAGAGATGGGTTTTATTTATTTAATTAAATATTGCTTCTCACATTTTTCTAATACAGTACATTAATAAAAATTGTTTTCACGACTACATAAAAATTTATAAAGCAAAAGTTCTTTAGCTCAGAAGTTGTGTAAAGTTAATATTTTCCGTGACCTACCCCTGCATTATTCAATGCTCCACCCTTTAAGGGGTATATATCTAAGTATACGCCATGCCAAGGTACTTGAGGGTACATATAAATTTTGTCACTATCAGACAAACGTGATAGTAAAGTTTATACTCTGAGATACGAAGACCATAGACGTAATAATAAGTAAACACCTTTCCAACCATAGAAACATTAGACAATGTACAATAGTGGACTTCTCATGGCTGAAATTATGACAATGATGTCCTAAGAAAAACCTTATAATGGTGGTTTTTGATAATGGAAGTCGGTTAAAATATATCTAAGCTACCCATGCAAATTAAACTCGGTAAGATTTTTACCCCAATGCCGGAGGACAATGTTTTTTAGATCACAACGGAGCCATTATCAGATTATGCTTCAAGTTTCAAATGTCATTAGGGCATTTTACGGAAAATCTAAAATAATTTCCCAGCAGAACTTAATATCCGGAACTTGTCGGAAAATTAACTAGAAAAGTCGGGTAAGAGGAAAATGTTCGTTATTCGAAACGCGTCGAAACTGAAAACTGCCACTTTTCTAATTATAACGTTATTTTATTGATAGAAAGCAACTATATTATTTAGGTACTAGCTATTGCCCGCAACTTCGTCCGTATAGACTACAGACTGTAGCCCACCTGCAGTAATGAAAATTTCAAATAGCGTGAAGTGGTAACAAACAAACAAACTTACTTTCGCATTTATAACTCTCGTTGAGATGTGATAAAAATTCACTTAATCTATATGGAACTCACCCATACTTTAATTAACGTAAAGTTCATTCGCTTCAGATATAGGTGTGGGTTAAAATATTATTACTGAAATTATCACTTTAGAAATTCGCATGTAGGGTTGTTGCCATCTTTCAAACCTTTATCAATATGGCTACGAAAGAAACTAAAATAGGACAAGACAAAAAGACGACTTTGATCGTACCTATAAATAGGTTCACATAAAAATTTAACTAGCAAGTAAATCAATGTTTTAAACTATAAAACACTCATCTGTTGGAATTAAGTCACGTTCAACCTCCGCCATCTTGGAATAATAAATTCGATAGTTAAGTAGTCAGTTCCAGATAATAGTTCCTGTGCCCGATTGTGGAACTAACATTTATTGTATGTAGTTTCAGATATTACACAGTTATAACAAAGTAACTAGCGCCGCCGTTCCAAGGAAATATTGAAGGAAACGCACTCAAGAACTTGGGCTGGTAGTTTGAGGGAAACGGATAAGGTAACTCTGCTCGGTGTCGACAAATTGAGCCTTAACTTAAGTGTTTTAAACCTAATCAAGCACGGCGTAAGTCTTCGTACTTCAAAGTGAAACTGATGGGGGACTGAACTGAATATTGGGAGTAAAGATCAACTTGTTTTGGATAATCCTAAATTACATTCATCTGTGGCTTTGCATTCATCAACGCTGAGGCAAAACTACTGGAGCTAGAAACGAACGTGATATTTCGGCTATGGCGTATGACGTATAATGTCCACAAAGAAGGGTTTTCCCAAAATTCTCACGGGAACGGGGATTCTTAAGTTCGCGCGAAAGAAGGCGTAGACAGTTCGCCAGTTGTATAACTATAGAAAGGTACAAGCATAACAGAAGAGGTATGGCGAAGTGCTATGAAAATAACTCTATATAGACCTCTCATATACTTTGAGGCCCGAAATCAAATGATTCTTTTTCTAGATAGTGCGAACTTTCCTCTGTATTGGTTAGGGAGGTGTGAAAAATAAACTTTTGATTTCAAGTCCCTAATTTTATCGACTATTTCTCTGCAGTTATCGGTGTGACCTTATGTTACACCCTATATAATTTTGTTTATTTTGCTGCCCGATTAATGAGTGATTAGATAGCTCTATCTAAATGTAGGGATAACGATAAAAAACGAAGATTATCTGAGCTTTAAACATAAGCGTTATTTACAAACGGTAAACACATTAGTAAAGTTATATAAAATTAAGCTTGCAAATATATTCTAGTATTAACTTTAATATTTACTAATATTATAGGTAAATGCGAAAATAACCCTATCTGTCTGTCTGTCTCGCTTTCACGCCTAAATTACTGAATCTAAATCTGAAACACAGGTAGTCTAGAAATTGGGAAACATACTCAATTCAATGAATAAAATTTTCACTATAAAACACTAAAGAATATCACGCAAACACAAAACTGAACCTTTCACCGCTTCTTCGAAACTAATTTCTATCTAAATAAAATCTCATTATCTTTATTATCCAGCCCCTTTTCACCATCGGGATACTAGACGTAGACTAGCGTATCACCCTTATGTTGTTGATATCCCACCCATCCGCACCTAACGTTATGCTAACTCGTTTGTAATGCGAACGGCTAAGGAGTGGAATGCACTTCCTGCCGATGTATTTCCCGAGCACTACAACATTGGTCTCTTCAAAGCTAGAGTGAATAGGCACTTTCTAGGCAAACATGTACCACCCTAGGTCGCATCTTGCTTAACATCAAGCACGATGGCGGTCAAATGTTTGCCTAGCTAATAGTTAAAAAAAAATCGGGACACAATCTATAATAAATTGCCTTCAATGTTTCCGGAACCTGCTAAATTAAACACATTTAATTTAAAATTCACCCTCATTTTACGAAGGTATTTTTATTATGAACGTTACAAAAAATTTGAAAGGGATATGAAAAAAATTAGCTGTTCTTATATGTATAGAGATTAGGTACAGCTACCACGGAGGGTATAGGTACGGAGAGCGTGTTTTTATAAGGAGTTTTCTCACTTCGGTACCATATTAATATTGCTGTGTGTACTTAGGTATATTGATTCACGGACTGTTATAATGTTGCAAAATTGTCACTTAGCTCGTGCCTCGGAAAGCACGTAAAACCGTTGGTCCTGTGCCTGATCTCTCTCCGGTCGTGTCGGCTTTCCGTCCCATCGGACTATGAGAGTAACGGAATAGAGAGTGCTAATGTGTTTGCGCACACACTTGTGCACTATAATATCTCCTGCGTACCTGGCCAATCTCCGTAGGGATTGATCGCCTTGGCCGAAATACGGTCGGAGATCATCATCATCACGGACCGGGGAATATTTTTTTATGTTCTTCATTGTGCTATTCACTCGATACTCTGATAGTATACCTAATCGTTTTATTAGAGGATCTGTTAGGTTATCCATGACTCATTTTAGGAAAGCTCTTATGGTTGTTGTAACATTATTATGCGACTTTTTATCATAGTACGGGAGATTTATTATATGGGGAAAATACTATAACGGGAATCTCTGGTTCTTTATTAGGTACTTTTTTGTGGAAAGTCTATTTTTATATTAGTATTTTGCAAGTTAAGTAAGATTTGTTCAAAAGGAAAAAAGAAATCTTTATTTATAGATTTTGATACTGACAGATTACTTTTGACCTTTTCAGGTAAATTTCCTTTTCCCTAACATAAAATAAAGTTACAAATTCTTTCTATATTTATCGGAAAAATATAAATAAATTTTCTATTATAACTTTCTTTATTATAAAATTATTAATAAAGAAAATGGAAAAAATTCCTCACCCGGGTGGGAATCGAACCCACGACCTCTGCATTTACTTTCTTTATTAATAATTTTATAATATATAATATCTTGACTAAGATAAATTTATATTAAAAAAAAACACTTCTCCATTAATATAATCCGTTAGGATATGGTTGATCGTTTCAACTTTTAACTTGTGCTGAGGGATTCAGCTTTGTTTGCCGAGATTCGGCTAGTGTATAGCTATCGGGATGAAAGGTAACGTTGCCAATATGTAATTTAGAAAAGAGATTATAAAATTCGTCATCCGAGTAATTGACCCGGTAGCTTAGTGGTTAGAGCGGCTGGCACGGTTTGCAGTGGTCGTGGGTTCGAATTTTTTCCATTTTCCCACTCGGGTGAAGAATTTTTTCCATTTTCTATGAGTTTAGCCCGCGTTTGAAATAATTTTATAATATTATAACTAGCCTCTTTTCTTACAGGTGAGATTTAGTCAGTTATAGTAAAATCTTTTACGAAATAAAACCACAGAAAAAAATTTCCAGCGAAAAAATAAACTTTTACACTAAAACTTTTAGTTAATTTATAACGTCATTTCAAATTTAACACATTTCACAGCTTGTCGCGACATTTAAGTACTCGTATTTACCTTACTTTTAAATGTTTATTAGGCAGCATCTTTGTGTTGATGTTTCGTAGTTTTCAGCCCGCGTTAGAAGAGTAAGAGAGTAATATAAACAGGGTTCGCCCCGGTGCCCCGAGGTGGTATGTTCACCATCCCTCTTTTCCCGAAGGGGTACTTAAAGTAGCTTTTTAACATTGGGGGTGAGTAAATTATTTTAGGTTTATTTTTTCTCTCAGGTTTTTTCCCTGTTTTCACTGGTAAGTTCCTAAGTCTTTCATCTCATTCAACGCATCATCAGGTCGTTTGCCAGTGAACAGTCCAGCTCTTCAATAGGCCCTTCTAAGCATTACAAAATAGCAAGTTTTAGAAGTCCGCCATATTGGATTAAGTGACGTCACATCGAGTTACTTCAGCTACTTTAATTTGATACCCTAGATGCATTAAAAATATTGGTCCGCCGGGGTACACGTACTGACATTGTCATCCGAACTGAACGTGGCCCAATCGGTTGAGGGCGTAAAATTGAGTTTAATTTCATACATTGCAAGTTAAATCTGAAAAAAAAGGTTTACTTTAACTCAAGATAAATTTATTTCAAAATCAAAAATGTGGTAAGATCTTAGACAATGTAACATAATTTCTCAAATCGATAGAGGATCATCATATATTTTCTCATAACGGAAGCACCGCTATTGGTGGAAATTGTGCGATAGTGAAAGTTAAAACTAAACGATGTTACAAGGCCCACGAGATAGGACTGTCAGGACAGGACCGATGATACCAAACTTGGTAAATGCATTGAATAATTTTATGTTTCTAATTACATATTATAAATAAATACAACACAAGTCCATAATATAAAATAACTTGGGACTTAATAGGCTAAGTACTAACTGGTGAAAAGTGGGTGTGTATTAGCACACTTCTGCCTATCCTCTTTGGGGGATAATGGGCGTGAGTGTGTGTATAAAGTAACTGTATATTTTATAGTGGCTTCATAAATACTAATAATAATGAGATTTAAACAAATACTTTGTACTTATAATACGCAGTTTACGACGTTCCCGTATACAACTTACTTTCTTATAAAAACATCCCGCATACAATTAGATATTCGAGAATAACCGAACGGAAACATTACAAACATACACGACATTGCTTTTAGGACTAATGTATATAATATCTAGTAAATACATTACGTATCTATAGCTTAACACACATATACCTATCTATAGTATCGAACGTAATTTTGCATTAATAATTGCATTAATAATTTTAGTATCGGCACGATATAATAATAATAATTTCTCAAATACTGAAATGCTGAACAAGTACCATTATGTTGAGTTATACGACAGTGTTATTACTCGCAGGAAATTTATTTTTGATTTAATTATCAGTAATCTTTGCTCTCCGCGCCAATTATATCGGGCGATCCTGTAACAAATTAAAAGGGCATATTGTTTATTGTTTGACATATTGCTGTCTTTTGGATCACTTGTGACTCTCCATTAGGGTTGATCCGGGTTGATCAGATATTTTAACTTTTTTGAAGGCAATTTATTTTTTATAATTATTTTAAATTAAAATTTTATTTTTAAGTCATTATCTAAGGCTTTGTTTAGCGAACTAAACTATTTTTTCATGGATTTTAGTGTTTTCTGAAAAAATTCTCAGAACCATGGTCTGAAGTCATGGTATCAATATTTTCCTGGCTGTCACAAACACCCTGTATAGGCATCAAAATGATAATATTCAGATCAGACGCGTCGATCTTCTTCATCTTACAGTGGCACTCCATCACCGGAGTTCTGACGTCAGCTTGTTAAATGTAGACTTGTCCAAGATCCCACAACTACGTTTGGCATTTTTTATGTCAGATAATAGAAGTGAGCGTCAGAATCGCACTGCTACCGAGACTGAATCATATACCTTAACATATACCTACAGGAAAGCGCTGTCAGTCTGACACCCGCCGCTGTTGTGTCGGGACGGAAATGTGAGACTGCTAGACAATAGGAACGAGCTCCCTTACCTGTTACTAGAATAGTCAGTATTATATTTGTGCATATGCACATAGTTTTCAATCACGGAAACTATAGTCGCATCGCGTCGAAATGTGTCTATGTCGCAGGCAATTTGTATGATTCGTCTTTATACAAACGGCGTCGTCCGTTTATAAACGCTCGCCAGGCATTTTGAATAGTATGAGAGAAAAAATTCCTTTTAGCACTTCGCTGGTCGCTGCAGGGACATGCTCGCTACGCTCACTCGACTCGTGCGTTGTTATTTTAACAGGTCTAACATAACCTAACCTAATTAATTAAGCAGACCAATTGCTAGAAGCCAAATGGTCTCGCTCCAAAACCCATACTATTCAAAATGCCTAGTCGTTTTGTATAAAGACGAATCATACAAATTGCCTGCGACATCTATACTATGACTACAAAATGGTCCCGTGCTGATCTGGGATACATTGCTGCATCTCCGTGCTTTATGTAAGAGTCGGCTAAGTAACTCTTTGGCAATCTCTCAGGCGACGAGCTAGCAGCTGATTCATTATTTATTACCAACCTCACCTCATGCTGGGGCATAATCACCATTTTATCCACAAGATAGCCCTATACGTCCCTTTACACATGCATATAATATACAAGTGCAGCTATACTACATGTCATTGCTACACTACAATGTTTCTTTAGTAGGTAAAATAGTCGTGCTACACAATAAGCACTTACACAATATATTTTAATTTCCCCAAACTTGCATTTCGTGGACTACACGTGCCAGAACCAACACTACCTACCAGCTTTCACAACTCAAAATTCTGGCAGTGATTGCCAGCGAGAAGGCAACATAATACACCTTGCAAATTGATATTTCTGAATTTCAAGAACGTCAGATGCATTGAGGTCGGGTTGCGGTTGCGGTTAGACATAACCAAAATATCCGTAGGTTAGTACGTATATAGAATCATTTTAAATGAAGCGGTTTAACTTATAAAACCCTTTTTATTCTTAACAGTCTGTGTATGGCCAGCATGTGTCTAACATATTATGGAGTTTCGCGACGGAACTTAGTTGTGGTTACGCCTATAAGCTATTTTCCGTCGCGAAACTCCATAATATGTTAGACACTCAGACCCGCCTTACATACATAAGCTATTTCAATTACTAGAATGCATAAAGTTTTGGCGTATTACATAACTTCAGTTGAGCGTAAGTTGCCTAGATGAAAATGCATTCTTATCAAAGTTTACCAAAGCATAGGGAAGGCTCTTTGGTAGAACAATATATTTTTTTAATATTATAGATAAGGTTTTTATATTCTAATAGATAACGGACAGTATAAATAGTCCTTCGTGAAAAAAAGAAAGGATGATATTTTTGGAACATATTGAATAGCAACCAATTCTCGAAAAGTCTCGAGTTGGAACGAAGCCGAAACGGAACCGTTGTAGACGCTCAGAACAAAGCAATAATTATTTTACGGTGACGTAATTAGACACATTTCAGCACGAGACAAATATTCGATTTTATTCTTACTTGCGACCACTGCATGCTATAATTTTTTTAAAACGAAAAACCGACTTCCTCCCAAAACTCGAACTTACTAAAGTAAAATTTTACTAAAGGGCAAATATATATTGCGTTAAGCCATGTACGAAGTTTAGGAGGCATAATATTGTCAGATTTATATGCCAGCAAATGATTAAATAGGCCACATGACAAAAGAGAAAAAGGAACTAGGCTTCGAAACTTTACGTCTGACAATATGATGATGATGACGATAATGATGACCTCCGACCGATTTCGGTCATGGCGATCACTTCTACTCCTAGATATTACTAAGTTGGCGTTCATGCTGGATCGGAGGCACTTGAGGTGGAATCGATCCAGAGTGCGTATGTGGCGATGGTACATGCACCACGCCTCGGAGGAATATAAGAGATTTGGCAGCACAACAGCCATGTACACTCTTATTTAAGCAACATATAATTACACTCCTTCTTCCTGTCCTGTTCCCAATAATTTGAAGTCGGTGCAATATGTAGGTACTCTTCTTTCATTCATCCCTATTATCCGTCATCTCGTTATTCTCATGTCTACCTCTTCCTCTATAACCGTCTTACTTCGGACACGGGTTAACGCAACAAACAATTTCACGACTTAACACAATTATCTTCATCTTCATAAGCCTATTGCAGTCCACTACTGGACGTAAGCCTCCCCCTGCCATAGGAGGATTTTGTTACTAAAAAGTTCCACTATCTGTTTTTCGACAGCTCCATCATCAGACCCTCGTTTCCTTTATATTATGTGTAGCTGACCAAAATTCTCTATAAAAATCAAAAAACGGTCTACTCGTGCCCTTTATATTTGAGGATATCCCTAGATTCCTTAGAGATTCCATCATCAGATATTATGTTTTATATGTAGGTGATCATAACGCTCAGTAAAAGTATAAAAAGAGACTACATGTGCCTACAATATTTGAGGAATGCCCTCAATTTCTCCAAGATCCCATCATCAGATCCTGATGTGGTGAATATGGGACCAACCTGGAAGTATACCATGACCAACTATAAAAAAAAAATTTTAATCGGTTCATAAACGACGGAGTTCTGAGGTAACACACATAAATAATAAAAATAAAAATAAAAAAAAACATACAGACGAATTGATAACCTCTCTTTTTGAAGTCGGTTGAAAATATACCTTATTACTCAAGTGGTGAGTTTATATTGCTTCGCACCGCGTTTCGTTAACAGTTCGTTAGTGGTTGCTTTTCGGCTTAAAAATTTTGAGGAATTGCCCCCCAGTACTGATGCTTTTTCCTATGGAACCAACCCTGGGAAATGACAAAAAAAATATGAAAAAAAAATATTGCAAGCAATGTATTCGTTTGATGCGCAAAGTACCTACAAATGTACAAAGTATAATATATGTACAAATGTAATTGTGAACCGATTCCAGATGAATTTATGTAAAAAAAGGAAAATATTAATGTAACTTTGGACCACAATATCTCGGAAACCCGTAGTTTCCCAGGGGTACTTCCATAGAAAAAAAATGATCGCGATGTAACAAAGAATACGAGGTACTCATATTAAAAGAACAACGTTGTCTTTCTGTAAATCTGTAGTCTCTGCCTAACCCTAAGGGACGTAAGAGTAAGTAAATAGGTACATATATTATCATTATTATATACAGGATGATTTTTGGTCATCAACGTTCCCGAAAACTACGAAATCTCCTCATCATCACGATCATTTTTCTCCATGGAAGCATACCTGGGAAGTGTCTGGTTTCCAAAATATTAGGGTCCAAAGTTGAGTAAATAGACTGCGTTTTTCTGCATAAATGCACATAGACGCGCGTAGCAGGATCCAGGCAGGCAGTCGAAGCACCTGATTTTGATATATGTCTTGTTTTGTTCAGCGTAGATAACGCTCTATGATTAGTGTACTAGGTAGAGATCCTGCCTGCGACGCCATAGGTCCTGGGTTCGAATCCCGGCAGGTGCAAACATTGATGTGATTAATATTGATGTTTGTTTCCGAGTCATGGATGTTTCTATAGTTATCTATATATTTACATACCGTTGCATGTACCTACGACACAAGATCTGAGGAATCTTAGTATAGGACTAGGTTAGTGTGTTGTGAAGTGTCTGAATATTTATTTATATATATGTATATGGTCAAGCGTAAAGACAACAGCTCATAAAACTTAGCATGACAGGATAAATTCGTAATAACCCTTATAATACACGCTAATGTGATTAAAAAGCCTAGCCATTGTCACGCAAGTTCGGCTGAAATAACACTTCACCCTCGCACTAGCCCGGTTTAATTACCTACCCTGAATCTAGGGGTGGTTTTTCCCCGCGATTATGATATTTTACGGCTTTAATTTTCTAAATGCCGCCATTATTTCGTACGTCTGGGCATCTGGGATATCATTTATATTGCGCTTTACTTACAGAACAATCCATAGAATACATGCATCAGCACCGGTATGATGAATTTGGTGAGAGCGAGATGTCTCACTTTTAAACGTCAAATCCACAGAGCTATTAATAACTAGATAAACTAAGTGTATGTACTTTGCATGTAAAAAATAGACTTAAGAATTAGAATAGACACTCGTTCTCGAGCCAGGACTGAAGGAATTAGAGCTGATAGAAGTGGTTTGCAATCCCTTTTTACACACCAAGTAAAAACACTTTCCTTGTCTAGTTATTACTTAGCTCTGTGGATTTGATGTTTAAAAGTGAGCCATCTCGCTCTCACCAAATTCATTATACCGGTGCAGGATTTAACAGATGGGTATGCTGTGAGAAAAGCTCACTATGAGAACATGTTCACAAAATTTTAAACTTAAAATCACATGTTTGTTTCTCTCCTTTTTTTTTCAATGTAAAGTTAGATTCTAAGAATTAGTTTGATTGTAGTACATGTTATCCTAAAATTGTTAAAAAATTATCTTTATTTACTGTGCTTGCTGGAAGAGATCTCTTGTAGAGCTTGCCATTGTACGTGCATTTCTTCTTTAACCTGTAATTTATATTTTTCGTGTGTGTGCAATAAATAATAAGAATGTTTAATTTCCTGATACTATGTACAGTTCCTAAACAACGCAGCAATGTTCACAATCTTGCAAAATACGAGTCTCAAATCTTGTGGATAGCTTCTCTATAGTGAGCCAATTTCATAGCATTTTGCTTAACATACCCCACTTTGTTACATGTATAATGGTTTCCTAATAGGATAACCTTCGGTTCGATATAAGGTTAAACCTCTGTTAACCTACCTGCCCCCTGATTACGTAAAAGCAATTGCAAAGCCGAAGCAAAGCGATAGCGAAAATTGTGCAATATTCGCCTTGAAATGTCAAAGTTCCTTTGAAATTCATTTTACATAATACGAATTTGACAAGCAATCAGCGATTTTTGTACAATTTTCGCTATCGCTTTGCTTTCGCTAGTTAGGTAATAAGGGGGCGGACCTATTCTCATAGATTTTGGAATCGTCTGCACCTGTTATTAATATGTCGATAAGAATTTTATTAATAACCTATAATAATAATTTCTGAACATACGTACATGTAGCAATAAGAGTTTGAATTAAAATTTACATTTATAGTAAGTTCATACATACATAAAATCACGCCTTTATCCCTTACGGGCAGTGACGTGATTATAGGCTTACAGGGTAGGCAGAGCACCAAGTGCCGATAGAACCACACGGTGCCACTTCTGACCAATTTTAAGGGTATAGTTGCGAGATGTACAAGTTCGGTTAGTAGTGACAGGTGGTCAGCCCATCGCCTACAAAACACCAAGACCCTTTTGTCCCTCTACTGACTTGTACAGTATGCCCGGGAAGAGAAGCAGCTGTAGTATTATACGTTTTTCTTTTCACTTCCAGAGCAGCACAGTATAAATTTTATATTTATAGTAAATTGTTGCATTTATAGTAAGTTCATAAGTGTTGCAAATTTAAATTGAATGAAAGCTGAAACTGTCTATAACATAATTAAATTAAAAGTGAACGTCTTTATAGTATACTTTTAAAAATCTATATTGGGGGTAGAAAACATATCTATACCAAAATTAAATTTTTCAAACTAGCAAATATCCAGTTCAAAATGTCATTTTCATAACATCACGGTTAGAAATTCACTACAATTTACGGAGTTGCTACAAATTGACTACGAACTACTACGGATGGCGTGTGTAGTACTCGTAACGCTTGCTACGCATTTATAATGCTCGTAGTAAAGGCAGTTTTTATGTTATGTAAATAAGCAATTTAAAAACACTGTTGAAAACTAATTCATTTGGTTATTTAACTTTAAACTTGGCCGCGTGGTGTCGGCAGATTAGAATTCGTACCACCCCATGTCTGCCCGTGGTTATCGTAAGAGGGGATTAAGGGTTTCCGGGAGGTGGGCAGCAGCGCCTCCCGTGTTGACAACATAGTCCAAAATACAAACTGCGGGCACCAACCCGCCTGCCCAGCGTGGTAGCAAATACCCCCCATGGCAGTCTTGTGTGTAAATTTTGTATAAAAAAGATAGCTTTATGCACTTCATCTACATAAACTTTTACTGTGTCACATTTAACATCTTAGATTTTTTTATATATGGTACGAAGTTATCCCTTCGTTTATAATATACTAGTAAACTCCCGCAATATCGTCCGCGTGGACTGCAGAAAAAACAAAATGTCGAAATTATCCGGGACAAAAATATTTTACCGGTATAAAAGTAGCCTATGTGTTAATTCTGAGTGTGAGTTAACTCCATACCAAATTTTATTAAAATCGCTCCAGTCGATTTTACGTGAAAGGATACTAGTAACAAACATCCATCCATCCATCCATACTTACAAACTTTCGCGTTTATAATATTAGTAGGAAGGATACTTCCCTTGGGTTAGTTACTGCTCTAAATTGTGATATACCTACTAAGCTGGCTTACTGGCTGGCTGGCTGGCTAGTTGGGTAATTGGTACATGTCTAATAAGTTGGACTAGTATCAGTAACCACGTACTTTTATGAGGGAATTACTTTTTATTAATTATAGTCATCCATCTTTCTTTAGACGTACCTATAGTCATCCATCTTTCTTTAGAATTACACTCGGAGCCATTATTACAATTACATCCGATGCCACAAACACGGCACGTATACGAGTTTGTACCTATAGTCATCCATCTTTCTTTAGACGTACCTATAGTCATCCATCTTTCTTTAGAATTACACTCGGAGCCATTATTACAATTACATCCGATGCCACAAACACGGCACGTGTACGAGTTTGTACCTATAGTCATCCATCTTTCTTTAGACGTACCTATAGTCATCCATCTTTCTTTAGAATTACACTCGGAGCCATTATTACAATTACATCCGATGCCACAAACACGGCACGTATACGAGTTTGTACCTATAGTCATCCATCTTTCTTTAGACGTACCTATAGTCATCCATCTTTCTTTAGAATTACACTCGGAGCCATTATTACAATTACATCCGATGCCACAAACACGGCACGTATACGAGTTTGTACCTATAGTCATCCATCTTTCTTTAGACGTACCTATAGTCATCCATCTTTCTTTAGAATTACACTCGGAGCCATTATTACAATTACATCCGATGCCACAAACACGGCACGTATACGAGTTTGTACCTATAGTCATCCATCTTTCTTTAGACGTACCTATAGTCATCCATCTTTCTTTAGAATTACACTCGGAGCCATTATTACAATTACATCCGATGCCACAAACACGGCACGTATACGAGTTTGTACCTATAGTCATCCATCTTTCTTTAGAATTACACTCGGAGCCATTATTACAATTACATCCGATGCCACAAACACGGCACGTGTACGAGTTTGTACCCATAGTCATCCATCTTTCTTTAGACGTTTCAAACTTTTGTCTTTGGTAATGTAAATTGTTTTTACTTGTTTTATTTCTGGCTCACAACTTTACCCGTGAATATAGCTCAGGGGTTCCCAAACTTTTTTCCCATTGACCCCTTTAAAAAATTCACTGGTTCTGGTGGACCCCTTACAGGCCTTCACCACATACAAATTAATTGTGAATCGCCATTTTTTCATGCCAACGTAGACCCCCATTGAGTCTCCTGTGCACCCTTGGGGGTCCACCTGGACCACTTTGCGGCCAGTTCCTAGTCTCAGCCTGTACCTCTGCATTTATTTCATGTACGGATATTAATGCAGTGAAATTGTCACTTAGCTTGTGTCACAGAAAGCACGTAAAATCGTCTGACCTGTGCTGATCTCTGACCGGACTTTTCAGCTGTCGGTCCCCTCGGAGCCTCGGACTATGAATTAGAGTGAAGGAACTTGTACACATAATATCTTCGGCGTAGTTGGCTCTTTGTTCCGCTACTATACTATACGCCAACCATCGTGGCACACGCAGTCATAAAACGTTATATGACAACGCATGTCACGACGGTTGGCGTATAGTATAGTACTATATGCTCAAATAAAACACGCTAGAAAATCCATAAACTTTATTTACAGTACTTACAATAATGTTTTTTTTTTAAAATAATAATGGTTGATATCGTTACGTTAATTAGATGTTTATATTTCTAAAGTGCGTTCTAATACAGTCAATAAAATAGTTAATATATTGTGTGCACCGTTAGGTAGGTAGGTATCTCGAGTATATTGTTGTTATTACTACCTTAATATACAGGGTGATTTTTGGTCGTCAACGTTCCCGAAAACTACGGAATCTCCTCATCATCACGATCATTTTTCTCCATATACCTGGGAAGTGTCTGGTTTTATTACACTGCGCTGCATAAATGCGCGTAGCTATATATTATAAAACAATATCTATATTGTTGTTATTACAGCCTTAATATAGCTGTTGGTCTTCCTAATACCAAATAAATATCGCATCCCGCTGTCTGCCTCTCGGTCCCAATGTAGTGCTTAGATCTTTAAAACTACGCAACGGATTTTGATGCGGTTTTTTAACTACCTATATACTGGATGTGTGTGACAGCCAGGCAAATACTGAGATACTGAACAAGTACCTACCATTGTTTTGAGTTATACGACAGTGTTATTACTCGAAGGAAATTAATTTTTGATTTAATCATACGCAATGTTTGCTTTCCGCACCAATTGTATCGGGCGATCCTGTGACTAGTTAAATGGGCTTATTGGTTATTGTGTGATACATTACTGTTTTTTGGATCACTTGTGACCTTCTTTGGGGTTGATCTCTTAATTGAACTTTTTGAGAGCAACTATTTTTTTAAATCATCCATAGGTTGAAATATTGTTTTTAAGTCATTATTTAAGGCCTACTAAAACGAACCACACAATTGAAAAATTTCAAAAACCTGAAAAAATGAAAAGAAGTCGAAAAATTTTGGAATTGTCCTGCGAAAATTTTCACTGGTTTTCATCTCAGAATCATGGTCTGAAGTCACCATATCAATATTTGCCTGGCTGTCACAAACACTCTGTATAGAGTGATTCAAGAGGAAGGTTCATATAGCTAGGCTTCTGCGGCTTCGCACGGGTGAAGTCGTGGGCGGCCGCCAGTAGTTTATATAGAAACAGTGACATTTAACCAGTGCATTTAACTAAGGATCTGTGTTCGTCTACAACTATTTGGCTCTAACTATGTATTTCAAGAGGTATTTTAACCCGATGCGCCAGGATGCGATACAGGATGTTTTTTGTTGTCAACGTTTCCGAATACTACGCGTTCTTCTTATCATCACGAACATTTTTCTCCATGGAAACAACACAGACTGCATTGTTTTGTAGAAATGTACGCTAAGACGCGGGTAACAAACATATTTCACGTAAAATTTCAATCAAAAAGCCAAAGTAAACACTACAGAAGAGACCATACATTGCGCGAGAACAAGTCAATAAAAAAATCTGAAAAATTAAAATCGTTTCCCTGCATTTTTTTCGCATTAACTAACTTTATGTATACTTGAGTACTTACCCCTCGTAAACGGTGACAACGAAAAAGCATCCTGTGCACTGTTTATTTTATTAGGGAAAATATAGCTTTTATCATACAATTATTTTCGTTTGGATAACTTTGGTTCCCAGAAATACCATTGTACAGTTTATTCAAGAATTTCTAAAAGCAGCGCAGGTTTTTGTTACCCATTTTTATTGAAAATAATGTATTCATGTTAAGGGATATAAATTTTCGGAAAGTCTTATTTTCATGAACTACGTATTTCATGTACTTTTGTGATAAACAGGATTAATGAGAGAACGTAGGTATAATAATATTATAATTTATAGGTATATAAATAATCATATTATACAAGTAGACTAAATAACTTTCTTTGAAGAACTTTTCGGCTATAATGATGTTTTCTGGTTTTGACACAATAGGATTTTAAATACATTTTAGCTTTTATAAATTGCTATGTTACTCTTTATACATAGTCAGCTAAGTTAATTTATGAGATAATATTCATAGAAAAATTTACACGGGAAAGGAAAATTCTTTACCCACAAAATACGTGTTTGATTAAAACGATGTTGTGCCAATACCAGCATAATAAAATTTACATTTACTTAAGAATACCAAGTATATACACAGATTTTGTTATTTATCTACAATTTAATAAGCGTATTACCATTCAGGCTCCAAATTTCGGTAAGAACCGTTTAGTCTTTGACATATAACCTTATTCTAGATTTTATAGATACCGTAAAATTTAATACTTAAGAGAAATTCTTTAGCTACTTTTTAATTGCAATTCGTTTTTACGTTCAGTTTTATATTCCACTATTAAAAGTCTTGCTTTTTAACGACATTATAATATTATAAAATTATTAATAAAGAAAATGGAAAAAATTCTTAACCCGATATTATAATATCTATCACGTTCAATAATCGCATTTTAGTGTTCTGAAAATATATTCATTTACAACTTGTTACATTATTCTAATGAAGCTATGACTGCCGTCGTCTGTCGATGCAACACACAGCTCTCTTTAGGTTCTCAGCGAACCCACACTTATTAATTTGGACCTCGACATTACAAGCTTTCGTTATCTGCGGTGACTTTTTAGTATCAGTCTTATTCACTGGCAGGGAAACCTCTAGTTCGTCTTCGGATCACGTATCCGTACCCGGATATTTTACGATCAGGTCCAATTCTTCATCATTAGGCTTGACTGTGCGCACTTCAGTTTCACCTTCAAATTTTTTTGGTCTATCTGACAGTTTATTTTCTATATTCACAAGCACATCAGCTATACAGTGATGGTCTTCGGGAGATCTTATTTCTGTATCTCCAAACGCAGTTTCCTGATTATGATTTGCAGCACCATTATTATTTTGATTGTCATTCTCTTCTTCTGCTTCTTCTTCACTGTTTTCTTTGCCTTCGAGTATAATTTTTGGGGTCGTTTCCTCAATTACGCTATCCGTTGGTGCTTCATTAATGCAAGAATGGGTTAATGTAAATGGTAACTTAACTGAAAGGTCACCGCCCATGGCACTAAATGTTAGTTTCACTTTGACATAGTATGAGACGTAGATGGCGAACACGTTACGTTCTTCGGGAGAGTTGGAATTGCACACGACTGTCGAAGCCAAACTGGCTCCAGTTTTTGAGTACGAGTCCTCAAGGGCTATCCAGTTTTTGGTGACGCCTGCGAACAAACAGTCAAGTTCAGTTCACGGTAAACAATATATTATGAAGCCGACGACGCAATGAAAATAGCCTGTCTCAATTGAGGTTTACTGAAAGTTTAAAGGCCATAATTTCCTGAGAAAGACGACAAAGTGCTTTTATAATTCTATAACGTAAAATGTTCCGATTAAACGTGGCTAGATGTTTCCTTGAAAGTTAAGAGTTACGGGTTGTTGAACAAATAAATTTTAGCTGCCACTTTGAAATTAATTGGGCTGCTCCATAATGTTGTTCGAGAAAATATAAATTCATCCATATTTTAAAAGAGGTTATTGGTTCGGGCGGTTTGATTGAGTTTTTTCGCTGGGGTAAAGATATGTGTTGTCAAACTTAAGAAAATAGCTAAAGATTACTCAGTAATATATATATGTAGCGTAAATATGGATATAGTACAGTATTATACTTCTGACAGTTAGGTCAGAATCCTCTATATCTTTGATAAGCATTGATATAGGAACGGGGCAAACTGCGAACACACAAATAACAATATTGTCCTGTCTGAGTGCTTATTAACATTGAGGTATGTTTATCAGTTCTTTACGTATAAATAATGCATTTAAGCATATTCGTCTGTTTCATCAAAAATAACATATTTAAATACTCGAAAAAACTTCAAAAAAGCAAAATAATAATATCTTCATATGTTAAAATGAAGATCGAAGTCAAATAGAAGTCAATCATCGGTGAAAGAGTAAACATCATGTAACTTCGTTTATTTGCAGTATTTAATCTTTATAAGGCTTGAGTTTAATTATGGATTTTCTCAGCATCCCTGTACTATGGTTCAAACTCCAACAAAGGGCTAAAATGTCGGCAAAATTCAAGTGAAATACGTGCACAATGTCGGAATAATATTCAGAATATATTTTACCCACGCAGTTTATTACAATGAGGCTTCATATAACATTTATTCTACGGAATTAAATCAGAAAATATCTCACAAATTTTTGTAGGTATGCTACATTTAATCCACAAACAATATTTCATTCGAAAATATGAGTTAAAAATCAAAATACACACAAACGTATTTTACATTTCCCTCGTTTAAGGTTCGCTTTATATAAAATGGTTATACTACAAAAACGAAGGTTACTTTACATTTTTATATACCTATACATTATGAAAAAAAAAATGAATAAGATGAAATGGAAGAACGCAAACATCTTCCTTATTAGACATACCTCTGTGTGGCGTCAACGTATATGTAGTGCTGTAAACCTCGTCAGGGTGGACCGGCGTGCCAGAACTCTTAAAGCCACCAGTAAAGCGTTAGAGAACACCACGTTCTTGAACCAAACTCAAAATAAACAGCGATTAAAAATAAACATCCATTAAAAATAAACCAAAAAAGCTTCAATAAACAATATTGGCGGTAGATCTAATTTAGAACATACACTAATATTATAAAGAGGAAAACTTTGTTTGTTTGGTTGTAATGTCTCAAAAACATGGACCGATTTCAAAAATTCTTTCACCTGAACCTTATTGGACTGGATGAACAACTATAAGCCGATATTCCCACGGGAAGGCGACCAACGGGAATTCTATATTTTTTCAAAAAGAACAGCTATTAAAAATAAACATCCATTAAAAATAAATCAAAAAAACTTCAACAAACAATATTGGCGGTAATTGGATCTAATTTACTGGGTGGGACCCCGAGGAAGCAAACACTCGAAATACCGCGATACATATGGCTACTTTTTACACTTAACTGCATTTTTTCTGTAGTCCACGCGGACGGAGTCGCGGGCGTCCACTAGTAATACATATGGCTGCCAACCACTGTATAACCCATTACGTTGAACGACAAGCTTATAATGGTAGTAAACAAGGTCCAATAATTGGGCATAGAAAGATAAATAATCTTCAAATAAGCAGTATATCGTGAGCTGGTTGATGCTCTATTATTTTACGTGTCTTTGCAAATTATGTTTAATGTTTTAGATATAAAACAGCACAACTTGATGTGTCACTAGTGTACATACCACCCATTTTCCAGTTAGGGATAACAAGTTCACAGAATTAAGTAACTTTGGTTCCGTTATTGAGTAATGACAGACAACGCAAATAAAATGAAAAGCATGTTATTTACGCAATAATATGAATTAAAAATACATTTATGTATCTAGTAACTAGAGAAGTAGTAGAACTAAAGTGAAGTGAAACTTTAAAAGCAATAACTTTTCCCGATAGTGTTGTATCTCAATCGGAATGTGAAGTTTTCTAATAAATTCGGATTTCTTTTAAACTACTCGTACAAATAACTTTCCAGGAGCTAAACTACCCAGGACCAGATAAAAATTGTTTCATTTATAAAATGTCGAAGTTGAATATCTAAAATACCTACTAATGTTTAAGTACAAATATACGACACAGCTATTTAAATGATCGCTGATTAGTTTTAGTAGTAAAGTAGTTGTTCTGACTGATTGAAATAATAATGAGCTAGTAAGTCAGCCTAAACATAGTAGTTATCCTTTCACACGTACCAATCGACCACTTTCTAAAATAATATTATTTTTGAAAGGGGTCTTTTGGCACGCACGTTCGTGCGAACGAATTTCGTGCGAATTGACTACTAAGCCGAAATACGAGTATATGATGACACTTGTTACGTCTCGTCCAAGGATAACATAATGTACCTATAGTATGTAAAATAGCTTGTAAAATTTAAGGTTTTTTCAAAACTACGTAAAGATTACATTATTCAACTAAAATAAAGAAGAATAGTAGAATAAGTTTAACAACTTTGGAATTGGTACATTTACCCTTTATTGTTAAAACTTTTCTCAATAACTTTCAACTTTTGCAACGTTTTTAGAAGTTGAAAATCACAGTAATTATTTTAATAAAAGTTTATTTTCTCAAACGTTATAAAAGTTAGTAAAATTTCGTTTAAAAGATCTATAGCAACTAGACTTCAACAGATAGTAATTTACAAAGGTACCTAATACAAATAATAAGTACGTAGGCCACGTACACGTAAACGTAGACGTGCACGTACTACAGTAATGTATGAAACTGTATAGTATAGGCTCGGGCAGGCCGGAAGCGGTATGCGTTGACGTAAGACGTAACGCTAGCGACTCGCTAGCAAAAGCTATGCGATCTGACAGTTTGACGATAGCGTTACAGACTATCGAGAGGTTCGTGCTTACGTCCCTCTGTCTTATACAGTTCGATACATTACAATTCAGCGGTACGGTATATTCGCTTATAACTACTCATATACCGTGTATGCAGTCAAATTGTGTAACTCTGCCTCACACCGTGAGAGATTGCCAAACTGTTGCTACATTTAAGAAAAGGTTAAAGAACCACTACCTCTCGCTTGAGTAGTATTTTATTGATTACATTAGGATATTTTTTGTTAAATTCAAATGTTATTATAGATTCTGTGTACACGCATATCTACCTTTTATATTTAATTATAACTTTCCCAAATGGTTTGCTGGAAGAAATCTCTCTCAGAGATAAGCACGCCTTTGTACATTTTCTTTCATAATTTCTGTCTGCATACAATTATACTATGTGTACAATAAAGAATAAGAATATAAGAACTATCTTATCCATGGTGATTATTGGTGATACATACCTTTATCCTTCGGACTGTTTTGGAGGAGTGATTGGTGACCAGCACGGTGACGTTAATGGACTCTCCATGGGAATACATGGCCTTGTCCAGACACGCTTCTAACTCCACCCTGGGATGAAGCATAATAAATAATAATTTTGTTTCTGCAGCTTGCTACTTAATATTATGTTATGTGTATCTCGTACTTTGCACAGGGAGACTAATAAGCGAAAAATCATTTTGAAAAAATCACATTTATAAAGTTCCAAATTTTCAACTTTAACAAAGCCGAAATCTAATTTTTAATCTATGATTTATTATTTATTATAATCTGAGATTATAACAGTAGATAGGTGACGTTCATAGTAATATGCGTTAAAAATTTATAAACAGCGCGATGCGTTTCGATAGCTACAATATTATTTTTGATAAATATTAAAATGTAAATGAGTGACGAAGAACGATACAGTTAGCATGAGCGCAAAAGAGATAGCAATACTTTATAAGCAACCGCGCTGAAGTGCACAACACGCTTGTCACACGGAAGTGGTAGCCACGTCAATGTCATCATAAATTATGAAAACTAAAAGATAGCAAATATAATGTTGACAGCTGTTGACAGCTTATATGTCGATCTCGAATTATTATGATTAAAATAATAAATAAATATAAGTACCGGTGAAATGTAATTCCTAAGCTTTTATTACACATTTTAAAATATTTATTACATCTCGTATGACACATGGAGGGATATTTTATTTATTTAACTTCTTTGAAACTCAAATATAAGCACGTCTATGGTCATGAAGAGCTCGGCGCATACTAAATAAATAAATACGAGTAGCGGACAAAGCTCATATATTTAAAAATCAAAAATCGTGTTCGAGTAGGCTACTCTGAAGAAAATAAAAACTCATTGTTTTTAATGAAATTTATAGTTTTTAAATATGCAAAGGAAATATTCACTAATAGCAAATAAAGAACAGTAACTTAAAAGAAAAATCTCAATATAAAGACGTGTCTGTCAAACTAGTAGTGATCATTTTTATCGTCTGTGTGGTATCGAGTGCCACTTGCCTAGTATACCTACTATGTAGTAGTCAAGTATTAGATATAATATTGATGAATGATTTATATAATTTGTGTCTTCTAATGTAAAAATAATATTGATAAGAATCGTAATATAATGTGGAAATCTAAACTATTTTATTCTGACAAAAATTTCGTGTATCTAGTAGGTTATTTTCATACGCCCAACCCTTACCAAAACTAGTAATCCGTCTACTTCCAACACGTCAACAACCATTACCGGCAACCAACTGTTCTAATCAGAAATTTGATTTGAAGCCGAACCCAATCACGCAATGGATACTCTCCATTGTTCAAACAACGGGTGTTCATTTGCTGCAAATAGATTGGCAGAATAGTTGGGATTTTGCACGGGATATTGTAAACATGTTTGTTTCGGCCGGACGGGATTTGGTTATATTATATTACGGCCTTTAGGGGTTTCTGTTATATATTCACATTTGTACACCCACAGACAGTTCACAGAGAACTTATAATGTTGCTTTTGTTACAAAAATAAATAATCTCTTTTGTTAATTTGATATACGTATAGGATAAAGAAGAATGCGTCCACATTATGTGACATAGGTACTCCATACATAATATTCTCAATATGCAAAAAGAGGTATTTAACTCAATTACCTATCTATTTATCAAAATCTCCTAGGTTAAAACTTCATGTGATAAAGATAATGCTCTGTGAAACAGAAATAGGCCGAATTACTGTTTTATACCGACGCAGTTGATGTGCTATAGTTTTTTTTTACAATTAGCTAGGCAAACATTTGACCGCCATCGTGCCTGATGTTAAGCAAGATGCGGCCTAAGGTGGTACATGTTTGTCTAGAAAGTGCCTATTCACTCTAGCTTTGAAGAGACCAATGTTGTAGTGCTCGGGAAATACATCGGCAGGAAGTGCATTCCACTCCTTAGCCGTTCGCATTACAAACGAGTTAGCATAACGTTTGGTGCGGATGGGTGGGATATCAACAACATAAGGGTGATACGCTAATCTTCGTCTACTATCCCGATGGTGAAAAGGGGCTGGTGGAACTGTATTGTGAAATTCCCACGCACACTCTCCAAAGTGTATCCTGTAAAACATTGACAAGGCAGCAATTTTACGACGGTGAGTCAGGTCCTGGAGTTTCGAATTATTAGTATAATATCTATGGTTAGATTTTTTACCAATAAATGTATAAACTATGTAGGATGTGTTTATAGTCAACAAAGTCAAAAAGTGTGTTAGGTCATTTGTTAGTCTTTTAAACATAACCTAGCTGACGGATTTTACTTAAACTTAGCAATATGCAACTTATAACTACTTATTGAAATAATATCTCAACTAATATTATAAATGTAAAAGTCTTCTTGGAATTTTGCAAATATACGGGTACGGAGAAAGACATACGCCACATAATATAATGAGTAACGTGGACGAAGTCGGGAGCAAAAGCTGAAAAAGAATGTAAAGTTCGCGTTAATAAAGGCGCGAGCCTACTACTACGACATAAATAACTTGTTCATTCATTCACTCGCTACAATTTTATTCCGAATCATTTCACATAGGCAATAATCACGCAGTAGGAAAAAGTTGTTACGGAAAGTTTTTCGCAGAGAGAAATGTAACAAGGAAATCTTCATGTATCTAGGTATTAGTTTGTTTGTCCCAAGGTTGTTTATTTTAATTTTATGTTTGGATGCCGGATGTCGTAAACCGCCCGGATATGAACTTACAAGACGTGGCCATTTTATTACGCGATTAAATATATTTGAAAATCATCTTGTAGATATAGTACAGTAGGTATGCTACTATATTTAATTATTTTAAGTGTACTCTACTGATTTTTGATCTTGCGCATTACAAAAGGAATTGTATTTCTCTAGAAGGAAGTGTATTTACTCGTAAAACCATAGATAACTCTACCCAATACGTCCGTTTAATAGAATAAATCGCGTGCAAAAATCATACACAGGAACAGGAATTTAAAAACGGGAACCCTAAAATTTACATTGACGAATTCGAGGAGCGTCCGCTATAAGAACATGTAAAACGCTTTGTTCTGAATGACAGACGGATGAACACATTGTCGCACAGCCTTTACGCTAATCGAATATACCTGAAACTTGGCGGGTGTGTGCTTTGTATGACATAGGCATCGGATAAGAAAGGCTTTTCCAAAATTCCTTCGGGAGCGGAAAAAACGACAAAGTCCTCTAGTCTAGTCTATTTTAGTATATGTATTACATATTCCATATAGGTACCTATACAGGATGTAACAAAAGGGGTATGTTAAGTGATAAGCTATGTAAATAGCCCACTATAGACAACCTATTTCCAAAATTTGAGATTCGAAATCACATGTTTATTTTTCCAGATAGTATGGAGAAAATCCCAACTGGTTTGCTGGAAGAAATCTCTTTAAGAGATAAGCTCGCGTTTGTACATTATCTATGTAATATACTTACCTGCTATATATTTTCTATGTACAAAGAAAAAAAGAAAGAAAGAAATAATTTTTAAACAACTCAGGAATGTTCATACAATCTTGAAAAATAAAAATGTGATTTCTAGTCTTAAATTTTGGAAATGGATTCTCTATAGTGGGCTATTTACATAACTTTTCGTTTAACATACCCTTTTTGTTACACCCTATATACTCATTAAATAATAACAGACGCGACTTGAATGAATGAAAAGTGGGACGGCGAAGAACTGCCTCACAGCTATTTCTGTCTTGGTCTAAGTACGTTGAAATCGATTAATTTGAACATTGGTATTGACGTCAAAAATTATCGTCTCTGCTAAAATCATTGACCTACATATTAATATTACAGAATACACGAACACACGACAAGGTTATGAAAATTATGATAATACGTATCGGGATTTTATTGAGCAAGACTACGAAATAAATGTATACGCCAAAAGTATATTGTATGGCATTTATGTTATTTTAGTAGTGTAGGTACTGATGCGGGGTTTCAATAGAATACAATATCATCTCCTTTCTTGCATGTCATAAGAGTTGACTTGGAAACTCAGAGGGGATTCCCCAGGCGATGAGCTAGCAACTTGTCACTGATCCTCTACATCTGACCATACTATGCTAAACGTAGCTGCAGGATCTGCTTCGTGACCTTACGGTTCTAGCTACGCCGTTTTAGCTGTAATTATTTTGGCATAAAATAAGCTCTTCATAATCTAAGCTACCTTACCCAGTTCTCTTGTGTAAGTTTAAAAATGTACCTTATACTTAGAGTATACATTTGATAACCCTAAATAATGTAATCCAATTAAGTAAGAAATCCCAGATCCAGTAATACCATTTACTATAGCATAAACACAGCCTAAAATAAAAACAAAATGGCGCCTACCTGCCGTCAGACAAAAGGAAAGGCTTTTCCACCGTCGCTCTCGGCGGCTCGGGCTCGGTATTTTCTGAAAATAACATCACACTTTATTCCCTCGCCTTTGTTTATTGACAATTAATATTATTTATTATATTAGGAATGTCTAATTTTGTTGATTAGGGTTTAGATATTCCTATTTATGACGTAAATCAAATTTAACAGAGCCTATTAAACTTTATTAGGTTTATTAAAATCACAGATATGACAATACAAATTAAACTAAGGTTAACTCTTTTTATTGATATATGAACAGAAAGAGCTGTCACGTGTGCTAATTCTCGATCTTTACAAATTTACTATTTATGGGCGTCAATACAAGCAGATAATACACGTAGTACGATCTAGAATGAATATGTCGAACGCATATTGTGTATTCCGGGAGATGGACAGCAGAGCCTCCCGTGTTAACAACATAGTCCAAAATACAAACTGCGGTCACAAATCCGCCTGCCCAGCGTGGTGACTATGGGCAAATACCCCCCATGGCAGTCTTGTGACGTGCCCTCGGGGAGGCCTACGTCCAGCAGTGGACTGCAATAGGCTGATGATGCATGATGATATTGTGTAATGAAGCACATTTAAAAATGACTAATAGGCAAACTAAAGTTAAGAAAATAATAACCTATCCTAATTATGCTAGGAGCCAAATAACCTCCCTCCAAAGTCCATGCTATAGGTATTTAAAATATCTAATATTTCTAATCGTTGCAATTTGCCTGATCACACTATAATATACGGGAGTGCATGCGACAAACTACCAAAATCAATGTAATTAAGAATTGTTAGGAACCAGTTCACAGGATTTGAGAGTATTTTAGCTTTGTTTAATCTTTTGATTTTTTTGATCGTTCTTCACGGAGTTTTGAGAATATTATTTATCAAATTATTGCAAAAAAATATTGAAGGCTGGTACTAAACTGTTACCTACTCACTTAGACGAGATTGAGATGAATTGTCCTTCATTGTCTATTTTCGTCTCTTCGCTTACGGAGCTCGCTGAGTTTATACAGGTTGTAACAAAAAGGGTATGTTAAGCGAAAAGCTATGTAAATAGCCCACTGTAGAGAACCTATCCACAAAATTTTAGACTCGAAATCACATGTTTATTTTTCCCGATAGTATGGAGAATTTTTCAATATCTCAGGAATTTTCATACAATCTTGAAAAATAAACATGTGATTTCGAGTCTCAAATTTTGTGGATAGGTTCTCTACAGTGGGCTATTTACGTAGCTTTTCGCGTAACATACCCTTTTTGTTACACCCTGTATATTCCCTCCTTTTCATAATATTTCTTCGAGGAATATCGAATATTTTTTTACAATATTATTAAACATTATAGGCTTCCAAAGCCACGGGAGAAATTCCAGAAATATTATATAAACCGATTAAAACGATAATATTACATGTTTCGCAGAATTATCAAATATAAACCGTTATTTTGCGAAATTTCACTCCAGTTTTCAGGGGCCTATGAAGACTTTTACTTCGTTACTTATAAAGCTTCGACGCGTAATAAAAAACATGTGTAACATGAAGCGTAAAAAATAGTATATACCTACAGCATTATTATATCTTCCTGCGAGGAAAAACATTGACTAAATTATATCATCAGTAGGTACTAAATGGTATCAACTTGTAAATTTTCAAATACTTATAAGGCAAGATGTTTTAATCAAACTTAAGAATTTACTACAAACTTTTTAATTCTACTTTACAATGGTAACTAAGTTCACCTAGCCCCATTCCGTGTTTTATCGTCACACGTGGAACAAGCAAACGTGATTTTTTTAATTATTATAATCTTTTTTTGCGAACTCCCAAATTCCTGCGCGAAACATAAGCCGACGCTGAAGAGATTTTAATGATAAAAAAAATTAAGTCTTACCAATTTCATCCCTTTTTGGGCGGAAATTCTCGTCCAGTTCCGGTTTCATTCTGCTCTTCAACCTGCAAAATAATTTTCCATTTAGACCATTATTATATTTAATTTATTACCCAGATTATAAAAAGAGGAATTTTTTTTTTCACCATCTAAATCCGAATTGAGAAATAAGTAAAGAAATAGCCATGAATTGCTTACAATTTACTAAAAGTTAAGTATTAAAAGGGAGCCTTTGAGAAAAATTCTATTATTTGTTAATTCAACCTTTCCTTTCCTTGTACAAATTCCAGTTGCGTTCGGTACACGTGTAAAGTAGAAAAGAAAAAATGTTAAATTTTTCTTCGAGGAAGTTTTACGTAATCTCTGTAACATATATCATGCCTATGCGTTTGGTTTAACACTCCTTATAAAAGCCTATAGGCTATATATTAGTAGTGGTAATTTGTCTTATTCTCATAGATAATTATACCTGGTGTAACAGAAAGGGTATGTTAAGCGAAAAGCTATGTAAATAGACCACTATAGAGAACCTATTTCCAAAATCTGAGACTCGAAATCACATGTTCATTTTTCATAATTGTATGAACATTCCTAAGTTGTTTAGGAATTTTCCATACTATCTAAAAAAATAAACATGTGATTTCAAGTCTGAAATTTTGTAGATAGGTTCCTTTTAGTGGGCTATTTACATAGCTTTTCGCTTAACATACCCCTTTTGTTACACCCTGTAGAATAAAATAGAATACAGTTTATTTGGCTTATACACATACACAGGAAAGACAAGAAAAGAAAAAAGGTAATATAAGACATTCATTATCTACTTATATCTATAGGTAGATATTGAGAAAAAGATTCTACGTGGTTGATTAGGAGAACAGGGCATACTCCTGTAAGCCAGGATCAATAGAGGCGATCAGAAAAATGGAAAAAAGCATATAAAATCCCGAAGGAACCTAACAAGCGACTATAAAGTATTTCAACTACTAGAGATACAGAAAACCTGATATCCGCAAACAAAATTAATTAATATAAAGAAGAGAAAATGTAGCTTTTGAAATCATGAAATAAATAAGTTATTCCAAGATAAAATTGTAAGTTTTTCAGTCACAAGTAGTAAAGGGTATTTTCAGAACTAGCCAACGAGCACGTTCCCGACTACTTCAGAAGATCAAGGGGGAGGGGGGTGAGACTATTGACATTTTGAGAACCCAATTATATTAATACAAGTGTACAAGACCTTTTATACCCCTTTTCCTAGTAATTGAGATAAGATGCTAGAACATTGGAGCTAATTGTAGCATGTAAACCATTTTTTTTATATTATTTCGAAGCGCAAATATCCTTGCTTAAGATCAAGGTCAAAGACAGATGGATTTCAGAGAAGTTTTTTTAGGATACCCTTATTCAAAGAGGTAATATAATGGCTGAACAGAATTACATAAATACATTTCCAAATGGCTGTGTTCACGAAATGGGGTAACCAGAGTGCTTACCCACGAACCTCTCGATAGTCCGTAACGCTAGCGTCAAACTGTCATTTCCCATAGTTTATGCTAACGAGTTGCTAGCGTTACGCCGCGTAAAAAGGTTCGTGCTTACCCCACAGAACTGCGGGAATTTAAAGAATATTCCACAGCTACCTCCATTTAAGTATAGCGGTACAGATGTAATCATCAGTGACAAGTCATCAGAAGGAATGCCCGAGTTCCTTAGTGGACTCTTACGGCATGCTCGGAAGGAGATCCAGCTAATATAATCTAGCCTCGCATCATGACAGGCATTGGGTAAAGTGACAATTAAATATTGGACGTTGAAGTAAATAGGAAGGAAAACTTTTTTGTTCACGTGGAATCGTGTCCTTCAAAACATATTTAGTAGAAACATGTCGCCGTATCCACCTACACACACAACATTTATATTTTATACAGGGTGTGTGTGACAGCCAGGCAAATACTGAGATACTGAACAAGTACCATTGTTTTGAGTTATACGATAGTGTTATTACTCGCAGGAAATTAATTTTTGATTTGATTATAGGCAATGTTTGCTTTCCGCGCCAATTGTATGGGGCGATCCTATTGGTTATTGTGTGATACATTACTGTTGGACCACTTGTGACTCTCCATTGGCGTGGATCAGTAATTTGAACTTTTTTGAGAGCAACTTTTTTTTTTTAAAATCGTACATTGGGTAAAATTTGGTTTTTATGTTATTATTTAAGGACTACTTAAACGAACCACACTATTTTTTCCTGAAAAATTTAAAAAAAACTGGAAAATTTTGCAATTTTCCTGCGAAATTTTTCACTGGTTTTCATGTCAAAATCATGGTTTGAAGTCACCATATTAATATTTGCCTGGCTGTCACAAACAGCCTGTATATTGCCTATTCTATTTTTGTGACACATGGAGTATTAAGTTTGGATGTTTGTGTTTGTCTAACAAGATAATTACAAGTACTCGTAGTTTTATTGGGAGAGAAATATTCCTTGCGTCACAGTATAACTAATGGCTTTTATATTTGTGTTTAGAAATTATATTGATTGTTTCTTTTTTTATAAGCAAACAATCGAGGTCTTTTGATATAATGTGTAGGTATGTAGGTACTTAGTTAAAATATTACTAGGTGTATTGAGATATTGTGTTTGTGAAGCTTCGGACTATTGTTCGGTTTCGAAATAGAATAGCCAGAACTGCAGGATCATAAAAGAGATCCTTCAGTCACGTTCAGCAAGTGGGAACAGATGTTAGCGGGGATATGCATAAGATTTATCAGTTACCCCTAATTGATACTTAGGTGCAAAGATCTTGCATTGCAAATTGCCAAATCAAAAGATCTATCAACTACGCAAAACAACGTCTAAAATAATATAGCTCCAGTGTTGAAAGTTGTGTCACAGATACACCGAACCACACGAAACTTTCCAAATACATCTGTTTACGTCGAGGTTAAAAATAGACTTTCACGAGCCAACGAATTTACCAAATTACATTAGTTAAAGTTCAGCATCTTAAATACATAAAACAGTGATATACTGCCTCGTTAGCTTATATTAAATTTAATGGAGAGGCTAAATAATGTATGTACGTAATAATCTGATGAAATTGCGAGTAATTTTCAAACGTGTCTCTCGCGTAACCATGCGTGATGTTTCAACAATCTTTGAATTTCTGACGCTGTCGAACTCAAATACGCTGATTCGCGTTTTCTGTGCTTAGTTTGCTCATGGAGCAGATACATGGAGAGTTGTTCAAAGATTATTGTCTGATTTTAACCATGGTTTCAAAAGAATTTTTTCAACTTAATCTACTGCACTTTGAAGTTATATTATGCTGGAGAGAATGAACAGGAAAAAGCAAAGAGGTTATAATAATTAAACCTTTAACCAATCTTTATACATAATTTTCCTAACATGACAGCGGTAGATATACGGAAATAGAATCAAATGTGTAGGCTTAGCAGTGTGGATTATACCGGTGGAACTACACTTTACGATTATGATGGGCGAAACCTAGTGGTAGGGCAATTAGCAAGTAGTTCCCGTGTAGGCTATATAGACGATTTTCAAGAATACTACAATTTTAGTACGTAGGTGTAGATTATTTAATATACATAAATTAAGATCTCTTGTACAAACTATTGTAAATAAATAAAAAGGAAGACTACATATTGGTTATAAATCTTTGTTATAATCTTTGTTGTGTTTGCTCCATGGATTATAAAGTCGATAGAAAACTGTGGGATACACACATAAACGGGCCGGCATTAATCAGCAAGGCTGGGAATTCGGTAACCATAAACCGCTCGGTTACCGTATTTGGCTTGGTAGCTGCTATACATAGCGGGCTAGAATCAATTAGTAAAACTGGGCGGTAGGTAAATAGAATTACGATTACTTTCTACTATGGTTGGACTTTCCAGGAAAAGTTGAATTATAGTTCCTTTCAATGGCGGAAATGTAGTTTAAGAATACTTCCAATAGGTTCAAACTTGAGCTCTTTATAATATTTAAGGTACGTAAGCTTGTGTAGCACTATCAAATAAATAATTCACGTATAATCTGACGTCATGTATACGCCTTGAAATATTCAGTAGCGTACCGAAATTAACTTTTACGCGGCTCCTACGTGTCCCTATTATATATTTAAGCCAGGGTGAAAACATCCCTTATAATACCAGCAGACATCACCGTGTGGAAATATTCTGGAAGTTAAGGCAGTTTAATTGGATGGCTGTGGAGTTTAAGCATCAGAGTTTTTAATAGTTTAACGAGGTTCAAAACTTAACTGCGTTATAATTGAGTATTTGTCAGGTTGCTTTCTAATTGAATATTATAATATTCAAGCTTTTATTAAAAACCTCGCAAATGTGATCGCTCTCAGTACCCACTAGAGATATAAAATGTAATATTATACAAACATAGACATAAGTTATACTAACAATCTGTAGTTGTCCGATATAAAAGTTGCTTTTTTAAACGAAAATAACGATGTGAAAAACATAGTACCTACTTACATACATCTTTTTTAAGCTTATATTATGTGTTTTCCTGAACAAACAGGTACATAATTTTGTAAGGTAAGCCCATAAAAAGTTTTACTTGCAGATAAATAAAATCTAGCACAAAAACACAAAATATTTTCCCACATTTTTTTTCGCACGTCATCAATTTCCTTGAGCTATAGCCCTGCGAATTAGGGACCTTAAGCCTGAGTTTATGCATGTTTGGAAAATAAATAAGTTGTATTAAACACTGTATAAAATTTATAATTGAGTTACGAGAGACGCTGGAAAGCGATTCCAAGGTGTAATTAAAGGCCTTCAAGGAAGCCTCCTTCGACTAAATTGGCCGCAGTTTAATTTCATATCTTCATAAATCTGCGGACTTTCGGGCTGAAATTTGTCGACTGCAACCTTGAAATTGGACATAATATGTTTTCTTTACGTTACGTGCTGATGCGGGACTTCACTAGAGTACATCAGGTACATCTCCTTACGTGCATATCCTAAGAGTCGACTAAGGAACTCAGGGGTGTTCCTTCAGGCGATGAGCTAGCAACTTGACCCTGATCTTAACATCTGTCCCCGCTATGCTAAACGTGTCTGTAGAGATCTCCTTGGTAATCCTGCAACTCTGGCTACACCATTTTTTGAACACAACCTCGACAATATGTATGCAGAGGAGAACTAAATGTTATTACTTTTTAGACTTCCGCAAAATTTAGTCTGCAAATAGTCTAAAAATCCGGGCTTCGACAAAGTAATTTTCGATTGAATTAGAAGGTTGTCTCTCAACATTTCCTGCAATAGAAAGTATTAAATGCAATATTCTCCATTATGTGCTATTTTCATTATAATTTTCTTAACATCACATTGTAGTCAACAACCGGCCTGCCCAGTGTGGTGATTATGGGCAAATTCTATAGCATTGACGTACCCTGGGGGAGGTCTACGTCCAGCAATGGACTGCTAGGTATAGTCTGATATGTCCTTTTTCCGTCAACCCATGTATATTTTTAGGTAACGCCGCTAAACTTTGGTCAACGTAACGACACCTTCCCACGGTGCAGGCTAGTCCGCGTCCGCCTACATTTATCACCGCGGATCCGCACGCACTGCCAAGGACGCGTCCGTATTACCACGGACGCTCCGTTTCCCATGATCCGTGGTGCGAGCTGGTGCGCGTCCGTCCGATATATCACGCACCTTTATGCAAAAACAAAGAAATATATAATAATTTATGGGATCATCATCTTAAAAAAAAAATTTTTTAAAAACATAATTATGAAACATACTGGCACGGTAGGCCCATTTGTTCAATACTTTATTATTTGTTTACACGAAACTTTTACGAGTGCGTGCATTAGTTTTAGTGAGAATAATAAAAAATAGAATTCAGGGAATTGCCTTCAGATATTGACAGATGAGAAACACAAGCGAATTGTTTTGTTACATTTAGACGGGATTATGTAGAATTGTGTCTACATACGTCATTGGGCTTGTTTGTGAATTTACATACATACAATAATCACACAAGTCTATAAAACAACACTTTTCTATAGTGGCCGCCCACGTGAAAGGGCATAACTCCCGGGCTGTGGATCCTTAGTTTTGAAATAAATACTATTTAATTTTTTTGCTATGAATTTATGCAACTGGTGGGGTGATTTTGTAATTTTAAATTAAGATAAAATGTTAAAATTGTTATAACTGTGTACATAAGGTGATGATAGGATATAAAGTTATTTTAGAAACAACAGTTTGCCCTTTTTGTACGTACAATTTGGTTACTAGCATCATTTTGTTTTACAATAATATAATTCAGCTAAATCGTAAAACAATCGTTTTTAAAACAATTACACATTTTAACAAAGGATTTGCTACATCATTTCAACAATTAATTAAATTGTTATATTACAAATATGTGCGATTTAAATTATCAAATTCTGGTAAGCATAAAATAATTTTCATGTATTGGGCGTTAATTAACTATTCAGCAGTCCGTTTTAAATAGGGCTCGCCCATCTTGCGTCGACGACTCGACCGTGACCCGCACGCACGCTAGTGTATCGTTCCAAGAAATGTGCTTTGTAAAAATACATTATCAAGCGTAATAGTAGTAAAACCTATAAAGAAAGATAGCGAAGACCATAGTGGATAAAGTGAAACAACTTGCATGAAGATAACTTCATGATTTATAGTTAAATTCAGTGCTTAAAATTCTTTAACGGAAGACATTTTTTAAAAATCAAAAGTGTAAGTGACTGTGTATCGTCTGCCGATAGCGGTCATTGCTCCGAAGTCAGTGATCGGTCATGTGACTAAGCCCTGTTGACAACAGAATTAATCAGTGTTTTTGAGCTGCTTTTGTCAAACCATTTGGCCTCGTGGCGTAGAGCATGTCGTTAAGTAAACACACAACGAAGAATTGTGAGAGTTCGAAACCTCCGGTAGACGTCTGACACTGAGTGACTTTTTATTTTAATTTTTCGTTGTTTTTAATTTATTATTATTTTTCCATCCTTTAATAACATACTAGAACTATGGAAAATTCAAATTCATGTGCTGTTTGTAAACAAGCCATTTTAGACAAGGAATATTTAACCTGTGCTTTATGTAAGCTCGCCTATGATTTAACTTGCGCAAATGTGTCATCAAGCCGGTTCTATTTAATGAGCCACGACAACAAGATAAAATGGAAATGTCGGAAATGCTGTCATCTATGCGTGCCAAATGAACCTGAACTAAACAATACTTATATGTCTACCTTTTCTCCGGATATGAATCAATCTTCCAGTAATATAACACATCGTGTGAGGAGTAAAGTTCAATTGGAAAACTCGTTTGCGTTGCTTTCAGTTGACGAGGATGAGTCATTTTTATCATCTAATCATGTACTTAATAGAAGTTGTCCGGAAATACAAATACATAGCAGTTTTGAACTTGAAGAATTAAAGGAAAAGGTGGGTCAATTAGAGATAAAATTACTAAGCGCAAATAACCAAATTGACGAGTTGCTTTCCGAAAATTTTACATTACAAAAACAAATAGCAACATACGACCGGAAACTAAAGCAACTAACTCATAATATAAGTACATCTTCCAGAAAAAAACCTACTAGAACTAAGTCTCATAAAAGTATCAAAGTAACAAAGCTGGATTTCTCTCGCCCCGAGGAAGACTTTGTCTCGTCTTCGCCAGAACATAATGATAGCCACAGTGAGTTAAACACTCAATCGAAGTCCCAGGAAAACATCATTGCACCAGTCAATGACGTGAATGTATGCTGCGAGCAAGTAACTCAAAGCTTCAAACCCGAACACACAGATGGCGCTAGCAGGATGGAAATTAAGAGAAATCAGATATTTATATTAGGTGATGAACAACTATCTGGGTTGTCACTTTCTGTACAAAAGTCTAGACAGGGACGGTGGAATGATAAATATATACCTTTCGGATTTATCAAACCATATGCCACTTCTGCACAAATACTGGAATATTGTTATAATAATATACGTAGTTTTTCTAAATCTGATGTTGTAATTTTAAGTATAGGTCGACATGATACTAACCCATATGATGTATTTACAAACTTATGTCTTGCACTAAAACTCCTCAAGGACGCTAATGTCTGTGTTTACATACTTCCAGTTACAAACACTATTTATCTCAATGAAGGGATGCTAAATAACGCTATCAAACTATGGGCAAGACATTTTGATAATTGTACATTTATTAATACTAACTTTGACTGTAATTATTTATATGGAATTGACTACTTAAATTATATATCTTTTAAAATAAATATAGCTATTGACAGTAATGAATATAATAAACAATATTTGACATTGCAAAATTTAAAAAACATTGTTATTAGTAAATATAAAGAATCAAATGTAAGATGCTCATCGGCAGGATACGTCTCACCCCAGCAAAATATTTCAATAGCAAAAGAACCAGTCAAGGGCACGATTCCTTATTATTTTCAAAATAAAAATGATTTATTTCGATAAAAAGCTGACACATAATAAAAATAATAAAAGTTGTTTCATAGTCCTTCATCAAAATATCGCGGGATTGATAAAAAAACAAGACTTATTAGAGATCACAATTGACGAGTTTAGGCATAACGGGAAGGAAATTAGAATAATATGTCTTTGTGAAACCTTCGTAAATGCAGGAAATGAAAAAAACATAAATATTCGTCACTTTAAACTAGGTTCATTCTATGGTAGACCTAATGGAGATAGGGGCGGGACATGCATACTGGTAAGAAATAATATAGCTTTTACTGACCTTAACATAGCAAAAAAGTATGGAGTCCGTAATGACTTTGAATGTTGTGGTATAGAACTTACGGGTAATAACTTAATAATAATATGTGTCTATCGTACAAGCAGTAAGTTTGAAAAGTATGAGGTATTCTTTACCCAACTAGAAAAACTATTATGGGACCTGTCAAAGAAGTCCACAAAAAAAGTTGTTCTTGCAGGAGATCTAAATATAAATACATTGGCAAATAATAACAAACATACCAAACGTTTAATGGACATTTGTTTAAACTATAATATGACTTTGCATATAAGTTCACCAACCAGACAAAATAAGACTTGCATAGATCATATTATGAGTAACATAGCGTCAGCTAAGGGCTCCACTGTTAAACTTGGTCTATCGGATCATGACACTGGCCAATTTCTAGAATTTCAACAAAAGATAAAACTAGTTAAGACCCAGTGGTGGGAAAGGAAAAGAGACTACCATAAAGACAATATGGAAAAATTTACAAATTATATAGCATCTCTAACTTTTTCACATGTTATGCATGAATCCAATGTTAATAGAGCTTTTGACACATTCCATGATGATGTATTGTTGTTTTTTAATCTATGTTTTCCGATTATAAACGCCAAAATGACCAATAAAGTAAACAAAATTAGATGGATCACTAAAAGTCTTAAAAGATGTACGATAGTTAAAAGGGGTCTTTATTTTCAATACCGGATGTCCAGGACCAATAAAGCAAAGAACAAAAAAACGTATATAAAATATGCTAAGATTCTTAGACGGTGCATTTTGGATTCGCATAGGAAGGGTAACAGCAAATTTCTACTGAAGTCTAAAAATAAATGTAAAGCCTCCCCGTGTGGGACATTATAAAAATGAATTCGGCAGGAGGAAATCAGAGATCTAACATTGACGAAATAAGACTAAATGACAGATCAATACTTGTCCCGGAAGATATAGCAGGCGCCTTTAATGATTTTTACGTAGGAATAAGTAATGCTCAGCCACAACAGATCTTGAAGAAAATGCATATCGAAAGTTGTGCTTCTTCTATGTTTCTGGACCCAACTTGTGCCGAGGAGACATACCGAACTATAATGTCATTACGAAACACAAATTCGGTGGGCTATGATGAGTTATCAACTAATATACTTAAAAGAATAGCTTCAAACATTGCACCAGTTTTGAGTCATATTATCAACCTGTCATTTACTGAGGGTGTGTTCCCTGAAAAGTTGAAACTCTCGATTGTTAAACCCTTATTCAAGAACGGTGACAAAACAGATTTAGGTAACTACAGGCCGATAACACTAATACCCGTTTTATCAAAAGTTATAGAGAAAGTCATGCTCAAAAGACTTAACAAGTACCTGGAAAAATCAAACATTATTAATCCAGCTCAACATGGGTTCAGGAAGAATAAGTCCATCGCTGAAGCGATTTTTAAGCTCGTTAGGGGCGTGACCGACGCTGTCAATAGGGGTTGTCCTGTTGTGGCCTTATACTTTGACATGAGCAAAGTATAAGGTATAAGAGGAGTTGTAAATAATTGGTTCACTAGCTACTTGAGCTGTAGACAGCAATGCACAGAAATATCAAAATTGGGCAGTAATAACAATAAGATAAAATCAAGATCGGAATTTAGATTAAATCCTTGCGGGGTTCCGCAAGGAAGTATATTGGGTCCAGTGTTATTCTTATTATATATTAACGATCTCCCTGACATTACATTACACGAAACAATACTCTTTGCTGATGATACAACAATTTTGATTAACTGTGATAACAAATCAGAGATAGAAAATGAAATTAACCTGACTGTCGAGAAAGTAATAGCTTGGCTAAATGAGAATAATCTCAAAGTAAATATTGAGAAGACCAAAATGACATACTTCAGAACGCGTCAAGCGATACCAACGCCGTTAAACATACAATATTGTGGTAAAAGTATTGAGATGGTCCAATATACAAAGTTTTTAGGGGTTATAGTCGACCAGCACTGTGACTGGAGATTACACGTGGAAAACGTATGTTCGAGACTCCACAGATTTGTATACGCATTACGCCGCCTCCGTGAGGTGGCTTCAATAGATGTTGCTTTGTGCGCTTACCACGGCTACGTTGCGTCAGTACTGCAGTTTGGTCTACTGCTATGGGGCAATTCTTCTGATGTGCTTAGGGCATTTAGAGTACAAAAAAAATGTATAAGGGCAATATGCGGGGCTCACTTTCTTGACTCCTGTCGCCCTCTATTTAAGAGATTTAGAATTCTCCCACTCCCTTGCCTATACATTAAACAAATGGCAATTTTGCTAAGCAGCACCCTGAATTTTATCTGACGCGAAAAGATGCCAATACACGCCAATTTAGGGCTAAGTTAAATAGTAAATTGAAGGTTCCAATCTGCAGATTAGCAATGGTACGGAAGAATTGCTTTTACATGTCGATTCAGATATTTAACAAATTACCTTATGAAATACGCGATCTGTCTCTTGATAATTTTAAACGCAAAATTCACAATTTGTTACTGGATAAATGTTACTACTCTGTTGATGAGTATTTGGGTGCTTTCTAATCTAATCTAATTTAATTTATTATTATTTTTTATTACTTATATATGTATGACACCTGCAATTAATAATATTATTGAGTCTGACTTGTAATAGGTACTGAAATCTGCATGCTACTTATATAAAATTTGTCTACAGGGCACGTTTAATTATTTAATGACTATTTCTGATAATAATATTTGTACGCCTAAATAGGCAGATTTTCGCGGACATTACCAATATTTAAGACACCATACATTGACATTGTATAATATCATTGTATTATCTACATACCGGAAATCAGACAAATAAACAATATTTCATTTCATTTCATTTCATTTCATTTCATTTCTTCATCCTCCAACCCTCGAATCTGGAGAAAAGATGAACATGTACCTAATCTGTCAACGGGAAATTATATTTTCTATTCATTTACGTATAGGTTATGTACAACACACACGTAGTACTTGACATGCAAGGTATGAATATTAAAATGGCGTGTTATTTTCAGGGTATTTTCCGCCTTTTATATCAAAATAAGGTACAAGAGGGTATGAGTAGATGTCAACGGTGTGTGTCAAATTCAACAGGGATGGGGGTCTCAGATGAATGATATGTGGGTACTGACAGGTACTGACTGATGACAGCATTAATATGACAGTTTCCGTGTAGGCGAATATACCTACAGATTTCATGGAAATTATTTAATAAAATAGCGGTGATAGCCCAATGGTTAAGACGTGCGACTTTCAGTCGGGAGGCGTGAGTTCGATATCAGTCACGAGCCTGTACCACTGAATTTATTACATGTACGAATTTTTCAAAAAATTGTCACTTAACTATACCCGAGAAGGGTTGGCGTCAGGCAGGCAGCCGGCCGTAAAAACAAATGTCAAAACTTTGTGAATGTGCGTTTCGAAAGAAACCATGTTGCGCCGACACCATATACAGAGTGTAAAAAGACAACGTTTTTATTTTAATACCTCTTATTCTTTGTAACGTAACGATCATTTTTTTCTATAGAACCCTGGGAAACGAAAAAAATTTTTTTTAAAAAGATTCTCTTTTTATTGAAAGCAATGTATTCGATTGACAAATGTACCTACAAAACTAACATTTTTAAATATTAATATGGTGTCTTTAAAAACAATGTTTGTTAACTGTTTCCAGGTGGATTTATTTTTTAAAAATGCTGATATTCATGTAACTTTGGACCTCAATATCTTGGAAACCCGTGGTTTCCCAAGGGTGCTTCCATAGAAAAAAATTATCGTGATATTACAAAGAATACGAGGTATTAAAAGAACAAAGTTGTCTTTTTACTTTTTACACCCAGTATAATGGGAGAAGGGCAGGAGGATGATGATTTAATAAAATACAATACAAAGACCCACACTAAGCCATTTTCCGGATTAGAGTATACTTGGACATGAAAATGAGTTCATTTACGTAAAATAATATTTTCTCTACTGTTATTAATCTTCCCATCAGAATTGATGAAAGCATTCCATGTTCACTTAAATTTTATTACATACAGGGTCAAATTCGTCGTCCGAGTAATTGACCCGGTAGCTCATTACTGTAAAAAAATTTCAGTTTCACAATACTGCGAAAATTTTCAATGTCTTCCGCCTCAGAATCATGGTCTGAAGTCATGGTATCAATATTTGCCTGGCTGTCACAAACATCCTGTATGTATGTATGTCAAAATTCATTTTGTACCCAGATCCGAAATGGCAGAAATAGATCGAGCACGTTATTCTCAGAGCTTTACAAAAGCTTTCGCTCTAACATAGGTACTTCTATTTGCATAATGCAATGAAGGGAGAAACGGGAAGTTTATTTATTTTCTATCCTATTGTTGGCCGACTTGCAGACTCTAATTACGAGTTTTGGCTGTAGGTTAGGATTTTTAAAAAGGCAATTTAATTAATATAAATTTATTAGGTAAATGTACATTCGATTTGTACTTATTCTAGGTTACAAAAATAAAACTTAATTAAGGCAGTGATCCCGATTGATCATAAGCCGTCCTTTCGCTACCGCGATTTTAGCTTAAAGGCACTCATCACTGTTTGAATTGTCTCACGAGAACACTGTCACTGGTTTGCTGATGTAGCACATTCCCATGAGATGACTCAATGAGATTTCGGCAACACCACTGGGTTGGTAAATGGAGTGTACATGGTTTGTACCCGTAACACCTCCCGTCCTAGATGAGCAACTATTTGCCAATGTCTAATGCAAATGTTGCGGCTCTTCTTTCTTCTAGAGACATCTTAGAACCGCTTAGGGATGATAAATTTATTTCCTGTTCTTTGTTAACTTCTGGAGGTGAAATTGTTTTATTAACTCGTTGAAAACGCCTATAGAGGTAGAGGCTGCTTAGTACAACTGCACTTAGTACTAAAATTCCATAAGTAGGTATAGTTGTATGAAATAAACTGGACATATCAATTGTCTCAGGTCTCGTGGGAATTTCCATCATAACTTGGTGCTGAATACTGTGCAACTTATTCAAATCAATTGTAGTCAGATTATAATGAGCGTTTAAATTTTCTGAATCATCGAGTGATGGTTGCGGGATTGACATTATTTCAACAGCATGACCTTGGATTGTGTCATCAATATTCACAATGGTAAATTCAGGTGTCTTTATAATGCAATTTCGTGGAATTGTCGCCAAGAAACTTCCATACAGCATCTGATGTTTTTCTTGTTCGCAGAATAAATGTATTTTAGTCAATTTTGGGAATGAGATGATGTAATGCTGACTATCGAGTTCTAATAAGGCTTCCTTAAAAAGTGAGATAGTAGTCTTATAACATGTATTATCTAGCTCTTGATGGTATATAAGGTTATAGATGCAATCGCGTTCAGTTCTCATTTGATGGCTGATTTTCTGTTCACAGATATACCAAGTATCTACCTTCGGGCATTCAGCCTCTATATACACAAATTCCCTGGAATTGGCTGCCATATACGGGAAAGGTGGAAGGATAATTTCTAGTTTTTTATTGGGAACAGGATTAAGCTTGTAGAGGTCATATGATGGCGAGGACATGATAGGTAGCTTTAGGACAATAACTATTCTATAATCAGTATAATAAGTTCCTAAACTAATTAGGTCATAGTAATACCTAATATCTAAATTCAAAATCTGATCTGCACCGTATAAGGAGCTAATTTGCTTATCATATTATTTAAATCATTAATAGATAAAATGAATGGTGCATAGAGTTTGTGCGACTAAAAGCTACTATATTTTCTAATCTAACTATCTCATAAAATAAATCCTGAATATTTTCGTTTAGGATAATGAATAACTGAGAAAGCTGTGCATATTTTAATGTGTGCTCTCTATTCATATTAGTAATGTTTAATAGGTATGTAATCGCTTTCTCTATTTTTTGCTGATTATTACTCAATTTGTTCAAGATCTGAGTCTGTTGGAAGAACATTTCCTTATACAAAGTAATATGTTGATTAAAATTAATTGATAAGTCCTGTTCATTTTTTTGCAAAATTTTAAAAGCATTTTCAAATCTCAAGGCATCATTGTCGTCCAGATTACCCGATATACTTTTATAATAGTGCCTAAAGGGTTCAAAAGTCCTCGTTTTGATCTTCTGGGCTCAAAGGTCTGAAGTTGCAATATAATTTTATCTAATTTACTGAATAAATTTAGGGCTTGGTACTTAAGCAAAGGAAAATTCTCATTTTGAACTTTATTTACAGCATTGGTAAGGTCAGTTTTAACTAAATTAACTTGTTGTCTTATTTCTTTAATGTCAATGTCCTGTAGGAAAGTGTGGTAGTGGGATATCATTTTAGTCTTGTCTAGTTTAAAAGGTAAGATTCCAGGTCCGTTAGACAGGTCTTCAAGTTGGATTTTTCCTACTATTGTGTCTACTGGTTCCCGGGCTAGGGTTGCCACGATCGTCAATGTCCTGTAAAAATGTAGTAGGTTTAGTCTTTTTAGTTCGTTTTATTCTAGCTTTGGCGACTGGACCACGTTTTTTTGATGTATATATGTGAATAGGTAAATTAGAAATAACTTTATCGTTTGTGAATCTAGGTGCAAGTTTTTGTCTAGTCGTTTGTGGATTTTTTATGAATACAGTTTGATCTTGGTTGTAATTAATTTCAGGTTCTCTGTTACGATTACGTTGCGTCATTATCGCCTCGCGTTGTAAGGTCGATGAGTTATGAATAATTTTATACACTGTTTCCATTCTAATACGATGTTCTTGCAGATATTGTTGTAACAAACGTGCAGTTAAATCTAAGTCGCTTGGGTCTCTTGGATCGAAGTGACCAGAAATAAGGTCAAACGGTCTACATTTAGTTAAGCTATGTATCGAACTATTATAGGCAATTAACGCATATGATACTAAGTTCTGAACGGGTTCATTTTTATGTTGTAATTTTAATATGCGCAAATGTTCTAAAAGGGTGCTGTGGAAACGCTCTATCATACCGTTTTCATTTTGGTGCGTAAGCCGCAGTAGTATGATGTTGAATTTTATGTAACTTTAAGAATTCAGATAACAATTGATTGGTAAACTCAGTCCCTTGGTCAGTAGTGATAGTTAATGGAAAACCATGATGTGTACAATAGTTCATTAGACATTTTATAATTTTCGGAGCGGTACAATCTGACATGTGATATGCTTGTGCATACTTTGAGAATGCATCTATTATAGTAAAGTATTTTTCTTGTTGTATGGTCAGAACATCTGCATGTACTAATTCAAATGGTTTAGAAGGCGGGGGCACGATTTGATACTGAGGTCGTAATGGGACACGATCATATTTAGCACGGCCACATATTACGCACTCGTTTATATATTTAGTTATGCATTCTTTAAGTTTGGGCCAAAAGTATCTGCTTGATAGTGATAAATAGGTTTCATTTATTCCTCTATGGTTAGTTTTTCCTACATGATATTTGGAAATTATATCCTGTTGAGTTAAGTAATCGCAGATATTTTCTAATTCATTTTTCACTAAAATTAAGTTCATTGAAGAATAATTAAAGGTACGTTGTATAATAGGGACAATAGAATACATTTTACTTAAGGGTTGTACTAAAATAGCATTACGTAACTTGGGGTCTATGTATTTTTAGGGTTCCGTACCTCAAAAGGAAAAAACGGAACCCTTATAGGATCACTTTGTTGTCCGTCTGTCCGTCCGTCCGTCTGTCAAGACCCTTTTTCTCAGGAACGCGTGGAGGTATGAAGCTGAAATTTATATCAATTACTCAGGTCTACTGTCCCTTGAAGCTGTGAAAAAATCAAACTTCTAAGCCAACGCAATCAAAAGATACAGCCGTTTATGCCGCAAATTTTCGACACTTGCAAGGGAATCAAAACCTACAGGGTGCTTCCCGTGAACTCAGAATCTTGAAATTTGGTACGAAGCAACGTCTTATAGCATAGATAAAGGAAAAATTACGAAAACCATAAATTTTTAGTTACATCACATAATATTTTTTTTTTAAATAATTTTAAACTTACTACCCATTTCCTCATAAACGCGTAGAGGTATTAAATTGAAATTCATACCAAATACTCAGGTCTATAATACCTTTAAGCTGTAGCAAAATCAAACTTCTATGTCAACGCAATCAAAAGAAACAGCAATTTAAGCTGCATATTTTGAAACTCGCAAGTACTCGCAAGGGAATCAAAACCTAAAGGGTACTTCCAGTCGACCTAGAATCTTGAAATTTGGCATGAAGCAACGTTTTATAGCACACATAAAGGAAAAATTCCGAAAACCTTAAATTTTTAGTTACATTACAAAATATATATTTTTTAATAAATATAAACTTATTACTTTTTTCCTCATGAACGCGTAGACTCGATTGTCGTAATGAACGAACTTTGTAAACCCTGCAGGTTTGTACGGAACCCTCAGTGCGCGAGTCCGACTCGCACTTGGCCGGTTTTTTTTTATTACAGAAATTATTTCCTGCTCTAAATTGTCTTGACATACTTCGACAACTATTTTTCTATAGGTATCAAAAGGTATAGAGATTTTTGGTTTTTTCTTTATAGGCAAGTCTATTATCTTGATAATTAATTGTCTTTTAAATTTATTAAGACAATCATCGGATACAGGTATCTCTAAGATGGGGTTTTCTCTACTAGTATGTATGGTACCAGTGTCCACATCAATCTGATCATTATTACATTCGTTAGTTGTCGGGGAAGGGCTACGTTGAGGTATCGAATTTTGTGCTGTGACAGTTGATGATGTACTCATATAATCATTCTGATCATTATTTAATGAAAAAGGACTGTGTAGGGGTCTCAAACTAGGTGCGGTGTCAGTTGATGATGAGCTTATTAAAGGTCTATCATCGGGTGCAGTTACAGTTGACTCACTGTGAGAAGAACTGGAGCTAATGTTAACTACTACTGAGTCTAGTTCTTCATTATGTATTTCAATACGAGACAAAGCATCCGCATTTGTATTACTTTTTCCCTTTTTATATATTATAGTATAATCATACTCGGAAAGCTTAAGTCTCCATCTTGAAAGACGAATTAGGCTCTTTTAGATTCATAAGCCATTGCAAGGGCTTATGGTCAGTGATAATTTTAAATTTCCTGCCAAAGAGATATGGCCTAAAGTACTTTGCTGCCAAGACTATTGCTAGAAGTTCTTTTTCAATAGTTGAGTAGTTTACTTCGCTATCGTTTAGTGTTCTTGATGCGTAAGCAATTGGTCTATCACAACCTATGATACCTTGCGATAAAAATTGCACCTAATGCTACGTTAGACGCATCAGTAGTTAAAATAAAATCTTTCGACATATCCGGATACTGTAAAATCGGATCGTTAGTTAAAAGGGTTTTGCAATGCTCAAAGCATTTATATAAGCGGGTGTAAGGTTAATTTTGGCACCTTTTTTTAGACATGAGGTTAATGGTTTTGTTACACGAGCAAAATCTGGTATAAAACGCCGGTAGTAGCCTAGTAATCCTAAAAATCCTTTAATTTGTTTAGTAGTTTTAGGGATGGGGTTTTTGTAATTGCCGATATTTTTTCAGGATTTGGTTTTACTCCAGTAGTTGTAATTATATGACCTAAGTACGGAGTTTCGTGTTTTAAAAATTCCGACTTATCCATCTGTATTTTAAAGTTAGATTTCCTTAACCGATCAAAGATTTTTTGTAGATTAATCATATGTTCCTGTAAAGAAGTAGAGAAGCAAAGAATATCGTCTTGGTAGACTATGCAACATACATGTTGTAGTCCTCGGAGTACATCGTCCATAACTCTCTGAAATGTAGATGGACTATTTTTTAGCCCCATAGGCATTCGTAGGAACTCGAAATGGCCTTGACCATCAGCGACACTAAAACCGGTTTTATGAATGTCAGCTGGGTCCATTTCAACCTGATAAAAACCGCTGGCTAAATCTAAAGTACTGAAATATTGACATTTTCCTAACTTGTCTAATATGTCCGTGATATTAGGGATAGGATATTTGTCGTCCACAGTTTTTTCATTAAGTCGCCTAAAGTCGACGACTAAACGCCACTTAACTTTACCAGACGCATCAGCCTTCTTAGGTACGATCCATATAGGTGCATTCCAAGCAGATGAAGATGGTCTGATAATACCTTGATCAAGCATTTTCCTAATTTGGGTATTAACTTCTTGTCTATGTACATAAGGATATCTGTAAGTTTTACTGTAAATAGGCGTATCATCAGTGGTTTTAATTTGTGCTTAATTTGGTTAGTGAAGGACAGAGGCTCATCGTCTATGTAAAAAATATCTGAATAATTTTTACATAGCCTTAGCAAATTCGCTTTCTCTTCCGCGTTTAAGTGTTCGGTACGCAAACGTGATAAAACTTCTTGGAATCGGTCGACCTTGACATGTGTTCGTATAGTCTGTTCATTAAATATATGTGCGCTTATCGGTTTAGTTAAATAAAATGCAATGTCAGTATTTGTCGGGTTAGTAACCTCTAGAGAAACGTAACCTTCTGTTGCGCTAGCTAAGCAATCTAAGATATAGCAATCACATATGGTTTGCTGATCAATAGTTACATCGCCGTTTTCAATGTCAATCGGTACTTTAATTATTTACTGGATTGTGCAGGGATAATTGATTCGAATATATTTAAGTTAATTGACTCATACATTTGAATAGGATTTATTGCATATTGCGTATTTAATGTACGTAATTTAAGGTCAATAGTTGATTGCCACTTTTCTAATAGATCTAGTCCAATCAAACCATCGAAGTAGTTGTGAAATTTATGTATGTATAATTTTATTAATGAGTGATCGTTAAACTCCGGAAAACAAGGAATAGTAATGGAATAGAAATTTTCAACTGTTGCATGTACATTTTGCACTACGAAGGGGTCGTAATTAAGGGGGAAATTTGGAAAAAATTGTTGTACTGCTTGTGGGCTTATAAAAGATTTATTCGCACCTGTATCTATCAGTAATTTTAACGATGGATTATTAATTTGTATATAAGGAAGCTGCTTTTTGTCTTGAATATTTAATTCTATCCTGGGTGGTTCGAAATCTGGTTTTCGCAAAAATTTTTATTGTGATTTTCGCTTTGATTTTGAATACTATTATTATTCTCGTTCTTATCCGTGGTTGCGTCATAGTCGATAAATTGTCCGTCATAGTAGTATTCGTCGGGGATATATTCTTCGTCATAGTCATAAGAGTATGGGCCGTATGTTTCATTCATATTAATTTGTCTTCGTGGGAAAGAAGGTAAAGTTCGTGCTACAGGGTGACTTACGCCTGACATAGGTCTTGGGTAATTTTGTTGCAAATTTTGGTACGGCGGCCTTGATGGAATCCTAAAACCAGTCGTCATATTAGAACGAGGTAGAGCTCTCATCATTTGCTGGGTCCTTGAAGGTCCAGGTCCATACGTATTGGGTTTGAAATTATTAGGTTGTTGAGATAAATTATGGTTAAAATAGTTATTTCGGTTATAATAAGGTAAGTTAATATTATTATAGTCAGTGTTAGGTATGAATTTATTCTCAGAGATTGTAATTGGATTCGCGGAACTCGGTAAGACATACTGTTTCTTAGGAAATTGATACTTTTGTAAGGGGTTAAATTTTTTATAATTTTGATCGTAATTTGAATTATTTTGCATGTAAATAGCATTTAATTCACTTTGTGCAAACTCTAGAGCTTTTTCTAGAGATTCCGGTCGCATGCATCTTACACGGGAACCGAGAGGTTCGTTTAAACCTCGTGTATAAGTCTGTAAAGCCAGTTTCTTATACAAATCGCGCTTCGCTTCAATTGTAGTTCTAATTGACTCGTGAAGTTCGATATACGTCATAGTGACACATAGTAAATTTTGTACACGTTCAAAAAATACATGGGGTGAATCTGATCCTTGTGACAGGCGTGATAAGTCTGTATAAAGAGCAGACTCATCTCGATGATCACTAAAACTATTAATAAGAGAATTTCTAATACCACTCCAATCCCGGGGTAGGCCATTATTCATTAACGTTCTGGCTGCGGGGCCAGTTATCTTATTAAGGATGCCGTTAAGTAATGCCGAATTATTTAATTCATTTCCAGGGTTGGATTGATATATTTTAAAATTAATTGATCACAAATATCTAAAAATCTAATTAAAACATTAGTGTTTCCATCAAACTCAGGGACTAATCTCAAAGCTTTCCAAATTTGTTCAGTAATATCATTACACTCAGGATTTTGTTCCATTTCTATAATTTCTTCTATACTATCTAAGGAGACTAATAAATCACGATGAAATCTAGACTCTCTATAATTTTCTAATCTATTTAGCCGCGTATTGGGCCTAGAACTAATATCTCTATCTGTACGTGGGAAGAAAATCTTGAATTCTTTTAAAAACTAGTCTTAAAGGAAAAAACTCGGGTTGTGGAAATAGCAAGCCAAAAGGAATTGTGTAACTATGCTATTACTCACAATACTGCTAGAAGATTCTGCATCTCGAGTAGATAATGACCCATCAATGTCTGGATGGCGTCCTCCTTGGAGGCTGATTCCTCACCGCTACTGCTCCTTTCTTACAGCCGTCACTCTCGTAGATTCGTAGATAGTCGACGCACCGACGAAACGACTATCAGGTGGAATCGAAGTGTGATATCAACCTGATCGCGACTAACCTACTCCGACTGCGCCAATTACGAGTTTTGGCTGTAGGTTAGGATTTTTAAAAAGGCAATTTAATTAATATAAATTTATTAGGTAAATGTACATTCGATTTGTACTTATTCTAGGTTACAAAAATAAAACTTAATTAAGGCAGTGATCCCGATTGATCATAAGCCGTCCTTTCGCTACCGCGATTTTAGCTTAAAGGCACTCATCACTGTTTGAATTGTCTCACGAGAACACTGTCACTGGTTTGCTGATGTAGCACATTCCCATGAGATGACTCAATGAGATTTCGGCAACACCACTGGGTTGGTAAATGGAGTGTACATGGTTTGTACCCGTAACACTCTTTTGAGAAAATTCTCTGTTCCGCCATTTGTTTGTAATATTAATTTATTTAGCGAATTGGGTTTTGTTAATTGAAATTCATCCCGCCAAACCTTTGTGAAAATCTATGAAATGAAATCCGTAATAGGAATAAATTTAGAAGTACTTACCTACTTACTGGCCCGTGGCTGGGTATGTCGAAAATAAGCTACCTGCTCATAATATTTAAAAAAAATATTCATTTTTTCAAATTTCACTTTATGAAATGAATTTCACGTTAGATAGGCTAGTTTACGAATTTGTATGCTCGAGCTACCTAAATAAGTTTGTCTCGTTTGAATACAAAGATGAAGGATAATGAAGAGATGTGATATTTAGTAACCGTAGAAGGTTAATAATAGTACAAGCATAAAGTTGGTGCTGTCTCTAACATAATGAGGTAAGTCGCCGGGGCATGACGGCCTCAGTGTTGAGCATATTTTGTGTGGAGGTATGCTTCTTTACGAGTGGCTAGCGCATTTTTATAACTTATGTATAACACATGGCTATTTCCCTAAAGATTTTATGAAAACTATTGTAGTTCCTTTGGCAAAGAACGGGGCTGCTGATCTGTCAAACCTAGCCAATTACCGACCAATCTCCTTAGCTACTGTTTTATCTAAGATCTTCGAAAGATTGCTTCAGCCGCAGCTGGATAAGTACATACGCCTTAATGACGCACAGTTTGGCTTTCGTGCTGGTCATTCCACAGATATGGCTATCTTTTCACTAAAGAACACTGTTAAATACTATCTACAAAGAAAAAGCCGACAAGTGCGAGTTGAACTCGCGTGAAGAGGGTTCCGTACGATGTTACCTATCATGTTTTTTTAAATCTGACAAAAAGTTGGTACGCACAATATTGAGTGATTTACCATGTTATTTTAATATCATGGACTTCTTATAGGTTTTCCTATAATCTATAAGGAGAAAACTAATTTCTGTATTTTTTTCAAAATTTTAGGTTCAGTAGTTTCGGAGATAAGGGGGGGGGGAATGGTCAATTTTCGTCTATTTTCTTGAATAACTTGGAAACTATTTATTTTAAAATTACAAAAAAATACATTTAAGATCTTCTCAACAAGACCTTTCATTTGATATGCCACACGATGCAGTTTTCAGATTTTTTTTTTTAATTTTCCCCTTCCCCCCAAAAATGACCCCCCATATACAGATTTCATCTGCTCACGTCACACCTCTGTGTTTGGGTCACAGGAATTGATATGTGTACCAAATTTCAACTTAATCAGTCTAATAGATTCGGAAATAATTGACTTTTAGGTGCTGCAGGGTGCGTGAGGGATATCCTTAGCGATGTCACAATAAATAAAACTACTCGATTATCACAAGCACGGAAGTTATATTGCGATAGGCAAAGCAAGTAGGATAGTTCACAACACAGTAAGAAAGTCACAGCACAATAGAAATAGAAGGAGTGAAAGAAAGAACAAGCGACAGTAAAAGCACAAAGGTATTGCGAAAGCGGTATGCAATGCAAGGCGCGTAGTGAGCGAGCGACACGGGTATTAGGTACGAGAGCGGCAGGCTGACTGGCGCGGCGCGGCGATGTGCGCGTGCGCCGGCGCAGGGCGATCGAGCCGACAAGTACGTGCGGATGTACTTGCGGAGACAAAGGGTCTCTAATCACCGTGCGCGTTTCCAATGCACAATACGGTCGTGCCGGTTAATGTGTCATGAATATATAAATAAATATATTTTACTAAATGTTTATAGATTAAGTTTAATGTAATATAATATGATAATGTATGTGTATGTCTGTGTTTAGATATAGATAAATATAATTGTAAATATGTATATACTTTATAGATGTAAAATAGTAAATAATAATTAATTAGTACTTATAAGAATAAATAATTAGATATGTAAATATAAATAAAGGTGCCTACATCACTCCCCCCCGGAGACCGTCACTACGGGCGATAAAAATCCGGGAATCGAACGATGCGGCCATAGCGGGTTCGTTTGACCTGCTGAGTTTGAGGGTCCAGCTGTGCTGGTACTGCTGGTAGCGGTTCCGTGGGGATGACGTTTGGACGTGAACTACGGGCGCTACTGGTTGGATTGGGAGGCGTATTTGGGTCAGTCAGTATATAGGCCGGTTTAAGACGGTCTATAGTTACTGTGACGCTTTTCCCTTTTACCAAAATTTTAAAAGTTTTGTCGTTACGCTCGACAACTTCATGGGGACCAGTGTAAGGGGGTTGTAAAGAACCGCGTAAGGCGTCGGTCCTCAAAAATACGTGACTTGACGATGCCAAGTCCTTAAAAACAAAAATCCTGTCCTTATTGTGACGGGTTGCAGGTGCAGGCTTAAGTTTCGCCACGACATGACGCAGGCGAGTAACAAAATCTGATATGTCTGCCGACGTGTCAGGAGCAGTGGTGTGGAAGAATTCTCCCGGCAGCCTCAGAGACTCGCCATACACCAATTCCGCAGACGATGCCTGCAGGTTCTCCTTGTACGCCGACCTAATACCCAGGAGCACCAATGGAAGACTGTCTACCCAGTTGCAGTCTGCGTGGCACATTATAGCTGCTTTGAGCTGGCGATGGAAACGTTCCACCAAGCCGTTACACTGTGGATGATACGCGGTGGTTTGACGATGTTTGAATCCGATCATTTTTCCAAGAAACTGGAAAAGTGTGGATTCAAATTGTCGTCCGCGGTCGGTGACGATATCGGATGGACATCCAAATCTGGATATCCACGATATCAATGCCTTACCGACCGTTTCCGCCGTCATATCAACCATGGGTGTAACTTCTGGCCAGCGCGTGTAGCGATCTACAACTGTCAGACAGTATCGGTGTCCCTGAGATACAGGTAAGGGTCCAACTATATCCACATGGATAAAGCTGAACCTGGCGCGAGGTAGATCGAACGTGCCCAACGGTGATGACACGTGGCGGTTTACCTTGGCGCGTTGGCAGGCCAGGCATTTACGCGACCACTCTCGACAGTCTTTGCGTACGCCAGGCCAAACGAATCGCTCCGCTACTAACTTGGCGGATGCGTTAGCGCTTGGGTGGCTTAAACTGTGTAGACTATCGAAGAGTTGTTTGCGTAAGGGCTTAGTGACAAAAGGTCTAGGTGATGAGGTACTAACATCACAGTAAACCTCTGTACTGCTGCCTGGAGTCTTCAGTTTCTCAAAGCGAAGAGAAGATTCACTTCCTAGAAGTCGTGCTAGCTCTTGGTCTGAGGATTGGGATTTCGCCAACATGTCGAAGTCGATTGGCATCTGCAGTTCTTCGATGCGTGACAATGTATCGGCAACAACATTGTTTTTGCCCGATATGTGTCGAATGTCGGTTGTGAACTGCGCGATGTAGTCGATGTGGCGATACTGACGAGGCGAGCAGTTAGCTTTTCGCTCGTGAAAAGCATAGCATAGCGGCTTATGGTCAGTATATACCACAAAGTGTCGAGCTTCCAGCATGTGGCGAAAGTATTTAATACCTTCATATATGGCCAAGAGCTCACGATCATAGGGTGAATACTTCTGTTGAGATGGGCTCAGCTTTCGCGAGAAGAACGCGAGTGGCTGCCAATCTCCATCAGTAAACTGCTGCAAAACTGCACCCATAGCCACATCTGATGCATCTGTTACCAGAGCGAGTTTGGCGTCACAATCAGGGTGTGCGAGTAATGCAGCGTTGGATAGGCTCTCCTTCGACTGGTTGAAGGCTGAAAGGGCCTCACCAGTCAAATTAACTGGGTGAGACGCCTTCACGGAGCCTTTCAGTAAGGCGTTGAGGGGGGCGTGAATCTTAGCGGCGTTTGGTAAGAAACGTCGGTAAAAATTCAACATCCCCAAATATCGCCTTAGTTGCCTCACTGTCGTTGGTGCTGGGAAGTCTATGATGGCCTGGACCTTGGATGTCAAAGGTTTGGTACCGGCCTCGGAGATTGAATAACCTAAAAAAGTTACTTCCTTGGCACCAAACACGCATTTCGAGGTGTTGACGAGGACACCGTACTCCTTCATGCGTGTGAACAATTGCTGAAGGTGTCGAACATGGTCTTCCTCAGATTTAGAAAACACCAAGAAGTCGTCGAGGTAGGCGTAGGTGAAGTCAAGTCCTCGCGTCATCTCATCCACGAACCGTTGAAAAGTTTGGCCAGCATTACGCAGGCCAAAGGTCATCATGGTGAACTCGTACAGGCCAAACGGAGTCGTTATGGCCGTTTTCGGGATATCGTCCTCGTGAACCGGGATTTGATTGTACGCTTTCACGAGGTCGATGGTGGAGAAAATTGTACAACCAGCAATACTATGGGCAAAATCGTGTATGTGCTTAATCGGATAACGGTCTGGGATAGTCCGTGCGTTAAGCATCCTATAATCGCCACAGGGTCGCCAGCCGTTATCCTTTTTAGGAGCAAGGTGTAGTGGCGAAGCCCAGCAGCTTTGGGAAGGACGTGCTGTGCCATTGCTCAGCATGAGCTCAAACTCTGCCCTAGCGATCTGGAGTTTGTCGGGTGCGAGTCTACGGGGAGTGCAGTGTATAGGTGGACCAGGTGTAGTTTGTATGTAATGGACCGTATTGTGTTTTGGAGTCGCAGGTGTGCCCGAAGGACGGGTTATCTCAGGAAACTGGTCTAGAAGCTCGTGGTACCTAGTGTCGCCCGTTACAATTTTAATTGAAGCTACAGTGTCGTTAGCTATATAAGCATCAGAAGACAAAGTGGTAGTCTGATCTACTAGGCGTTTATTGCGACAGTCCACAGATAAATTATAATGAGCTAAAAAATCCACACCTATGATACATTTGGTTACATCGGCAACTACAAAACGCCACGGAAAATTACGCCTTAAGCCTAAGTTTAAGTTTAATTCTATATAACCAAATGTATCTATAGCGGTCCCGTTGGCCGCACACAATTGGTAGTCCGTCTTGGTACGACGTTCCCGAAGCGCTGATCTCGGGTAGACGCACAGGTCACTGCCAGTGTCCACCAGGAACTGGGTGTGTGAGCTGCGGTCGGTGACGAAGAGACGGCCTGAAGAGGTATGGGAATCGTCCGCCGCCATTAGCGACTGCCGGTGGAGTTTCCCGCTTTAGCATAATCGCAAGGCTTGATGCAGCTGTGTGCCTGCGAGCCAAACTTCTCGTGGTACCAGCAGATGGGAAACCTGCGGTAACTCGACTGCGATCGCGTTCTGCTGCGTGATGGGGTCCGCTTGCGCCGAGGTCTGGAACGGTGGTTTGGAGATCTGGTAGAACGAGAGCGTGTGTGCTCATCCAGCTTCAGGGCCAGATGCTCCACCATTTTCCTTAGCTCCGCGATCTCCCCGCCAACACCAGAGGATTCTCTGGCCGAAGTAGCTGCGACGTTGCATGGAGCCGTTACGTCCTGGATCCGGTCAGCTAGGTCCGCTAGTACATCCAGCGGTTGCGTGGACTGTGAAGCGAGCACTGTCTGAATGTTGCTCGGAAGACGATTGCTCCAGATGGTCCGGATAAAATCATCAGGAACGGATGGTCCAGCCAAATCCTGCAGGTGTCTCAGAAACTGGGAGGGTTTCCTGTCTCCGAGCTCCTCATGGGTCAGCAGCTGTTTCACCTTCTTCTCATGCGAAGCCGAGAGACGTCTAATCAGCTCCGTCTTAATTTTCTCGTAGCGATTACGCGACGGAGGATTAATTATTATGTCCTTCACTGCCTTAGCGTGCTGGAAGTCCAGGTTAGAGGTCACGCTGGTGTACTTGGTAATATCCTCTGTTATACCGAAACTGTCGAACTGAGCTTCCAGCAGTGCGAACCATATTTCTGGATCTTCCGGAGAAAATGGAGGTACTCGTAACGTCAACTTTCGGATGTCCGATGACGTATCGTGACGGACGTCGTCAGTGGAAACGCGCACTTTGCGTTTCTGCCGCGTAGTAACATGGCCACCGTTAGACTTGGCCGTATTTGCTGTGTCACTATTGCTGCTGTCGCTCATTTTAAATATATCGTGCACTTAGTTGGGGTCACCAGTTTAGGTGCTGCAGGGTGCGTGAGGGATGTCCTTAGCGATGTCACAATAAATAAAACTACTCGATTATCACAAGCACGGAAGTTATATTGCGATAGGCAAAGCAAGTAGGATAGTTCACAACACAGTAAGAAAGTCACAGCACAATAGAAATAGAAGGAGTGAAAGAAAGAACAAGCGACAGTAAAAGCACAAAGGTATTGCGAAAGCGGTATGCAATGCAAGGCGCGTAGTGAGCGAGCGACACGGGTATTAGGTACGAGAGCGGCAGGCTGACTGGCGCGGCGCGGCGATGTGCGCGTGCGCCGGCGCAGGGCGATCGAGCCGACAAGTACGTGCGGATGTACTTGCGGAGACAAAGGGTCTCTAATCACCGTGCGCGTTTCCAATGCACAATACGGTCGTGCCGGTTAATGTGTCATGAATATATAAATAAATATATTTTACTAAATGTTTATAGATTAAGTTTAATGTAATATAATATGATAATGTATGTGTATGTCTGTGTTTAGATATAGATAAATATAATTGTAAATATGTATATACTTTATAGATGTAAAATAGTAAATAATAATTAATTAGTACTTATAAGAATAAATAATTAGATATGTAAATATAAATAAAGGTGCCTACAGACTGTAAGCGACGGACGGACAGACACACGAGTGATCCTATAAGGGTTCCGTTTTTGTATTCAGACGTACGGAACCCTAAAAACTAATGTATATGCCTGCTTTCTTGATCTTAGTCGTGCCTTTGACACAATTGACTATAACATCTTATGGTCAAAGATGGAGAGGGTAGGTATTCCACTCGACATAATCAGGTTAATGAAGTACTGGTACGGGGGCCAGATGAACGCTGTGAGATGGGGCAACGCTTTATCTACTGAGTATTCGCTCAGCTGTAGCGTTAGACAAGGTGGTTTGACGTCACCAACCCTATTTAATTTGTATATTAATGAACTGTTAGATAAGCTTAGTAATACCAGGGTAGGTTGTAGTTTAAACAATGAAAGTGTTAATAACATAAGCTATGCGGACGATATGGTCCTGTTGAGCCCTTCTGTCAAGGGATTAAGACTGCTGCTTGCAGTGTGCGAGAACTATGCGATAACTCATGGCCTGACATACAATGTAAAAAAGACAGAAGTTGTTATCTTCAAGCAAGGAAAAGACCCCCCATTTATTCCACAAGTAAGGTTGTGTGGCTCACAACTAAACATTGTTTCTAGCTTTAAGTATTTAGGACATGTTATTAATGATAGATTAAGGGATGATGACGATTTAGAAAGGCAAAGACGTTCCACTGCTGCCAAAAGTAACATGCTCGCACGACGATTTGCGCGCTGTTCCAAACAAGTCAAAATTACCCTGTTTAAAGCTTATTGTCAGGCATTCTACACCAGCCAACTCTGGAATAACTATACGCAGCGTGCTTACCACGCGATGCGCGTGCAATACAATAACGCCTTCCGATGTATGCTCGGCTTGCCGTGGCGGTGTAGTGCGTCCGGCATGTTTGCAGAGAACAGGGTAGACGATTTTTATGCCGTTATGCGAAAGAGGCATGCCTCCTTTATGGCGCGGGTCAGAGAGACAGACAATGGGCTGCTGAGGGCTGTGTATGAGAGCTGCAAATTCTTCATTTGCGGTCTTTAGTACGTCCAGCTACATAATCTTATTTTATACATTGTTTTAATTTATTTAAATTTTAATAGTTAATTGGTTTTTAAATTGTTAATTTTAATTGTTAATTGGTTTTTTAATTGTTTTGATTGTCTATCTAAATTTATAATATGGGTCTATACCTGAAATAAATGAATTTATTTATTATTTATTATAATTAAGTTTTAGAGAAAGACAGTATCAATTTTATTCTTCTGGTAAACTATCTGACGTTTAAATAATCGGCCATTACACAAGTTATCAGGCCATCTCATTTTTGGCCTAATTCGTCTCACTCGGGTGATTTTATTTCATTTTCTTAATAGTATTTATAATATATAATATCTTGATTAATATAAATTTATAAGACACTTCTCCATAATGTAATTCGCTAGGATATGGTTGACGTTTCATCATTAAAACATTGTGCTGAGGGATTCAGCTTTGTTTACCGAGGTTTGGCTATCGGGATGAAAAAATACTCGTAACGTTGCCAAAAACCTAATGTAAAAGAGATGGTAAAATTCGTCATCCGAGTTAATTGACCCGATAGCTCAGTTGGTTAGAGCGAAAGCACGGATTGCGAGAGGTCCTGAGTTCATGTCTCACTCGGGTGATTTTTTTTTTCATTTTCTTAATAGTATTTATAATTAATTTCATTTTTCAACCCTGCACCTAATTACCTATGTTTACTCTGGAATTTGTTTGTCGTTTCCGTAAGCTTCGTTTTGATTTTGACTTTCACGTTATTCTACGTTACACGCATGACAGGTTTAATCTTATCTAATTTAGGGCCGATTTAGTCGAATGAATCTGATGCTGTCTCTCTCTAAAACTCAATGAAGATAAAGACAGCACCATCTTTATCCTTCAGATTTAAGCTATCTGACCATTCGAAAAATCATCCCTTAATATTTTATTGTAAGCTTATGCCCGCTGGTTCATCCGCGACAAAATTATAGCCTATCTGATCTAAATACTCGTAATTACGGTCTTATTTTTAAAAATTCCTTACTATAGGTTTATGACACAATAAGACCGTTAGTATACAATAGAAACAACATTCACTATGGGACCAAATCCGAAATAAAAAAAAAAACCAGCTGTTCCATACATTTCAATACAGTAATTATTCGAGATTGTATGGAACAGTTGAATTTTTTTTTCAATATTTCCGAGTTGGTCTCATTGTGAAAGTTGTTTCTTTTTACCTACCCAGTTTCGTGTCAAAAGATAATCACTAATTTTAAATAGACCTTATCAGTGTGATTTTTGGCCGTCAATGCGACTTTCTGCATAAATGCACATTGACGCGTGTAGCACGATTTTTTCACGAGAAATACTTAATATTTGTCTATGAAAAAATTAGCATAACGCCTGATACAGTAATTTAAAAAAAAATATTCAAAAAAATACATGGCTGCCCAGCTTTTTTTTGACATATACTTACATTATTTGATGTATAGAGCACGTACCCTTAGTTAAGGGTGGCAACGAAAAAATATCTTGTATAAACTATAATCCAACATATTTCGGTAGGTTTTACGTTAGTCCTTCATCATCATCATCAACAGCCTATTGCAGTCCACTGCTGGACGTAGGCCTCCCCCAGGGCACACCACAAGACTGCCATGAAGGGTATTTGCCTATAGTCACCACGCTGGGCAGACGGGTTGGTGACCGCAGTTTGTATTTTGGACTATGTTGTCAACACGGGAGGCGCTGCTGCCCACCTCCCGGGAACCCTTAATCGGCTCGTACGATACCCATGGGCAGACATGGGGTGGTACGAATTCTACTCTGCCGGCACCACGCAGCCACGTTAGTCCTTGCTAGTATTACAATACCTAATCAACTTGATTCAAAGTGATTAAGAACAGCGGCGTCTACGAGTAGTATAAATGGAGTTCAATATCTTTGGTTCAATGAAACAAGATGATAATTAACTAAGCCTATAGTTGTGTAAGGTGAGTATCGTGTTCTAGTTTATAACTTGTTTGTGCTCAGACAAATATATAAGTTACAACGGGACAGGAAATGGGAAATTTAATTGAAAATTCGCACACGTGTTGATAGAATAGGTATATTATAGGTAGATACCATAGATAGGTATTGTAAATCAACTAGTACAACATATTAATTACACACACAACAATTCCTATCTATTTCCAAATATAAAATAGTTAAGCAGATAGATACAGTAGGGTAAGCACGAACCTTTTTACGCGGCGTAACGCTAGCGACTTGCTAGCAAAATCTATGTGATTTGACAGTTTGACGATAGCGTTACGGACTATCGAGAGGTTCGTGCTTACCTCTCTGGAGACATATATTTAGATACTTCTTTCTCCCACATTTTTTGTCCATACACTACTGTTTTTATCTGTAATGTCATAGTTTATTTTCCTATGTTTGCCATCTTTCCATCTAAGTTAAGGAACTAAGAATAACCTATCGCAACTCATATCGGTTATACCTACCTACATATATTACATATCCCATTCCTTGTTATTTCATATTTTATGATGCAATCTTCTATCTATATCTATACATATAATAAATTAAAATATGTAACGGATCGCTGTCTGTACATGGAAGATATATCAGAAAAAATATTATAGGATACCTTTATCAACGCAATAGTAGTACCCAAAATAATGATTTTTGGAATTTTTATCGGATCTCAGAAACGGCTGAACCGATGCAGTTTTCAGGAATATACATAGTATTGTGACAGGTCCCACTTAACATATAGGCTACTTTTTATCCCGGGAAAATGTTTTTATCCCGGATGATTTCGACATTTTGTTTTTTTTTGTAGTCCACGCGGACGGTGTCGGGGGCGTCCACTAGTTATTAATAAACATAGTGGTTTTTAGATTATATTAAAGACCTGAAAGTCTTGGAAATCACCACTTCTTTACTAGCCGGGCTGCCCTATATACTATGTATTAACAATGTACATGAGAAGATAAATGGCTCGTTTTGTTGTTCATGAGCATAAAATACGTTAATCACTCGTAAATTAGATCGTGGTAGTGGTATAGCAATTGCATATATTTTACATCTATTTGTCACTGTCACATGCACATGTAGATGGGTTTAGCCTAGTTTAGCCATGGCTTAGCTGACTAATATCGTAGCTAACACGGTGTATGCATATTTATGTTATTTTGACAGAAAATACACCACCTCTATTTGAAAGTAAATTGATACATACTAAAATTTATTAATGGAATTTATGTAATGGCATTATTTAATTTAATTAATAAGATTCGTAATGATCCTACCTATTACAATAATATAATCTGTGCAACCTACCCCTATTTTTAAGGACCAGTCCCATTAATATCGTAAGCGAAATCTCCAAATCTGTTTTGAAGGAATCGCAAATTCTGACCTTAGCACATTATGATGCGCCAGCGCACTAAGCGCATGCTGCGGCGAGGGCGCCGGCAGGGTAGGGGGCGGGGGGCGGCCTGCGCCCTGCAGCACGCGGATGCCCATGCGCACCGTGCTGCGTCGGGATATCTTGTCGTCTGCTTTCTCTGCTGATAGATAAATTGATTTTGTGACATTTGAGAGACAAAAAATTATGAGTGCAATATACAGGATGTTTTTTTGTGGCCACCTTTAACGATGGGTACGTATTCTATACATGAAATAAAGTTAGTTTATGCCAAAAAAAATGCTGGGAAAAAAAAAAATTTTGAAAAAAATTTTTAAATTCCTTGATTGTGCGAAATTTATAGTGTCTAGTGTTTATGTTAGTTTTTTTATAGACAGATATTAATTATTTTTCGTGAAAAAATCCTGCTACGCGCGTCTATGTGCATTTATGCAGAAAAACGCAGTCTATTTACTTAACTTTGGACCCTAATATTTTGGAAACCAGACACTTCCCAGGTATGCTTCCATGGAGAAAAATGATCGTGATGATGAGAAGATTCCGTAGTTTTCGGGAACGTTGACGACCAAAAATCATCCTGTATGTAGAGAGAATATATTACGGTGACTTCATAAATAGGGTCCAGTCACGGTGGTACGAGATTTATTAGAGTAAAAGTTGTACTAACCACTATTTTTACTAAACGTACTGTATCCTATGAATTATATTATTGCTGATTGGGTGAAGGGAGCACGTGGTATAGATACCTAGTATTTGAAGGGGGCTTATCAGTAGTAGAGATTTATGAAGATTTGCCCTGAATCTTGCAGCTTTTCCGCTTCCCTCGCTTTTCCACCTAAGGTTGTCGGTTTTACTTCGGAGGCATAGTAAATGATAATCAGGACAAGTGGTTCTATATGTGTAAATGACGATCTTTTTGCTACGCATTATCTTATAGAAAGGTTACATGAAAGGCCATAATATATAATTCTTGACGTTACCATGATCTCTTACGGCAGTTTTGTTTCTAAGGTAAAAGCGAGACGGTTCGAGAATCAGTATAGGCTAAACCATATAAAGCGAAGTATAACATTTCGCGTTTAATAAAAACTTCCACCCTGGATACTATTTTGGTACACACGACTGTTGTTGCAGCAAGTTGAGTCTGTCTACCGTTTTATAATGAACCTGTCTATCAATCCGTCTGTTATCAAACGGTGCAAGACGTAAATTAAAATATACCGGGAATAACATTGTTATTTTTTACGAAGCACGTACGTACAACGCCCTTAATTTACCTGATTTGGTTTTTAAAAGAAGCCCTTGGGATCTATGTACTTTAATCACCTCGATAAGTCTGATAAAAATTTAGTATCAAAGTTGTACACCAATATCTAACTAAAGAAGTAGGTCTCTATTGAGGGATCGCCCACCACCGGGCCCTATACTCATGATCACGAACACAAGACACTACAGTCGCAACGAGAAGCCAGATCCAAGCACCTAGCATGCAACCATAAATACATAGCTGCTAATCCGAAAACCAATTAAAATTTTAATCGACATATGTTTCGCCAACATCCGTGGCATCATCAGGATTAGTTTTCCATGTTAGTTCTATCTACCGAACCAACTAACTAACAACTAAAACCAATGTATTGCAAATCATTTTTATACCCTCAATCAAAATATATTTAAAAAAAATAATAAAAAAAAAATGTTAATACCTACATATTACTTTAGAAATGTAAAATTATTATAGATAAATAAATATTAAAAATATACATATATAAATATTAAAAATGATTTGCAATACATTGGTTTTAGTTGTTAGTTAGTTGGTTCGGTAGATAGAACTAACATGGAAAACTAATCCTGATGATGCCACGGATGTTGGCGAAACATATGTCGATTAAAATTTTAATTGGTTTTCGGATTAGCAGCTATGTATTTATGGTTGCATGCTAGGTGCTTGGATCTGGCTTCTCGTTGCGACTGTAGTGTCTTGTGTTCGTGATCATGAGTCGGCAGATCCGAGGGTCAGCGGAGGGTATAGGGCCCAGTGGTGGGCGATCCCTCAATAGAGATTTGAACTTCCGAATAGTGACGCCTGATACAATTCAATATTTAAAGAAGTAGGTACCTAGGTATTGGCCACTTTTGTAAAAAATGACCGAACCTAAGTTAGCTAACGAAAACGAGTAACGTAACGTAAGTAGCTTTTTTTTATAACTGTAAATGTCTGGACCCACCGGCTACGAAATTTGCCATCAAGGTATTCTTTAGAAAGTACTTGAAACACTTTTTTAGTCATACCTTTATGCAAAAACCAGTCCTTTAATATTCAAGCAAGAGTTAATAACTGCAATGACTTTCGGTGCATGCTAGGGTTGATTTTAATATTTATAATCCATGGTTTACCGCTAAGAGTTACTCCTAAAAGTAAACTGCTTTAAACTTAGGAAATCCATACTTCTTCCCATTCATTAGATTACTTTTTTAACTTTATTTTCATCGGTCGATCCAAATTCCATTTACTTTGTGTCTCCGCCTGATTGGGTTTAGATTGAGTTTCCGAAATCGTTACTTGTAATGAGACTAACAAGATCGAATTGCTTCTCGGAGACCCAAAATTTTCTTCAACATTTTAAAGGGTTTAAATAGGGCTCTTTCTGACTTATTTCAGGAATTTTTTAACTTTTATATTGGAGATGACTTAATCTGGAATACTTTTATAAAAGAATTATTAAGAATGTCGACACGAATCCCCTTAGCCTACTTATAATCTTTTGAAATAATAAAATTACACTGCGGTAACTAACTCGGCTGCCTACCTACCTACCCTGGGGGAGGCCTACGTCCAGCAGTGGACTGCAATAGGCTGATGTATATGTGATATTATATAAGGTCTACCAAAAAGTAATGACTATCTTTCTAGGACGTATCCCTAAATAAATAATATAACCTTTAATGAAAAAATAATCTAAATTAACTCGCTAGTTTTCGAGAAAACATTGAAAAAAATTATTCTTTTAATACAAAAAAATCACGCTGTAGTTGGCGCGGCATATTAAATACGCCGGCAGAGAAAAACGGACGTGTTTGTGTGCAACCTTCATGATATATGCGTGTTGTAGTGTTAATGTAGATGTGGCAGCGCGGGGGCAGCGGGGGTAGTATTCTATGCGTGTGTCGTTGTGTGACCCTTGTGCGACGGTTATACAGAATCTTTGAGAAAAATATTAAAAGTTTTGTGAGATAATGTATGATTGTGCATGATTATGCCACATCCCAAAAGGTCGTCACTACTTCTGGTTAGTTATATATATGTAGAACATTTATGAAGATAGAGAGATGTTAACTACCTTACGCTTTATAGCCCTTAATTGACACTAAGTGAACGCATACGACTCATAAACCTCACCTCGAATAGGCATAATTGTAGGTTATTTGAACAAAGGACATCAAATTATGGGGTACATACCTTACTGAATAGGGCGCGTGAATAGAAATTATGTATGTAAATGAAATTATTAAAGCGAATTGCTTGTCTATTAAAGCTCTTGAAAAGTATAATACAAGCGCAGTATATACCCCGGGGCCGTCTATAAGTAGAGGAATAATAAATAATATTCCTCTATGCCGGGGCAAAAGCTCAATTTTACATAAAAATTTGTTTGACTGTATATTAGACATGCGAGGCCTAAGCTGAGCTTTGTCCATGTTTGAGGGTACTTAGATAGTGTAGTGTGCGTCGGCCTAGAGCACGTTCCTTGCTTACTCTCATATAAATGCAAAGATGAGCTTAGGCCGCGCGGACAGTTGCATATAGCGTCAGTTAAGTTACGTTGCATATACTCGTACCTACTATAATGTAAATAAATAAGTCTTCACTCAGACTAATTGTCCCTGCATAGGATAGCGATGTCGTAAATGGCTGGCCTTACAATGTACAAACACAACATCCAAGAGCCGAGAGTAAACAAGTATCTAGAACTGCCAGCTGGACTCATCGTCGACAAAGGATCAAGATTAGCCCCGAAGATATAGTGTATGTAGGTATACCTTTTACTGCCAATCTATACATAAAATAAATCTGTAACTCAAGTTTATTTGTCTGCACATTATCAAATTAAATTAGTTTTCCACTATTTTAAAAAAGGTCAATATTATATTATGCGGATTGATTTATATCTTATAAAATTATTAATAAAGAAATGGAAAAAATTCCTCACCCGGGTGGGAAATTTATATCTGTTTCTCTAGCAATGGCCGTTAATTTATGATTTGACACAGAATACACTTATCCGATACTCGTACTCGTATCGTATAGATTTGAACTCCCCCTACTTGGTGAGATGAACAAATAGGACACTTTTCTCTGAAGCTCTTTCTATTTGATCTTTTCCGCTTCACGCCATTACAGCGTGCTTCGAATAAAAATCTATGGGCCCGTGCAAGTTTTTCTACGCATAAAAAATGACACAATCCGCATTTATTCTCTTACTTTTCTAAGCCTGCTGTTTTTATTGAAAAGCGGGCGCATTGTGGTTAGAACTTTCAGCACTCTAACAGAAAATAGATATTGGTTGACCTTTGTGCAAAGTTACGGTTAGTTTAACCGATTCTGTACCTACTACCAAACTTTCTTCATAATTAGTTATACCATTGTTTTGTTATTTTACGTGATATCGTTGAAATGAAATAAAATCAATCACATATTCAAAAATGTAAAAAAAATATTAAAAAAACCGAAATGTGTTTTCTATATAATAGTGGTCTATTTTCTCATAGCTATTCCCTTAACTCTTGTTAGCGGTCGGTACCTACTGTATACAACACATACGATAAAATAACCTATGTTACAAGTGTTTGGTACAGTATTGAAAAGTTCTGCAGGCATTAAACACTTACCAATGTAAGCCCGTACATCATAAGATGTACCAATTGGAGCACCATGGTACTGCTTGGCCGGGACCAGTTGGACGCTCGGCGGGGCCAGTGGGGTCAACTCCAACTGGAACGGATACGCGTTGTTCCCCAAACGCTTCAGCAGCGCCTCCTGTGAACAGCATCATGAGTTACACAAGCGAGATAAACGGATGATACGTGATATTTATAGCGGATTTATTATTAATATATGGCTTGGATTAATTTGTGTTATCTAGCAGATTTATAATTACTGGTATTATGGGCTAGAATAATTGTTATATGGCGGATTAAATTTACGTACAATGAACAAATTTCACCCTGAAAAATTGCTCTATCATTGGATATTTGTAGGTTTAAAGATAGCATGATAAAAAAGTATGATGTTGCCAAGGACAAAATGCATACCTACTCGAATAAGGGAGACTGTAAATACCAGGATAATATGCTACTGTATCCATTTTTCACTCAGCTTGACTCACAACGGTCAGCACGTAATCCCAGCTATAGAAGTCGGACAATAGATCCGTTTCTATTGTACAATAGCAAATAAAAAGTAAAACGAACTCGCCCTCAATTGCGATGTTGCTATTTTATAGCCTTTTTATTACACTCAAAAAGAAAAATGGGGACTTTCCTGAAACTTTTTGTTGGTGTTTTTAATATAAAGTGGAGATTGGTATTAAAGTTTTGTGCTTTGACTTTTCTATGAAAAATCTATTGAAAGTTTTCTGAAATTATCAGATAAAAGGAATCTTCGGAGATTGGACAATAATATTTTTTATATATATAGTAGAAACTTCATTTTGTTTATTAGAAAATCAATCCATGACCCGAAAACAAATATTGATATTTATCATCATCAATGTAGGTACCTAAAACCTACCGGGATTCGAACCCAGGAACTTGCCGGGACACTACCACCTACGCCAATCCGTCGTCAATCAAATCATGTAACTAAAAAGTAAGTAATTTTCCGTTATGGTACACAAGATAAAATTGCTAAACTAACTGCACTTGCTTCTGAATTGGTATTAGTTTCGAACTGATCTCGAGAACCTCTCAATTATGTATACCGGTCGAAGTAGTTGTCAGGTTTTGTGGTCCCTTGAACCACATGATATATGTTTACTGACTAACATACATTACATATAGGTACAGGGTGTGTGTGACAGCCAGGCAAATACTGAACAAGTACCATTATTTTGAGTTATACGACAGTGTTTTTACTCGCAGGAAATGCATTTTTAATTTGTATTGCTTTCTGCGCCAACTCTATCGGCTCAATTGTTATTTTCTGAAAAAAAAGGGAAAAAAATGTCGGAAAATTTTGGAGATTTCCAGCGAATTTTTTCAGTGGTTTTCGTCTTAAAATCTTGAAGTCAGCTTATACAGGGTGTAACAGAAAGGGTATGTTAAGCGAAAAGCTATGTAAATAGCCCACTATAGAGAACCTATTTCTAAAATTTAAGACTCGAAATAATATTTTTATTTTTCAAGATTGTATGAAAATTCCTGAGATATTTAAAAATTCTCCATACTATCGGGAAAAATAAACATGTGATTTGGGGTCTCAAATTTTGTGAATAGGTTCTCTACAGTAGGCTATTTAGGCTTTTTGCTTAACATACCCTTTTTATTGCACCCTGTATATATTTGCCTGGCTGTCACTTTTGCCCTATATTGCTGTTTCTTTTAATAAGTTCCCGTGCTTAGCATAATGGGGGATACATGTTAAAGATCAGTGACAAGTTGCTACCTTATCGCCTGAGTGAATACCCCCGCCCCCTGATTACGTAAAAGCAATAGCAAAGCTGAAGCCGCGCGATCGCGATAATTCGTGCGCGCAACGAGCGCTCGGCGTCCTCCCGCGCCCCGCACCTCGCCCCGCACACGCACACTCTCAATTATCGCTATTGATATTTCTCAAGATTTGTATTTATTACCAAATTTTATTATACGGGATGTTATTTCGTTGCCACCCTTAACTAAGGGCACGTACTCTATACATCAAATAAAGTAAGTTAATGCTAAACAAATGTTGGGAAACGATGTAAATTTTTTGAATTTTTTTTTATTACTTCTCCGGGCGAAATTTATAGTGCCCAGTGTTTTTACTTTTTTTTTATCATAACGGATTATATTAATGGAGAAGTGTTTTTATAAATTTATCTTAGTCAAGATATTATATATTATAAAATTATTAATAAAGAAATGGAAAAAACTTCTTTTCCCAAGTGGGAATCGAACCCACGACCACTGCAAACCGTGCCAGCCGCTCTAACCACTGAGCTACCTGGTGGTAAAATAGATGGTAAAATTCGTCATCCGAGTAATTGACCCGGTAGCTCAGTTATTAGAGCGGCTGGCACTGCAGTGGTCGTGGGTTCGATTCCCACTCGGGTGAAGGATTTTTTCCATTTCTTTATTAATTATTTTATAATTTTATCATAGACAGTTATGAATTATTTCTCGTGAAAAAATCTTGCAACACGCGTCAATGTGCATTTATGCAGTAAAACGCAGTCTATTTACTCAAATTTGGACCCTAATATTTTGAAAAGCAGACACTTCCCAGGTATGCTTCCATTGAGAAAAATGATCGTGATAATGAGGAGATTCCGTAGTTTTCGGGAACGTTAACGACCAAAAATCATCCTGTATGTATAGATTACAATACTTTAATAAGTAAAATTAATCAGTGGGAAGTAGTGATGGATAAAAACAAGCTTTTCAGCATTTGATGGTAGCAAACGATTTCGCTTTTCATCGTAAATAATAAAATGATACCAGCTTCAGAAAACAACCTCTTACTATACATATACACGCTACCGCGTGGGCGGCCGCTGTAGAAAAGCGTTGTTTTTAGACTTTTTCTGGCAATTTTTTAATTTTTCTTTCCGTAAGAACCATCCTTGTGCTTCAAGAAATATTCTAAATAAAGAATTTGCGAAATCGGTTCATCTCATTCTCGAGATTGCAATTTTATGTATAGCAAATGGGCAATGGTGGCTTATTTAATGTCAAATGTAATTGATAAAAAATAAATATATAATTATAAAAAAAAAGAAAATGATGTTATACACAACTACTAAGTAGACCACACCGGTCTACTAAGGACTGTACGATAGACCTTACTCACCTGTAATGGTGTATTGGTCTCTTTGTCATGGCCGCAGTGAATTGGCCAGATCTGCGCCAGGCTCATGATGGCCTCGTTGCAGAACTTCAGGCCCATCACCTCCTCATCTTCTCGGCCGTATCTGAAACAACGGACAAGTTAATGATCGTCGATGAACATTATGTCAATAACCTCATAACATAATAGACATGGCTCCGTGATCCCATAATAGGGTTAGAGCTGCAGGGATCACAAAGGAGATCCTTACAGCCACGTTTAGCATGGCAGGATGTTATTGATCAGTGACAAGTTGCTGACTCATCTCCTGAGAGAACGTCCTTAATCCCTTAGTTCACTTGTATGAGATGCACGGAAGGAGATGCAGCTACTGTATTATAGCGAAGCCCCGTATCCTCATTTACGTATAGAAAAAATCCAACTGCGTTAAAATTTACATATATCCAGTGTACTACCTACCCAGTGTAACTCTCATAATTAAGGCGAATTTAGTGATACCTCTCAATCAAGGCTTTAGAAGTTTAGGCTCTTAAGCGTGCTTAAGAATTTTACATACAAAGTTATACAGAGTGTAACAAAAAGGGTATGTTAAGCGAAAAGCTATGTAAATAGCCCACTATAGAGAACCTATCCACAAAATTTGAGACTAGAAATCACATGTTTATTTTTTCTGATAGTATGGAGAATTTTTAAATATCTCAGGAATTTTCATACAATCTGTACAGAAAAATAAACATGTGATTTCGAGTCTCAAATTTTGTGGATAGGTTCTCTACAGTGGGCTATTTACATAGCTTTTCGCAAACTTATATACACATATACAGTCGAAAACATAACTCCCTTTCTGACGCATTCGGATAAAATACGTGTGTCATTTTTCCGGAGGGGTAGAACATTTTAGATGTTCGTTTAGTGGTTTAAAGTTCACACAGTGGTTCATACCATCTCATGACCAGATTTGATTTTCTGTGATTTGGCCAAAGAACGCAGTAAAGAAAATATAAAATAAATTAGTTAATCTAATAAAGATAAATTTAAAGTCGAAATGAAATGTCAAGTCCGTACAAAACCTTAACTGAAACTATAACAAAAACATTTTTAGCATACTCATTCCCTGACCGTAATAAATGGATTCCATTAGCTGCATGGTGTATGCGATAAAGTGCTTTCACTAACAAATTAATATAAATGAAGTTAGATACAATCGGTGTTCCGTTTCGTGACGCGAACGATCCTTGACGAAGTATTATCAAAGTCTGACTTATAATTTACTATAATCGGCCATTGCTTCGCTTCGGTAGCTGTACTTTTATATTATATTTCCCATAGACAGACTCCCTCCTTCAGTAAAAAAAAATCTATAAGTGCACTGAATATCCTATTTCCCCTGGGCATTAAAATTCTTTCCGGGAAAAAGATACCCAACACCTTAAGTAACTCTAACCTAGTTTACAAATAAGATTTCTTCAAATCGGTCCAGCCAAATAAACGATCTATCTATCTATCTAACAATTTCGTAACCTATTTAATACACACAATCAAATATTTTTCCCTAACATTTCTGCGTGCCAGCCACACTATTTTTTTACAACTTTTTTGCCAAGCTCTACTATGTTCATAAACTTAGTTACCTATGTTGTTTGTATACCTAATCAATGTCTATTAGTTCTAATTTTTAAATTTAATTGTAACAAGCATCACTATTCGGAAGTTCAAATCTCTATTGAGGGGTCGCCCACCACCGGGCCCTACACCCTCCGCTGACCCTCGGATCCGCCGACTCATGATCACGAACACAAGACACTACAGTAGCAACGAGAAGCCAGATCCAAGCACCTAGCATGGAACCATAAATACATAGCCGCTAATCTGAAAACCAATTAAAATTTTTAATCGACATGTGTTTCGCCACGGGTGTTGGCGATCCTTCAATACTATTTTTTATGATTTAATACTCATTTGACAAAATTGCAGATGGTGCAAAGCCTTGTTTACCTACACATTTAGATATATTAGCGCAGGTATTAAGTTTATTGCTAAGTAAAATCATAGCTTAGGGTCAAACTAATAGCATATATTAAGCGAAAGGCCATGAAAATACACTACAGAGAAGCTGCAAAATTTGAGTTTTGAAATAACATATTTAGATATTTTCCAAGATTGTAATGTACATTTCTGAGTTATTTAGGAATTCTCCAACTATCTAGAAAATACTCATGTGATATCGAGTCGCCATTTTTAAGGATAGGTTCTTTATAGAGGGCTATTTACTCAGCTTGTCGCTTAAGACACCTCTTCTATCACACCCAGTATATTTATCATAGCGGTGATAGCCCAGTGGTTAAGACGTGCACCTTCCAAGAGGGAAGCGTAAGTTCGATCCCAATCACGGGCCTGTACCAATGAATTTATTTCATGTACCTACAGATTTTAATGTTGCAAAATTTTCACTTAGCTCGTGCCTCGGAGAGCACGTAAAACCGTTGGTCCTGCGTCTGATCTCTCTCCGGTCGTGTCGGTTTCCGTCCCATCGGACATGAGAGTAACGGAATAGAGAGTGCATCTGTGTTTGCGCACACACTTGTGCACTATAATATCTCCTGCGTACCTGGCCAATCTCCGTAGAGATTGGTCGCCTTGACCGAAATACGGTCGGAGATCATCATCATCATCATCATTTAGCACCTACACTTAACACCTGCATCGATTCGTTGTGTCTAAGGAGAAGGCCTATACTATAAAATTGTGCGATGCAGTAGAAGTAACAAAATTGCCTTCATAAAAAACAGAGGAACGTCATTGAAACATACCTACTCGCTTCGTTAGCAGTTTCCAAGTAACAAAACTATGTAACTAACCTATTGCCTACCCTACTATCTATGTCGCCCATCCCCCCTACTTTGGCGAATGCTTCCTTGAACCCTCGGAAGGTCAGGGCCACTTGCCACTACAAATAAGGTAGTCACGAACACTGTAATAAAGATAGACACTAGCCTTGAGCTTTAGACCTAGACATTGGACTCGGTTCTGTCCTACTCGTATACATACATACATATGATCACGCCTTTATCTCTTACAGTGTAGGCAGAGCACCAAGGGCCGATAGGACCACATGGTGCCACTTCTCGTACTCGTATAAGCAATGCAAAACCTGTTCTTCGAAGCGAGTTGCTATTGCTCATATAAAGAAAATGTGCTATTCTTTAACATTTGATCTATATTATGCCACATTAGTAAAAGACAACATCTGATCCCTCTTTGCTAAACGTAACTTTAAGATCTCCTTTGCAAATCTGCAGTTCTGGCTACCCAATTTTTCTTAAGACAACCATGTGTAGTGTAAACTAAAATACAAAGTAATAATTATTGTTGTATGGAAAAATATGAGTTGGAGGAATGGGATATGTTCAGAATAAGACGACAAACATTTTTTCCAAGAGACGATTGACCAATTAGGAATTTATTAAACTCTACGTGAAACTATTAAATTTAACGAGAACACTGTTTTTTAGATGTTATTATTTTAACCTATCCGTCTTAGTTTGAGATGGAATATTGCTGGAAACTGTGAAGAAGTGTTACTATCAATATAAATAAAATTTAATAGTAGCGTTAAAATATTATGTTTTCATAGTTTCAGGCGGCTTCAATTAATTTTATCAATTTTATTAATAAAAGTACATATATTTTCCGTCTGATTATTTTGAACAGACCATTAACACAGAAACATACATTCACTATACTTAAGGACGTAGTATACAGGATGATTTTTGGTCGTCAACGTTCCCGAAAACTACGGAATCTCCTCATCATCACGATCATTTTTCTCCATGGAAGCATACCTGGGAAGTGTCTGGTTTCCAAAATATTAGGGTCCAAAGTTGAGTAAATAGACTGCGTTTTTCTGCATAAATGCACATAGACGCGCGTAGCAGGATTTTTTCACGAAAAATAATTAATATCTGTCTATAAAAAAAACTAACATAAACACTAGACACTATAAATTTCGCACGATCAAGGAATTTAATTTTTTTTTCTAAAATATTTTTTTTTTCCAGCATTTTTTTTGACATAAACTTACTTTATTTCATGTATAGAATACGTACCCTTCGTTAAAGGTGGCCACAAAAAAACACCCTGTATTGCATACCTCTTACTGGTAATACGTTCCAAATAACTGTGACAATAAATATTGCAAAACACAAATATAGAACACCTTGCGGCTATAAATAATAATGAAAACGTACGAGTACAGCGCGGTTCACATATTTTCTTATTTAGAATATAAAATATGTTATCAGCTCATTCTCGCGAATTTTTCCTGTGTAAAACGGCTCGAAATATACTATTTTGTACCTTGTTGCACACACACGGGCTCGCGAAATGGGGTAGCTAGAACTGCAGGATCGTAAAGGTGATCCCATAGGCACGATGGCGGGGTCAGATGTTAATGATTACCTAGTGACAAATTGCTAGCTTATATTGCAAATATATTTTAAAGTAAATCATATTACCCATAGCAACCATTACCTTATCTTTTTATAACATTAACTTCATTTGTATCCAAAATTGTAATAATTTTCTCATATCCCCAAAAGAAAAGCCTGTATGATACACATAATACAACAGTGTGCTCATTAGGGAAAATTTAGGTCACAATTTGGGAAATTAATGAACGTAAGTACTTAAACCACGGTGAATCTGCAATTTCTTGACTCAATATTTCATGCAAAATTTTGTTGCTTATATGGCTATGCGAGTTGCGCGGCTTGCAAACGTATCGTGGTTTATCTTTCGAAACAAGAGAGGATCAATACTCGTTAAAATCTAATCAGTCGTAACGTAGGTTCAGGCTTGAATGAGCTTTTATGGTGTTTGTGCACTCGACAGAGAACTCTACCAATATAACAAACATTCCGTGTTATTACAAAATTTAAACATTTTTTGAAACTAATATTCCATTTATTTTGCTGACAAATATGATTTCCAAATAGTGTTTAACTTAGTTTTGTGATTAGTTTTAGGATTAACCATGTTATTTTTTAAACCTCGAGCACACCGGATGTGTATGCGTACACGTAAGCGTAGACGTACACGTACACGTACCTCTGAGTTGTAATGTATGGAACTGTATAGGCACGGGCAGACCGGATGCGTATACGTAGACGTAAGCATAGACGTCAAGCGGTGTGTCCTGTCTTATACAGTTCCATACATTATAACTCAGAGGTACGTGTACGTCTACGCTTACGTGTACGCATACGCATCCGGTGTGCTCGAGGCTAAACCTAAATTTATAATTAGAGAACCACAAGAACAACTCTAGATAATCTAGGTTAGATGAAAGTAGCGCTACCATCCCTCTAGATTTCAGATTCACACGTATACACCTTAGCCTATTACCAGAATTACTCCTACTAGTCCCGTGCTGGACGTTGGCCTCCCCCAGAGCATACTACAAAGCATTTACATTACACCTGCAAATTGGGGTGTTCCGTCTCTACAACACATTGAACCAATTATCTTTTCATACTCTAGGGCTGGTCTTTCATGTATTTTATTAATACACTAGTGACCCGCCCTCGCTTCGGTTCGATACATATCAGTACATAGCTACAACTTCGGCGGTTTTTATAAAAAAAAAATCCCGTTTGTCCCATTCCGGTGGGAATTTCGAGAAATACGTTCTCAGTATCTCCTCGCACTCCCACACAAATGGCAAATTTCATCATTTTTATGTGTCAAGTGGTTTTTGTATAAATTTGGAATTCCTGTTAATCCCGTTGCCGTGGGAATTTCGGGAAACCCTTATAGCCTATATTCATCCGGATCCAATAAGGATTCTAATTCTAACGGTGAAAGAATTTTTGAAATCGGTCCAATAGTTCCGGAGCCTATTCGCTGCAAATAAACAAAGTTTACCTCTTTATAATATTAGTACAATAAACAAAGCACGTAAAACCGTTGGTCCTGCGCCTGATCTCTCTCCGGTCGTGTCGGATTTCCATCCTATCGGACTATGAGAGTAACGGAATAGAGGGTGCATCTGTGTTTGCGCACACACTTGTGCACTATAATATCTCCTGCGTACCTGGCTTATCTCTGTAGAGATTGGTCGCCTTGGCCGAAATACGGTCGGAGATCATCATCCTACTTTACATCGAACGGTGATTGCCTAGCTGGCATGTGTGAGATTACCTTTAGTCGGCCCTATTGCCCCACTGAGCCCATATGTGACGGCTCCATTGATCTTTAATGAACCTGTCGGAATCACTCATAGGTTTTTGTAACGATGGTTTACACACGGTCCCTAGGGTTTCTTAAAACTCAAAAGGTTGGATATTAAGTAAATGGAATAATAGATTGAACCCTTGTATGCTGTAAGCTGTTTACAATATAATTTGGAACTAGGTAAAACCGCGATATAAGACCTTAGGAATGTTATTTTATTATGTTTGAAACTTGAATTTCTAATACATTATTGTGAGGTGTACAATTAATTATACAGGATGTTTTCTTGTGGCCACCATTAACGAAGGGTACGTACTCTGTACATCAAATAAAGTAAGTTTATGCTAAAAAAAATGCTGGGAAAAAAAAAATATATTTTTTAAATTACTTGATCGGGCCAAATTAATAGTGTCCAGTGTTTATGATAGTTTTTTCATAGACAGATATTAATTACTAGCTGTTGCCCGCGACTTCGTCCGCGTCAACAAACAGAATAAAATATTTTAAAGTACTTCTGCGTAAATTATATTTTTTGTTTTATTTTCTTGTGGCAGAAGAACATACTGATTTTCTCCGCAACCCGATCTTGACAACGCGACATATAATTGGCCGTGTGAAAAGCAGTCTTGACGTAAGTCAATTCCAACGTGTTTAAACGTTTGCCCCTGTGATTTATTAATTGTTACAGCAAAAGATAACTTAACAGGGAATTGAATTCTTTTAAAATGTTGAATAACTTTTCCTAAGACGGTATTTTCATATCTCTCAAAATTTAGCTGGGCTGTTAAGGGTTCTGCATCAGGTTATCTAGACCTTCAATTTTATTACGTTATTAGAAAGTGCTTATCATGCTGAGCAACTTTTCCTAAGACGGTATTTTCATATCTCTCAAAGTTTAGCTGGGCTGCTAAGGGTTCTGCATCAGGCAGTCTAGACCTTCAATTTTTTTCTTTCATATCATTTCTACGTCATTTTATTCTTTCATACATATTTTTTGGATAACTTGAACCGTTTACGCAGCGCACGCAACGGAAGTCTCCAAAGTTGAATAATTTTCCCCATTTTTTCCACATTTTCCTCTTATTCTTCGTCCCTATTGGTCGCACTGTGATGATATATAGCCTAAAGCCTTCCTCGATAAATGGACTATCCAACACAAAAAGAATTTTTTAATTCGACCCAGTAGTTCCGGAGATTAGCGCGTTCAATCAAACAAACAAACAAACAAACAAACAAACTCTTCAGCTTTATAATATTAGTATAGATTTGTCGTGAAAAAATCTTGTTACTCGCGTCAATGTGCATTTATGCAGAAAAACGCAGTCTATTTACTCAACTTTGGACCCTAATATATTGGAAACCAGACACTTCCCAGGTATACTTCCATGGAGAAAAATGATCGTTATGATAAGGAGATTCCGTAGTTTTCGGGAACGTTGACGACCAAAAATCATTCTGTATAAGAAAATATCTGTTTGTTCATTATTGCTTAATTACTTCACATACTAATTTCATTTCTATTGCTTTAAATACTTTTAATGACTCCCGGGATTTTCTATGCCTTTTTGCATTCCTCTAGTCACCTCTATTAATCCTGGCTTATGTAGTGGAGAGAATGAGTGGCAATACAATTTCGGTTGTATAATTATTTATTAGTTTACGTTGAAATGCCGTCCAAACTATTGTACTCATAAAATATCGCTGAAAATGCACTCCATTGATAAAATATAAAAACCAATATTGAACCTGACAATGCAATTTGTTGGCAGGCGATTTAACAGTACCAATCACAACGTCCTACGGATTTTATTGGAACTAAATAAAATAAAGGAACAGAGTTAAAGTTACATAGATACTAGCGCTCATATAAGTGGACGCCATAAATGAAGCGAAGTGTATACAGGATGTTTATTCGCTGCCACCCTTAAAAAAGGGTACGTACTCTATACATCAAATGATGTAAATTAAAAAAAAAAAACTTGATCGAACGAAATTTATAGTGTCCAGTGTTAGTTTTTTCAAAGACATATTAATAATTTCTCGTTAAAAATCTTGCTACGCGCGTCTATGTGGATTTATGCAGAAAAACGCAGTCTATTTACTCAACTTCTCAGAACACAGACACTTCCCAGGTATACTTCCATGGAGAAAAATGATCGTTATGATAAGGAGATTCCGTAGTTTTCGGGAACGTTGACGACCAAAAATCATACTGTACAGATTGTATGAAAATCCCTGAGATATTTAAAAAATTTCCATACTATCGGAAAAAATAAACATGTGATTTCCAGTCTCAAATTTTGTGGATAGATTCTCTACAGTAGGCTATTTACGTAGCTTTTCGCTTAATATACCCTTTTTGTTACACCCTGTATAAATAAGGTTATTTAAGTAGTGAGTATAAGGTGTTTTCATATTAGTTGACTTATATCTGACTCGAGACGTAGATATAAAGAAACAACTTCCAATAGAGGACCAACATAATCTGCTGATCCAAACAAATTTGAATACCGACCGCCCTAAAATATATGTAAGTCAATTTAACCCCGGAAATCAAATGCAAATATTCTGTATATTTCTTTTACATACCTAAAGTTGGAAGCACGGCAATATGAGTAGTAAATTATTGCAAGCTTTTGCGCCAATAGTCGCCCCAAAACAGATTTAGGATTCCAATGTTAATGGACGGACTTGATGAAACCGCACAATCGGATTAAATGAGTTCCTTTTTACACAATTAGCAAATATAAAAGGGGTTTAAAAGCGGTGATGGCTCAGTGATTAAGACGCGCGCCTTCTAGTCGGACGGCATAGATTCAATCCCATTCACGGGCCTATTACAACTGAATTTAATCACGTATGTATTTCAATGACTATTCTAAAATTGTCACTAGCTATACCCAAGAATTTTCCGCGTGGTGCCGGCAGAGTAGAGTTTGTACCACCCCATGCCTGCCCGTGGGTATCCTGTGCTGACAATATATAGGTAGTCCAAAAATCAGACTGCGGTCACCAACCCTTGAGTGGTGATTATGGGCAAAACCCCCCATGGCAATAGCCTTGTGGTGTGCCCTGGGGAAGGCCTACGTCCAGCAGTGGACTGCAATAGGCTGAAGAAGATACCCAAGGATGGTTAGCCTTAGGCAGGATTTAAGAGGTTCGATTTCAGTCGCGAATCTCAGTATGGCGTCAAGTAGGCAGCTAACCGTAATACAAAATATCAAATTCTTGAGTTATAAAAGAAACCATATTGCGCCGGTACCATAAATAAGGGAATAAGGGCAGGTAGATGATTTATTTTAGGTACCTATTATTTTTCGTAATGTAACTCCTACGATGAATTAGTTCCTAAGCTCCACATTTTCCTTTATCATTAATTTATAAGAGAGTCGGATAAAAGAATTTAATTATGATATCGAACTCAACCCACCATTAATATTTACATATAAATATTTACATAAAATGTGCTTCTACTCGTGTACGTAATCAGGATCAGAAAAATCAATACTTCTCTCATAAATTATGGAAATGAAACTGTAACATTTGCTCTACTGATTTAAAAATAAAGGCTTTTTCGTTTATTTCACTCACATAATATTTGAATGACCATAATAATATGTAGTCTATCTACGATAAAGCAATTTAGATGGGTGACTAATAATGGTTAATTTCAATAATTGAGATCAAAAAGAATCTCGGAATTCTCGGACATTTTTTATTTCAAAAATAAAAATTTAGTATGAAAACAATTGAAATAAAAATCTCGAGAGATCATTTATTGAAATTGGCTAAATAACGATAGAGTAACTTACCTGAAAGTCAATGTAACTTGTCCGAACAGCTTTTTATTCTCCAAGTACGCTGGGTCCACGTGGAGGACGCCCTGGATTTTCTCGATGCTTCCATTTTCCACCACCAGGTCTCTGGACGCCAGGTACAAAGTCAGCTTGTTGTTTGGTGAAGTTTTTTTGAAGACTCTACAAAGAGAAAAATAGTTTTACTATCTCGTTTTTAAGTATTTTTTAGTGATGACCAGTATGAACTGTCAAAAAAGATATAATAGTCGATAGGCCGCAGTGGGGCAAGCACGAACCTCTCGATAGTCCGTAACGCTATCGTCATACTGTCATATCTATCACATAGATTTTGCTTCCGAGTCGATAGAGTTACGGCGCATCAAAAGGTTCATGCTTACTTACAATTTGTCTATGTGCATGTAATCAGTGTATCTATCATTAATTATCTGTGAATAGAATACATTTAGACACGTCTAAAATTATGTCATAGACGACACAATGACGCTTTTGTCTACGTCTTCACTATTAGTCTAATAACGCTAAGTGACGTTTTGGTTAAAACAATATTTGCGTGCGTCGCTAATTGCATCGAAAATTAGACTTTATCACCCAGTTCTTACCTTTGAGAATTAAGTGCGTCTGTAGTCATGTCTACGATCTGCTGACCTTCTGCAAACAAGAAAATTAAATTGGTTTAATTTTGAAGGTTTTTTGAAATCGACAAATAAATCAATTTGAATCTGTAAAATAATGTAATAACAGCTGGTATAATAAATATACCTCATTTGAATTTTAATTTTAAATTTTAAATCGGGGCTTCACTAGAACACATCAGCTGCATCTCCTTCCGTGCATGTCGTAAGAGTCGACTAAGGAACTCGGGCGATAAGCTAGCAACTTGTCACTGATCATTTACACCGGGCCCCTCTATGCAAAACGTTGCTGTGGGATCCCTTACGTGATCTTGTCGTTCTGGCTACCCCTTTTCTAAGGAACACAGTTCGCTATCTGTATTACATTGGGATAGGACTCTGTGTCTTGAAATCACAATAAACTAAATGTGGATATAGCGCCCATCGATTAAACATAGCGTAATGAAAAGAAAAAATAATTTTAACAAGATGTAAGCCTATGATAATTATTATTTTAATTTTTTTTTTTACACTCGTTTAAGTTTAGCTGTATAGTTATTATGTAGTACCTAAAAAAATGAATTTATTTCAGGGGCACATGATATTATCATAAAGAAAAGGTCTATGACGGTCTGACCCATCCTGGCAAATCGGATGGGAAGCCGAGTGTTTTGTGGGTGGTATTACCATAAGATTAGATCTTATTAGTATAATAAGAAACTGTGCTCACTGTATTTGCTGTGTGGAACAAACATACTTACATACATAAAAATCAGGCAGAGATCACGGAGCTGTGTGGAACTAAGTATAAAAATACCAAAATATATTTAACAAAAAGGCTTGTTGCCTGTGACTTCGTCTGCACAAACTAAATTAAAATTACTGTATTTATAATTTTTTTAGTCTTAAATACATATGAATAAATGTATTCGTTTAGTTATAGTTTGTTTATGCACAAATTTTAATGTGCAAATGACACCCATTCTTTTGTTTTGTGTCATTTTTGTTTTGTTGGCTGGAGAAGTAATTTCTAAAGAGAAAGCTCGCCATTGTACATTTTTCCTATGATTTAAAATTTTTATGTTTTGTATTTATATGTATACAATAAAGAAGAATAATCATGACTTTCTTACTTACCGACTTTGTAAAAACACAACAAACACCCCACAACGTAATTTAACACTCACTAAACTATCACTACAACACTAAAATATTATTAAACTAAGATACACACACACTATAATCATAATATTTCGTAATACTTATATCAAATAGAATACGTGACTAACCGAGCGAACCAAACGTAAGCGTGCGCGAACACAATGGCTACGCGGTACCGACTGACTCTGAACGCTGAAAGAAAACCGAAGCTGTGCGAACGGTAGCGAACGCGAACGAACATAGATACCCTGAAACTGTGTTTTCAGCTTAGAGCAACAAGTACGTAGTGTTGTAGATGGTAGAGCTTTTAATGATACGTTCGGTACAAATGCTCGATTTAGATGTTGCGTGGTTTATTAGTAATTATTAGTTTAGTGGACTCTGGTAAACAAGGAATGTTTACTAAATAATAAATAGGTAACGTTAATTGGTATCATTTCTGGGACGGATAGATCTATATAGGATGTTTTTATTAGTTCACTTATTTTTTATTTTAGCTCAAGGAATAATTTTAATACAATTCTAAAATCGTGACAAAATAACCTATTTTAGTGCAGTATGAATATTTTGTTAGTACGGAATAGCAGTTTTTTTCTAGGAATTATAGCATCGTTTCTCTTGTATTGATTTTGTTTAAGTATGAGCCTAAATAGTGATTTTCACCAAAAAATGCAAATCAATTTACCTACTTGCCGAGTATCAACAATATTGAATATAAAGTGGGTTTGGTTGTACATAAATAAATAAAAATCTGCGTCTCTACCAATTTTGTTTAGTCTATTTTCTTATAATAAAACAAACAGTTACAAAATAGGGGAATATGCACCATGTCTAAATATAAAACATGAGGAAATGGAATCTTGTACGAATATTTGTGTAGGTAACCAAAAATACCGGTGTGCCATATAATCTACTTAGGTACTCACAGAAGAATCATAAGCACTATGCACTAGCTAACTAAGCCAAAACAAGTTATTTAAATCAGATATAATTTAAACTAAGAAATAAAACTGTTCAAGAAACTAAGTAAGTAGGTACACTAAGTAATTTAAAGTAGAACTAAAACAAGTTAGTTCCTACCAAAGACTTACCGCAACTTATCATTGCAGATTGTTGCGATAGCTATTCTTATTCACATTCATCTTAAAATTGGTCTAAATCATAAGTGATATTGCCAAGGAGATTATTCGTGATTTCCCTTACTTTGTACCCATGCTAATAGACTCCTTGTTGTCGTTAGTGACCGCGACCGCAAGGAACACCTTTTAAATAAACCTGTGGGCGCTCAAATGCTTATACTCGTACCCATTTCATAACCTAAATATTTTTATTCCATTATTGTATTCATCTTCAGCCTATTGCAGTCCACTGCTGGACGTAAGCCTCCCGCAGGACACGCCACAAGGCTACTGCCACAGGGGGGTTTTGCTAATAGTCACCACGCTGGGCAGACGGGTTGGTGACCCTGTATTTAATTATTATATTACATACTTCTAAAATAGTACATTCTATATTACATTCTTCTATGCTGCTCTGGGAGTGAAAATAAAAACGTATAATACTACAGCTGCTTCTCTTCCCGGGCATACTGTACAAGTCAGTAGAGGGACTGGAGGGTCTTGGTGTTTTGTAGGCGATGAGCTGACCACCTGTCACTACTAACCGAACTTGTACACTCAACTATACCCTCAAAATTGGTCTGAAGTGGCACCATGCGGTTCTATCGGCTCTTGGTGCTCTGCTACCCTGTAAGGGATAAAGTCGTGATTATATGTATGTATGTATACTTCTAAAAAGCTGGTAAGCAGAGTTTGTGAAGATCCCCCAAGAATGATACTCCATATTATTCTGATATAATATGTGAAAGTTGCTTGTTTTGTTATTTAGACGTTTACTTATTAGGTACTTACTTGTTTAAGCAAATTCTTATTCAGATATTTTGCGGTCCCCGGTCCCAGTCGACGCATTCAACGGCGATTGGAACCGCGGTCCGAGTTTCGAGCGGTCCGAGACGCCGGAAAACTCAACTAACTATGTATATAAATTAATTTATTAGGTAACTTTACAATATACGAGTAATCTTGGACGCGGTTTAACTGTATCTTAGTTTCAACTTACATTAATTTCAATTTGAAATTTAAAAAAAAAGCGGGTGGGGCTGTGTCGGGGCACACGGCCGTTGGTTTTAACGTGAAACGTCTATGTTAGCGAATCGCTTTTAAAGTAAAAGATTGAAATGAAAACAAGATGGACGCTGTTTTAAGTATTTTAATAAAAAAAGAACAGGTACGTAATAGAAACATAAAATACATAGCAAATGTTTATATATTTATTGTCACTTTCTGGTTATTTTAAATAGCAGCCGCCCACGACTTCGTCCGCGTGAGGGGGCGTTGTACCCGTGCGAAGCTGGGCAGGTTGTTGTATAGACTGTAGCCTTCCTTGGTAAATGGGCTATCTAACACTGAAAGAATTTTTCAAATCAGACCAGTAGTTCCTGAGATTAGCGCGTTCAAACAAACAAACAAACAAACTCTTCAGCTTTATAATATTAGTATAGATATAAATACTGTCCAAATTACACTTATTTTTGTATAAATCAATCGGTTCAAATAAACTTGACAAACACACGAAAGAATCGCCACGCTATAAAGTCGGAGTCACGAGTTACACTGAATAGAAACAAGCGTGAGCGCCGGTTTCGCACAGTTATCGCAGTATCCCTTCCCCGCCGCCCCGCTTGACCCCGACACGAACTCAATGTCATAACAGCGAGCTGACTATATAAGTGAAATATTTACACCACATTTTTGTTTCTAAGACTAATAGTTTTTTAATTATTAAGGTACGATGATATAGACCTTTTCGTTACGGTCCAGTTTTTAAACCCGTATGTTTCGGCGCGATTTTAAAGACGTTTCACGTCAAAAATTATGGAGCAGGTATTCAATATTTCTTTTTTAATGAGAGCTTTAAGCTTAAGACGGTAAACGTATTTTAATAATCCAAACTCGACTAATTATATTTCTTGTTTGTTTAGTTGTTACCTCCTGACGCTGTATTTACTCAACTAAACTTCTAGAAATTTTGCGTACATACCTAATAGTTAGGAGTACGGGGAAGGACATAGGCTGCAATCCGTTGCACGAACAAAGTCGCGGGCAACAGCTAGTCAGGTATTTTATCTACGCTAGTACCTATTTAATATGTAAGTAGATATGACTGAAATGAAGCCAGACTTTCACCTAAATAATTTACAGAAGACAAGTCAAATCAAAATAATATTTTAAAGGTTTTATTACATTTCATTACAGTTCTAATTAAGGGTAAACTATAGTAAATGTTGCGCCCAAAGGGACCCCTGACCTCTTTGTACCTGCAGCCCTAGGAAAATTATTGTACATCGGTCCTTTGAGCCGTAATACCTATGTCATAGCGACTGAAGTCGCATGATGTCACCACAAAGGTCGAGTGTATCTGTTGACCCTTTACTCAAAATTCCACGTCGTTAGGTTTCTGGGCCCTTTAATGAGTCCCCTTTGTAGGGAATATATTATGGAGATGGTGTTCTAAAACAGACATTATGACTGTGCCTCGGAGAGCTTCAACCTTGAGACTCCGATTCGCAGGTCCCTCGACATATGTCTACACGCGACTTATTTGTCCATACCTGAAAAGAAAATTGGCGGATATATGATCTATTGATAAATTGTTATTGTATTTAGGAGGTACAATTACGCCAGCACTCGACATCATAGATACCTACGAAGCTGCTTACTTCTCAAGATTCTAGCCAGCGCTGTCAGTTGATATCTAAGCAAAAGTGCTCTTGATGTTCAAATGTTCGTCATTTTGTTTGGACAAATAAATCGAGGGAATCATGTCAAACTACTCAGCACACTACCTTGCCCTAACATACCCGTAATACTCCGTTGTCTCTAGTCCATTCTTACCTCGAGCAACTTCAATTAAAACTAAATTCATACAATTTAATCTGAAATATACAAAAGATCTCTTGAGATCGGTTATTGAAGTTGGCTGTTGAGTCTTGCTTGAGTGTTGCTGGTCTTGGTTAATATTGTTTCGTGTTTTTGTATTTTAACTGCATTAATTATAAGACATACCTAACTAAATTGATATTATGGTTCAAAATTGTGGATGCAGTGTTTGTCTATAAATAATTCTACAATTAGTTTTAAATTTTATGTCACTAGTTAATAAGTAAGAACATTGTAGTGATTGTTGACAAACCCATAATAAATAAATAAACAAATTCGATGGTTCCATTCTCAAATGGATCTATTTGGTTTTCGAATTCGACGCTTGATGGTCTCTCCACATGGGGCAACGGAAAGGCAACAATCCTTTATTGACGATCAGAAGGGAAGCACAAACCTCTCCACAATCCGTAACGCTATCGTCACACAAGGAAAAACTATGAGATTGACAATGTGACAATAACGTTATAAACGGTCTAAAAGTTTGTGCTCACCTCTTGCCCTCCTGTAGGGTACAAATCAACTCGCAAGCACAATCTACGACAATGACAGGTTACGGACTATCGAGAGGTTCGTGCGTGGCCTGTCCGCGTAAGTTAAAGTGGTGGGCTCAACTATCTGTTTAATATCCAATTATTAAAATATAACGCAAGTTTGAGGCTCTATACATATAGTTAGATATAACATTGTAAATAATCAACAAATTGATTTTTACGACTCAAAGTGCCATTTAAAAAGTTACGGTTATTAGGTATTTAATAGCGCGAAAATACCAAATTATTTTGTAATATGTAATGTTTGTGGCAAAACACTTAATTTGATTTCAATTAAAGAGCCTAAGCTTTAAGACAACTTTCAAATCGTCCTCGTTTTGAAAACAAGGTCCCTTCCTTCCTTTCTAACGGAGAGCTTCGGAAGGTCGGTGCTTGGACACACACAACGCAGTTGTAATTGTGTGGCCTAATCCATAAGGATATAAGGGAATAACTAACTTTAACTCGATGTAACTTTATAAGATAACCGCTATCTAGATTTATTCTCTTGTCTTCATCCTGCCCTGTTCCCATTCATCCCTATATCCGTTTCCATAACTCACTCACAGTGCATATCCTATGTGTATGACCTCTTATTACCTTTATAAATAAATAAATAAATGCGAAAGTTTGTTAGAATATTACTCCTTTGGACGAGTATGGCGATATTTTTGACAAAATATTTTTTTCCTTGAAGCAATTTTTCTCTTCGCAAAATTTCCCAATTTGTTATTTTCTCTATATCGAATTTCCTGGTTTTCTTTTTTCTCAATAGTAATAATTCCATTCGCAAAATTGAACAATCTTGTTAAATCCAAATAGTTTATTATATAAGAAATATCTGTAAAATATGCGTATGGAATAATCTCATCTGGTTAAAAGCGATATCAGTAAATTAAACCTTGGCAAAATACGCGAAATAAAACAAAAACTTCAGTAAATTTCGCGAATGGAAAAATTTGCTTCAAGAAAAAAAATATTTTGTCAAAAATATCGCCATACTCATTTGGATGTCTGTAACTCTTTGACTCTCGTTTCACGCAAAAACTATACTAAAAATATAGAGCTTATATACATCATTGTAAAACATAGCTTAGGCATATAAGTTCACGTACCCACGACAAGTCATAAGTTTCATACAGGTTAACAGACCCAAAAGACAGGTTAAAGTAATACGGGTTCGGCTTATTGAATTAGGGATGACAACATCTTCAACAGCAGACCTAAAATATCTTTCTGTAATTTTGTCAAAATAAGAACTAGCCATTTTGCTCTATAGAAAACAAGCGATCCAAGATGAACTCTTATCACTTGGACCAAACTTCGTCGGATTAATGTGCCGCTTACAAAAATGCCCGAAAGGCATTGCCTGGGAGATTCCCACCATTGTTAATCTCTGCCTTGGCCGAGATCCGGGCTGACGATGATCAACGGCTTAGCTCAGTTCCGCAAATTATATTAATGACTGCACAAATTAACTTTGACTTAGCCCTTGTACCCTTTGGACATGGGTGTACTTATTAAGTTAGTACTGACAAGTTTAATTAAAATATGTTTAGTAGTTTTAGGCAGTTTCTGCATAACCAACCAGGTTGTTTCAAAAGATATATAGGTAGTTAAGCGAAAAACTATGAATATAGCTCACTAGAGAGAATTATCCATATTTTAAGACTCGAAGTCGTGTATTTATCCTGATAGATAGGAGAAATTTCTAAATTACTCAGAAATGTTATGTTAATTTCTCTTTCACGGTTGGTTTGCTGGAAGAAATCTCTTTTAGAGATAAGCACGCCTTTGTACATTTTCTTTGTCATAAATTTTATTTGTGAAAATTTTACTGTGTACAATAAAGCATTAGATAATAATTAGATAATAAATGTTCATACGCTCTTGATCAATTTACTTGTGATTTTAAGTCTCTTGAAGTAGGCTATTTTCATAGTTTTAAAGCTTAACACACCTACCCTGTTTGTTAGCCTGAAACTGAGGAACTTAATAAAAATACCAAAAACCTTGTGCACTATAACATATTATCTAATTCGAAAAAATACAAAGGTTGCTCGAAAGTTTTGATTAGGCTGGTATTTGACTTTCTATGTACCACAGAGTATCTAACTACTCGTACATACATATATACGTAACATACAATACATTCTTTCTAAAACTTTTTGGGACAGAAAAGGTTGAATTATCGTACCGAGATAAATGACCTTCCTCTTCCCAAAGTTGTGAAGACATAGATACTTATCTTTTTACTAAACTTTTGATAAAAAGTTTTGCCTCCATATCATTAATCGTTGTCTCAACCTTCAAACACACTCAACCGTTAAAAATAACTCTTTTATCAAAGATAAGGTATTACCATCTCTATACCAAGAGCCCTCAAGGGAATAGTCTTCGTCTTCATCTTCGTCTTCAGCCTACTGCAGTCCACTACTGGACGTAGGCCTCCTCCATGCCACAGGGGGTTTTTGCCCATAGTCACCATGCTGGGCAGGCGGGTTGGTGACCATAGTCTGATTTTTGGACTATGTTGTCAGCATGGAAGACGCTACTGCCCACCTCCCGGAAACCCTTAATCGCCTCATCCACAGGCAGGCAGAGGTGGTACAAACTCTACTAGGCCGGCACCACGCGGGTAATAGTATAGGGAGGGTAGGGGGTAGTACACACTAAGAATACAAACGTTGGCTCTATTTGCACTAAATGTGTGGAAAATCCTTATTCTTATTCATAACTAGTGGACGCCCGCGACTCCGTCCGCGTGGACTACAGAAAAAACAAAATGTCGAAATATTACTATCTGGAAAAATTAAGTTGTGATTTAGAGTCTCAAATTTCGTGTGTACCCAACAAAATAAAAAATAACATAGAAGATTATCGTAAGCTTTTTAAAATCTGTAAAATTCTTCCAGTTAGTTTGAAGCATAAATACATGTTAATAATAAATGAAATTGTATTAGGCGTTACAATTCGTAAGTTCAAACATTCACTATGGGTGCGCCCACCACCGGGCCCTACACCCTTCACTAACCCTCGGATCTGATAACTCATAATTGCGACAACAGGCACTTGCACTAACTACAATCGCCATGAGAAACCAGATCCGAGCACCTAGCATGCAAGACGATACATTGCACCATTCCGAAATCAAAAACTAGATAAATAATCTACATATGTTTCGCCAACAACCGTGGAATCCTCAGGATTATAGAAACCAACACACTACTTACTTCAATAGTAATGTGTTGGATTTTAGAGGTTCATAATAATTAGTGGTTTACTAATTTCTATAATCCTGAGGATGCCACGGTTGTTGGCGAAACATATGTAGATTATTTATCTAGTTTTTGATTTCGGAATGGTGCAATGTATCGTCTTGCATGCTAGGTGCTCGGGTCTAGTTTCTCATGGCGATTGTAGTTAGTGCAAGTGCCTGTTGTCGCAATTATGAGTTATCAGATCCGAGGGTCAGTGGAGGGTGTAGGGCCCGGTGGTGGGCGCACCCATAGTGAATGTTAATAATAAATAACAGTAGCAAGCAAGAGCATAGCCTCACACAGTTGAGCCACAGTCATGTTACGAGGTCGGTGTCAGCAGGCAAATTTGAGGTACCCAGAGTAACTAACTACTTTGGTGACAGAACCCTAAAAAAACGCATACCTTATATACTTAACAGTTTGCCTGAGGATATCCGTATTGAACAAGATTATAATAAGTATAAAAATAAAATAAAAAGTACTTATTGGATACCTTACCATTGGGACTCACTAAGGTAATGATGCAAAGTAAATAATTATGTATATATAAATATGTTAAAAGAGACTCCAATCCTGCAGACAAACTGTTGAAACAGTTGTGTAGGGCATAGACTAATGCAAATTTGTACTATACCTCTTTACAATAAATAAATAATAATGTAATTTAAAATAAATCCGAAAATAAAGGTGCAAGATGGGCTAAAATCTTGTACCACAAAAATAAATTGTCTTTATAAAAATACCTATAGCGTTTAAGTTTACACGCACTCTGAGCTTCTAAGCTTCGTTTTGTGATCGTATACTCGCTCCTTTGAAACTGCAGGTCATTGTACGTTAAACGATATTTGACTTTATTCCTTTTTTCAGTCAAGAAAACGTCTGCACATTATTCCAAAATATATATCGTTAGAGGATTTGGTTGTGATGGGAGGCATAGGCCTTTTATTCATACCTATAAGGCGGCATCGCCTATCAGATGCTTATAGTTTCCAAAAGTATATTTATTTATACCTCAAGTATGCTTAATATGCGTACCTACTTTAATTATGTATTTTTAATTTTATGTACATATTCGTAAAAATAAAATGCTGAAACCGCTCTAAGTGTCTTCTGAGTTTTTAGAGTGCAATCGCGCTATTGTTGAACGTATTTACAAAAATAAAACGTTAGTCACATTTTGTATAACGATTAATTTCGACAATGTTTGAAGCCAAAAGGGAGACGTTAAGAATGTCTAAAACGTCGTGAAATGAACGTTTTTGGACGCAGCCACACCAAAACAACGAAAACAAAAAACGTCAAATCTCCTCCGCAATACTATATTTCTGGCCACCCCATTGTGGCAAACACAGCTTTATGTATATGTATATACTATTTGTATGGTTACCTATATGTAGGTATGTTATATTTGTCACACACGAAAAGATCAAGAAAAGCATCAATCAATATTTTCTTAACAGAAATAATGGTTCGCAACAGTGTTAAGTATTACTAAACCACATTCAAGAAACGATACTTTTATATATTCGTGAAGTTACCGCCTTAAAAACAAGAATATTACAAAACGAAAATAAAAGCGGACGTCAACGTAAATGAAGTACCTACCGGCTAACTTTTATTTTTATTCGGTCAAGTATCTGTAAAAGCACCGGGCGACCTTCGCAGGCAGCTGCTGATGTCTCACCACTTGCCACTTGCTTCTTTTGAGCAAATCCTTAAGTGACCTTAAAATTACGGAGAGTTTTTTGGCCCCTACTTCTGGAATGTGCGTCGATGAGTTATTTGGCCCTTTTGTTTATTACTAGCGTTGTTATTTATAAATTCTTTTAGACATTTTACTCGTACCTATTAGGCACTTTTTATTTATGTGTAGGTGTATAAAAAATCTGCCGATTAAATGTAAAATCATAATAATTTTCAAAAATCTTCCTTGGTAACAAGACCTAAAGTGAACAAATCTAGATACTTGATCTAAGTCTAAAAACAATTTCATAAAATCTAGGATTACCTGTATTTAAAAATCGTCTAAGCACATTCAATCGATAGACTTGTTCATTCAGCTTTTTGTGTAAGTAAAAAAAGAAGAATTTTGCGGCACTGCAGGCACTACTAATATTTTCCGTGCCTGTACCATTTCCGGGATAGCCCTACCGTTGTCGGCTACACATTACCGGTAAATAATGATCCATTTAAGAAAGACCACCGTGACGTAAGTAGAGAAAGACTGTCGTTATAAATGGAAAAGAAAATTACCTACTGTTTGCCGTCTTACAGTCTGGATAGCATAATTAATTAAATAAACTAGCAACATAAATATTTATTTATAATTATTTAGAAAACCAGAATAATTGGCCAATGAAATTAATGATTAATTATTATTGAGTTGGCATAAATAATAACTTTTGTTTTTAGTAGAGAAATCCGGTTCTCTACTAAAAACTTTACGTTAATTGTAACGTCATTTTTAATTATACTGTAATTACATTGCAACTAGTTAAAATATTTGGATGCTCTTAAATATTCATAAATGCAGATACTCGTAAATGGCTGGACTTGGCGGGTCACTGCCGTGCCCCTAGTTGCATGTAAAATGAGATATTTCATGACTGACGTTTTTGGGATAGATTTTCCTTGAAATATCACTTATTCTAGTTTTTTTTTCCTTTCCCAGCAGGCATTTTAATTTAAGGTGCCGCATGTCACTAATATTTCCTGTTATTTGTTCCAAATGCTAGCAAAAAAAAAACTGAGACATCAACCGGGGTCAATTGTTCGAAGCTTGTGAATTAAAATAGGATGCTACACGGCAGGCATAATAATCTTGTACAAAAAACTAGAATCGATTTACCTACGCGTGTGTCGCCACTAACTACGCTGCACATAAAAAACCTTTGCAAGTTCCATCTTGCACCGATTGCAGTAACAATGTTTGTGCTTACACACAAAGTTCATTGCACATGACAAGTGGAGGTACACCCGGCCAATTTGAAGAGGTACGTAATTAATTCGCTGTCAATAAACAGTTGAAGGTTTATCATTTGAGGTGGTTAGCGGAACAAGAGTGGTAGTGGAGCCCACATTCACCTGCGCAAGCGTCGACGGAGCAGTCTCGCGTTGCTTACCAAACCATACGGTACTTGCTGCAAGTAAAGTGTGAGTGTTGCCAGGCAGGATTCGACCTTTTTTCGTAAGTAGCTTTAAGCTTTTACTTTATTTTTAAGCTCTGTTATTTTAAAATATGATGATAAAATTATTTTAACCGGCTCTTTCAAGTGTAGAGATGTATTTTTATTTAGAAATGTTGAGTTAAAATTTTGTATAGATTATTCTTTCAGTGCTTTAAAAATATAGATTATTTATTTTTGAAAATTACCTATGAGTAAGTAGAAAAAATATTTATTTAGAAACAAATATATTTGAACTCAAAAGTTTACAGGGCAAAAAAATCTATCTAATATAATCTTATCGTGTAATCTATACAGGATGATTTTTGGTCGTCAACCTTTCCGAAAACTACAGAATCTCCTCATCATCACGATCATTTTTCCCCATGGAAACATACCTGGGAAGTGTCTGGTTTCCAAAATATTAGGGTCCAAAGTTGAGTAAATAGACTGCGTTTTTCTGCATGCACATTCATGCATGTAATAAGATTTTTTCACGAGAAATAAATAATATCTGTCAATGAAAAAACTAGCATAAACACTGGACACTATAAATTTCGCCCGATCTAGTAATTAAAAAGTTTTTTTCAAAAAAATTTACATCGTTCCCCAGCATTATTTTTTAACTTTATTTGAAGTAGAGAGTACGTACCCTTCGTTAAGGGCGGCAACGAAAAAACACCCTGTAAAACTAAGGATTGCGTGATGCTGCGTAATGAAAGTTTTTGTTCCATGCGCGTTATTGCTCACGCGCATTATGTCATACCATCGAACAGATAGTGAAAGTTGTTCTTCTGCGAGAAGACGTTAGAGGAAGTATATTTTGTCTGAGACGAGGTAGTGCGGAATGAAGTGTATGGTATCTGAAAATACAACTTTTATCTTTAGAAAAATCCTGTGCCTCTGTATGATATTGAAACCAACAACTTATGAGCACATGCGTGATTTATAGGAACGAGTTAATTAATTTTTGGGAGGCTACATATTATAGTACTACAATACTAGTGGACGGTCGCGACTCCGTCCGCGTGGACTACAGAAAAAACTAACTGTCGGACAATTATCCGAGATAAAAACATTTTCCCGGGATAAAAAGATATGGCTATATGTTAAGTGGGATCTGTCACAATGTATTCCTGAAAACTGCACCGAAATCGGTTCAGCCCTTTCTAAGATTAGCGTGCACAAACGCACAGACAAAAATTCCAAAAATAATTCTTTTGGTTACTATTGCATTAATAAAGGTCTCCTATAATATTTTTTCTCATATATCTTCCAGACAGCGATCCGTTACATTTTTATTATATGCATAGATTATACACGGGGGCGGCTCTGTTCCAATAATGGGGTAGTATTTTGCAGGATCATGAGGGAGATACTCCTACAGCCATGTTTATTATTTTATGAACACTGAATAATACTTATATAATATATAGTTATATATTATTATTGTTGAACCTAGTTGTTTAGAAATTTATAAGGTATAATCGATTACACTTGGGGATATCCCCTTTGAGAGGCGTGCATCGGGTCGAAGCCAAGATGTAGTAGAGATAAATTTTATAAAGTGTATTACTTCTATGCTGCTCTGGGAGTGAAAAAAAAAGTATAATACTACAGCTGCTTGTCTTCCCGGGCATACTGTACAAGTCAGTAGAGGGGACAAGAGGGTTTTGAAGGCGATGGGCTGACCACCTGCCACTACTAACCGAACTTGTACATCTCAACTATACCCTCAAAATTGGTCAGAACCATTGCACCATGTGGTTCTATAGGCCCTTGGTGCTCTGCCTACTAAGTAAGGGATAAAGGCGTTATTATATGTATGTATGTATTACTATTATATTATGATTTACGAAGTAGGATGTCATTTTCAAAAAAGTCAACGACTTCTCCATTGTATCTACTATCCTATTGTATTTGTAGTAGCTTTTTTACAAGTGATAATTACTATAGCTTAACACTTCTAGGTAATTCTATGGGAACAGGTCGTTAATTAAAAATAATAAGGGAAAGTCGTGTATCAAGACTAGTTTGTAGCGATCGATCGATTTCATATAAAGTAGTTCATAGTATATGTAGCACAAGACGTAAGAAAATTGCATTTCTGCGAACGAAACGTGCGTATTCTTAGTATTAGCTTTTCATACATACATGCATATTGCATACTAGTAGACGCCCGCGACTCCGTCCGCGTGGACTACAGAAAAAACAAAACGTCGAAATTATCCGGGATAAAAACATTTTCTAGGGATAAAAAGTAGCCTATATGTTAAGTGGGACCTGTCACAATATTTTCCTGAAAACTGCATTGAAATCGGTTCAGCCGTTTCTGAGATTACCGTGCACAAACATCGATCCGTTACAATTTTATTATATGTATAGATATACCTAGATATACCCAATAGGAATCAGAAATCACCAATTTTTTGTAGGCGAAGAAAATTAGGGGAGAGCCCGATAGACCGAGCCAATTAGAAAAGGTTATATTTAGGTACCGGAGCAACCACCTCAATTATCGCGATGGGTACCTATTTCGTGTAACTTAAGATCTTGTCAAGGTGTTATTTAGTTTTCGTCTTCTGAACTAGTTCACCGTAGTGTAATTGTATTTTGTTTTGTAATAGCTGCAATCTTGTTTGCCGATATATGTCTTCGGATCGAATCTCGGTAGATGCATCATTTATATGATGAATATCGATCTATGTTTGCATCCGAGTACGTATTTTTCAGTGACAATTTCTATACCAGTGTCCTTACAGAGATATAGATATTTTTGTTATGATTTGGATTAACATGAATGCCAACCAGTGCACGAGTTGTAGTTAGTGCAAGTGCCTGTTGTCGCAATTATGAGTTATCAGATCCGAGGGTCAGTGGAGGGTGTAGGGCCCGGTGGTGGGCGCACCCATAGTGAATCCATGGGTTAGTTAAGTTACAGTAAAATAAAATGGTTAGTAGATTTAAATTACATTAAAATTAAAATTACTAGTTATATTAAATTAAATTAATTTACTAAATATTAGTGTAGCAAAGCGGTGACAAATATAACTGGGAGTCAATTTTTGAAAATTTTTGAGCCGAAACGCAACCACTAACGAAGCGTTAACGAAACGCGGTGCGAAGCATTTAACTTACTGCTTGAGTAATAATAAGGTATATTTTAGCACGCATCGGTCGCGAGCATGACAGAATAAAAACAAATATCTGTCTCGTGCTGATGTGCCCAATTGCGTCACCATAAAGTAATTATTGCTTTGTTCTGAGCGTCTACAACGGTTTCGTTTCGGCTTCGTTCCAACTCGAGACTTTTCGAGAATTGCCGTTATTAAAGAAGTTATCGACTGAGAGAATGCGATTATATGTAAGCCTCTAATTATATTAACCGGTATTGTATTCAATAACAATAAGCGAATAATTCGAAATCCATGTCATGAATGTATTCGAATTCGCACTATTACAAAATTTGATGCCGGAACGTGGTCTGAATTGCACCAATCAAATAAATTTGCATATGGCCGTACATGTACCTACGTTTACATACAAACTTAAGGTGTTAACCGATCGTGGCAATAATATTGGTATTCTAAGTTATGAAACTAATACCTTTAAACAACTGATTTCACCTCAATTTCGTCTGAGAATGTAATTAGTTTTAGAGTGACAGAAAATACATTAATTTATTATATACCTACTAATGGGATCTCTCTGCGTGATCGAATCAGAAATGAGGAGATCCGCAGACGTACAAAGATCACCGACATAGCTGAACGGTCCAGCAAGCTGAAGTGGCAATGGGTAGGGCACATAGCTCGAAGAACTGATGGCCGATGGAGTCGGAAAGTTCTAGAGTGGATACCACGTATCGGCAAGCGCAGCGTGGGAAGGCCACCCGCGAGGTGGACGGATGACCTGGTCAAGGTTGCGGGCGTCGGTTGGATGCAGGCTGCTTCCGACCGGTCGGAGTGGAGGTTGTTGGGGGAGGCCTATGTCCAACAGTGGACTTCTCAGGGCTGTAAATGATACCTACTAATATTATTTTTTTTTAAATCCACGTAGCCTAGGTATACCTACTCGTAGAGTGACAAATTAGTAGAGCAAATAAATAAAAATTACACCCAATATGTTATTCTCGTGTATACCTAATAAGCTAGATAACTGCCGAGTTTCATCAAAATGTGATCGTTAGTTTTTGCTGCAAGACTTACATACAAACATTCATTCTTCTTATTAATCTCACAAACGTTCACACATAGAAGGATGGGATTCATTATCAATTGCCTATGCTTACGCACTTCCAAGTTAAACACATTTACGAATCAACCAGTTTATCTGAAAAGGTCAAAAATCTATTTTTGGTACCTACGAATATGCAGCCAATCGGTATGTTAATTACCAATACCGAACCAGGCAAGTCCAACAGAACCTTTACGCTTGAATGCATGATGTTCTTTTGAAGAACCAAGTCGGCCATTGGACCAGTTTTGAACCGCAACACGTTATGTAACTAAAACTCTAGGTCAATCCACTGACCAGAATTTTATTTGAATGTACCAACTGTTATTTATGTATCAATAGAATCCAGTACTGGTAATAATTTGAATAAATAAGTGCATTAATTAAAATTGCGTAAAAGTCATGCTAGATTTATTGTTAGGTTACTTTAGGATAGTCATTCTAAGTCTTCATTTTATAATATTAGAGAGAAAGTTATTTATTTTACCAACATTAAATATTTACAAAAGGGTAGAAATATCTATAACTAACTACTTAAGAACTACTTATACCGCCACGCTGAATGTGTTGCTGTAAAGATAATTATAAAAATAAAATTACTATGATAGGTCATCTATTGTTTGGTTTATTAATTGCTAGCACTATTCTGTCTCTCCTACATAACTTTTGTTTTTTTTTCTACCATGCGAACTGTTAATTATTTAGCATAAAAATTATGGGTCCGTGGATTACGCCCACAGTGGTTGATGAACATGTGGCCGACGCCACCGATTTCGTTTTAGTGCGATAAAATTGATAAGAACCAATTTTTGATCAAATGTACAAACAGGCACAAAATTGTTTGTGCGAATACATTTGGAAATTACAGATAGGTAAATTATAGTGATTTGTCTTCTTGGACACAAATAAGCTTCGTACCCGAACGCTGCCCAGCCGAGTTGGAGTCGCCGATTTACCTCCTTCTCAAGTTGGACCTACCTATTGACCGTCTGTCCCAGGTAAACAAACTCGTCAACAACTTGGGCATCGAGCTCCCAACCAGTATAGGAGTGAGCGGCACATGGACGTTCGACATGGTCTTCGTGTTGTCCATGTTCATCTTCAGGCCCACCTGTTGGGAGACTCGATTGAGGCTATCGAGCATTAGATTCCTTTTATGTTTTTATACTATGAATACATAACACATTAAGGTTGTTTAAATATTGGTCACTAAATGATTTTTTCGTTAACTGTACTTGGTACAAATGAAGTCAATTCTGAGAAATAATATTATTATAAAAATTATTACAATCAGTGGCATCGGCCACATGTGCGTCGATCACTGTGGGCGTAATCCACGGACCCAAAATCATGTATGTTACGCTTCGATCAAATAATCTTACGGTACATTATAATAAATCTGTTGAACTTGTAAGTTTATGGGAAATTATGGGATACCTCCACTTGCCAGAATTTAATTTCTGAACGTGGACGTGCACACCCGACGACCACGAAGCATTTCAAAAGGTCATTTATTGTTTTGGTTGGTTCAATGAGAATAGAATGTACTTATAGAAATGCTTCGTCTACAGTCCATTGCAGTCCCCTGCTGGACGTAGGCCTCCCCCAAGGCACGCCAACAAACTACAAAGCTACTGCCACAGGGGGGTTTTGCCCATAGTCACCACAATGTGATATTTGGACTATGTTGTCAGCATGGGAGGCGCTGCTGCCCGCCTCCTCGCCTCGTACGATACCCACGGGCAGGCACGGGGTGGTACAAACTCTACTCTGCCGGCAACACGCGGTGAATTATTCTTATATAAATGGAAATGCTTAGTATTCACAAATCCCATGATATACTACTCCCTTTGATTATATGTAATCAATATGCAATTTGTCCGAATGTCAAATAAAACCTAATATGTATTTGTAGTAATATTGACATATAATTTATGAATTGCAAATAAATTTAATATAATACGTACGTCCCAAATGAATAGCATTGAAATAATAATGGCGCTTCTCTGGCAGTGAAAGGATTACATTCCGAGAAGCAAAATTAAAAATTAATTTTAGAGCAAATAGGAAATAAAATATACGAGCTTTTTTTATAAATTACTTCGTTCCTTTGTGAGAAAGCATAAATTCATTTTGAGTCACCCACCCGCGGGGTGTGTTACCGCTTGCTACCCCCTTGCGGGGGGTAATGAGTTTTGTGAGAATTATATTTCTATTCAGTGAAATAAGGGTAATTTATTCAGTTCCGCAAGCACTGGTTACATGGATTCCTGATTTTCATTTAAAATTCCAATTATACAGGGTGTAACAGAAAGGGTATGTTAAGCTAAAAGCTATGTAAATAGTCCACTGTAGAGAACTCATTTCCAAAATTTGAGACTCGAAATCACAAGTTGTTTGTTAATTTTAAGATTGTATGAACACTTCTGAGTTGTTTAGGAATACTCCATACTATTTGAAAAAATAAACTTGTGATTTCGAGTCTGAAATTTTGTAGGTAGGTTCCTTTTAGTGGGCTATTTACATAGCTTGTCGCTTAAAATACCCCTTTTGTTACACCCTGTATATTCTTGTTATTTTCTGAACGGTTTACCAATCTTTTAGAATCTAAATGTAATTCAATTCATTAAGATTAACTAACTTAGAATTGACTGTGATCACAACAAATATTCACCAAATATTGGACAAAATACTTTCAATAGTGTAGTATAAGTATTGTGTTTTTGAAAACAAATGCCGCTTTTTTAACTTTTTTTACTTTACCCTCATTTTTGTTTTTGTAGGATAAAACACATAACATAATATCCATCATATTTTAGAGTAAGTATAAAAAAAAATAACGCCCACATAGTTTCTTTCGACGTTATTCCTTTTGATGGTTCCCAAAATACTTCAAACTAGAAACAATGACAATACGATCAATGTTCGTTTACCTAGAAATGTCCGTCCATCAATATTGTTAGTTATTGATGACATGACAAAGGCTTTCACACATTGAATCGATTCGACATGCATAAAATAAATTTTAACACAAATATGTGTGTACTCTATATGCCCATGTTTGGTCTACATAACGGGGTAGCCAGAACTGCAGAATCACGAAAGAGATCCAAAGTCACGTTTATTATCGCGGGGTGAGATCGGTGACAAGCCGGCTAGCTAATCGCATGAGAGAAAGCAATAGACTCCTATAACATTCACGGAAGAAGATGTAGCTGATGTTATCTAGTAAAGCCCCGCATCCGTACAGGACCTAGAATATAACAGTATGCCATCCAAACAATCATTATTCAGAAGTCGAGAGCTAGTCAGACTCATAACATAGTACATTATTCGCCAGCTTACGTCACACACATCTTATCACTACTCTTATTCTGTTGTAACGCGTGTGAATTTACTCGTTCGCACCAATGGAGCCGTTGTGTTAGCACCTTTAGCTCAGGTCAGTATTCTATCTGTCCACATAAAGTGTGGCTAATCATAGTAACATATAGTTACCGTAATCTACTACAATTATCACATACCAAGGCTTACGTTGACACTACACCTTATCTTAAGCGGGTCGCGCTATTCACTACTCCAAAATCCTTGTTCGACAGAATGCTTATTGAATTATGTGCCTCGCGTGCGCGTTTTATGTTGTAACGCAGTCGTTGAATCAAGTATAGCTGCGTTACGCAGCCTATATGGAGCCTGAAAACATATTGTGCTATCACCATGTCTCAGCACCTTTATCGTGTAGGTCAGTATTACGTAGTTTTCATTAATACCAAATATTTGACTGATATTCATTCATAATGTTATACAGTGTTGCGTATTCATTATCGGTATTAATGGTCCACATAAAGTAGATTTAGATAGCATTATTTATACCTATACGCCTAACCCGTGCTGATGCGGGGGTTCATTAGAATAAGTACATCAGATGCAACTCCTTCCGTGCATGTCGAAAAGGAATCTAGGTTTCTCAGGCAACGAGCTAGCAACTTGTTACTGATTTTAAAAATCTGACCCCGCTATGCTAAATGCGGCTGTAGGACGTCTTTCGTGATCTTACAGTTCTGGCTATTCCATTTTCGGGAACACTGCCTTGTGCATTTATATGTATGTAAATATTCAGAATCATAGCTCGTATATTATTAATATTATTACTCCCTTTACAATTCAGGTACCTTACATTGAAATATACATAGGTACAACCAATAAACTTTCGCCCAAAGGTAAAATAAGCTGCGTAACTATTCCGATCACACAGAGCTTTTATTAAAATCCCTTCCGGACCTATTTCCGGAACGCTAAAACATAGTATTAAAAGTACAGTAGAACTTATGTTTAAACATCTATTAAAGAAACTTCTAGTTTACTACCAACAAATTCGAAATGGCCGGCCGAATTAACTTTTTCGTCTACCTGTTCGTGAAACTGTTAACAGTCGCATAACTAAGCTAATTTATTACATTCTACTACTAAAATTATACTATATCTGTTTCCGGACTAGCAGAAACGTTCCACCTCAACTATGAATGAATTCCCGTTCGATCGCACCTACTCTGTTTACATCCTTTTATGTGGACGCAATATTGAGCACACTTATTGGTCGCACAGTATCATAGGTAATGATGATCATCAGTGTACCAACTCGTAATATAATTTTTAGTTTTTTTCGTTTTCGTCAGCCTATTGCAGTAAGCTGCTGGATGTAGGCATCCCCCAGAGGACGCATGGCTCGATCTCCCGTTTTTGCCATACCCAGTCAGTAATGTAATAACCTTAAAGAAAAAAAACCGATTGCGTAAAAATTTAGACTCAGTGTCATCTCTCAAGCTCAAATGCTACAAGCCGTTTAGGCTCTAGAGCAGCCTTTCCCAAAGTGGGCGGAAACGCCCCCTTATGGGCGCTGCAGGCCTAAAGGGGGGCGGTAAGAGACCCAGATAAAAATTGAGGCTTTGTGTAGAGGCTTAGAAGTCATAATAGTTTTTAAGTAGGTGAAAAAATGGGGGCGCTAAAAAGAATTTATTCTCAAATTGGGCAGTGGACAAAATAAGTTTGGGTACCCCTGCTCTAGAGAGTGTCAAGAAAATATCTAAGTTTATTCAAATTAAAATACGATAAAATGAATAAAATACGATTTCTACGATACCTGTCAGCAAGTTCACTAGTTGCATTACAGCGCCGTTTGCTGGGTTCAATTCAAGCTTTCTTTGGATTCAGTCCATTAAATAAGTATCTAGTTTAATCAGTTTTAGGTCTTAGTGTGACTTTACAGTTAACTATAAGAAACTTTTGGTCAATAGATTATAAGTTCAACTTTAGTATAACGACCATGAACGTATAAAGGACAACGGACGTAATGCTGTCACTGCACAGATTGAAGCACCGAAATGGCGACGCGTTGGGCATGTGAGCGTATTTTCCAGTGGGCGCCGAGCTTACTATGGTTTGTATGTGTATGTGAATAATGCGTCAATACACATCTCTACTCCATGGAATATCGTTGCCGAGCTTACTATGAATGCTTCACTCTGTGTAGTCACAACACTCTGTCCATTATTCTTTATACGTTCATGATAACGACGTAATATGGCTTTTACCAAATATTTTAATGCGTATTTCACTATTTACTTATACCAGATTATTGATTTCGTCCAAATGAAAATCTGTTATTATTTTTCATAGCGGTACGGTCACGATGAGATGAAAAATGTGCGTGGCCTAACGGTCTATTGTATAGGGTATGTGGTCGGGTTGATTTACTGCCCTCATAGTCTATTACACAATTCAACACATACCTATAGATAGCTGGGCATCCAAATAGATATAGCGTAGGTATGCCGTTCGAATCGTAGTGTGAATTTATTACGTAGGGGACGGAAATTTTTACAATTGCTACCTTTTTTCAATCGGACTCCATTCTCGTTCGCTTCTGCTACATTCCGATAACTAAAGGTTTTTCTAGAAAATTGGATTTGTGACATTATAGCATTTACTACATTCTACTTGTTTACGTACTTTGTTGTGTACACATTTTACGAAGAATGTTCTTTAGAAGTGCTTACAAGTAAATAAGTTAAAAACTATGCAAGTAGAGTTAACAAGACTTTAGTTTGTTGAAGTTTGAACGAGTGTTAATTGTAAAAAGTTTTGCAATTAAAAATTGACTTTAGGAGATGCCCACATCCAACCAACTAGATAGCTATTAAATATTTATTCTTATACTTTTAAAAAGAAGGTACTTAATGCATAGAACATTATATACTCTGCTTAAGTGACATTAAATCTACACATATAATAAAAATGTAACGGATCGCCGTCTGTACTTACATGGAAGATATATGAGAAAAAATATTATAGGAGACCTTTATCAACGCAATAGAACCCAAAACGATGATTTTTGGAATTTTTGTCTGTTTGTCTGTGCATTTGTGCACGCTAATCTCGGCTGAACCGATTTCGATGCAGTTTTAAGGAATATATTGTGACAGGTCCCACTTAACATATAGGCTACTTTTTATCCCGGGAAAATGTTTTTCTCCCGGATAATTTCGACATTTTGTTTTTTCTGTAGTCCACGCGGACGGAGTCGCGGGCGTCCTATAGTTAATACCTAAAGACATATTTTTAGTATTAATATTTAGTTTTAATTTTTATATTGAAACTAAATATTATGTTTCTTCTTGTTACAGAATAGTTTCATCGAATTAAATCGACAAAATGTCGGATCTACGGCATTGGACGAGCGCCATTGGTATGTTTGTTATTTTATATTTCTATAGAAAGTTTGTGGTCATAGTGTGATAGAGTGCTTGATTAATTACGAAAGCATCTCATCGCGAAGGGTTTTCAGAAGTAAGTGCAGATTTGATTATAAGTGCTATATATATATAACCTATGTGCTGTGGTGGAATTTCCATCTAGAGATATAGATGCTACTCTGGCTTCTTATACATACATACATACATACATAACACATACTCGTAAGTACGACAGTATTCCTGAAAGGGGATAGCTAGAACTGCAGGAACTTATTGAAGATCACATGACCACGTTTGGCGTGACAAGTTATCTTATCGTTTTAGGCTTATCGCTTGAGACAATGTCAGTGAGTTCCTTAGGCGACTCTTTCGACATGCACGGAAGGAGATGCAGCTGATGTATTTAAGTCAAGCCACTCAGCCCATCAGCATATGCTTCTTATTATATTGGAAAAATTGTTTCTTCCCCGAAAACTACCATTAATAAACAACGTACAGCCTCATCATCATCATCATCATCAGCCTATTGCAGTCCACTGCTGGACGTAGGCCTCCCCCAGGGCACGCCACAATACACAATTTGCCCATAGTCACCACGCTGGGCAGGCGGGTTGGTGATCGCAGTTTGTATTTTTGGACTATGTTGTCAACACGGGAGGCGCTGCTGCCCACCTCCCGGAAACCCTTAATCGCCTCGTACGATACCCACGGGCAGACATGGGGTGGTACGAATTCTACTCTGCCGGCACCACGCGGCCAACGTACAGCCTAGTCTTCAATAAATATGGCTACCAAAAAAGCTCTGGAATAATAATATTGAGATAAATTCTTTATTTATTTGCGTTAGGGCTTGGTAATAACGGTGAGTGAGGAACAATAAAATGAGACAATGAGATAAGTTGGTGGCCTTAAATAATTTTATTTGTTTTGTTATTTTTTCTGCTTTACATACTCGTACGTATAAGATTCGTGCCAATAAAAATGTTTTATGAGCAAATATGGTACTATAACTACAACTATGAATATTTTGGGATTATAGGATTTTTCGTGGGTAGATGTAGGTAAAACTTGTAGGCGCGTAGATATGCACCTACATCTATTAGGTATCTACAATAATCTACCTATTATACATGAGTCATAGAGGGAAATCTAGGCGTCTAAATGAAATCTATTAGGCGCGTAGGTATCTGCGTAATACTTAAGGCTCGAGCACACCGAATGCGTATGCGTGCACGTAAGGGTAGACGTACAGACCTCTGGTTTAATGTATAAACTGTCACCGCTAGTCTATGCTTACGTCTACGCATACGATCCGGTCTGCCCGTGCCTATACAGTTCCATACATTACAACTCAGAGGTACGTATAAGTCTACGATTACGTGCACGCACACGCATCCGGTGTGCTCGAGCCTTTATAGGTAGCCATATTTTTTCATTTTTTTTATTTATTATTATTATTATAAATACAGTGTAAAACTGTGTAATGTGTAATTGTAATAATTTAGTCAGTCAGCCAGCGCTCATTTAATATTAAGCGTACCTATCTATCTTTATACGTCGCATTCTGTTTTTATATTGGTTTTAATGCTTTATAGTCGCTAGTTAGGTCCCCCCGGGATTTTCTATGCTTTGTGCATTTTTCTGGTCGCCTCTGTTGATCCTGGCTCACAGGAGTTGCAGAGGTGGGTATGAGTGGTGGGCCAATCCCGAAAGCATCAGGCATAATATGCCTAATTAGCTTTTGTGTGTTGAGGCTGTAGAACTAAGTATATATATATAGAAATATGTATACATAATACCCACTATCTACCGCCCTAAAAATGTGGTAGTCTGTTGATCTGAGTTTATATATATGTATATGTCTGGCCATATCGTAGAATTGATCACATGAAATGGTCGGCATTTCAGAAATTGCATTTCAGAAAAGTTCAATGTCTATTGGCCACATATGATATGGTGGGGTGGATTAAAAATCGTTTCTCGATATGGGCAATAAACGCCCGATCATTTCATGAAGTGGCAAGATTATTGATCATATCGTAAAATAGTTACATGAATCACCGGTAGGCGCTGCGCCGTTTTATTTATTGAAGATGGCGGATTTTTCTTTTGTTATAAAACAAATTAAAGAGAGTAGGGGACTATGCAGAGGTTTACGGATAGTGTGTTATATTGTAGTATATTAACTAATGGTGGTTTATAATATATTGTTACAAAAACCTTATAGAAGGTTAGGTTAGGTTGACTATGACAAATGACGCACGAGCCGAGCGAGCGGACAGCGTGCCCAGGCAGCGTCCGGCGATGTGCCAGATGCATCGCTTTTGTATCTTTTATGTTTTTAAATATTATATTGTGAAAATACCATAAATAATAGCAAAAAAAATCATACCATCATACCTTATGGTATACTTATATATGGTGTAAGCTCTTAAATGATTTTATGACACCCTGTTAATAGATTTGGCCAAACGTGGATGACAAAATTGAAAGTAGACGATAACGATCTGGTCAAATTATTGGCCATCATGAAATGACCACTTCATGAAATGATCAATTTAACAATATGGCCACGACATATATACGGCCATGTTCCTAAAATGGGGTAGCAAGAACTCACGGATCACTCAAGGATCACGAAGGAGACTCTTCAACTACTTTCAGTACAGCGGTGAAACAGCCAGCCCCCCTAGCATGACCACGTATCGTGGATATCGTATCGTACGATATCGTGTCCATACAAAATTCAACATGGCGCATGGCTATATTTATCGTATTTTGACAGGCTAAATGTCGATAAATCGGTTTATCATATCGTGTTTTGCAAGTCATGCTACTTGTGTAAACCCTTGTAGTAAACGATATTTAGAGGATTGAAAATGACATCACATACACTGTGACAAACGGGCTAACGCATGAAACCTTATAGGCTTAAATCAACTAAATGCACCAAAAAAAGGTTCACTAACATATTTTCCTCAACTCTACTAGAAACTAAGCGACACTGTCTTCGAACGTGCTGCAAAACTGATCATGATCTCCGACCGTATTTCCGCCAAGGCGACTAATCTCTACGGAGATTGGCCAGGTACGCAGGAGATATTATAGTGCATAAGTGTGTGCGCAAACACAGATGCACTCTCTATTCCGTTACTCTCATAGTCCGGTGGGACGGAAAGCCGACACGACCGGAGAGAGATCAGGCGCAGGACCAACAATTTACGTGCTTTCCGAGGCACGAGCTAAGTTACAATTTTGCAACATTATAATCTGTACATGAAATAAATTCATTGGTACAGGCCCGTGACTGGGATCGAACTTACGCCTCCCGCTTAGAAGGTACACGTCTTAACCACTGGGCTATCACCGCTTAAAACTATCTATGCATTGAATACTTCCCATTTTTTTAACTTTACTTTTATATATCTATTTTTGGTCTATTGTATCTGGCTGGACAGTAATTAAAAAAACTCTGGCTCAATAATAAAGTAATTAATATTAGTTTGGCTCCAGGGAAAGCAATTTCACGTATAATAACTTTTATGACAGTTTCATTAAATCATCATCTGGCTTAATCCCATTATTTAGGAAATACCTATTGTTTTCTGACTAGCTGCTGGTTGCATCTTCTGAAGTGTTATTCTGTAGTACTTATCTTCCTATTCGCTGATGTTTCATCAAAATCGTTTTAGTAGATTTTACGTAAAAAGTACCATTTATATTGTTTTATCAAATCTTCAATTGTTTTCATAATATGATCTCATTCTTTCATACGAAAGCCGAGATTCTCTTTTATGCTTTTTTTGGGTTAGCCATAAATAAGAAGTAAGCTTTAGAAAGTACTTACACAATTTCTGATATTGACTGGGGCTACGCATCTTAATGCCTATTACAAACTAATCCTCTGCCAACACTCTAGTAGCTAAGCATATCGCCTAACTAGGATCGTAGTTTCAGCAAACAATAGCCAAGGTAGGTGTGAATAGTACCTGAGCGTTCGAGTAGGTATTCCCAGGACCTTGGTTACAGGCCGGTGAATGTGTAGTTAATTTGCTATTTATGTAATGTTACAGTAGTTGAGGAGACTCGGTTTTTGGTTAAATGTCTGGGTTTGTAAGCTATCTGCTTGTATATTGAGTGTTTATTACCATCTACCTGCCTTCATTCCATTTATTTAGAGATCCGCACGATATTATTCCTTTGGAAGTTATTAACACTGATTTGGTAGAACCTGCCTGACGTCAACCCTCATTGGGAATAGGTTAGTGATAATCTTACAACATCGAAATCCATACCTAAAACAAATTCATTGTTACAGTCACTGCTGGATGGTGTAAATATTTTTCTAATTTATTATCCATTCTGTCATTCTTGTTATTATTTCCCATATTTTCCAGAAACCTAAGTAATAAATATTGGAAAGGAAAATAATGAACAGAAAACTCGATGTAAACTACAACTCAGCGTTATTGCAAAATCTATATTAGGGATTGTTTGCTAAAATTTTATGAACTTCGGACCGGCATTCTATATTGTTTGATAAATGAGTCAGCAGTATGATAAATTATTCTGTTTTTAACAATAGACACGAATCATTTGGACTTCTGGTGTAAAATGCTTTGATACCCATTCACGTGTAGTTAGTTACAAAATGAAATTATTTTCGCCTTTCAACAGCTCCAATTTCAGTTTTAAACTATGATATATCTACTCGCATTTAGACCACTAAACATACTGCAAGCAAAAAAATCGCATAATGAGAACCAAATGAAAATTATCTGAATAGTAAAATGCAAGTCATTTGACCTGAATTTTATTAAAATGCAGACATTCACGCAAAAAACCAATTAAAATGCAGACATTCACATTGTTAATTATGATTTTGCATACATAAAAAAACCTTAGGAGTTAAATAACCCTTGCTTCATATAGTTTAATATATTATATGAGGATGTATCAGAGCTTGTACATAGTGAATTACATGCCACATACACCAGACAACACAATATATTGTCCGCTACGACATGAAGTATTTAGGTTGCTGACGACACACTCTCTTTCCGGGAACATACATTGTTAATTATGTATATATTCAAAAAATTATTTCGCAGACCCACAGCTGTTACTCAAGTGTATACATAAATCATACAATATTGTATTAGCTCATGGGGTGGTGCACATAAAACAATCATATTACCCCTCGAAAGAGCTCAACGACACGTGCCAATCCTGCAATGTTTTAACAGTCCGACAGCTTTTCATCATTCATATAGTCGACTTGCCTACAGTCATGATATTACTAACAAAAGACGGAAAGATTAGTATGACTGTTAAATAAGGTCCCTTACTTTATAATAGGATAAATAGATTAAATAATATATTGACCTTACATATTTCCACATATAGTTTAATATATTATATGAGGATGTATTCCCTGAGAATCAAGCTAGTTCAGGAATCATATTATTATTTACCTTGTATTGTCATAAAATATGTGTCCATTGAATTAATTTGCTTACCTTACTCTCATTTATTTAAGCATAATATATTAAGTAACACTTATTTTTTTGGTTAATCCGTAAATGTTATTATTGGAAAGTTCCTAAAAGATGTCAATTTATTGTTGACATCAACTAAATAATCCATGAAAATCCGGCCTCCAGTGACACGTCACATTTTCCCATGTGGAGTGTCGAGAGTTAGAAGCTTATATAAAGAAAGCTGGAAGTCTGTGTAAATATACCAGCTCTTATCGACACTGGTCTAAAAGAGCATTACCCTCACGACCTGCTGATGTAAGACGATCGTGAAAATATCTAGATCGTTCTAGAAAGTGGAATGTGAGACTGTTGAGATACTATTGTGAGATAACATACTATTACTATGTAACGCGTTTAGTTTTCATATTTTTTTACGAAATCCACACTTTTCATAGAGTAGGTACATTTTTGAAATTACAAATCATAGAACACTAACATAATAATATTTTGCTCAGTTCCCAGATCAAGTATTTTGTCAACTCTTTTGAAAATTTTGATACGCTTAGATGACTAATGGCACGGAAGGTACACCTTTGTCAAAATTACTGAGTAGAATTTTATACCTATGCATATAGGTACATATACATACAAAAACCCTCTTATGGCAGTAGCCTTGTAGCGTGCCCTGGGGGAGGCCTATATGTACGAGTATGATAGGCTAGGTAATGAAGAAGATAGTATACCTAGGATAGTAAAACTTTTTATTTTCCCATGCTTGCCCTTAAAATTTTATCTGTTTTCAAATACACAATATAATACAGTTTTCCTTATTTCTAAATAAATATCGATTGTCTTAATACGACCTTTTCAGACATAATAATATCTTTCCCAACTTTCTTACTCGGTATCCAGCTTTATAGTTTGAAAGAATGGAAACTATCAATAACAGACGAATAGCTAACTTTCTTTTTGAAAAGCAGCTTCTACAATACATCCATAACCTATACCTATAAAATACAGTACAATGCAGTTATATAGTGCGAGATAAATTGCTTTGAGACGTTTCTCTCGCGAGTCACGACTGTCTCCGGGCCTGTCAGTACAATGTCTAAAACAGTTATGAAACATAGAATCATAAAACTAAATTGCGAGTCCATTAATAAATTGCTTTGAGACATGAAATGGTTGAGTTTCTCTCGCGAGTCACGACTGATTAAAAATCGTTTCCGATATGGGCCTAAACGCCCGATCATTTCTAGTGGTCAAGATTATTGTCACGTAAAATAGTTACGCAAAGGCGCTGCGCGGTTTTATTTATTGAAGTGGCGGATTTTTCTTTTTAGGTTATAAAACAAATTAAAGAGAAGGGTGAACAGAAGAAGTTCACGGATAGTGTGTTATATTGTATAATGTAATAGATATGGTGGTTTATAATAATATGTTAAACAAAAACCTTAAACGATAGGTTAGGTTAGGTTGTTAGGTTAGAATGACATGACGCACGAGCCGAGCGAGCGGAGCGAGCGTGCCCTGGCAGCGTCCGGCGATGTGCCAGATGCGAATCGCTTTTTGCTTTGTTTTTAAATAAATTGTGAAAATATCACATAAATAATGCAAAAAAAATCATACCATCATCTTATGGTATACTTATTATGGTGTAGTATATATTATTTATATAGCTCTTACCACATCGGATTTTATGACATCTGTTAATCGATTTGGCCAAATTAAAATGAAATACTTAAACATGAAAAACATGAAATGATTTTAAATGGCCACGACATATATATAATGTCCTTCTTAGCAGGCCAAAGTAGTTGTAACAAACTAACAATAAATAACAAATCTAAATACCTGATTGTAATCTGAAGAGTATTTTTATATGACTTTTATACCTATTCTGATGTGCGGTTTTACTAAAATACATCAGCTGCATCTCATTCCATGCGAGAAGAATCGACTCAGGAACTCAGGGGTCCCCTCAGGCGATGAGCTAGCAACTTGTCACCGATATCGTGACCCTGCAGCTTTGGCTACCCCTTTTTGGGAACATAGTCGTGTGAATGTCATAAACATTTCAATGATTAAAAACCCAAACTCCGAGATACAATCTAACATAGGTACAAGAGCGTATCTAGGTAAAAATTAATTGCTCCTGCAGAATTACAGGACACGGTCTTAGAGCCCCAAAGGGAATCGTTAAAACAGACTTTATTGCTTTGCGATCGACTTCTTTGCCGCTATTTCTATCTCAATTTCTAACTACATTTTGGATATTTCGTATCTGGGTAGTTTTTATAACTTTTTTAATGGTTTTGATCTCTTCTTATTTCGTGTCTTGTTTAATATAAAATGATTGCCCTACGGAGGTGGGCAGGTTTTGTTGATATCAAGTAAAGTTTTATCGCAAACGAATGCAAAACGAATTTCTTTTCTCCAATAGATAGACACGTTTAGTAATATTATAAAGGAATCGTTTGATTGATCCATTATATTTTAAGACGTCCCTAAGTATTTAAAGATTTTCACAATACCTATACTTTCACTAAGCGGTAATAAAACATGCCTTATTTATTTTACAAAAACTTCAAACGTCATACACAGTGCACGTTCTGCGTCTGTTCTATTAGCTATTGTATGCTTCAGTATGCAGTTTGAAGGTATCCACCATTAGAGATCTAGTTAACTCGTTAGCTTCCCTCATATCAACTCGTTAGCTTCTCTCATATCAACTCGTTAGCTTCCCTCATATCAACTCGTTAAACCTTTTGGAGCGCAGCGATTGCAAGTAATAGGTGAATACATGTCATGTTACAATAATAAGACTCATTTTATTTAGAAATAGAAAGAATCCGAAAGACCGAAATCAGGTTTTTTATTAGGCACAGTTTTGTGTATTATTATCATCAATAGTTCCTAAAGAGTTTTCTGCTCAAATCAATAGTACCTACTCTGTATAAAGTTTGCTTCTTCGAAAGTAAGATTTCTATATTAAAAAAAAAACGAAGTAGGTATAGGTCATTTACAGATTAACCTGGGCCCTATTTTGTAAAGCTGACAAGTCGACATATATATCAAAAACTGACAAAATTGTAGAATTGTCGCGCTGCGGCTGTTTTATAAAGGTGACAATTATGTCACAGATCAAATCGTCAATTTTCTACCATGACAATTGTGCCAGCTTTATAAAACAGAAAAATTGTCTACTTATGTATCACTTCTTAATCATATTATGTCGACTTGTCGTATTGTCAGCTTTATAAAATAAAATGTATAATAATCTCATTAGTAAGAATAACATACTATAAGAAATTAAATAAAGGAATAATCAAAAGTTTAACAGAATTTGTTAGAGAATAAGAATTATAATCAGGTAATCAGATGCAGGCTGCTTCCGACCGGTCGGAGTGGAGGTTGTTGGGGGAGGCCTATGTCCAACAGTGGACTTCTCAGGGCTGTAAATGATGATGATGATGAACCAAAAGTTAATAAATAAAATAACATAATTAGGGGAATCTAAATAAAGTGAAAGCGATATGTGAGTGCGCGCGCGCCGGGTTAGGACTGAGCCCTTGGCCATGGTGCATATCGTTGGTTCGTATCGTCCCGATGACGTGATCTTGGCTGCTCCGAGGTGTTCAGGGTGGAGACGGTGAGGCAGCTAACAATACATATACATGGCTGGTGTTTCTGAAATGGTACAGCCACAACAGCAGGATCATAAAGGAAGCTTAGCATAGACGGGGACGTATTAAAAAAGACTTATTTATATAACAACTAGTAGACGCCCGCGACTCCGTCCGCGTGGACTACAGAAAAAAACAAAATATCGAAATTATCCGCGATAAAAACATTTTCCCGTGATAAAAAGTAGCCTATATGTTAAGTGGGACCTGTCACAATATATTACTGAAAACTGCATAGAAATCGGTTCAGCCGTTTCTGAGATTAGCGTGCACAAAGACAAACAGACAAACCGACAAACAGACGAAAATTCCAAAAATCATTCTTTTGCGTTGATAAAGGTCTCCTATAATATTGTTTCTCATATATCTTCCATGTACAGACAGCGATCCGTTACATTTTTATTATATGTATAACGACTACTCGATGATGTGAATTCAGTGCTTGATAATAACAAGTAACTAGTCCTGGATTATCATGATTCTTTCAAACACATGGAAGATTTTGTCAACGCCGCAGTAGTAAAATTAGATAAAGCATTCGCCGGTGGTAAAATATTGAAAGAGATGCATCTAAAGATATTAAATCTTTGCAAATGCATACTTGTCCAATAGTTAAAAGCTATGCTAAATACATACTTGCACAGCTCATATACCGCATCTCGTAAATTGCACCACGCAGCATCCGCCGACAACCTACATACTGAGGAGATAATTACCCGGCCTGCCGCAATACCGAGGTTTTCATTTTCTTTAACGGCATTTATGTCTTCATCGCCGTTTTGAAAGGTAACCATAACATACGTAGTTAATTACCGGTCTTTAAAATACCTTAAGATTTGTTTATACATAGATGACGGAAGATGCGTTATAAAATATAAAACGATATAAATATAGGATATAAAAATTTGGATTAACACATTCAACTCAGGGGGTTAACACAAAGAAACGTAATTTCTCGACAATCGATAGAGGTTCGTCATTGTGTCGATAATGAATAGAAAATTTGTAGTTTTTATTTGTAGGTTTTATTATTTTTGTTGTTTATTGGATTATTACCATATTACGACATCGAACGTCACTGCGAAATGACGGCTCCTCTATCTTAGGAAACCAAAGCTACGTTTGGGAAACAGAGGGCTATACAGGGTGTTTGTGACAGCCAGGCAAATATTGATACCATGACTTCAGACCATGATTCTGAGGCGGAAAACATTGAAAATTTTCCCAGGAAAAGTCCAAAATTTTCCGACACTTTTTTCATATTTTCAGGAAAAAATAGTTTAGTTCATTTTATTGGGCCTTAGATAATGACTTAAAAATAAAATTTTACCTAAAAGATAAAAAAAAAGTTGCCCTCATAAAAGTTCAAATAACTGATACACCCTAATGGAGAGTCATGTGATAAAAAACAGCAGTGTGTCACACAATAACAAATAAGCCCATTTAATTAGTCACATGATCGCCCGTTACAATTGGCGCGGAGAGCAAAGACTAATCAAAGAGATAATCAAATCAAAAATACATTTCCTACGAGTAATAACACTGTCGTATAACTCAACACAATGGTACTTGTTCAGCATTTTAGTATTTGCCTGGCTGTCACCTACACCCTGTATATGTATTTAATTGCGTTGTCAACATAAGTCTATATTGTAAATGGGTTATAAAGTGCGATTCCAATTCCATGTGTCACAAGCCTTAGAGAAAAGGGCAGGCGGCATCGGCATGACCTTAATGTAACATCAAGTGAATGGCTGAGGTAACTTGTTACGCAAAACTACAGAATACAGGCAAAAGTAACCAGATTTCGTGATGATCACGTTTTATGCGCGTTTGCCAGCAGCTTCTCCGTTTTTTTTTTTGTCGCATATACGAGTAAGTTAAGGATGGAGATCCGTGATCTCTGCCTACCCCTCCGGGAAAGAGGCGTGATGTATTATGTATGTATGTAAGTTAAGGCTTGTGCTGATGCGGGAGTTCACTAGAATACATCAGCTACATCTCCTTTCGTGCATGTCGTAAGGTTCGGAACTCAGACATTCGCTCAGGCGATAAGCTAGCAACCTGTGACTGATTATTATTCTGTCCCCGCTATGCACCTACAATGTCTACATAAAAAATAATAAATGACTATTTCCCGCTGCTATATTACAATTTTTTTTTATTCTTAACTTTCTGAAATTGAATCGGATTCTCTGAACATCGACATTCCAAATTATGATAAGGGTCCGTACCGCCATTTCACTTCAGACTCCTTGGACAACTATTTTTATAAACTATGTATGCGCAATCCATTTCAATGTAATCAAAGGTTTAAAAAATAACTTGCAAACTTTATTATTTCATCTTCTTCTTATTTCAACCCCTTACAACCTCTCCCGCTGTATTATATAAATACTTATACATTAATTATTGTGAATTATGATATATTCACTTGCGAAACATTATACATAATAAATATGCTGCATCACAGACATATTAGAAGGAACTTCCCGTAACTGCTTTTAATATCGTTCCTATCATAAGAATTAATAGCCGAGGAAGGGATGTTATTGGAGGTAGAACACAGGAAGCACCTCATTCTACCCCTAGACCTACCCTTATGTTATTTTTGGATTTCCCCTTCTATTTCTTACCTGATATTGGCTATAGGCTAATAATATACTTTTTTAGGCTAATAATGTACCTAGAAAGTATTATTTCTAGTAATGAGCAGCGTAGGTATTTTTTACTAAACCTAGTACACAACATATTCACTCGTTATCTGAGTATGGATTGAAGAGTTCGATATAATACGTAGTTACTAAGAGTAACTTGTCGATATAAAAACAGTCTCCAAAAACGTGTGAAGGAGTCTGTATCAATGCCGTCAGGTACGTGACGAGGGTTCTAAAGATTATAAAGTCCTAATCGTTAACTGCCCGAAAAATAATACTGTTTTTGGGTGTCAACATGTAACTAGATATACTCGTACTTCTAGGCTCAATATAAATTTTATACTTATATTTTACTAGTGGAAGCCCGCGACTCCGTCCGCGTGGACTGCAGAAAAAACAAAATGTCGAAATTATCCGGGATAATAAGTAGCCTATATGTTAAGTGGGACCTGTAACAATATATTCCTGAAAACTGCATCGAAATCGGTTTAGCCGTTTCTGAGATTACCGTGCACAAACGCACAGACAAACCGACAAACAGACAAAAATTCCAAAAATCATTCTTTTGGGTACTATTGCGTTGATAAAGGTCTCCTATAGTATTTTTTCTCATATATCTTCCATGTACAGACAGCGATCCGTGACATTTTTATTATATGTACGAGTATACAGGGTGTGGGTGACAGCCAGGCAAATACTGAAATGCTGAACAAGTACCATTGTGTTGAGTCATACGACAGTGTTATTTATTACACGCAGGAAATGTATTTTTTATTTGATTATCAGTAATCTTTGCTCTCTGCGCCAATTGCATCGGGGGATCATGTGACAAATTAAATGTGCTTATTGGTTATTGTGTGACACATTGATGTTTTTTGGATCACTTGTGACTCTCCATTAGACTTCGATCAGTTATTTGAACTTTTTTTTATTATTATTTGGTTAAAATTTTATTTTAAAGTAATTATCTAAGGCATGATTAAACGAACTAAACTATTTTTTTCCTAAAAATATGAAAAAAATGTCGGAAAATTTTGGAACTTTCCTGGCGAAAATTGTCAGTGTTTTCCGACTCGGAATCATGGTCTGAAGTCATAATATCTAAATCTAATATCTGAAAATGAGCTTATAATCTATCATTTAATAATGGTCGCATAAATGTTGGCTTTAAAATAATATTATTGTGTACCTATAGATCGAGATTATAAAAGAAGGAACCTGGGTAGTAAAGTAGGAACCAACTGCAATCAGTTTAGGTGTCGCCATAGGCAAAAATAAAAAAATGAAAATTCTTTCAAATCCTTTTCTAAAACCTTAGATTAATGATTGGTCTTCGCTCCGCGCTCGAGCGAATCATTATTCTAAGTCTAAAACATAATCCACCCTATACTAATATACATAACCATACCGCACATAGAGCAAGAAATTTAATTTAATATTACTTAGGTACTATTAAAGTTTTGCAATCGAGACTCCGGTTCTTTATCTTGCTTCTAATATAAAATTTGCACAAAAATATCTATTTACGATGTATCCAAAATGAAACCTTATTTTTATTAGCAAACTTTCAATTCTACAAAAGGTCCTTATTTTATAGTAGAGAAACTCTTCGGGTATGAACTATTAAGTTTTATAGAAGTTACCCAGTTTGCACAACCTCGTCCTGCTTTCTCTCCGGACTCATAATCTCATAAGTGTCATATAAAACACTGAAGGACATTTTTCATTGATATAATTTTTTTTTTTAACATTCCAAAGGAAAAAAGCAAAGGACATAAATATTCGAATCAAAGTCAGATTCAAATCAAACCTTGCAAAGTTACAGGTTGACGAAAAATTTACTCCAGTTCTTTTCTTTTTTGTAGTAAATATATAACTGAAAGACCCTAATTTTAATTTTAATACCAAAACTTATTTAACATAATTAATTTCTACGCAAAATATAAAAGGTTTTAATGAAACCAAACCACACCTGAAAGTGATGATAATTCTCTTCAATTAATAGGTGCAAAAGATAAATTTATCCAGTTACGTCCTACTTTCATGACCAACTAAAGCGCATTGATAACTTCCCGAAATTCGCACGGGAATGGAAAATAACAGGATATATATTTTATGGCCGCGTGGTGACGGCAGAGTAGAATTCATACCACCCCATGTCTGCCCGTGGGTATCGTACGAGGCGATTAAGGTTTCCGAGAGGTGGGCAGCAGCGCCTCCAGTGTTGACAACATAGTCCAAAATACAAACTGCGGTCACCTAACCCGCCTGCCCAGCGTGGTGGGCAAATACCCCCCATGGCAGTCTTGTGGCGTGCCCTGGGGGAGGCCTACGTCCAGCAGTGGACTGCAATAGGCTGATGATGATGATGATATTTTACGCGAACGAAGTCGTGGGCGACCGCTAGTCGGTAAATAAAGCAGACCTTGTTAAAAACAGTACAGTTCAGTAGTTTACAGCCTCCTATAATAACTATACCTTACCTACTAACAAACAGCCTACTTAAAAATCCCAGATTCTTTTTGATCTCAAGTATTGAGTACTCGTATGGCCGTAAGTGCCTACTAGAGGAACTTTCTTGCGTTAGTACTCGTAATAAGATGTCCGAAATCATTTAGAATGTCTGTCGTGCGTCGCATGCCTAAAATGACCAACTCTTGCGCATGTCGGAAGCGCTTTCTCCGCGACATCTGACATAAGACCTGTCAGTGTTAGAACAATGGTATGTCGACATAACGCTGTCATAATCTGCCGAATAAACATTAGCTCGAAGTCTCAATGAAACTTCAAGCAATGTTGTTTATACTACCTAGCTTAATAAACTAAGAATCCTAAATAGTTCAACGTGCTTTCTCTAATTTTCTTACAATGTATGATACTTTTTGATATAATATGTACGTGTGTGCCGCAATATAACTATGCAATTTGCACTTAGCAAAGATTTAATGGTAGATAGTATACAGGGTGTAACAAAAAGGGTATGTTAAACAAAATGCTATGAAAATAGCCAACTATAGAGAAGCTATCCATAAAATTTTAAACACAAAATTATATATGTATTCCTAAACAACTCAGGGTTATTCGTACAATGTTGAAAAATAAACTTTGTGTGTCAGGGTAAGTAACGAATATGGAAATGTGGACAAAATTTGATAGTTGCTTAAGTCAGGAAAATCGTACAACGTAATACCTATTTTAAAAGTACAAAACTTCGATGATGCGAAATATTACGGGATACCTACATTTGCATACAAACTCCTGAAAAGTAATTCGGATACTGACCCGTGAGACCTTCAAATAAGATTTCAACAAAAAGAAACTTTTGACCATCAAAACGAATGAAAACGTAATCCTCAGAGGACTTTGACCTCTCGACTCGTCATGAAATCGCCAAGTAATATTGTATCTTTGTGAGGAACATCATTTTGAACAGAATTTTTTTCACGAAAAAAAATCCGCAAAAAACTTTTTTATAAAGCGATTCACAGAGGCGTCTGCTAAAATCAGTCCTATTTTTATGAACACACAATTTATTTTGCCTTTTTACTTCAGAAGGAATAATGGATGAATGAAGATTTGGTATCAAAAAGCCTAAAGGCAGAGATTTCCGGGGATGACAATTTTGGATCTAAATAGCGGAAAAGTGGACGTTTAACCACAAAGAACTAAATACGAACAAAGCTCGGATCTTTTGGGAATAATATAGTATTTCATCGTATTTTATACTAGCAGCCGCCCACGACTTCGTCCGCGTGAGGGGGCGTTGTACCCTGCGAAGCCGGGCAGGTTGTTGTATAGGAGCCTTCTTTAAATGCTATCTAACACTGAAAGAATCAGACCAGTAGTTCCTGAGATTAGCGCGTTCAAACAAACAAACAAACAAACTTTTCAGCTTATATAATATTATTATATATATAAGTATAGATATTAGTATAGATTTTAATTACCTATAGAGCCTTTTATGTGTAATTTTTTTTATTTATGCCGCATAAATCTAATTCAAATTACAATTTTGTAAACCCTTTTGGACAGTGAAAAGCCACAAATGCATTTTCGGTAATGAAATAGATCGATCGACTCAAAGAAAAATACTGCGCCGATTGATATACCTACGAGTATATATACCTATAATATATAATCAATTTTCGAAATAAGTGGAGCTAGCGTTTTAGCCTTTCCACTATCGCTTTCGACAATCTATTTATCTATATATATAAAGCTCTTCCGATTATATAAATGCAAAACCACTAGTCATAGCGAATTTAACATGTATGGGAACGGGTAAACTGGGAGTTAGAAAGTCGTTAGTAGGAGTAGAAGGTCAGGTAGTCATTAGGTACCATTATTGTTACAACGACATAATGTTACACCTTGAAAATTATGAACACACTTAGTAGTAAAATACGAGTCTGATCTCTAAATTTTAGTAGGTAATTTCAATAGAATAAGCTAGACAAAAGTCATGCTTTCAAATTAGTAGGTGCCTATCATTTACAAAAATACCAGATAAGATCTGTTGATGGAAAAATCAGCCCCAAAGTTACGAAGATCGATCACTATTGAATAAATCGGTATTTCAATAAAGGTGACTTTAATATCTAATTTTAAATAACCTTTACTCTAAATTGTATTTAATCCGTCCCAAGGATCATGGATTTCAAGCATAAGCATTAGCTCATGAATAATTTCAGTTCGTTTAAAGTGTAGGTACCTAATAATGCTTTTAAGAGAAGCTTCGCAAAAAACAGCTACTTAAGTAAAATATTTTTGCAAAACTTATCTGAATGCATTCTTTATTTACTTATATTTTTTGCGGTCCTACGTTCTACTCGCTTTTATTTACGGAAAATTAATAACTCAGTCCTGGGTTCAAAAATGCGGTCGAAGCAGATATTTCTTTGTTATTGTTGTTCTATTCTATTAGGTATTAAAACCAATTTTTTTTTCACATATGACTCAGCTATGCATCACATTCCATCCTACAGAATAATCTTTATTTAAATAATTGATTAACAAATGCCTCCTCTTTCTTTTCAGTGATCATATCCTGCATCACCATCTCATCATGCGCGCAAGTCGAGGACCCTTGCAAAACGAAGTCCCGTGTGGTGGCCGACGACAAATTCTGTGACAAGTATTGGGAGTGTGACAATGGTCAGTCAGTGCAGTTCGACTGCCCTAACGGCCTGGTCTTCGCTGGCAAACATCGAGGAGTTACCGAGGGCTGTGACTACCCGTGGAGGTCCAATTACTGCGAGTATCCTAAAGTGCAGACAAGTAAGTGAAGCTTTTGGCTGTAATTAAAGAATTAGAATTCAAAAAATACCTAGTATTCAACCATGATGGACAAAGGCATACATGTAGATACGATACGGCTGTGTTTCTGTAATGGGGTAGCAAAAACTGCAAGCTCATAAAGGACATCGCATAGCATAGCGGGGACAGATGTGAATGATTAAAGGGACAAAGGCGCTATCCTACTTTTCAATAAACTGGACAAAACCTTTACTACGGCAAAATATATTTATGGTAAAGTTTTCGTAACCTGCGTTCCCAAAATGTAGATAATTAGTAACAAGTTGCTAGATTATCGGCTAAGAGAATGTCGCAATTATCGCATATGACATTATGCTTAACTTGCATTGTAACCTACGTCCCCGAAGCGTATCATAGTTGAAATACCTTTCGGACCGTTACTTAAAGCATGTCTCATTGCCAGATCCACCAATTGGCACGGAGCACTGCGACTGGCTGTACGGCATCTTCGGGCACGAGACCTCCTGCACCCGATACTGGACCTGCTGGAACGGCACCGCCACGGAGCAGCTCTGCATCGGCGGCCTGCTGTACAATGAGAACGCACACTCTTGCGACTGGCCCGAGAACGTCGATGGATGCCAAAAGCACCGTAAGTACTCGTAATTAGCTGTTTGAAGTTCGGGTGTTCCCTACAACGACCCATGGTGTTTGCCTACCACTTGGAACTGCACCCAACGCTGACCCTTGAATCTAAAAATTCACAGTTGCGATCATCGGGGACTGTAGTCGCGATGAGAAACCAGATCCTATCACACAGCATGCTACTCCGAAATTATTAAGTAATCTGTGATTCAACGCATTTAAAGGTCGTGGAACACCTGGGCAAGAACCTGTTCAAACTTGTACCAGCTGTACCTAACTACCCGTTCGTGAAGACCCTCAGATAACCTAATTCCCTCACAATCCCATCAATAAAGGTAGACCCAAAACACCCTAGATAAATCAAAGATCAAACAACGAAGATAGGCTAAAAAGGCTATAACTATGCAAGACAGCCTTGTCCCAACTTTTCCAACATCACAGTAAAGTTTAATACTAGGCAATAACTTGAACCGGCAAAGCTTGGTTTGGGCTCAAGCACCGATTGTTCCGTAGACATAATAATATAATGTACCCAAGGCCAAATCTTCTAATATTACTCGTATATTAAAATTTTGCATAGAACGGATATCGTAAATACAGGGTGTTTATTCGTTGCCACTCTTAACGAAGGGTACGTACTCATACATCAAATAAAGTAAGATTATGGCAAAAAAATGTTGGGAAATGACGTAAATTAAAAAAATATATATATACTTGATCGGGCGAAATTTGTATTGTCCAGTGTTTATGCTAGTTTTTTTCATAGACAGATATAAATTATTTCTCGTGAAAAAATCTTGCTACGCGCGTCTATGTGCATTTATGCAGAAAAACGCAGTCTATTTATACAACTTTGGACCCTAATATCTTGGGAACCAGACACTTCCCAGGTATGCTTCCAGGGAGAAAAATGATCGTGTTGATGAGGAGATTTCATAGTTTTCGGGAACGTTGACGACCAAAAAATATCCTGTATAGGTTCATTTCGTGCGAGATTTCTTCTTCAATTTTGTGTAAATGATGAAGTGTCGATGCTGGGCTTTATAAGGATACGAGTATACCCTTATCGGCTAAACTTCCCTCCGTGCATATAAGAGTCGACAAATACAATTCAGAGGCGTTCTCTCAGACAATGCACTACGACGAAAGTGTTCACTGACATTTGACAGCCCAGCTTACTGTGTTGAACGGGGAAAATAAGAACTCTTTCGTGAACCCTCTTTTTGCAAATACATGCATTAATTACATCCCTATAAGTGTGGACGAGTATGTTTCTACAACACATCCCATTAAAATACTAGTACACACTTGTCAGAATCTGTCTGAGATCTTCTTTGTATGTAGTCGGTATATAATACTTTTGTATGAAATAGTATGAATGTAAAAACTGATATATTATTAGCACGGGATGACGGGACCCCAAACACAAGCTTTCTCCATTGCTTTCGTTCCGGCCATAAATTTTATAGTTCCATTAGCGAGTTTAATCGTTATCCTATTGTATGTGGTGAATAAACAACACCTATTGCGTCTGCGCATTGACAATTATACAATGTACAAGTTAGTGCTTGTTTTACAGCTTTACTTATTGCCTCATAGTTCAGACAGTTTATTTGCTACGTAATGTTGCACAATCGTTTTACCAAACTGCAATGCTATTTTTAACCGACTTCAAAAAGAGAGGTTATCAATTCGTCTGTAGGTTTTTTTTTTATGTGTGTTACCTCAGAACTCCGTCGTTTATGAACCGATTTCAATTTTTTTTTATAGTTGGTCATAGATTTTAGGGATGTCTTCGAAAAAAGATTCATCACCTACTGTTGATAAAATTCAAATAATTATCACTCTACGAGTATCATTATGATGACCAATATTGCCATTATCAACCCTTACATCATACCATAGAAGAAAGATCATAAATAACATAATACGTAGCTGTGTTTCTAAAATGGGGTACTTGCTCAAAACTGCATGATCATGAAGGAGATCATTCAACCATGTTTAGCATGGTGGTCGTCTTCAGCCTATTGCAGTCCACTGCTGGACGTAGGCCTCCCCCAGGGCACGCCACAAGGCGCTACTGCCACAGGGGGGTTTTGCCCATAGTTACCACGCTGGTTGGTGACCGCCGTGGGATTTTCGGACTATGTTGTCAGCACGAGAGGCCTCCCGGAAACCCTTAATCTCCTCGTACGATACCCACGGGCGTGCAGGGGTGGTACAAACTCTACTCTGCCGGCACCACACGGCTAATATAAATAACATAGTAGTGCTAGATACAAAAGATCAGAGACAATTCGCTAGCTCATCGCCGTGAACGCCCCTGAGTTCCTTTTTCTTCTTCTTCTTCTTTATTGCACATACACAAAAGTCCTTAGTCGGCTCTTGAGACATGCATAACCAATTTATCAACCCTTCATTCACACGTAATCGCGAATATTCGATTAACGCAACAGCCTATCTGTAAGGATGTAAAGCTATACCTCGACGTGTTCTAATAAACAACTTTAGATTATTAACTAGTGGACGCCCGCGACTCCGTCCGCATGGACTGCAGAAAAAATAAAATGTTAATATTATCCGGGATAAAACCATTTTCCCGGGATAAAACTAGCCTATATATTAAGTGGGACCTGTCACAATATATTACTGACAACTGCATCGAAATCGGTTCAGCCGTTTCTGAGATTAGCGTGCACAAACATCGATCCGTTACAATTTTATTATATGTATAGATAGATAGAAGATTTGAAAGACACAAACATTTTTTTAGGAGCCTCTGTTGAAAAGTAAAACATAATTTTCGTGTTTACTTTGAGACGCTCGAGTTTTTATTATGCTAGGAAAAATGGAGGGAACTTTTTGTTTTTTATTAACTTAGATATGTACTTTTTTTATCCGTATTCTTTATCGTACACACACAACATGTACACAGGGTGATTTTTGGTCGTCAACGTTCCCGAAAACTACGGAACCTCCTCATCATCGCGATCATTTTTCTCCATGGAAGCATACCTGGGAAGTGTCTGGTTCCCAAGATTTCAAAGTGTCCAAAGTTGATTAAATAGACCGCGTTTTTCTGCATAAATGCACATAGACGCGCGTAGCAAGATTTTTTCATTGGAAATAATTAATATCAGTCTATGATAAAACTAGCATAAACACTGGACACCATAAATTTTGCCCGATCAAGTAATAAAAATAAAATAATAAATCATTTTTTCCCTTAATTTTTTTTGGCATAAACTTACTTTATTTGATGTATACAGTACGTACCCTTCGTTAAGAGGGGCAACAAAAAAACGTCCTGTATAGAGTAGGTAGAGATTACACGAATAAAGAAGTTAAAACAAAATTTTCCTTTAGTGATTCTAGCAGATCCCTCACACTTGAAAATTGTGCAATTGCCGATATGGTGCAGCAAGAACTACAGGATCATAAATGAAATTCCACAAGCACGTTGACCATAGCAGCGACAGATGTAAATTATCAGTGACATGTAACTTCTTGAGAGAATGTCCGAGTGAGTTCCTTGGTAGACTCTTATAATATTCTGATGTCATCATCATCATCATCAGCCTATTCCAGTTCACTGCTGGACGTAGGCCTCCCTCAGGGCACGCCACAACACTGCCATGGGGGGTATTTGCCCATAGTCACCACGCTGGGCAGGCGGGTTGGTGACCGCAGTTTGTATTTTTGGACTATATTGTCAACACGGGAGGCGCTGCTGCCCACCTCCCGGAAACCCTTAATCGCCCCGTACGATACCCACGGGCAGACATGGGGTGGTACGAATTCTACTCTGCCGGCACCACGCGGCCATTCTAGGTAAAACAGGACCTCACAACACTGCAGTAGTGTATATAACAGTGGTTCATACAAGGCCATACAAAGTAAATCTCATCAACTGACTTAATCTTCTAACTAATCGATTGACTGACTCGTTTCACCTATCAGTCACGCAGCTTTCTCAGGGTAATAAGGCGTATAATGGCATAAATGGCGGCTGTAATAAATGCATTACATAAGAGAATAATTATCGATACCGATAGCTATTATATCGATTTGAGATTAGAATCGATTAGAGATTGATTTGATTGGTGAAATTAGAATCGGTTTAGAATTGATGTAAATCACTGCTTAGGTTACGTTTTATATGACACTAATTTATCTAAGAGTGCCCAGCAGGAGGAAACATTACAGGAATATAAAAAAAAATTGCCTCAAACCGCGGTAGATTATGTACTTGTATACTTATATCTGTATATTATTCAGGATGATTTTTGGTCGTCAACGTTCCCGAAAACTACGGAATCTCCTCATCATCACGATCATTTTTCTCCATGGAAGCATACCTGGGAAGTGTGTGGTTTCCAAAATATTAGTGTCCAAAGTTGAGACTGCGTTTTTCTGCATAAATGCATATTGACGCGTATAGCAAGATTTTTCACGAGAAATAATTAATATCTGTCTATGAAAAACCTAGCATAAACACTGGACACTATAAACTTCGCCCGATCAAGTAATTTAAAAAAAAATAAAAAAATTACATCTTTTCCCAGCATTTTTTTGGCATAAACTTACTTTATTTGATGTAAACAGTACGTACCCTTCGTTAAGGGTGGCGACGAAAAAACATCCTGTATGTATAAATTATCATTTGCAGTGTGGATCTACTATAGGTTTATGTGCTAATTCTCAAGCATATTTTTCTTATTGTTTTCCAATCCGGAATACCTACCTCATATGTAGTACGAAAGCTGAGTAGGTATCGCATGGCCCAGTACAAACTTCCAGCATATAACTTTCCCTCCTCTAACAACTTTAAATAAATAAATTGAATTTGCTATCAATTTCAAATTGAGGTCAAATGCGTATAAATTACAAAGATACCCTTTCCACCTAAATTATAATTAGCGAAAACAGTCCATTCCACATTAATTTTTTTCAGTATCATGTATCCTTTGAAATTATTTACCTACTAGTGGACGCCCGCGACTCCGTCCGCGTGGACTACAGATAAAACAAAATGTCGAAATTATCCAGGATAAAAACATTTTCCCGGGATAAAAAGTAGCCTATATGTTAAGTGGGACCTGTCACAATATATTCCTGAAAACTGCATCGAAATCGGTTCAGCCGTTTATGAGTTTTGCGTACTATTGCCTTCATAAAGGTCTCCTATAATATTGTTTCTCATATATCTTCCATGTACAGACAGCGATCCGTTACATTTTTATTATATGCATAGATATTGGGTAAATTCTACAGAGATGTAATTCGGTACGTAAAAGCTCTGAGATAATATACCTATGCTCGAAATAGTATCTAAGTATTAACATACCTATACTATAATACATAAAAAAATAGTCAAAAAGCCAGTTCAAACTAGTCGTTTACAGGGTGTAACAAAAAGGGTATGTTAAGCGAAAAGCCCACTGTAGAGAACCTATCCACAAAATTTGAGACCCGAAATCACATGTTTATTTTTTCCGATAGTATGAAGAATTTTTAAATTTCTCAGGAATTTTCATACAATCTTGAAAAATAAAAATGTGATTTCGAGTCTCAAATTTTGTAGATAGGTTCTCTATAGTGGGCTATTTACATAGCTTTTCGCTTAACATACCCTTTTTGTTACACCCTGTATAACTATACGTAACATATTTCTGCCTAAATTCTAATTCTCCCAATCACCAATTCTGCAATTATTTAATTATTTCGGCTCTACTAATATAACTAAAATTAGAGCATCCAGGCCAATTTTATATTAGACATTAATTCTGGAGAGCTAATTAAATAATAATCGTCATAAACCTTCAATATCAAGCTTTTGCGCTTTTAATTAAACCATTCGGATTTGTCCTGATGCAATTAAATACTTTATCCAGGATTTAAAAAAAACTGTGAACGTGAGAGAGAATGACTAATTAATTTGTTAGAAAAAGTTTCGAAAAGTTGCCTACCCCGTAAGGGACAAAGGCGTGATTATATGTATGTATGTATGTAAAAAGTTTCCATTGTAAACTATATAGGTATTGTATTTTATTAATTTCCGCTATGTATTCGAAACTACAGCTTCATATGCGTTTTGATACGGCAATCCTTAGTCAAAGCAAAAGAAACAAAGTTAGTTTCATTCTGTTATTTCATACAATATCTTATCTTCTCTGTGTATCTTCTGTAATATAAAAATGAATCGCTAAATGTGTTGCTAAGCGCAGATCTCGAGAACAGCTGAACCGATTTTGAAAATTCTTTTTTTAGAATATTCCTTTAAGTACGAGCATGGTTCTTACGGAGAGAAAAATTTTTTTTTAAAAATATCCTGAGAAACACGCGGCTATATATATAAAACTATAAACTTTTCTATAACGGCCGCCCACGATTTTACCACGTGAAAATTTCACCCGTGCAAAGCCGGGACGGATCTCTAGTACCTACATAAAACACGTCTCTCTCTAGATGTCCATTCGCATTTAAGTAAGTACTTCTCCTTAGTAAACGACTTATGACAGGATTTACGTTAAGCATGTTTACTTTGAGATCCTACATTCGAAATACAAACAGACATTATTAAGCAGATAATTCCTCGCTCCGCTAAGTAGATAGCTTGTGGTTCTACACAAACTTATAGGTAGGTATAATATATACCAGAGAGAAGTTTCAAGCTCACGGATAGGTACATCCTCCTCACTATATATTATTAAACAAAGTCGCTTCCCGTTGTCTGTATGTATGCTTAGATCGTTAAAACTACGCAACGGAGTTTAATGTGGTTTTTTAAAAACATTGAGTGATTCAAAAGGAAGGTTTATATGTATAACTAGTGACCCGCCCCGGCTTCGCACGGATGCAATTCCCCTTCACGCGGACGAAGTCGTCGGCGGCCGCTAGTTGTACATAAAGTTAGGTTTATAATACACTATCGAACATCTAACCTTCAGTGGTAAACATTTCACGATCAAACATTTGTGTATGCAGCGGCTGCGGCGGCGGTAAGACTCAGGGCTGGCAACTTCAATTTAAATTCAATTAATAACTTTACTAGTACAGTAATAAATTTAAAAAATGTTATGGGATTCTATAACTTAGGTGTCGTAATTTCTCAAATTATTATTTCGCAGTAGGAGTTGGTTAAATTACCTTAAAGTAAATAATTGAATTTACCACGCACAAGATATATCTCATTTTTCATTTATCGTGATCCTAAAAAAACAACTGACTCTATTTTATGTCTATATTAGTATATTAGTAGTAGTAGTATAGTAGTATAGTAGTAACGGTTGTTGGCGAAACATATGTAGATTGTTTATCTAGTTTTTGATTTCGGAATGGTGCAATGTATCGTCTTGCATGCTAGGTGCTCGGGTCTGGTTTCTCATGGCGATTGTAGTTAGTGCAAGTGCCTGTTGTCGCAATTATGAGTTATCAGATCCGAGGGTCAGTGGAGGGTGTAGGGCCCGGTGGTGGGCGCACCCATAGTAAATATATTAGTACTTACCAAATTCTTGAATAGAAACATCTCGTCCTAAATACAACTACGGTTTCCAAAGTTTTAATGAAACTAATCAAAATATCCAATTTGTATAACGTCTCTCAGTTCTTGGTAATTTCTTGTTAGAAATTCACACGGAGGAAACGGAGATCTGATAATCTACGTTGCACTTCGAAGCGCAGTACGAACCAATCACTGTCTGACTGTAATTTGCCTCCCGTCATATGCGTAACGGACATACATAAGTATACAGGGTGTAACAAAAAGGGTATGTTAAGCGAAAAGCTATCTGATTAGCCCACTGTAGTGAACCTATCCACAAAATTTGAGACTCGAAATCACATGTTTATTTTTAAAGATGAAAATTCCTGAGTTATTTAAAAATTCTCCATACTATTGGGAAAAATAAACATGTGATTTCGAGTCTCAAATTTTCAGGAGAGGTTCTCTACAGTGGGCTTTTCACATAGCTTTTCGCTTAACATACCCTTTTTGTTACACCCTGTATACATACGGCTGTGTTTCCCAAATGGGGTAGTCAGAACTGCATGATTATAAAAGAAAATACACGCCCATTGCAGTCCACTGCTGGAAGTGCAGGGCACAAGGCTACTGGCACAGGGGGGTTTTGGCCATAGTCACAACGCTAGGCAGGCGGGTTGGTGACCGCAGTGTGATTTTTGGACTATGTTGTCTACACGGGGGCGCTGCTGCCCACCTCCCGGAAACCCTTAACCGCCTCGTATGATACCCACGGGCAGGCATGGGGTGGTACAAACTCACGTTTAGCATAGCAGTGATAAAATGTTAATCATCAGTGACAAGTCGCTAGCTCATCTCATCAGACATGGTTATGAATAAACTGTTAGGTCTATTTTACCTTCTCTCCGTGGAAATTCATCCCCTCCAAACAACTATTCCAACATGCAAATGAGACTGAGGATTGAGAGAGAGTTTCACCATATTTTCGGCCAAAACCAGCTAACAGCCACATTTTTAAACCTCAAGTTAATAATTAATTAAACCTTGACAGTGTCAACCCTATGGATCCATTCTATACACCGATGGACTATCGATCGGACTCCAGCCATTGGTTTTACCCGGCCTATTGTTTGTGGCAACCGCTCGTGTGGGAACCCTGTCTTTTTCCTCTATACTTGTCTGTACCGTGCACTATTTGGATTGCATTCTATTCACGATCTGAGCCCCGGTTCTCACGTCCCTCGATATATTTTTTGTATGGAGGTAGAGGTAGGCCTCTGCTGTTGTTATAAAACCATGTCTAAAATTAGACACTGTTCAAAAATGAGATTTGATAGTGATGATAGCAAAGTTTATGTAATACCTGTCAACAATTGACAACATTTGTTATGTACAAAGATAAAAAAGTTAGATTATGATCAGCTAATATTTTTCATTGTACCACCCTAAGATTGTACCTATCTAGTCTATACGTACTTACTATTATAATAGCACTATCACTCGAGATTCATCTCTAATGGGGCAGCATTAGAGATATTGCCCTGCCCTGTATAACTGACAGTTGATACCTAAGTAAAGCTTTTCTAAATGTGCACCATTTTGTTTTTCCCATATTTGTAATAACCTACAGGATGTAACAGAAGGGGTATGCTAAGCGAAATGCTACGTAACTAGCCCACTGTAGTAAACTTAGTCTCACAATTTGAGACTCGATCTCAAATTTCGGGAATACCTACATTTTTAATAATGGGCTATATTCAATAACAACGGGCATGAGGATCGAGGCTCTGTAACTATTCAAAACAAATGAATAGGCTTGTGGCATAGGAGTAGTTTTTAATACCAATATTAGAAGTTAGTTTATACAAGACTTCTAGCTAGACGTTCAAATAAGCGACCTGTTCCAACATTTAGTTCATATTGATGGCACATTGTTATAGCCAGTCTTGATCTGAGGCCAGTTCGATAACTTCTCAAACTAAGTAAACAAGGGACACTGAATAAAATACAAACTTGAATTCGCATTCAAGTTATTTTCCTTGCAAGTGAAAGCACGTTACGAAGATAATACAAATTTTCATCCCGGTAAAGTTATTTTAGCCGGCAAGATGCACAGCATCCATTTGAAAAAGTGAAACAAATGATCCTTTTAGTTGCCTGCAGTAAATTGTAGAAAGTGGATGTTCCACTCTTCTCTTGTTAAAAACTTAGCAATTTATTTAAAAGTGAGTGTTTTATGAGCACCATTTGGATAATATGTTATCTACTTGGATAATATTATATTATGTACTTGCTCGGTACTCAGGCATAAAATAATATCTCCGGCCGTATTTCCGTCAAGGCGGCCAATCTCCTCGGAGATAAGCCAGGTACCACATACCAAGTAGCCAGGAAGGCCAGAACTGCAGAATCATAAAGGAGATCCTACAGTTACGTTTAGCATAGCGATGACAAGCTACTAGCTTAGCGCCTGAGATGATGCCCGAGTTCCTTAGTCGACTCTTACGACATGCACGGAAAGAGATGCAGCTGATTTATTCAAGTGAAGCCTTCTGCTTGATTCTTGAACAAGAATGTGAAATGGATAATGTTTAATATCATTTCGTGCAAATAAAGCTTCTTCTCTGCTTTTACTACATTGATGTTCAGGCAAAAACTAAAATCAATAGATATTGTGCGAAATACATCTAAATTTAGTAAGCGTTTAATATTGATTGATGAAAGTGATTCATTTTTCGTGTATTCAGAGTCAATTTAGTGAATTTCGCTCTCCTATTTCAGTTTTGGAGTAGGTATTGCGAGCATTGGATAATTGCTTTTCGTACTCGTAGGCGTTTTAGGCGTAGTTAGCAGTAGATATTATTATATCTGATATTTCTACCATACTCATAGGTAAGGATTATAAAGGTTACCTACCTTAGTTATATATCTATTATATATCTATGTATATATCATGGAGTCTCATTTATAAGAATGAAAGTAATTTTTAGGCCCTACGTAGCATTTAAAAATGCTAAGTAGGGTCTGAAGAACATCGAATTCTTTAGTTCATAATGAGTAAATATTTTCAAGCGCCAATGTAGCATAGAAGCAGTAACAAATTCATCCACTATGGGTGTGCCCACCACCGGGCCCTACACCCTCCACTGACCCTCGGATCTGATAACTCATAATTGCGACAACAGGCACTTGCACTAACTACAATCGCCATGAGAAACCAGACCCGAGCACCTAGCATGCAAGACGATACATTGCACTATTCCGAAATCAAAAACTAGATAAATAATCTACATATGTTTCGCCAACAACCGCGGCATCCTCAGGATTATAGAAATTAGTAAATTAGTAAACCACTAATTATTATGAACCTCTAAAACCCAACACATTACTTACACAATAAAATTCATGCCAATAAAACGTTCTGTTGATATTTATTTTAAAAGAAATTATTATAATACCTAAAGAACCTGTAATACAATTTACGATAAGGCACATTATGTTGGGAATAATTATAATCAGTGTCTATGTGCATAAAACAGCAAGTGGTAGTAAATAATAAGCGAATTTAAACACAATCTCCTCGTTAAAATGTAAAAAGCAAAACGGCTCACTTTAGACCAAACGAAATTTGGCCGCACTAAAAGCCTGTTTATTCACGAATACAGTCTATCTACTGCATTAAATAAATAAGTTAAGTGAACTGTTTATAGTTTAAACGTTGAGATCAACAGTTGAAAACATAGATTTCTTTATTTTGTTGGAAAGGGTCCAGCTCAAGAAGAAATAATAAAAAAGAGGTGGCTCTAAATACGATATTTGTGAAAATTGTATGTCCACTTTATTGCAATGATTTAGGTATTTCACTTATGTAGGTCTATACAGGGTGTTTGTGACAGCCAGGCAAATATTGATACCATGATTTCAGACCATGATTCTGAGGCGGAAAACACTGAAAATTTTCGCAGGAAAATTTCCAAATTTTCCGACACTTTTTTCATATTCATAGGGAAAAATAGTTTAATTCATTACCTAGGCTGTAGATAATGACTTAAAAATAAAATTTAGACCAAAATTTGATTTTCAAAAAAAAAAAGGTGCCCTCAAAAATTTTCAACTAACTGATCAACCCTAATGGAGAGTCACAAGTAATCCAAAAAACAGAAATGTGTCGCATAATAACCAATAAGCCCATTTAATTAGCCACGCACAGGATCGGCCGATACAATTGGCGCGGAGAGCAAAGATTACTGATAATCAAATCAAAAATACAGTTCCTGCGAGTTATATTTAACACTGTCGTATAACTTAACACAATGGTACTTGTTCAGCATTTCAGTATTTGCCTGGCTGTCACCCACACCCTGCATGTCCTTTGAAATGTCCAGAATTCTCCGCCATCCCGCTCAGTCTTGAGCTTCGCGATTTATTACAGTGTTCTTAGACAAAGTAAGATTATATCTCGATCGAATCGATGGAGATTCCTCATCGAAACGTTTGCTGCAATAGGAAGCCTATTAAGGATTTACATCTAAGTACATATTATTATGATTACATCTACAAAACGATTGCAGGTCTTCATTGTACATCGCGTCTCCCATTTATTCTTCCTCCATGATCCGGCCTTGATGGTAAGCTTACAAAGGGACAAGGGTCCAACACGTAGCGGCTTCTGAGAATTAATCTAAAGTGAAAAATTGCTACAGGACCCTTTCATACACTCACAACCCTCAAAATAACCCATCAAAGTGTGTCAAAGTGTATAAACTAGGTTATTCGTTTAGTAGGAGTAGGTATGTAGTACTCGTTAACTTATAGGAATAGGTAGTACTCGTAGGTACTTGCAGTACATTTCAGAACCTTATAAAATTTCAGGAATAAGCAAATAGATTTTAGTTAAGAATTACGTCTTGCTGAAACTTCGGAGCTTGTCCCAAAACCCTTGACCATCTTTACGTCGTGATGTGATGTAATGCAGCCTTCCATCACACTACACGCTATATCTGGCGCATTTTGCACCATGACTATTTATTTCGTATAGTCTCGCGTCTATTGTGTCCTGAAACGTGATTAATTAATTATATTTGGTTCGGATTAGGAAAACAATAACGTACACCGACCCTGAGCGATTGTTTCTTCTGTCTATTGTGAATTCACTGTAATGCTGACGGTGAAAGAATATCTATTTTATTTGGAAATAGGTAGGTACCTTGTTTTGCCGTAGTACAAAGTGGAATTTTCGCCACACATTTTGGTAACTAGCTGCACTATGGCTACTCTATTTCGGTGGAATTATGCTTTTAGAACTGCGTTCGTGATTTGTGCCTGAAATGTGACTGCCTTTGATTTCGACATCAGTCGAATTGGGGACGACACAGTCCGGTTGATGAGATATCGATCTTTAGGTACCTACCGACTAAAGTAACGCATATTTTTCAATCTTTCCAGCTCTCTGCAACGAAGATGCCAACGGCAACGTGCCTCTAGGGAAATCCTGCAACCGCTACTGGCAATGCCAAGGTGGATACCCTCGTCTCCAACGGTGTCCTGCTATGCTGGTGTTCGACCGGAGGTCACTGAGATGCGTGGTTCCTCCGACTGAGGAGTGCGACGTTCCTACAACCACAGCTCCGCCCCCGGAAGAAGAACCGCAGGAAGTTAGACCGCAGGTGAGTTGATCTCTTTTATATTTCTGTGGTCCTGGTCTTTTCAGGCAAGTCTTGTAACCGCTACTAGTGTTACTAGCAAAAGTGTAAAAAAAAACTGGTAGTTCCAGGACGGATACCCTCGTCTCTTGAAATGTCCTGCATTGCTGGTATTCGATAGACGGCCCTCCAACACCTGTGTATGACGAGCCACTGATTTCAGATAAAATAATCTGGTCATTGATGGCCGAGAGAATACTAAGTATTTCTTACGCGTGAGAATTTGGAAGGGGTATTCCCTTAGATGAATCACGTCACTGAGTATTCCACAAAACGGTACGCCAAGAATATAAACTATTGGTACCCTATCTATCCGTCACATCTTTCAGCGATCGTTATTTCACGTCAAAAACGTTCTAAGAATAAGTAAATATTAAATTAGATATTAATTTATTCTACTAAATAGCTACGTTTTAAGTACCTACTCGTACTAAGAACACTAAATACTTACAAAATGTTTATGAGTGAATATTAACTTGAACTTTCGTAAATTAACAAGAAAACCTTAGGGATTTCATGTTGACTGGCTTATCATAAATTAATTCATTTAAGTCTGTATCTTCAGAATTTAATATAATTGAATCGTATTTTCTCTCTTGCGTTTTATTGAAGGCGTATCATAGAATTCAGAATGTTTTTGGAATGATGAAAAATTTACTAAAGTAGAGAATTTAGTTGAAATTAGAAATATCCATAACACAATAATTATAGGCTAAGTATTAATAGATAACGAAGTTAATTTGTACTTGAAGTAAAGAAAAAGTATCTAACATTTACATAAATTCAATTTCGATGAATATTGATTTATGAAGAAGAGTGAAGAGTAGATGAAGCTGTCAAGGCTCTGCACGTACACCTTTCCAATTATTTTAATGTCCTTTCTTACTTGTAACTTTTTTTCTTTTGTTTGAAATAGGAGTGGTTTTCAAAGCTTGAGTGTGTTAGGTAAGTTTGAGTTCAAGATTCATTATTTGAGATTAAATGCGTTAATCGATTGTTTTTTTTTTTCAGCATCAATCAAAACGCCCGAGCCAGCACAGCCAGCCTGAACAAGACTTCCAAGACCGCCCCAGGCCAATTCAAAGAAACTAGGATTAGCATACAACCTCAATCTCTATTTCTTTAACCAAAATTCAAATTTTTCATCGCAAAAGTTAAAAAATGTCGTAACTAACATTTGTGTGAAAAATGAATGACTTCTTCTATTCGAACTTTGAAGGTGAATCCCACCATTGTATTGTTTTCCTACGGAAATACTAGTTTTATCTTCGCTATAAGATTTGTAATTAGTTTAGTTAAGTGTAAAGAGTAGATTTAAAAAACATTATTTTTAATACTCATCGAGAACTGAGCGATAATTTCGAGCAACGTTGAATTATTCTGTAAGCTCTTTCTCTTTTAATTATAGTAAATAAAGTTTTTTTGTACATTTAGTTTTTTATTCACCATTCCGTGACAATATTAAAATTCTGTTCCTGCATACTTGTAAATGGAAAAATTAGGAAGAGATAATATAAAAATATACCTAGTTCAAGCTCACATAGTAGATCTTGGTACTTCATACAATGAAACAAACAAAACTTAGCCCAAAGAAAGTTCTAATACAGAAGTCTGGTAAGCAGGTGAAATAATAGACTTTAAGTTGGATACCAAATTGAGGCTTATTTACATTTACAATTAATGTAAACAAAAGCATTCAAATGTAATTAGAACTAGATGGATGGACTCGGGTTACCTACCATCACCAGAGCTTTCATTAACCTGCTTGCTTTCACTGTCATAGAATATGTAGGCGGTGTAGATAGGTCAATATGTACCTACTTGTATAGATACATACAGGAATTAACGATGATAAAAATTGCACCTGCAATTGCATTGCATAGACCTTTGTAAAAAGAGTCGGCTTTTGACTTCTTAGATCGAGTACTTAGATAAAGTAATATTATTTCTCAATCAAATCGATAGAAGTTTGTCATCTAATAAGCTTCATTTAGTACGTCCGTTAATAATTAATGACGAATTGTCGTGATGAAATCGAATGCCTATCCGTACCTATGTTATTGGAAATGTTACGACAAAAAAGGCAAAACGATATTAAAATATTTTAGCGCATTAAATCTGTTTTGGTACGAAAAGATTTAACAACTGTTGCTCGCAATACAATGATAATGTTGGCAACACAAGTTTTAAATTTAAACTCAGTCTATACATTGTACCTAGAGGGCTGAAATTAAATCTGTGCACGTGAACCTCGCTTTTATCTCTAATTCCCACTTCTTCGAACCATTAGCAGCGCAAAACAACAACGCCAACGCTCCTTAAAAATAACAACGTCACATTTTCAGAACACCCCAGATTCCAATGAAATGTGTGTTGTGAAAATTCACCTCATGTGGAAAATCTTTGCGTAGGTTTACCAACCTCACTACAATTGGTTAAGATCTGTTGGGAATTCAACTTTAGAAAATAAAATGTTTTTTATTTTCTCTTAACTGCCACGAGCGGCTGAGTTTCGATGGAATTTGACCAACTCATCAATCACCGGCTAACGAGAAAATGGCCTCGGGTGATAACGACTCGCAAATAAAAGCTAAACGGTACCTCCATTAGCTGCACTCAAGGCAGGTAATAAGGAAAGGTAAAAACTAATACATTGTAATAAGATTTCGCTTAGCATACCCCTTTTGTCAAGTACAATCTGTATATTACATAAAGGGACATCCTTGAATGATCCTGAAATAAACTTTTGACCGATACATCGAAACTACTTTTAATCCAAATCTGCACCCGTATGATAAATTTGGTGAGAGCGAGATGTCTCACTATGTAAACGCCAAATTCACAGAGCTATTAATAACAAGATAAACTAAGTGTATGTACTTTGCATGTAAAAAATTTACTTATCAATTAGAATAGACACTAATTCTCGAGACAGGACTGGAGGAATTAGGGCTGATAGAAGTAGTTTGCAATCCCTTTTTACACACTAAGTAGAAACACTTGCCTATTACTTTGCTCTATGGATTTGACGTTTAAAAGTGAGACATCTCGCTCTCACCAAATTCATCATAAAGCTTGTTTTGAAAACCCATAAAATAAATATTCTGTTATACGTGCCTAGTTACAAACCTGCCATAAATATACCTACTGATTAATGCGTCCTTATGCCATAATTACGTCGAGCTTACGCTAAGCCCCAATCGACTGTACTTAATGAAACGTCCTTGCCTTTAACAGGTCAAATTGAAAATTAAAATGGGGATTACCACTAATCGGGCGCATTCAATTGGCGTTTTTTTTTCGTATTACTTAAGTAACTTAGTCACTTAAGTTTTTCTCGCATACCTACTAACTCAATTATGGACTCTGTCTGAAATAAATAGTTTTTATTTTTTTATTTTTTTTATTTTTTTTTTATTTTACTTAAGGCGAGGTACTAGTGGACAAGCGAAAAACACATTTCGCTAGAACAAATTGTTTTGGTATTTACAACTAACTATCGATCTTGAAAATAATACTCAACATATTTAAAGATATTGTCTAAGGAATGTGCTAATTCGTTACACGATAGTGTATACTTGCTCGATAAAATATTATCTCAAAAAAAAGCTCAATGTAAAATCTAAAACAAATAGTTTGATAATAAAATGTCACACTTTCCAAACAATTTTGATATAGAAATATCTCTTTTTAATTACTACAGGGAATCTGCTAAAATTTAGGTTTCACTTCATTCATAAAATAAGTAAAATTATTCAAAAATCTTGCCTATATTATGCTCGAAAATACGCATGAAAAATTTACATACCTATTTTCTCGACGACTGTCCATAATATAATTATTTGAGAATGTAAGTTATGATAGTATATCTAATATTTCGAGAATGAAATATTTTGAGAATATAATATTATACTCGCTCATAAGCCTATCAAAACAAACTCCCATTCTTCTACTGATATGGTAATGTGGAATTACTGATTTTTGTATGCTGTGGCCTTTCATACTATCCATCAAATTCACGCATGCGTAGTCACTGAATTGCATGGCCTTGAGTAAAATGTAAGAAATTTTAGAATACTTAAGTTGCATCTCCTTCCGTGAATTGTAAAACAGTCGACTAAAGAACTCATGGGATGAGTGTCGTGGGGACCAAGTAGGTAACAAGCTATAAATTCCTAAATAGATATAAACATACATAAATATGGAAACAGCCGTGACTCAGAAAGAAACATCGTCATTCTTTATATCAATGAATGCCCCTACCGGGAGTCGAACTCTGGCCCTTCAAAGCGACAGATAGTCACTACCTGTCAAGTCATTGGGTACGTGCTCGTGAACTTTTTATATGAATGACGCTTCTCATATAATTTCTTTTGTTCTTTGAAAAACGTTGTTTCCATTTTATTTGGGCCATTTCGTAAACGGATATTTTGATGTGCCCAGCTAATTGGTAGCTTCGGACTGCTGCTTATTGGATTATATTAAAGGAAAAATGAGAACGAAATCTACTTACTCGTATGTACCTAACTACACTGGGGAATAATTTTCGGAAATTTTCTCACTCTTTCTTCTTTAAATCTATGATCACATTGGCCACAAACAAATACCTAGATATAGTAAAAACTGAAACCAATTACACCGCTTATAAATAAGATAATTAGATTAAAGGGCCGATATTTCAAACGGCCTATTTGAAAGATATATTAAATGAAATTGTATTAGACGTTACAATTCGGAAGTTCAAACATTCACTATGGGTGCGCCCACCACCGACCCTATACCCTCCAGTGACCCTCGGATCTGATAACTCATAACTGCGAGAACAAGCACTTGCACTAACTATATATATTAAAGATGGTCTCTTTCTCTAAAACTTGATCAAAACATCAACTTTATTCTAATTCATTCTTGTATGCCTCAAAACCACCTATATAACAGACCCCTGAATACGTAAAAGCAATAGCAAAGCGATAGCGAAAATTGTACAATATTCGCCTTGAAATGTCAAAGTTTCTTTGAAATTAATTTTACGTAATACGAATTTGACAAGCAATCAGCGATTTTTGTACAATTTTCGCTATCGCCTTGCTTTTGCTAGTTAGGTAATAACGGGGCCGATCGTCACCGATCGCAAATCAATATAGATGAAATTGTATTAGGCGTTACAATTCGGAAGTTCAAACATTCACTATGGGTGCGCCCACCACCGGGCCCTACACCCTCCACTGACCCTCGGATCTGATCTCATGGCGATTGTAGTTAGTGCAAGTGCCTGTTGTCGCAATTATGAGTTATCAGATCCGAGGGTCAGTGGAGGGTGTAGGGCCCGGTGGTGGGCGCACCCATAGTGAAATCAATATAGACCTCAAAGACCTAGTTTCAAAATAGGTACCAGTATAAATAAATCTCTTTACTAGGTAGTACTACCTATGTAGGGATACTTACCTACACAATTAATATACATTCACCTATGATATTCATTACTTTAATAGGCAGTATGGTCAATTTTTACAATAATTTACCAAACGAATTAAAATAATGTAAACACATAAATTCATTTAAGTTTAAACTTAGGAAACACGTGTGTACGTTGTAATACCTACTTGTAATGTAACATATAATTCATTAGAATACAAACACGTAATTTAAAAAAATTAACTGTTTGTTGCCAACGCGCCAGGGGCATGATGTTAGTATAAATTAATTAAGTTTTTACCTATATCTCATTCTAAATGAACATTCTGTACTTTGTATTATGTTTGTATGAGAAATAAATATCTTTAAACCTATTCCGGCAGTCACACTTAAACCTAAACGGAAAATTAGTCCTACCTGTCCTTTTCTGTCTCAGCCATTTATGTTAAAAACGGAGAGAGATAGATCTGACTAAGATTAGGTATATGTTTAAGTGTGACTGCCGGAATCGACCCTAGTATTGATCATGAATAAATCCACTTAGGTGCCTATAAAAATATAATTATCCAAATAGGATGAAAGCAGCCATATCATGCAATATGTAACATTATGCTTGTAATCTACGAGTAGGTAACTTGTATCCACTATAATCGCAAGATCCATAAAAAAAGGCTTTTTATGCGTGAAACTCCCTTGGGCTTAGTTCCATTTTTTCCACTTATACTGAGAGATACCGAAATCCGTGTCACTTAACGTCGATATAGAGTAAGCAGGGAAAGACGGGACACATCGTATATTAGATATAAATAGAACTTGTAGGTAGAGTCCGTTTCATAGAATAATTTCTATGCCTTATTTCAGAACTAACATTTTTTGTATGGAGTGAATCGGAAAATGTGGTCATACACATAGTAACTAGCGCCATCATCCAACGGGACTATAGGTACAGTGAAACGGACAGCATGTTACCCTATCTATAGTTTAAAAAACTCCTTTGAACGACCGAGCTAGCTCCTCATTTCTGTGTAACTGTACCAAAAATGTTAGATCCGAAATCAGGCTCCGGAATCAGGAAGTTATTTTAAGTGAGGGATTACTGCATTGATATTCGATTACAAATAATGTATTTTTAGAGATATAGCACGAAGAAGCCAAGTTTAAAATAAACCTAAGCAATAGTACTTGGTACTTAGTTATAACAGGTTGTAACAGAACGAATTAATATGTTGTGACTTCGAGTCTGAAATTTTTCTCCATAGTGGGCTGCTTTCATAGTATTTTGCCCTTTTGTTACAACTTGTACCTATGTCTACTATACCTACATCCTGTATAGCATGATAAGATGCAACAAGATAATTTTTCTCTTTTACTGAACCTGAAATAAAGTCTCAAGAGGAATGTCGAAGTGAAAATCCAATGAACAAAAGTACCTTTGTACCTTATTCCTCTGTGGGAACAATGGGATCTTATTTCTAGGTACAATTAAAGGATAAATGAAGCCAATTCTGATTAAACATTTAGGTATTTGTGAAAATCTCTTGAGAGCCTTTAAGGCTTTTACCTATCTCGGTAAACAACGTTGAGAAAAGGTTGAGAACGATCCAAACCCTCTTTCGCCTCATCCACAATCATTAAATTAGTAATAAGTACATGTTAACCGGTGCTCTTTTTCAAGAATAAATAGTTAACTACCTACTTAAAATAGGCTGACAGGTGAAAAATTGTGTATGTTGGGCAGATAGCTGTGAGGGCTAATTCTTGTGTGGAAGACCTCGAACTCTTATTGTAGAAATTAAACGCATAAACTCACTTGAAGCACATTTATTCTGTTTTACATTTTTTTTGTGTTGCCAACTTAAACATAAACGGTGTTGGTTGACAGCAAAATGTATAAAATACGTATCCGTCAAATTAGGCAATGTTTCGCTTAAATGATTCTTATATTATTTTATAATACTCGTAACACCGTTATTTTCTTAATTAATGTGTTGGGGATGCCAACAGTGTAATTTACGAGTACCTTTAATCTATTTCTCTTATGGGTTTAGTACCTTTAAGGATGATAAAAGTATATTGTCCAGTCTGTGCCTCATGTATTCTCTACTCAGTGTCCCGATATCCATTAGGCTAGGACTCTAGGGAGGCCAACTCTTTTGTGATTGAACAATCAAATTAGCTGAACAACTTTCTTTTCTATTTATATTTTCTTAAATATACCAAAATAGAGACCTGTAAAGGGCAATCCGTTTGACTGAAAACTTATATCATTATCCCTCCCCTGTTCGATTCCCACTCGGGTGAAGAATTTTTTCCATTTTCTTTATTAATAATTTTATTTTATCATTATTTCAATGAGGGTAGCTGAAAGTTTCGATAACCTAAATCAAAAAGTTTGCCAGATATTCTGAAAAGAATATCTCTAATAGGTACATAAGTATTCAAATTGGCAATACCTATATTTTTTATAATTATCTTTGTTGATATGAAGAAAAACGACATGGTTGCAGTATCTACTTATACAAGGTGTGACAATAAGGGTACGTTAAGCGAAAAGCTATGTAAATAGCCCACTAGAGACCCTATTTCCAAAATTTGAGACTTGAAATCACATGTTTATTTTTCAAGTTTGTATGAACATTCCCGGGTTGTTTAGGAATTCTCCATATTTATTTGAAAAAATACTCGTAAACATGTGATTTCGAATAATAATATGAAATTTTGTGGGTAGGTTCCTTTTAGTAGGCTGTTTACATAGCTTTTCGCTTAACATGCCTCTTTTGTTACAGCCTGTATATATATAATGCTTTACCCGCTCGCTACTACCAAACAGAGATATTAAATTTATGTTAATTACAGGTACAGAACCAATCGCACCTTCGCAAGAAAAAGGGCACATTTGCCTTTTGTAAAATTTGACAAAATACCTATGCCCTTGTTCTATCGAAGGTGCGCAATGATACGATATATAAAACCTTCGGAAGTGATTTATTTATTAGATTTGAAGGCATTTAATAGGATATAGCAGAGCCTGCAATAATATAATGTAACCCAATCTATCACGTGAATTGGTACATCAGTGCGAATTTAAGTTCGTACGAAATGAGGCGCAGACAACGAGGAATTTAATTTCACGTAAAATGAATATTTTAGGTTCGATACACACGAGCCAGCTATTATAGGCTATTGCAACTTATGAGTACTAAGTCCGAATCCGAACCGATCAGTTTCGAGTGGGAACTAAACGTCATTTAGAAACACTGACTTGTGGCTGATGGTCAATTTTCGTCTTATTTCTTGAATAAAATCACAAACGGGCGGACAGACAGACGCGACGCAAGAGTGATGCTATGAAGGTTCTGTTTTATTATTTTTAGTACATACGTAACCAAAATAGGTACATACGGAAAGCAAGACGGCATGTGTGTTAGTTCTCGACTAAAATCAAAAAAATTCTACGAATTGATGCAAGTGGGCCTAGCTCGACATAATGGTCCTTGTTCGGCATTTCAGTATTTTCATTGCTGTCACTTACATAGCTGTGATAGCTCGTCTGCGCACAGCGCAGTAACATTCTCTTTCGCACGAAAGGTAAATTTACTCGTTTGCTAAATGAAAGTCCAAATTGAATCTTTTGGATTTAACGTAGGGTTGGAATTGTCATGAGAACCAACATAAATTTTCTTGCCATATGAATAAAAAAAAATTGCCTGCAAATTGGGATAAATGGGATTTAAGTATAATATCCTGGGATAATAAAACGCAGAATACCTCATAGCAGCAGTGGGTAATTTTGGAATTTTTTTGGGCCCAAAATCGTGATTCTATCGTACTTACCTACATATATAAATTACTAGGTACCTAAAAGCCAGCAGTAATAGATACTATACCTAAATACTAAATGATACTCGTAACTACCTTGAAGTGGTAATCTCATAGGTAAACCAATCCCTAAATAGATAGATTTTTATATATTTTAGGTATTACCTTAACTAATCACATCACTTAGAAGTTTTCATTATTATCTGCTTTAATTTTTAGTTAGTCATTCATTATCTCAAATAGCAAATATAAAAAAAAAACTCATTCTAGAGGACTGTTAGGTACCTAAGTTATAATCACCTGTTCTGGATCTATTCCGGTCCGATCCCTTAAACCAGTGGTTCCCAATTAGTTTTTTCTACGTACCACTCTAAGAAAGACCTCAAACTCGCGTACCCCTTATTGCAGGAACAATAAATAAATAAGAGATGAAATCAGATGTAAGTAAGTATTTAGAATTTATTAGGTACTATCAATATACAATACAAAATGACAGAGAAATGTGACAAATGGGCACGTTTTTCTTTGCACAACTCTGAAAAATCTGGTTGCATAAATATTTTTTGGTAATTTTGTTTTTTTTTCGAAACGCGCCGCGTACCCCTTGATGCAACCTTGCGTACCCCTGGGGGTACGTGTACCACTACGAGTAATTGGGAACCACTGCCTTAAACCAATCCCTTTTTACCCGACTGCGCAACGCAAAGGAGTGGTATTTTGTTTAACAGCTTATGTATGTATGTATGTATATAAAATGTATGTATATAAAATGCTGATATTCATGTAACTTTGGACCTCAATATCTTGGAAACCCGTGGTTTCCCAGGGGTGCTTCCATAGAAAAAAATGATCGTGATGTTACAAAGAATACGAGGTATTAAAAGAACAAAGTTGTCTTTTTACACCCAGTATAAGTGCTTGTTTTTTTTCTTTTCAGTTTTTACTTTAAATCCACAATAAATTCCGGTATAATACCAAAACAATTTTTAGATTCCGGTCTGATCCCGTGGAGTTCTTTTTTAATGTGTAAGGTCAGAAAATAAAATAGGAAATCAAAGAATGAAAATTCTACAAGTTTTATTGAAGAACGACAAAGTTAACAAAAAATAAAATAAGAATTAGTAAAATAGTCTCGACCTCTTAGTAAAAATCAACAATCATTCGAAAAACAATATAATTGACCCGGTAGCTCAGTTGGTTAGAGCGAAGCACGGAATGCGAGAGGTCGTGAGTTCAAGTCTCACTCGGGTGAAAAAGTTTTTCATTTCTTAATATTATTTCTAATATTGTATGTGTCTACTGTTTTACTTGCTAACAGTACTAAATAATCATTGAGAAGACACACGGGATCAGAACAAAATACAAAATAAATGAAATATTCATCTGATCCCGCGACGGGATCGGATAGGAATAAAATTAAATAAAACGGATCCTATGCGGGATCACTTGCTGGGATCGGAACGGAATAGATTCCTGTTCTGTGTTCTAGAAATCTATATCTACGTACCTTTATTTTCAATAGTGGGTACTAAGGGTTGTAAAAATACCTAAGTATAGTAAGTACACACAATAGCAGTGATAACATGTCGCATTTACAGTCAAAGATGTATGTAATAAATAAGGGATAAAACCCTTTTTACGAGCATTGTAGTATGTTTCATATTTTATTTAAATGGAAGATATTTACGAGTTTAACGACCAACGACGCAGAGAACCTTATTCAGGATTATGGATTAAGTGCAGATAAATGTATCAAAATTTATTTTTACGTTCTTTATAGACTGAGCTGTGTCCCGAAAATTGGTCACAAGAAAATGTTGGTTAGCGAAAAGGAACCATTGTCCTTGAAATAACTATATACATATGTATATACACATAGAGATACATTACTTCGTCCGCGTGAAATTTATAGCTGGTAGGTACCTATGTGTTATTCTGATGTACCTACCTACAAGCCACATACCTACCAGGCAAGTTTCATCAAAGTCCGCTTCAGTAGCTTTTGCGTGCAAGAGTAAAAAATATACATACACACATCCATCCTCACAAGCTATCGCATTTATAATATTAAGGTGTATAAGACCGTAATTCGACCTGTCGTCTTGTATGGATCTGAATGCTGGGCCGTAAAGAAGAAGGATGAAAATCAACTGCATATAAGCGAGATGAGAATGTTGAGATGGATGTGTGGAGTTACAAGAATGGATAAAATAAGAAATGAGTATGTAAGAGGAAGTCTGAAAGTTGCGCCGATCACAGACAAGTTACGAAGTAACCGTCTGTCTTGGTACGGGCATGTAAAGCGACGGGATGAAAGGCATATTTCACAGAGAGCGTTGTGCATGAGTGTGGATGAATATAAAGGAAGAGGTAGACCAAAGAAGTGTTGGATGGACTGTGTGAGGGAGGATATGTGTGTGCTGAGAGTGAGCAATGAGATGACGGATAATAGGGATGAACGGAAGAAAAGAACATATTGCGGCGAACCCAAATAAATGGGAACAGCGCAGGAATATGACTAGTGGGATATTAAGTTACCGATAATGTATACTGAGTACCAAAATACTTTACAGTACCTACAGATAGGAAGCTAGAAGAGACATGTTGACTGATAATATGAACTACCACTGCTCTTAAATTATATGCCAACAGTTGGAGTTTAAGAACACGTCTAAGTAACTATAGGTACTTCTTAACATTAGGCGATTGTAAATTTTTATACAACCTATACTTCTTAACATTAGGCGATTGTGAATTTTTATACAACTGAAAATACTTACGGCCAATTTCTATACGAGAGATCAAAAAGAATCTCGGATTCTTTTATTCCTAATTTGAAATTTTGTATGAAAATAATTGAAGATTAAATCTTGGATATGCAAAAAATCTCTCTAGATCAGTTATAGAAATTGGCGGTTATTCTATCTGGACAACTTTCGCAGTATGTAGGTATAGTCGATTTACAAACTATCAACTAAGCAAAAGTCGTTGGGATAGCGCGAATAGCGATTGTCTACTATTTTATCAAGTACAATGTGCACAATCATAAATCTTGAATAAATAAAAAACGCTTCATCTCTTAGTTTGAATTATTATAGTTTGTAAACGTGTGTTTACAAGACAGAGCAGATAGGACACACTAGGTAAAATAAGTATTATAAAATTATTAATAAAGAAAATGGAAAAAATTCTTCACCCGAGTGGAAATCGAACCCACGACCACTGCAAACCGTGCCAGCCGCTATAACCACTAAGCCACCGGGTCAATTACTCGGATGACGAATTTTACCATCTCTTTTCTAAATTATATATTGGCAACGTTATTCTTCATCCCGATAGCTATACACTAGCCAAATCTCGGCAAACAAAGCTGAATACCTCAGAACAATGTTTAAAGATGAAACGAACCATATCCTAACGGATTATATTAATGGAGAAGTGTTTTTATAAATTTATCTTAGTCAAGATATTATATATTATAAAATTATTAATAAAGAAAATGGAAAAAATTCTTCACCCGAGTGGGAAAAATAAATAAGTATATTTATTTATACATTTTAGGTACAAAACGCCCGTACGAATATACACTTAGGTACATATACCTACTTACACATGGTTTTTTTCCAAAATGGTGTTGCCATAACTATATGGTCATAAGGGATATACTAGCTACGTTTAGAATTAGCGGTGACAGATGTAAATTATCAGTAACAAGTTGCTAGTTTTTCTGCTGTGTTAGTCGGCTCTTACGACATGCACGTAAGGAGATGCAGCTGATGTATACCAGTGAAGCCCTCCTGCATCAGCACGGGAAGGACAGCACGTAAAAACCACTGCGCAGAGTATATTAATTTTACGTGATGTCCTGCACCGGTAATATGAATTTGGTGAGGGCGAGATGTCTCACTATTATATTTGTATTATATTTGTTTTATTATTTTGAAAAAACTTTTGCCTATTGTGAACTTGATATATGTTTTATTCTTAAATACTTTTATTTATTTATTTTTTATCTGTATGTATAGTATTGTATTGTATTTTATCTATCTATATTTATATACTTACATTATAATAAATGTAAAGATATGTTTTGATTTTATAGTTTACCCAATTAACCGGCAGGTTAATTGTATAAATAGCTTGTGCATTTATGTAGTTACCATATTGAAAATTTGATTTATATTTTATAGTGTATTCTGGAACACTAATATACGGGTCCAGCTGAAAACCAGCGCTGCAGGCCATCTGTTTTGGTCTGCAGCTGTATGCTGAGCTGGGTCCATTTCAGCATAATTATGTTTTTCTGTTTGGCTGTATTGTGAAACATTTTTGAATGCTGAATAAATAATTTATTTCTTTCTTTCTTTCACTTCTAAACGTCAAATTCACAGAGCTATTAATAACTAGATAAACTAAGTGGATGTACTTTGCATGTAAAAAATAGACTTAAGAATTAGAATAGACACTCGTTCTCGAGCCTGGACTGAAGGAATTAGGGCTGATAGAAGTGGTTTGCAATCCCCTTTTACACACCAAGTAGAAACACTTGCCTTGTCTAGTTATTAGCTCTGTGGATTTGACGTTCAAAAGTGAGACATCTCGCTCTCACCAAATTCATCATACGGGTGCTGTGCTTATGCTGGGCTAAAACACAGCGTTACAAGCTCAAGTGTGCATGTACCTTTAGAGGGCAGACGGCAACGTCTTATCTACAACTCCGTACTCTACATGACAGTAAAATGATAAGGAGAGCGTAGTTCTCCATTTCAGTGTGTAATAATAGGTAGAGGAACTGTGAATTTGTTAATTAAATGAAACAATTAAGATTTTCTTGACTTCGAAGACGGATTTTGGTGAAACTTTTAGATGTCACCGAGGTAAGAGAATGAAATAGATTCTGATTTTTTATATACTTTTGCAGTTATTTAGCAAGCTGAGGGTCTAATCCTAATGGCCTATTCCTATACCTAGAGATCGAGTTAAGTCCGTAGATTATTATTTAGGGGAGAGCAGGTAGGATTCATACAGAGGGAGCATTCGTACAGTAGTAATATCTGAACTATTCTACATGTTGATGCGTTTATATTTGTACGCGAGTAAGACCCAATACGTTTTGCTCAAATTGTTAAAGTAATTTAGGTAGGTATAATAGTTATTGAATAAGTGCCTTAGATTAACGTGTAAACATAAATATAGTAGTAATTTCATTTGTTATTTTTATTTCGAAATTATTTTACGAATGTTTCGGTTGAGGTACCTTCGTTTCGTACAGTTACGAATGGGGTGGATTCGTAGGTACTGTACGAATGCACCCTACGTTAGTTCAGAATGAATCTAAATCAGGAATCCATTTGCCGATTTAGCTCGTAGCTCCTCACCAGTGCAGTGGAAGACGTATTTAAGCTCCTCGAATGGAAAGAACTCGTCTTCAATATCAATAGCGAATACATCACTCTCTTGGGTTGGCAGACGACATCGTGGTCATGCCAGAAACGCTAGAGGATCTCAGCACAATGCTCGACGGCTTCAATCTTATTTCTTAGGTTTAAGTTAACTGTGAATGCCTGAATACGAAATGCGAGTAAACCCCTATACCTACTATGAAACTTCATAGGTACCACAATCACCGGGGTGGTAAACGCCACTTATCTATTAGTGCCAATCACCACCCCAGTGGTAAACTCGAGGGTGGTAAATGGGAATAAAGGCATTTCAGGTGTATGCTGTCATGATTTGGATCTCAATAAATGTTTAATTTCATATAAATAGCTATGTACGAATGTACCCTCCCCTCTGTACGAAGCTACCCCACGTGTGTGGGTGCTTTCGCACGATTTCCATTTTCAGGAAAATGGATCATAGTTTTGTGATCTACATTATTATTAAAGCCAGATTACTAGGTAAGTAATTCAATAGCATTATATTTATTGCGGAATCTATGTGTTAGTTTTGTTTTTAAATGACCTAGTGTAAAAAGTGTAGGTAAGTACGAATCCTACTCTCCTACCTACCTAATACCAAATTAGCAACCTTACGAACTTAGGTGGCAATGAAGTTCGATTCATAATTAAATTCATTTCTGAGAACATAATAGGGGGGCTGACCCGCTCGAACCAGATATTTCACTGAGATTGATTGAATATCCGCCACTACGAAAATTAATTATTAGCTAGGTAGGTATAGAGACGAACCCATCGGTGCTTGGCTCACAATTGTGATAAGTGGTAGGTACTAAGTACCTATTTATTGATTTCAAGTAGGTGCGGAGTAGGGGAGATTAGCCCAAAACGGGTGGCCCGCCTAAAACGGGTAAGTAGTTATACGCTTTTACGTCAATCTTGAGTGTCAATGTGTGTGAGTGCAGAGAGCTGTCAACCACTGAATAGTTTCAATCAGTTCCGCTAGGGCGCTGAAGTCTCGACACGGCGTAGGTGTGTGTGTCTAAAGATTTTTGGTGATTTTGTTAGAAAAAAGCAAGGTAAGTTTTTTGAAATTAGTCAAAAATGTTAATCACTATCCCATTGTTGTTATTAACATTTTAATTTAGCTCTATCTAACTGTGGAATTCCATAATTTTTTTTTGTTGTTTCACCTTTTATTTTGATGTTATGTTTACTTTATTTAACAAGGTACTCTCGGGCAAAACGGGTACCCGTCTTACCCCTACCCGTTTTGTCTGGAATTAATTTTTAATTAAATTGATAGTGTTTTCTTTTTCAGATGGTCAATAAATATATAAGAAAAACACAGCGTGCATCGTGGAGTGAGCCCACTATGAAATTAGCAATGGAAGAAGCTAAATTATCTTCGGTATCTGCTGCCGCGAAGAAGTATGGGCTTACGCTGCCTACTTTGCAGCGACATATTAAAAAGGGAAGTTTCGAGAAAAGACTTGGAAGGCATCGGCCTGTGTTTAATGTCGATCAAGAGAAAGAATTGCTGGATTATGTATTCAAGGTGGAGGTCTTTTTATGGTCTAACTAAAAAAGAGGTTTTAGAACTTGTATACCGAACAACATACTGCTTAAAAATTAAATAAAAGATAATAAATAATTTGTTACTTAAGTTTTGTGATGAATTAACTATTGTGTTTTTTTGTGGCCACCATTAACGAAGGGTACGTACTCTATACATCAAATAAAGTAAGTTTATGCCAAAAAAAAAATACTTCCATGATCGTGCGAAATTTATAGTGTCTAGTGTTTATGTTAGTTTTTTTATAGACAGATATCAGTTAGTTAGGTATTAGTTATTTTATTTTTTCTGTAGTCCACGCAGACGGAGTCGCGGGCGTCCACTAGTAGGTACCTATGTCTCATGATTATTTTGAGAAGGAAATTAAAACTGAGCTGGCCTCGGTTGGAATGTAAGTGCGCTAAGTAAATTCACTTCTTTCATATGGTCCTTACGTGATTAAGTACGACTTCGTTAAATAATAATATAATTCAAAAAACTTAGATAAGAATAACAAAATAATAAACATTATTAGGCAGTACGCGTTCAACTTTCGTTGGCGAACCACAGCTGTCTACTCGTCAGCTGATTTACGTCAAGTCAAAAGGTTATATTTATTTGTTGATTTGTCGTAAAATGTTTAGGTGGGTGAACAAACAGTTAACTACAGTGCTGAAAAGTGTAAACCTGCAATCAATTCCAAAGCAGCTGAGACAAAAGGGAACTATGGCTGATAAATTTCGTCTACCGGCGCGTTATGGAGTCGGTGAAAAAAGTGTTTGGTAAGAATTTCTTGATATTAATTTTCTTATGTACTGCTTCTTATTTGTGGAGTTTAAACTAACCATTAATAATAAAACTGGCTTGTTATACCGCATGTTACGTAATATTTATCTTACTTCCGTGACGAAAGTAACCATAATAAAATCAAGATAAAATTGGTTTGTTTTGATAATTTGGTTTGCAACTCTAGTACAAATACTTAGGTAATTATGGTAATTTATAACATTTGTTGACCTATTTGTTATGCGACATAGATACATACAGCTATTGTTCAAGAACACATTCGTCAAAGTACTATACATTTGTCATGAACTAGGTTTAAAATAGTTTATTTAGTCCATTAAAAGAAGTAGGAAAATTGTTCATATAATGAAATTAAACCAGCTATTACTACATTGTTTTCAATGTACTAATTACAGGAATGAATATACTGCATTGATAGTTGAACACAAACCCAAAGTGAACCTTGGGCAGGGCTTCCCGGACTATGCTCCTCCTAAATATGTGACGGACACATTGGCGGAGATCATTCAAGGAGAGAATCCACTTTTGAATCAATACACCAGGGGGTTTGTAAGTTATTTATTTATTTTTGTGCGCTTTATGTGTACGCATTGCTCTATTGCAGCCTTTCCCAAAGTGGGTGATAACGCCCCCTTATGGACACTGCAGGCCTGCAGGTAAGAGAGCCAGAAAAAAAATTGGGGGGCATTGTGTAGAGGCTTGGGGAGTTATATGTAGTAGTTTTAACTACCCTTACCCTTATTTCTACCCTATATCTATTGTCTTGTTCTATGTTGTTTCTGTCCGTGTATATATAATTCCCAAATAAAAAACTATTCTATTCTACTTATCAATTTTTATTCCTACTGGGATTCAAACCCAGGATCTTCTGTATACAGGATATAGTTGCATCACTGGCCATAATTAGAAATAGTATTTATACATAAAAAGATAATAAGTAATGTATGATTTTTTTATTTTTTATTTCAGGGTCATCCTAGGTTAGTGGAGGCTTTAGCAAAGTTGTACTCACCGTTGGTTGGTCAGAAAATAGATCCCTACAATGAAATTATCATCACATGTGGAGCTTATGAAGCTTTGTTTTCTACTATTTATGGTAAAACTATTTTTAAGTGGCCTGTGATCAGTGAATATATTATTTTAGTTGAGGAATGTTTACTGCTAGAATTACAGCCAGTGCCGTAAACAGGGCGGTGCCAGCGGTGCCCAGGCACAGGGCGTAGACTCTGGGGGGCGCAAGAATGGCCTCTTGGCCAGACCAGACAGGACTAAATAGGGCGCAGTTATAGAAGCTCGCACAGGGCGAAGAAAAGGCTATTTACGGCACTGATTACAGCTAGTAACTATTTACAAATTACACAACACATTTAACCTATTCCCACACTACGAGTAAGAGCCAATGTCTTATGTCGTGGGTGGCCAGGCCCTAAGCAACATCATCATCATCATCATCAGCCTATTGCAGTCCACTGCTGGACGAAGGCCTCCCCCAGGGCACGCCACAAGTCATGGGGGGTATTCGCCATAGTCACCACGCTGGGCCGCGTGGCGCCGGCAGAGTAGAATTCGTACCACCCCTATGTCTGCCCGTGGGTATCGTTCGAGGCGATTAAGGGTTTCCGGGAGGTGGGCAGCAGCGCCTCCCGTTTTGACAACATAGTCCAAAATACAAACTACGGTCACCAACCCGACTAAGCAAAAATATACAGGATTAATTTTAAAACATCAATAACCTCGCAAGACTAGGTAGCTACCATCATAAACAACATTTGTTGTACGAGTTTTAATAATTTGTCACATTTTACTTTCATACAAAAATAAATATCAATTTAATATTACCTCTGAATGTTCTTAAGTCTGTACATAATACTGAGGCGCGCGCGATCACGGGCGTTAACATTTTCGTATACCTACGAATGGAACATAGACTTATAAATATTACGACAGTAAAATAAAAGCTTGGAAAATCATTTTTAATTAATATATTGAGTTATGATTAAACTCGTAAAACAAATGTTATTGTTTATGATTTTAGCTATCTAGTCTTGCTATTGCTATAGTCTATTAGTCTATCAGTCCTGTATTGATGTTTTAAAATTAACACTGTATAAATATGGAATGTAAAACTACTGGTCCCATTTTACTTTGTAATTGTAGCCTAACTACTACTGCTTGTATTGCAGTATTAATAACGTTACATTCTCGATAGTAGTCTAATTTTCACACAAAAAATATTTTTCAATGGTTGAGTGTCCGGTCACCAACCCGCCCAGCGTGGTGACTATGGGTAAATACCCCCATGGTAGTTCTGTGGCGTGCCCTGGGGGAGGCCTACGTCCAGCAGCGGACTGCATTAGGCTGATGATGATGATGATGATGATGATGATGAGTGTCCTTGAAGTTCGAGTCAACGATTATTCATATAGCAGCAGTAACAGTCGTGCCATATGGTACGGGCTAGGGGCCATCCATCTATTACGTCACATGTTGAAAGGGAGGGAGGGGGTCGTCAAACTGGGACATTGTGTGACAAGGGGGTGGGAGGGGCCCTAAATTTCGTGACGTCACATTTTCATTCAATAATCTCTAAATATAAATTTCCAAAAAAGCTAAATGTGACGTCACACTAGGGAGGAGGGGTCTCACAAATGTGACCAGTTGTGACAAGGAGGGGGGAGGGGCAAAAAATCATGAAATTCGTGTGACGTAATTTATGGATGACCCCCTATGGCCCATACCTGACTTAAAGTACCTACCTACTTTTATTATGTGCAGGTCATGTGGACGAAGGTGACGAGGTGATCGTGATCGAGCCGTTCTTCGATTGCTATGAGTTTATGGTCAAATCTGCTGGCGGTGTACCAAGATTCATCCCTCTTAGGCCGGTAAGCAGTGGCGTAGCTACTTAGGGGCTAGGCGGGGCAGTGCACCGGGGCCCTCAAGCTCAGGGGGCCCTTGAATCCTTACTGTGAAATTCTCGGGTAGAGCTCGAATTTTCAAAAATTAATACTTGAGTTTTGTGGTTAATACGAAAAAAAATTTCGCGCTCGCTTCGCTCGCGCATCTATTACATGTCTGAGCAGTCTTTCACTTTTCAATAATTATGAGGCTCGTAAACTCCAAAAATTCTTGGTAATGTCTATCCGATTGTAACCTATCTCATGTTTTAGCAATGGTCAGAAATTCTCGGTAGAACTTGAATTTTCAAGAAGGTAATAGATAAGTTACGTGGTAATACGAGAAAAAATTTCGCGCTCGTCACGTCTAGTCACGTGCAATAAAGAGAAGATAGTCAAAATCTAATTAGTTGAGATAGCAGTGGGGCCCGATTTTTTTTATTTGCCCCAGGGCACCTAGTCACCTAGCTACGCCGCTGCCGGTAAGAATAATATTTTTTTATTCATCAACGAATGGTTCAACCCCACCTCTGCAAAATACGACGACTCCAAATTTACGAATAGCGCATGCCGCCCATAGCACTGCCCAAAATATGGTGACGTTACGGAATCGCTGTAACCAAATACACAGATACATCTATACATATAATAAAAATGTAACGGATCGCTGTCTGTACATGGAAGATATATGAAAAAAAAATATAGGAGACCTTTATCAACGCAATAGTACCCAAAACAATGATTTTTGGATTTTTTGTCTGTTTTTCGGTTTGTCTGCGCGTTTGTGCACGCTAATCTCAGAAACGACTGAACCGATTTCGATGCAGTTTTCAGGAATATATTATGACAGGTTCCAATTAACCACTACTTTTTATCACCGGAAAATATTTTCATCCCGGATAATTTTGACATTTTGTATTTTTCCTTAATCCACGCGGACGGAGTCGCGGGCGTCCACTAGTCTATACATATAATAAAAATGTAACGGATCGCTGTCTATACATGGAAGATATATGAGAAAAAATATTATAGGAGACCTTTATCAACGCAATAGAACCCAAAACGATGTTTTTTTTATTTTTGTCTGTTTGTGCGTTTGTGCACGCTAATCTCAGAAACGGCTGAACCGATTTCGATGCAGTTTTCAGGAATATATTGTGACAGGTCCCACTTAACATATACGCTACTTTTTATCCCGGGAAAATGTTTTCATCCCGGATAATTTCGACATTTTGTTTTTTTCCTTAGTCCACGCGGACGGAGTCGCGGGCGTCCGCTAGTACATAATATGCACTTTTGTTATCAAAGTGGGTTAGGCAGAAATGCAGGATCGTGGAGGATCCTTAGCCACATTCAGCGAGGCGGGGCCAGATGTTAATTATCAGTAACAAGTTGATAGCTTGTCGCCCGAGAGAACGCCTCTACTCGTAACGTTCCTCGGTCGACTCTCACGACATGCACAGAAGGAGATGCAGCTTATGTATTCTAGTGAAGCCCTGCATCAGAACAGAATTAATATAAATACTGTGGTTAACATTGTTTCAGAAAAAAACTTCCGGCACAGTAACATCAGCAGACTGGGTTTTAGACGAAGATGAGCTAAAGTCCCTCTTCAACGAGAAAACCAAGATACTACTCCTCAACACACCTCACAATCCTCTAGGAAAGGTGTTTACTAAAGCGGAGATTGAGCTGATAGCTGACCTGTGCAAGAAACACAATGTGCTCGTTGTTTCTGACGAGGTTTATGAATGGCTGACCTTTGGAGACAGCAAGCATATTAGAATAGGTAAGGTTAACCTTATATGGGGTACCATAGAGAAGAAATAAAAGAGGAGCAGCGGCTAAGTATATTTTCATACAAAAATTGTGTGCCGCTGAGCGGGGGTGAAGTATGGCACGAGGGGAGCATCCTAACACTGTAGCCCTGCCCATTTACATAGAAACCACCTTGTAGTGACTAGCCAAACTACTTGCATTAGCGTTTAGTTACAGCTACTGCGTTACACACACTGGCCCTGAAGCTCCGCCCCTATTATGACGTCATGGCCTCACGATTGCCACACGACTCAGTTCATAGTACCACCTCCTCTTTTATACCTTCTCCATGGGTGAGACAGATTGTGTATTCAATTGTATTCGGCGTTACTTGTTGCGTTGCTTATCGTAAGTTTATTAGGGCTGGATATAAATGTCAATGACAAATGACTAGCTCATTACCCGAGAGAACACCACCGAGTTCCTTAGTCGACTCTTAGGATATGCACGGAAAAAAATGCAGCATGTGTCTTAACGAAGCCCCGCATCGGCTTTTTGCAGGCTAATTTAAAGGCACATTATACAGGGAGCAAATGCTATGAAAAGAGCCCACTATAGAGTAGCTCCTATCCACATAATTTTAGACTTGAAATCACATGTTTATCTTTCCAGGTGGACATAGTTATACAAACGGGAACCAACCCACATGAACAGTAACATCGAATTCTAACAAAATTTACAGATTATTTTGATGTTTACAAGGTTGATAGAAAGTTCATTTTTGAATGCTTATGTAGCTTAAAATTTTATTCAATTCATTAGTGGGTTGGTTCCCGTTTGCATAACTATGTCCGATTGCATGAACATTCCTGAAGTTTTCTATGTATTATCTGGAAAAATATTCGTTCTTTATAGTGGGCTATTTTCATAGTTTTTCGCTTGACATACTTCTTCCGTTACACCATCTGCTATACCTAAATAACACCGCCCCCTTATTATATAACTTGCAGTAGCAGAGCCGAAGCAATGCGATAGCGAAAATTGAGAACGTGTGTGTGCTTGTGCGAGGTGCGGGGCGCGGGAGGACGCCGAGCGCTCGTTGCGCGCACACACATACTCTCAATTATCGCGATCGCGCTGCTTCGGCTCTGCCACTGCAAGTTAGATAATCAAGGGGACGGACAGCACACAGACAGCGGTAGTGTAGTAGTAGTGACATTCTATTCAATTTCGCTTACGAAGACTTCGCCAAAGGCACATTATACGAGTATCTAAATAACCCCCGGTTTCCCAGCCAGCCTGCCGGGCATGTGGGAACGCACGGTCACCATCGGCTCGGCCGGCAAGGCCTTCTCCGTGACCGGGTGGAAGACCGGCTGGGCCTACGGTCCGGCTAAACTCATTGAAAATCTGCAGGTTGTGCATCAGAACTGCGTTTATACGTACTGCACGCCTATACAGGTAGGTTTATAACCGACTTTTATTTTATATCAAACACTAAATGGGCATTTTTACCCTAGATGACACAACATAGACACGACCACGGCTTTTATGCCAAAATGTATTAAATATTATGGGTCGTTTTTCCATTAGGGATGATTTTCATTAGAGCGGGCCGTACGCGGGGCGGGCCGTGTACGTGGCCCGGGCGGGGCACGGATTAAAAACGTTACATACATTTTGGACGCCTGTGCAATAAACGTGGTGAAGACGAGCGTCGAGCGGGCCCGGACGGGACACGGATAATGCACGGTGTAATATGAATTGCTTCATACAAAATGTATGGGGGGTAAAGGGCCACGTATACGGCCCGCTCTAATAAGAATCATCCCTTAGACGACACGACAACGACACGGCCCCTTGTCGGTCGTGTCGTCTAGTGGAAAAAAGGCCAATATCAACCGAGTCGTCTTAAGAATAGAGGCGGTTTAAGTTTACACCATGCAGGTACTCCACGCATACAATATTTTTATACACATAGTTACGCGTATAACTACCATTAGTTATTTCATTAACTAGCTAAAAACTATACATTCTATACTAACGTACTGCACGCCACAATAGCTGGCGGAGATTTCTGCAACTAAATTGTTATACATACTTCTATGTATGACAATATTATATAGACAAGGGTCGATTCTGACATTCACACTTAAACTAGTCCTGCCTGTCCCTTTCTATGTCAGCCATTTATGTTAAGGGTTGAGAGGGACAGACCTTTAAACGTGACGGTCAGAATAGACCATAAGTCCAATATGATATTATGTACGTAACATAACATAACTTCTTGTACAAAATTGTTAATAATATCATAGATTCACCACAGATACTCAATGAAATTAGATTTAACATTCCACGCTGTGGTTACAGATTAAAAAACTACCATCTATTTAGCCCGAGTCCGCATAAGACTAATCTAGGTAGGCATTCTCCTCTGACAAGATTAATGGATACCTACAACAAATTATCCAAATCAGTAAACATTGATATAACTGGTGATCTTGTAAATGTATTTAAGCATAAAGTTTTCCAATCGATTAATACAATTTAGTCCATGCTTATGTTTTAATACGCTTCATTACTTAAATAATGGTTAAATAGTTTTACTTCATTTATTGTAAAAGTTGTGCTAGCCTGTAATTGTGATACATAATATTATCGTGTGCTCCGCTCTTGTCCAACTTGTATCTTAACGGAACTGTTATGTATTATGTTGGCTTTCTAATTTAATAAATAAATAAATAACATATTTTACTTACAGGAAGCCGTAGCGCGTTCCCTGGAACTAGAAATATCCCGGTTCGGAACCCCTGAGTGCTACTTCACATCGCTCGCTAAAGAGATCGTGTCGAAGAGAGACTTCTTAACGCAAATTCTGAGGGAGAATGGCTTCACGCCCACTGTGCCTGATGGAGGGTACTTTATTGTCGCCGACTGGACACAGCTAGGTTAGTACATACATACATACATATTTAGGGTCGATTCCGGCAGTTACACCTAAACCTAACCTTAGTCAGGTCTATCTCTCTCCCTTCTTAACATAAATGGCTGAGAGTGAAAAGGATAGGTAGAACTAATTTTACGTTTAGGTTTAAGTGTTACTGCCGGAATCGACCATATTAAAATACTTAAATATATGTATTTCTATAATCACGCCTTTTCTCTGGGTAGGCATTTCAAGGGCGGATTCTAACTTGTAGCCAGGGGGTAATAACCTATCGGACGCAATACAAATCCTAGATCGCGATATCGAAGTTTCTCATGATACATGGGCCAAACAATAACTATTTAATTGTATCAGGCGTCACTATTAGGAAGTTCAAATTTCCATTGAGGATTAGCAGTCTTTTGCTAGGTATTGGTATCATGCTAGGTGCTTGGATCTGGCTTCTCGTTGCGACAGTAGTGTCTTGTGTTCGTGACCATGAGTCGGCAGATCCGAGGGTCAGCGGAGGGTGTAGGGCCCGGTGGTGGGCGACCCCTCAACGGAAACAATAACTAGTGACCCGGTGGGGCCGGAAGCGCTCCCCTTTTCACAATCCCCATAGTCATAATTCGATAAATTCACGAACTTCGCTATCACTCGTAAAGTTTGTAACGAAGCCCTAAGGCCCCTAGATCCGCCATTGAGGTAGTTTAGGGTGGGGAAATATAGCGGGAATGCTATTGCACGGACCGAATTCGTCGAGGTTTATACTGTTACGTTTAGTACTGATGAGAAGCCAATCTCGATGCAAGGGTGCCGTTGGTTGAAAGTGGAAAGATGAATTTTGTATATTTTAACAGTTTTAATGTAATAATTAAATTTTAACATAGAAATGACATGCTTAGGTTGTAGTTAAAAAGCAAGTGACAAAATGGCGGCAAAATCTTCATTTGTTCTAAAATCTAACACCATCGCGTTCTAATTTGACGCCAGCGACATCTAGTGCGCGGCGTAGTGCAACTTTGGCGTTAACATGCTCCCCCCTTTGGAACGTCAGGTTCCAAAATAGGAAGTGGGCAGAGCCGATTGAAGGCTCTCCGTAGAGTCCCGGACGCGGTGTACACGTCGGCGACGCGCGGCACGCCGTCGGGGCCGGGGTGCAGGCTGGAGACTCGGCCGAGCAGCCAGCGGTTGGGAGGCAGGCGGTCATCCTTTACAACCACCATGTCGCCTAGTTGAAGGCGCTTTCCATCCTTGCGCCATTTGTACCTCTTCTGGAGCTCTGAAATGTACTCCTTATAATATCTACTCCAGAAGTGAGCCTTGAGCTGTTGGGTTCTCATATACCGTGAGACAGAGACTGTCATGTCGTCTACCTGAGGAGACGGCAACATCATAAGAGTCCGTCCGATCAAAAAATGAGCTGGAGTCAGGGGAACTAAATCTCTTGGGTCTGATGATAAAGGCGTCAACGGCCGGGAATTTAAAATTGCCTCAATTTGAACGAGTACTGTGTTCATTTCCTCGTAGGTTAAATGTGCGAGTGCTAATACTCGCTTCAAATGATGCTTGATTGATTTGACGGAACTTTCAGCTAGTCCGTTAAAATGCGGGCTGTATGCGGGCGAAAACTTAAAATTTATAGAGTTTTCCGAAGCATATTGACTTATCTCTTGCGACGATGATTTTAATAAACGGGAAAGTTCGTGATATGCGCCCACGAAATTCGTGCCATTGTCCGAGAAAATGTTGGCCGGTTTACCTCTACGGGCAATGAATCTATTCAAAGCATCAATAAATGCTTTGGAACTCAATTCAGTGACAAGTTCGATATGTACTGCTCTTACAGCCAAGCAAACAAATACACAAATATAGGATTTAATTAACTGACATCCTCTTCCCTTTCTGTTCGCAATCAAGATAGGACCGGCGTAATCTACAGCGGTGTCCTTGAAAGGGTAGTCTACGTGGACACGTGGTTCGGGTAGATTGCCCATGATACATTGGACGGTTTTACCAGAAAAACGACAGCATTTTACACAGCCTTGAACGATCTTGCGAGCTAGATTGCGTCCGCCAACAGTCCAATATTTATGCCGCAGTGTAGCAAGTAGGAGCTGCGGCCCAGCGTGTAGTAGTAGTTTATGGTAGTATTCAAATAATAATTTTGTTACATGATGCGATGCATGTAGTATAATTGGGTGTTTGGTGTTATAATCGTAATGAGAATTACATAATCTACCACCTACTCTTATCAGATTATCTGTATGTAGGAAAGGGTTCATATTTATTAATTTATTTTTAAGAGATAATTGTTTTCTATTTTTTAATGTATAGTATTCAGTTTTAAATATATCAATTTGTACTATATAACATAATGTGATTATTGATGAGTTCAATTCCGAGATTTTTAAAAAGCCACTATTTTTATTGTTAGGATTACGACAGTTGTAAATAAATCTATGAACATAAGCTAACACTCTCTGCAGATTATTAAAACTTGAATATTTGGTAACAAAACTTGTATTATAGACTTCGTCGTGTAACGATGTATAACAAGTTACCTTTGTTTCAGGTAAATTATCAATTTTATTTATTGGTTGCACAGGCCAATGTTTTTCATTTAGAGACAAATAATTCGGACCAAACCACCACAGATTGGATTGATTTAGTTGTAGTGGATTGAGACCTCTAGATCCGATATCCGCTGGATTCAGTTCGGTTGGAACGTAGTACCATGAACTGGGATCTGAACTTTCAGTGATTTCACTAATGCGATTCAATACAAAAGGCTTTAAAGTTGATTTTGGCGAATTGATCCAACCAAGTACTATAGTGGAATCGCACCAGTACATGCATCTGTCTACCTTTAGTCGTAAAGCTGCCTTTACCTTATTCACTAAACGAGCCGAAAGCAAAGCTCCGCTTAACTCCAAACGTGGTATTGTAGTTTGTTTGGGTGACACCTTACTTTTGGCCATAATTAAATTTACAGAAACATTTCTATCTTTGGAAATAGAACGGATATAGATACATGAAGAATAAGCTTGCATAGATGCATCGGAAAATGCGTGTATCTCAATTTCCGTAGGGAATAAGCATATTACATGGCGTGGGATCGTTATGTTATTTAATTCATGTAAACTTTTTATAAAACTAATCCATTCTGATTGAAAGTCAGAAGATAATGGTTCATCCCATGATACCTGGGTTGCCCATAACCTTTGCAAAATAATTTTAGCCTGTAAAATAATGGGGTTAATAAGACCAAGTGGGTCAAAAATTTGTGCAATTGTAGATAAAATATTACGTTTACTGATCGGATTGGGAAAATTATCAACATCCACCGAAAATTTTAAAGTGTCCTCAGTACTGGACCAAAGTAATCCGAGAGTTTTAGAGTATTCATTTTTATTAATTTTAAGTAAATCATCAACACAGTCCTCGCCATGAATTTGATTCAGTACGGATAGGCTATTCGAACGCCATTTACGCAGATGAAACTGACCACTGTTAAGTTCCTTTATTAATTTATTACATATGTAAATCAGTTTTTCTTCAGAATCATGACCTGAAATTAGGTCATCTATGTAAAAATCATGCAACATAACATTAGCTACTTCCTTGTCGATGCAGTCATTACCTAACTGTGCAAGGCATCTGGTTGCTAGATAAGGCGCAGAAGCGGTTCCGTATGTAACCGTGTTTAGCTTGTATACCCTTAACTCTTCTGAAGGGTCGGAACGCCACAAAATTTGTTGTAAATTACGCTGTGAATCATGAACTAAACACTGTCTATAAAATTTATCAATATCGGCACTGACGACATAACGATTTTGACGAAATCTTATTAAAATATTTATTAGGTCATCTTGAACCGTAGGACCTACGCGTTGAATATTATTGTACGATAGACCGGAAGTAGTGACAGCTGATCCGTCGAACACAACACGGAGTTTTGTGGTGAGACTCGCTTCACGTAACACTCCGTGGTGAGGAAATATAAATGAGACATCATTGCGATTATATTTTTCATTTAGAGTCATGTGACCTAGTTTCTCATACTCAGAAATGAAATCGCAATATTTTGTTTTAAACGTTGGATCACGTTTAAATCTGCGCTCTAAAGATAAAAACCTATTTAGGGCTTGATCATAGGAATCGCCTAACTCGTCCGGGGATTCCTTTAAGGGCACTTTGACAACAAACCGCCCGTCTGGCAGACGTGTTGTGTTTTGAATAAAGTGCTGTTCGCATGCAATGTCATTTTTAGATACAACACTATGGCCAACTGAACGAACCGTTTCGAGCTCAAAAAATTGATTTAATTGATTTTGAAGTTCAGAATCAGTATGTAAGAAATTGCAGTGGACTGTATTATTATGTGTACGATAAACTTTAGGTGAATTAATCGCACCTGACACTAACCAACCGAATCTGGTTTCATTAAGGATCGGTTTGTTCCTACCTAACGAGATATGTTGTGCACCTAAAGTTTGCCAAAATATCTCTGCGCCTAACAACATATCTATTTCGGATGGCATATAGAACGTTGGGTCAGCTAAGACTACATTAGGCGGTATATTCAGTGACTCATAATCAACTTTTCTCGTGGGTAAAAGTCGTGTGATCTGAGGTACGATAAAACAATTTACGTCAGCTATATACTTATAACAACGAGAGGATATAGTGACATCACACCGCTTTGTTACACGGGATGACTGAGAGTTTAGGCCTTCAATAGAAGTTAAAGTGGAATAAACATTTAGACCTAACTTGGTAAGTAAATTTTCCGTCATTAAACAGCAAGTACTACCATTGTCCAATAAAGCGCGCACGGTAACTGTAGAACCAGCGCTGTCTGTAACGTTAATAAGTGCCGTGGACAACAGCACGCTGCTGTGGCAGGTGGAGGTAGACGAGAGAGCGACATTATCATCGGTGTGCTCGCTGTCGGTACACTCGCCGCGCTCGGCGGCGGCCAGCACGGTGCTGGTGCGGGGAGCGGCGGGGCTGCCAGTCGCGACAGCCTGCGATAGCTCCTCGTCTTTGTGAAGCAACGAGTTATGCCATTCTGAGCATTGTATACATGGGCCAAGTCGACATTTCTTGTCAGGATGCCTTGGCCGTAAACAATTCAAACACAAGTCTAATTTATTTGCCTGTTGTAGGCGATTATCTACTGTTAATGATTTAAATATAGGACACTGATAAACGGCATGTTTATTTTTACACATAACGCACGAGAAAGAATACGATGGGGACGTTGATGGATGTGCTACAAAGGTCTTGGGACGAACAGGTGTAATGTCACTATGTCGTCGCCTTTGCTGCGATTGCGATTCTGCCATGGTTTCCAACAGGTCTGCACGATTTTTTAAAAATGTATTAAAATCGATAAGTGTAGGAATTTCGGCTATTGTGTTCCGATATTCCTCCCATTCGCGCCTGGTTAATGGATCTAATTTATTGGAAATCATGTAGATCACAAGTACATCCCAATGATCAATGGGTAATTTAAGAGTAGCGAGTGCCCTGAGATTTTTATTAACCGTGTCTATAATACCTCTGAGAGCACGCGCCGACTCCTTAACTATGGGTTCAATACTAAACAACGCTTGAATGTGATTGTTTATCAGTAATCTATTGTTATGATAACGATCATAAAGTAGGGACCACGCAGTTTGGTAATTATCTGCTGAGAAGTCTAAGGAACGAATAATAACGGCTGCACTATCTGTCAAGGCTGCACGTAAATAATGGAATTTGTGAATTTCCGGTATTGAGTTATTAGTATGTATTAGAGAAACGTAGGTATCGTGGAACTCCAGCCAATCTTGATAGCGACCAGAGAATTTAGGTAATTGAATCGTAGGTAATTTTAAGCTTGGCCCACCTGTAAGCACAGCATTCGAACCTGACACCGCCGAGTGCAGGCTGCCGGCGCTGCCCGGCGCGGGCGACGCACTCCGCTCCAACACCTCTCGGGCGCCGGCTATGGCCAGGTAATACTGATCCTCGAATTCCTTCCGTTCCTTAAATTGATCATCTGGAATGTCGCACAGACGTTCTATATCAGATTGCGTACTATCATAATATGCATATATTTCTTCAAATTTAGATAAACGAACATTGAGTTCTTTTACTTGAAGATTACTAAGTGATTCGCAACTTAGCACTAATTGTAAATATGATTTAAATTGAGTGAGCTTACATTTGTATGAAGCACGCGTTTTTATAAGCGTTTTAAGGTCCATTGTATTGCTGCAAAGAAATCTAAAGCCAAATATTATCAAATTAATAATGTGCAATGAAAAAGATACTTAAATTTTACTATGCGGACAGTGCGAAGAGATAAGCAAACAATATGCGTCGGAAGCCCTGTTGTTAGCTAGCGGAGGAATGCGCTCCGTCAGCAGCGTACACCGTGCACGACGAGTACTGGTAGCTACGCGCAATAGACTCAACGCGCTTGGTTGTTTAGCTGGAAAGCACCGTAAATCAAGTATTAGATAATTATGAATTTGACTATGATTTAGCTATGTGCGGAAAAGACCTATGTTAATTATAATGTGTGTGTACGTGTATATTTACACGACCAAGTAGTAAATTGCGAGATAAAACTTCCTTGGTAGTTAATTAGGTAATACCCTTTTATGGGTTTATTAATTGTAAAATGTTGGAATGAAATTATCTATTTTATCCAATATAAGAATTACGAAAATTAAATTAAGCGACAAATATACCCACTTACCTACAATAAAATTATTTGTGCTATATGAAATGAACACTTACGAATGGAGGTAGGGAATTTGACTAATAATGAGATTTAGATGCCTAATTGTAAATTAGGTACATAGAAAAAACAATGATACTATTGAAAGATAGTGATTGGAACGGACTCACAATGAATTATGCCTTTCCTCGGTGCTCACGTATCTCCAAACTTGACTAGGTACTTAAGGATGATTCCATAAGATGAAATAAATTATGTGCTGGGGATTGTTTCTGTGGTTGTGTCCTTTGGGGTAATGAACTCCTGCAAATAGCCACTTGTTGCCCACAAATCACCACTCGATGCACTTTATTTTTACGACGTAGGTAGATCACGTAGACGTACTGCGCTTGATTTGAGTAACACAAACTTGCAAATCTGCTACAGGTTGTCTTCGTTATTATTAATTATGACGTTAATTGCGCTGAGCTTGATTAATCTGCTAATCTTCACTTGTCATCTGCGCAATCCTTCCAATTTCTTTTGCTGATGGCACACTGCTTGACCGCTAAATTGATCTTCTCCGTGTCGTTGCCGGTAACATCCAGGATCGTAAGGACCAAATGATGAGAAGCCAATCTCGATGCAAGGGTGCCGTTGGTTGAAAGTGGAAAGATGAATTTTGTATATTTTAACAGTTTTAATGTAATAATTAAATTTTAACATAGAAATGACATGCTTAGGTTGTAGTTAAAAAGCAAGTGACAAAATGGCGGCAAAATCTTCATTTGTTCTAAAATCTAACACCATCGCGTTCTAATTTGACGCCAGCGACATCTAGTGCGCGGCGTAGTGCAACTTTGGCGTTAACAAGTACAGTACGTTACGTACTGTTACTAGCCGCGTGGTGCCGACAGAGTAGAGTTTGTACCACCCCTGCCTGTCCGTGGGTATCGTACGAGGCGATTAAACAACAGGCGTGCAACAGCGCCTCCCGTACTGACAACATAGTCCGAAAATCACACTGCGGTCACCACCCGCCTGCCCAGCGTGGTGACTATGGGCAAATCCCCTCTGTGGCAGTAGCCTTGTTGTGTGCCCTGGGGGAGGTCTACGTCCAGCAGTTGACTGCAATAGACTGAAGAAGAAGAATATACTGTTACGTAACTTGAAGTAGCAAACCCGAAGCAAAACGAACGCGAGTCTTCCGATGCGCATTCACACATTCTCGCTCTAATAAATGACGGTTCTTAACGATAGAAAAGGACAGAGCGACGGGAAAAGGCGAAAGCATGCTCACAAGTGTAGTCCCTTAATCCACAACTCTTACAAAGGTCATGCTATGTATAAAACCTTATTACCAACCTTTTTAATTTCCAGCCAACAAAATCGACCTATCAACCGAGCACGACAAGTACAAAGACTACAAGTTCACAAAGAAGTTCGCCAAAGAGGCGAGCGTGGTCGCCATCCCCCCCACCGCCTTCTACTCGCCAGCAAACAAGCATTTAGGGGAGAACTATGCCAGGTTCTGCTTTATAAAGGTACCTACGCACATTTTGCCTGTTCACATTAAAACTATAATCTCTAACATTCGCTTCCCGTTGTCTGTCCCTATGTATTCTTAGAATTTTAAAACTACGCAACGGATTTTAATGCGGTTTTTTTTTTCAATAAATAGAGTAATTTAAGAGGAAGGCTTATATGTATAACTAGGTTACCGCCTTGGCTTCACACGGGTGTAATGCCCTTTAATGCGAACGAAGTCGTGGACGACTGGTAATTATTAAAAAGCCCTCGCTAAGGAGGCCTCTGCATATTAATGGCCGATTTTTTCAAACGTCAAATAGCCTATCAGAGGAATAAAGTTGATGCTCTGTCATTATCAACTTTTAGAAAAAGACAGCATGAACTTTATTCTCCTTATCGGCCCTAAGAAGCCCATCCTTTTGTTACCAACGAGATATTAGATCCGCCCCCTTATTACCTAACTAGCAAAAGCAAAGCGATAGCGAAAATTGTACAAAAATCGCTTGATCGCTTGTCAAATTCGTAATTTCAAAGGAACTTTGACATTTCAAGGCGAATATTGTACAATTTTCGCTATCGCTTTGCTATTGCAAATTAGGTAATCAGGGGGCAGGGTGTTCCCTCAGGCGATAAGCTAGCAACTTGACATTGATAATTAACATTAGGTTGTCCCTTTTCATTATTAATGTGGATGGCTGAGACAGAAAGGAACAGATGGAACAATAAGTTTATATTCAAGTGTGGCGGACAGAACCGACCACATTATATTCTTTTCTCATCTAAATAAGACTTAATTCTCTTTACAGAAAGACGAAAACCTACAACTAGCTGCAAATCTAATCAAGGAATGGAATGATAAGAGAAAATGATTAAATCACCTACTGTACTTATAGGAAATAAAATAAGGTTTATTATACTCAAAATGCTGCACATAATATAGTATTTTATATTTTTGTTATTATCTTAATATAAGTGAAATATATTTAAATATGTGAGCTTTTTATTACGGTTGCTTGGGACAATAATAAAAACAGAAAGGATGTGTACAAGGAACCTATTAAACTATCTGTCAGTTACGCTTTCACGCCTGAACCGCTGAACCGATTTTAATGAAATTTGCTATCGATGGAGGGGAAAGATCGGTTACCTTTGATCGCGAAAAAATCGGCGAGATTGAAATATAGTTTGTTTAGAAGTGTATCATTGCCATTCCTATAATTCGGTAATACACCGGTTAAAAGGACAAAAACTGGAAGAACTTGACGAACTTTCTGTACCTAATTTCAACGAACTCTGTCATACTTGCAAGCATAGCCAGATGGATGACTTGAAGAGGGCGACTGATAGTGACTGGATGGCAAAAACGAGAGATTGAGCCTTGTGGCGTGCTCTGGGGGAGGCCTACGTCCAGCAGTGGACTGCGGGTGATGATGATGATGATGTCATACTTATAATAATACTAAAACGTAGAAACAGAGAAAACTAAAACAACTGTTTAATGTATAATATTGTCAGATTTGTTTAATTTATGATATTTATTTGTTACGATTAAGTTCTATATTTACTTGTAATTTGCCTAGAATATAGTTACGCAGCGAAATCGCCCCGCAGCCAGCGTTTCGCGTCCCGCGTATCGTTGCCGTATGTTTTGCCAAATCTGAAACAAATTTCTTAGAATGTCAACTTCACAAAAAAACAACTTTAGGTACTTTTCAAAATGTCCATTTCTTACATCATCATTACTTACATCACGTCATCTCGCCATAACGCGATTGGTTGGGTGATTTACGTTGACGCGAACGAGTTCGAATAACAAACGGTGAGTTAGCATAGCATAAATAAAATACATAGGTACCTTGAGATGGACGGACGATCTAACCGAGGTGGCTTATTCGCCTAGGTATCGGTTGGATCCGCTGCCGGCCGGTCGGAGTGGAGGTTATTTGGGGAGGCCTATGTTCAACAGTGGATTTCTCATAACTGAATGATATACTCGTACATACCTAAACATGCATCCTGGAACGTGTCCCGCATAGTTCGGTAACATACCGACGTGTTTGTGATAGATCTCGGTGGGGTTGATCGACATGGGCGGGTCGGGTCTGTAAGGAGAGGGATAGGATACAGTGAGGGGGTGGGGTAATGAGGATCATAGGATAAGAATGAGATATGGGGGCAAGTGTATGTAAATCCACGATGCCAAATTTTAACTTACTCCCAAACTAAGGTCTTGCTTTCATTGCATCATTTAACGCTCACATAAAAATATTCATAATTAAACCTCATTTTTCTGAAAAAAAAAAACAGAAAACAATAAAACACAGCACTTTTAAAACAACATTTATTTCAACATCTTAACCATGTAAGGTCCTTCGAGATGGTACCCGATTTTGGCGTAATAGTTCCTAGTGCCCACTCCCGAGATGACCGCAATCTTGTCTGAGCCGTGCTCCTCTAGAGCTATCCTCTCAGCTTCCTCCATGAGAAGCATACCGAACCCTTGGTGCTGGAACTTGGTCGGGTCTCGGGCATTCACCTGGACAAAATAAAGATTTGGTTTTAGTGCCTACCTACTTAATAACATAACCTAGAATTACGCATTTAAACCAAAGGGACTTACCTACAGAATCGCATGAAGATTGCATGGATAGCGAGTAATTACTTGCAATGCATTTAAAATACATTTACACCGACCCCAAGTAGAATGGATACAAGGCAGGAAGTATTTAATAGTTCCAACCTATGTTGGAACTATTAGGTAGTTAGCCTTTTTGGTTAATTTAAACGCGTAAATCTAGATTAAATTTTCTCCACGAATTAACACATATAACATATAAGTGATTTATTTTTTTGACATAAACAGAAAGAGACGTAGGAATTTACTGCAAGTGCCGCTAAATAAACTTCACTAGATACTACTAGACATTATATTAGCCAACTATACTCTTTATTCCTAGAAAAAAAAAACATTCATCCAACTTGTGGAATTTTCCTTCTTGTTATAGCCTACATCGTAGATTTTAGGTAGTTAACATAATCAGTTAAGTTTATACAATAAGAAATGAAATGATTATTTATTTTCTAGGGTAAGAAAAATACAAATACATACCGGCACAACAGATCCATAAACGTGCAGCTCCCTAACAATGCTGCACTGTTTAAAGTTGGCATCGGGCCCTGGTTTTAGCTCAGGCCTGTAGGTCCTGGATCCACACTTCCTCAATCTCAGCAGACCCACCAGGATATCCTGATCCGGATCCTCGTATGCCAGGAATGTCTCCCAGCCGTCGTTGGCTACGTAGTCTCGTCTGATTAATTCCACCTGAAAATGTTTCGAAATTGTGATGTAGTGTCACTAGCTTCACTAGTGTCTATGTCATTTTAACGACATTTCTTCAACTATCAACCTAATGGCGCTTACACACTTTGCCGGCGCGGACGGGGCGCGCCGTCATACGGCGAAAAATACCTTGATAAAATACCGCTTAAAAAAGTTTGACTTCTTAAAAAAAAGATATACTGTATTTTTCGCAATTGACATAATGTATTTATTTGTTTTTTATTATTTTATATTCTCTGTATTTATTTTAGTGTCTTGTGTGCAATAAAGAATAAGTGTAGGAGCCCTTAGTCAGTTTCCTGTTATCTATATCTGTCATCAGAAAGCTAACTCACAGGTACAGTAACTTTATCTGTCATAGCAACAACTGAAAGATTCGTTTACCCTTCATGCTTTGACGACCTATTTATGTCCTGCCCTGATAGTATAGATCTTAGCAGACGTCCAACTCCACAAGTGTAAGATCTCACCTCATACGGCCTGACTTTGTTGTGTATCTCCTGAATGCCGACCTCCCTGGTCCTCACATCGCGGCAGTCTGTCCCCAGGTCGGCCATGCGAGCTAACGCCAGCTCACGTAAGTTACCGTGTTCTACGCCTGACGATACCAGAGGCATTGGGATGTCACGTTGTACCCTGGAGTATTACCAAACAATAATTTTAATTCAAGACTTAGTATTGAACCTTATTTGTTTCTTTCGTTCAGGCATAATAGGGTTTAGGACTTTAAAAATAGGTAATGACTGTTATTTAATACTACAATGCCCCTTCGACATGCATGTTTGAAGCCTTATTAAAATCCAGATTACTAGTTTCAAAAGGCAGTAAAGAGTGGTGGGTGGAAGTCAGTTAACAATTTAAAGAACTCAATACCTGTACACTCGAGTCCATGGAGGCACCAAAGCCAAGATCTTAGCAATCAGGTCCACCAGGGTGGACGGTGGATAACTTCTATAACGTCCTGTCTTCCACAACTCATACAGTCCAGTGCCTCTGATCACCAGGGTGGGGTATATTTTTAGTCCGTCAGCTCTGAATGCTGGGTTTTCAAAGAATTCAATAAATTGTTCCACATCACGCTCAAAATCTACATTGGGTAGGTCAGGCATCATGTGTGCTACAATCTGTGAAGTAAGTCAGTCAAACATGAATTTGTACTTCCTCCAGAAAGTTTTTGACTATTCCATTGTATAGTTTTTTACTATTAATAAATTGATACACATTTTATCTTAATGAAATATTAAGTTAATTTCACTTACCTACTTTATGCGAAAAGGTGATAATTATGTAATACTGATTATGTTTAAATAGTATAATAATTAGTCCATCTTTACCTTAAACCCTGCATCTTTAGCCAAACTGAAGTTTTCACAGACAGCTTTGACAGTGTGACCTCTGTTAGTGTCACGGGCAATATCCTCATACACTGATTGTACACCAATTTCCAATCTAAAATTATATTACAAAGGTATCAAAGACCATCCTATAAATCCATGCAGATAAATCTTTTTAATATTATAATTTTCAGAAATTCCTTAATAAATCAATAGTTTTAGTACCACACACTCTAAACTAAATGTCTTGGCCACCCTATAACTACAGTTTAAAATTACCCAAGTTCACTGATGACACCCTGTGTGATCAAGTTTATTCTCCTTTAAATCCTAAATGAAACAACATAGTTCAATATTATGCAGCACATGCCCTGACATAGTCATAATAAACTGGTTGATTGTGATGGACCAGTGGGCCAACCCTGATCTATATACCAAACTTTTTCCAAAATAAAATTACAATTTTACCTGGTGCATCCATAGTTCAGCATGTCACTCATGTGCCTGTTGAGACAATAATCAGGTCTAGTCTCTATTGTGATACCAATACACTTGGTTTTAGCTCGCTCCGAGTACTTGACTGCTTCAGCCACACTACTTGAAGTATGACCAGACAGAGCATCGTGGAGATTCCTAAAATAAAACATGACATAGAGTATCTATTAAATAAATTAAGGAATCTATGTATTTAAGGTAATAATGATTGATTTGGATGTTTTAGCAACATAAGGAAAGAAATATTAATTTAATTATGCATGTTTAAGGATTTACCTAATAAAATAGTCCCTATAATCTTCGGGAAGACTCATAAATGTGCCTCCCATTACAATAAACTCCACTTTATCAACACTATGCCCCAACTGCTTCAGTTGTTCAACCCTGTGTCTGGTTTGCAAGTATGGGTTGTACCTAGCTCGTATAGCTCTCATAGATGTGGGTTCGTATCCAGTGTAACTCTGCGTAGAATACTCGAAGTCTGAGTCTGGACCGCCAGGGCAGTACACGCATATGTTCCCCGTAAAGTTGATATGTGGGCACCTGTGTGGCTTACACATCACTGCCACTACGGCGATCCCTGACGCCGTACGGATAGGTTTAGCCTTCAATTTAGGAAGGAGAATGCTCTTAGAGTCCGCCGGTACAGCTGCAATTATGTCCACGAGCCTCGGAGATGTGCTTAAGCCATATTTTGAGGATATTCGTGTTTTCATTTTGTTGAGGTTAACATCCTTGCCTTGCCGATGCGCCACTAGCAACTCCTGTATTATCTCAGATATCACTATAACCATTTTTTCCTCCTTGGAGAGATTAGGTAAAAGCTTTTTCTTAGCCATTTTATTTAGGTTTTATAGGCAAATTGCACAAAAAAATAAACGCGTGTTTTACGTATTGCAAAACAGATGACTTTGACAGTTCATTGTTTTTTTTTTTTTTAGTTTATCCCGAAGGAAAGGCAAGGGGAACTAAGCCAATACAGCCATTGTCTTTAGTAAATGATTTCGTAAATGATGAATGGAAACGTCGGGAAAATCCTCAAGAACAAGTGTAAAGTTAGTCAAAATGAAAAATTATTGCAGAAACAACTTACATGCGCCCATGAAGAGATCGTAATCCGGCTAAAGTTTTACTCGGCTTACCTGCGTATAAAACTATGCACACGCACTAGATTCACATCACAAGTAATCAAAATATAACTTATCTACAAGAAAACATCACTTTACGGACACATGCAAGCCATTTACAAATAATTTTTGATTTTCACAAGAAAATTACACCTGCACCCTTCCAGCTTTTCCCGCCGAAATGACAGTTCATTGTGTTTAGTTTTTTTTTTTTGTTTAGTTTATCCCGAAGGAAAGGCAAGGGGAACTAAGCCCATACAGCCATTGTCTTTAGTAAATGATTTATGATGGATGATAATGATGATGATGAATGGAAACGTCGGGAAAATCCTAAAGAACAAGTGTAAAGTTAGTCAAAATGAAAAATAATTGCAGAAACAACTTACATGAGCCCATGAAGGGATCGTATTCCGGCTAAAGTTTTAGTCGGCTTACCTGCGTATAAAACCATGCACACGCACTAGATTCACATCACAAGTAATCAAAATATAACTTTTCTACCACAAAACATCACTTTACGGACACATACAAGCCATTTACAAATAATTTTTGATTTTCACAAGAAAATTACACCTGCTCCCTTCCAGCTTTTCCCGCCGAATCTTCTCATTGTGTTTAGTGCCAGAAACCAGAAATGTACTGTTTATGGTAGAAATATTACCAGTACCGATAATTACATAATAGCTTAGTAGAAAAGCTTACTTTAAAAAAACTTATATATCATAGACAGCGCTTGGTTAATAATTTATCAGGAATATTGATATAAACTTACTTGACAACGTTCACAGGCGCCCACTCAGTACTCTGCCTTCGTCTGTAGTTCGACGAGAAATCGCAGAGAGCTGAGTTTGTAAGTTTCTTTGAGGATTCGCCAAATCGTTGGAAACCATAAGGCACGTGACCCGCAAAACCTAGGTAAAATAAAAAAATACATTATTTGCTTGCAAGCACAAAAACTATACCACAATAAATCTACAACACTCTGCAGGCCTTGGAACGCCAAAGGAGTAGAAAGCAGACCCCCTGTCCTCAAATCTATGAAGTCTCTATTGTGGAGGCTGAAGCTAACATGTTAGTTTTCCAAGTACCTACTTAAAGACTATTGTACTAAACAACAAGAACATTAAATTCTGTGTGTGTAGACCTAGGTATTGTTTGTAGAAAAGACCTAAGCATAAGGTTAGCAGTTACTTTAGGTACCTACTACATGTATCTACGTTAACTGCGCAGATGGAAAGATAGAAAAATAATTTACAGGAAGCGTAAATTTAAATTTAACTGCATCTTCTGTGGAACAACTTACGAACAGATTGCGCGGGATTAAACCCCCAAATTTGATTCCGTACAAAGGAGTTATGCAACTTATTGTACGACATTTATTTGTAAAATCAAAAATGTACACTTAGGTATTTAGATATTAAAATATTTACAAAAAATACCTTCACTTCAAAACTTACATCACAAACAATGACAGTTTCCAAGGCAACGTCCGGTTTTTTTTTTTTTTTAGTTTATCCCGAAGGAAAGGCAAGGGGAACCAAGCCCATACAGCCTAATCATTGTTTAGCAAAATGCATTCTGAATTCATGATGGATGACAACGATGATGAGTGGAAACGTCGGGAAAATCCTCAAGAACAAGTGTAAAGTTAGTCAAAATGGAAAATTATTGCAGAAACAACTTACATGCGCCCATGAAGAAATCGTAATCCGGCTAAAGTTTTACTCGGCTTACCTGCATATAAAACCATGCACACGCACTAGATTCACATCACAAGTAATCAAAATATAACTTATCTACCAGAAAACATCACTTTACGGACACATGCAAGCCATTTACAAATAATTTTTCATTTTCACAAGAAAATTACACCTGCACCCTTCCAGTTTTTCCCGCCGAATCCGCAACGTCCGTAAGTATAACAGCCATAAATAATAAAAAATCTAAAAGTTCTATCTATTAGTTCAAGACACGAGATAGAGTTCCATTACAGTTCCATCTTTGTCATGCCTTTAGGAATATTGCTCACCTTTCTTGATGTATTTATCCGGGTTGTCCATTTCCATGAAGTATGGGCTGACGGCATGGCTGGCTGGAGAGAGTTTGGCTTCATCTACCGGCAGGTCACGCAATATTCCCGCGCATTCTGGCCTTACAGCCACCAATGGTAACTTGAACTCCGCGGTGGCTGACTGCGTTATAAGAAACCACGTCAACATTCATATACCTAATGATCAGTGATCAATCTTGCTTCATCATTCTTCTTCCAGTTCTCCAATCCAACCAATTCTTTCTTCATTCATCTCCATTCTTTTCTTCATTCATATGTAGGTACGTACAACTAGGGTCTATCTATATCATCCAAAACTTTTCCAAAAATCCTTTTTTCCTTCCTCTTCGAAATTTTTAATCTTCTGAGAACTTACAAATCTGTCCACCAGGTCCCAAGGCTGCCCTTTCCCGGCTTGCAGGTCAAGGACCCTCTCCAGCTGGTTCCTGGCTGCCCGTTGATTGAGCTGGAGCCGCTGGAACTCCGACAGGGCTTCGGTGGCAGACACGGTGTATCGTTGCCCGAAATGCGCATTGAGACGTGGAACGAAACCTATTGGTTTCATGAAGGTTGAGTAGAATTTCGATATCCAAATGTCATAACCGCAGGTTGTACTTATTTATGGTAAGTATTTTTTTCTACAAGTGTGTATAGTGCGAGTACAAGATTTTATAATAGAGTCTCTGTTCCGTAATGCTCCTAGATACCTACCTATTTTACGGTAACTTATCGAGTGAGTTTCGGTCGCTTATGTAGGTAAATCCGTGGTCACAGTTAGCTAGGTAGGTAGGTACTGTACGGAACTGAGGTACCTACTTATAGCTAGCTACCTAAGTAGGTACATGAAGTACTTGACACATTTTAAAGTATCAATCTTTATCAACTGGAAGAATCCCTGTGTTAATACATATTAGCCTAGGTACAGCCTGTTCTAGATAATAATTTTAAATCGGAGGGTTCCGTTACATTGCCCCTGCGCAGGCCGATACATCTGATACTAGCCGTAACTAGAACAGAGATAAAGGGCAGGTGGTACCGTTTGTTTAGCATATAATGAACCTCTTATAGATTTAGATACCTATGTATATCATTAACATTAACGAATAATACTCATTACGAGTAACAGCAAGTCCCACTTTGCTCCTACTGAATTTCTTAATTCACTCCTATGCCTATGACTTATATATAAGACATAACATATAAGTCACCACAGGATTTTCTGATCAACGTTCAAGTTCTGCAATCTACGATATTTTTGAGAAAAAAAAAATTACTTTATTAAAATAAGTGGTAGCTACATACATACCGTTTTGATTATGTATTCTCAAAAAATGCACAAAGTACTTTCTGATGCGACGCATTTGAAAGTACCGTACCTACGTGTAGCCCCAAATCTCAAAATATGTCTGCCTGGGTAAGGAAACTCCGGCATTCCGCGGACCGGTCCACGGTGACTAAGCTGTTGAATCATCGGGATCATTTTTCGACATTGTGTCTAGGTAAACTAACTGGACAGAACCTAAGTCCAAAACTCACGGCCATATCAGAAACCTACATAGTTTGAAGCCGTTTGGTAAGCCGCTGCGTAAACACTAGCGCACCCGTTTCAGGACTTCAGATTGTGGACTACGAATACGCGGTTCGAGTATTCCTTTATTTACCTTTAATAATGTGGTTATGCAGTAATTCTGCATTTTCCAGTCACAGTCGTAACTGTGTGGTTAGATATGTTCCAAATTCTTCTGAACTATCTATTATTCATTGTGTGAGACTTGTAAAAGCGTAGGTAGGTAAAATAAACAACGATAAAATAAAACCATGGAATAGTTTGACTGACTATAAACCTGTGGTGTGCGGGAAAATTTACCTGATAGTCAAATAATGGTCAGACTATTTCCAAAATTTGAGACTCGAAATCACATGTTTATTTTTCTAGATTGTATGAAAATTTCTGAGTTATTTAGGAATTCTCCATATTATCTGGAAAAATAAACATGTGATTTCGAGTCTGAAATTTTGTGGATACGTTCCTTTAATGGGCTATTTATGTAGCTTTTTGCTTAACATACCCCTTTTGTTACACCCTGTATACGGCGGCAAAATTAAGGTTAGTCAAAAATACCTAGGTAGTCATAAAAAGAATCCAGATGAAATCTGCTATTGAACCGTATTATTAGTTTGGAGCCTAGTGTTGTAGACCCTCAAGGATATCCTCATATTTAGGTACTGTGAATATTCCTCTATGATAATACTGACAAAAAGATCTCACTCACCCTCATATCCAGGTATCATAGGATGCTTGTACACTGGATCTCCATTGCGGAACCTCGCGTTGACAGTGTCGATATCTGTCTGCGGAGGCCTGAAGGTCTGAAAGAGGGAGATTATTTACAGCTGGTTTTTCATAACGGCTGCAGTTGTTGGTGATTGCAATCATGAATTGTCCGATTGTTCGACCATATAGGACATCCGACAAGCACGGTTTCATAGCGGAGACAGATATAAATGATCAATGACATGTTGCTAGCCTACCACTTGAGACAATACCAAAATTCCTCAGTCGATGATTACGTCATTCACTGAAGGAGATGCAGCTAATATTCTAGTGAAGCCCCTCATCAGCTCAGGGCACACATGGCACAGTGCTGTGTTTTATTAGCGGGAATCTAACCTGGAAGTCGTCAACAGTCCTGTCAGACAGCACCAGCCTCTCTGAATGCTGCACACTGGGGTCCAGCAGGATCTTGTGCGTGGTCGAGCCATATGAATCGCCGATGCGGTACTTGTAGTCAGGGCAGTGGCCCGAGTACCTGTAAGAGAATTAGGGTATATTTATGAACCTCTAAGTATTCACAGACTTCAGAACTTATATTGAAATCCCCATGGTGCCGTGTTGTCAATACGGTCAAAACCCCGTTAGTTGATTATGTATGACGGAGTACCTATGTAGATTAATGAAAAATTGAAAGGCCCTATTGTAGGTATATCACGCTTTTATCATGTAGGTAACCTTCTCGTGCTACGTCTGCTGTGTCTATAAAAAGTGTATAATTTCACCAATTAACTATACTTAGGAACAGATTAAATAATACTAGCCTACCTAAAGGACGCACGGCCATGGACAAACGACCGTAGCCATATTACTAAATCTGCACAATAAGCCACGAATGCAATAACACTACGCCATCATGTGGAAAAGTAAGATGAATGATTATTTTGACGCCGACCCATAACTTCACAAGACTCCACTGCAGTTTCAACAAAACAATAAGCATACGGCATGTTGCGTGCATCGTCCTTGTACCTATATGGTCATTGAACATCATTTACAAGTACAAAAGCCTTTTAAAAGTGACAAACGTAGCATTGAAGATACATAATGTAGCCTGCTCTGCATGACTGTGATTACGAAGTTGGTTACGTAACGTCTGGCGCCTTGCATTACGGTAATTTTCATCCGATTAGCGTCTTTTGAAAGGGATAATGATAAAATTGTAACGGCGCGCATCGGCCATGGAGTTTTGATATATTGACACAATATCTCTTTTAGCTAATGCCAGTGGCCAGGTAGCATTAACATCCTAATGCAGATAGAATACATAGTGTAATGATTGGGACATAAACCCTTTATAAACGACGATGGACGATCATCCGGCGCTAACAGCTTAACTAGGTACAGGTATGGTGTTATACCTGTACCTCGAATCTTTAGAATTCCTCAACTCGAGATTTATAACAGGATTTAACAAATTATAAAGCATATCATAAAGTCTGGTTATTTATTGTAAAGGGCATAGATTCAATACTTCTAGGGCCTTGGACCTAATCTAGATATTCTTGACCAAATGATTAGATTAGAACAGGGTTCCCAAACTTATTTTGTCTACTGCCCACTTTGAGAATAAATTATTTTAGGCGCCCCCATTTTTTCACCTACTTAAAAACTGCTATAACTCCCAAGCCTCTAAACAACGTCCCAATTTTTATTTTCTGGGTCTCTTACAGGCCTTTAGGCCTGCAGCGCCCATAAGGGGGCGTTATCGCCCACTTTAGGAAAGGCTGCTAGAATAATCATGAGTCTTCGCTGCGCTCTGATCGGAACGAAGACCAATCATTATTCTAAGGATGACCCACACACGATCATCGTTAGTTAGTTACGGTCATCGTACAGACAATGCTTTCGCATACCTAAGCTAGTAGTAAAAGTTACTGACATCATGTAAGTATGGTTTTTTCAGATTTCCACGAGCAATGTGAGGTAAGTTGTTATCAAAGGGGAATCCTTGCATAAGTAATCGGATAATGACCCAAAGAGGTAGGTTCCTACCAACCTATAGGTAATGCTTTCTTCAAAGGTGTTACCATCAGATCTTGTTTTCATGTTCGTACAAACGAGTTTTTATTTTTAAGTCTAACTCCACAATAAGAGAAGCCAGGGGTAAACCTTAGAAATGTAGTAACACTACTAGAAATGTAGTGTTAGGTCCTTAGATAAATTATTGGTCTTCGCTCCGCTCTGAGCGAATCATTATTCTAATGTTAGGTCCTAAGAATAACATGGATAGGTCAAATGGTAGGACTCTTACCCAGGGATGTAATGCGGCTGTGCAATGCTGACCAGGTCCAACGCCATAGTTATGTGCCTGTTTCTACGGTTCTTAATTAATTCTTAACTCATAATTTACATTTATAAATAAATATTTATTTCACAAAAATTTTGAGCTTCTGATTGTTGTTGGGGTGTTTTTTTGACTTTGACAAGTAAAAATATGATTCTCGATGGCAGCAAAAATAATAAATTTTGTTTGATAGAGGCTGTTTGTTTTATGACGCAGTTACTCTTCGATGCATATTATCTTAGATTAATGATAGGTCTTCGCTCCGCTCTGGAGCGAATCATTATTCTAAGCATATTATAGTTATTCTATAAAATGTATCGAAGAGTAACTGCTCGTCAGGGCTGATCATACTTCTACTAGGCAATAATAGAAGAGATAATGAAAATAGACTATAGCTTTAAGTAGATTTAAGGTGCAAGTAAAGCAAATATTTAATTAAGTATTTCGATACAGCATTTAAATTAGATTATTCGGTGATCGAACCAAACTGTATTATACATATATGTATAGCAGATAGTTTCTTACACCTAAACAAACAAACAATAATAGCGTTGCCTATATACATTGCACAAGAATGAACATTACGAACGAAAAATCAAGTTATTCATTCATTTAACTTGACAATCCTGTATGGCGGCAGGCATGGTGATACAAACTTACACGGGATAGTGAATTAGGAGCTAGCGTCTATTTCTCATGTAAAATATAAACTAAAATAGCATCGGTAACTTCAGTTCCGATACCTGCCACTCGAAAAGTTAAGGCAGACACTGATAACTTGTTTCGTAGAGTTCCATTCGTTCACTGCAGCCGCCATATTGACTCTAACCGTCGAAGGGGACGGTTGCGTGTGGTGGCGTTGAGCGTCAAGTGACAGACTGCTGCCGAAAGAAAAACTATCATAAACATTCGAGTGTCTACAGTGTTAAACCTAAATAGAAATCTTAGTGAAGTGTAAGACCATACAAGACGACGTTACCGGGACACCTTACCATGTTTAGTCGATCGCACTTCGGCAAGTTAAAATGCATGCATTCCAGACAGTCTATTGAACTTTCATTTTTTTTGTCAGTGAACTTTTTGAGATTTTCGAATTAGTGAATTATAGACTTCTACTATTCTAGTAGTATTGTAACATTTAACTTCGAGAAAGTTAACATTGACGTGGATTGCCGAAACATTCAAGGTAAGAACTAAACCGTTGAATTTAATCTTTGGGTTAATCTTGTTTCTCACAATCTTCTATAACCATATACAATTATACCCTGTTGTAACCATATCGTGTAAAATTATGCAGAGATTTATTATTCTTTTGTGGTGTTATTGCTGCACGCTCCAGAAGAAAACGTTCGCGTTGAAGAAAGTCCTACGCTTTTGTTCGGTGTAATCTAGTTTCCATTTATCAAATTGTATGCAGTAATAAAGCAAGATAAAAGTAATCTACTGGCTATTAATGTGGATGCATTATCATCAGGTTCTAATCAAGTTTTCAGTGTTATCAAGAACTTCTTAATTGATAAATACAATTTCGATAAAAAAGCCATTATAGAGCACGTTAATTTATAAAAAATCAAATGCAGGTAGGTATTAATCATTAATATAAGTGTTCCTAATAATGACTTGAAAGACAACATTGGAGAATTTGCAGGTCACTAACAAGGTAGACACCTCAAAATATAAGGTAAAACCTACAAAGTGCTAATCGTGACAATAATACGAGCAGACCAGGTACCTGAGGTACGTGTACGTACACAACAAATTTCACGTGACTTTGATTAGCATTGCGATAGCAACGTAACTGAATCGTTAGAATTTGTAAACACGAATGGTCACTAAATATAACAAAGGATAGAAGTAGCAGCTAAGTTTTTAGAAAAATAAAGATAGAGGGGTCTTGAGATTTTATGACTAATAAAAATATGATTCATTGTTATCTTCGCTAGGTAGATTTGTTAAAATATAAGGAAAAGTTGATATGTGGGGCAAGCTCAAGCCTCTCGACAGTTTATTTATAATGCTATCTTCACATTGTAAAATCCCATAGATTTTGCTAGCGAGTTGATAGCGTTACGGATGAAAAAAGTTCATGTTTTATCCTTTACCCCTCTGATCGTATAAGTCTATAATCAATCATACTAAACTTTCATATAAAATACCTAACAATACACTAATGGTACTCATTAATAAAACTAAGCACCAAATAACAATAGCAAAAACTATGGAAGAAGTTGCATTCCTACTAATGAAGCTGCATTTCAAACCACAAATTTAACGCGACGACCAATTTATCGAAACTGGACCGGACTAGTCAAGTTTTTAGTCACCGCATAGAGCACATAATCCTACAAAAAATCACTGTCGGTTAATCAATTAATAGAAGATGGACCGGTTCCAGAAAACGATGAATTCGGAAACGAAGATAGTAAATATTCGAGGTCACAACCCAATTGAGACCAGTCTCACTCAGGTAGTCTCGCTGGTACACTTTCTCCGGTTGACGCACCCAGCCATTTCACTGTGTCTACAGGTGCAGGGACTGCACTGCTGCTGGCGAAGAAACTCCATACCATATCGCGGACGAGATGATTTGCACATTTTTACTTTCTTTCTAATTAATTCTGAGATAAGCAGTGCAAACGCGTTTGCGCTTTTATGGATGTTTTTGATTAAATCGCACAATATGAGAGATCGAAGTTTCTTTCTCCTGAAATGGATTGGCACGCAGACATCAAATTCATTTCAAATGTTGGTTATACGAGTGGACGACGCGACGCGTTGGTGGATTATGATCAATTTTATTATCCTCTGCAAGATGAGTACCTATTAGTGCACGTATACTTTTGTTTACTTTCCCACCAAGAACAAAGCTGTACTTTGCAGTGAAACTAAACAAAATTGCTGATTCCAGTTATTTACGTTTTGAGACAGAGTCCGCAATTTCTTTTTGAGACAGTATAATAGTTGTAACTAGGTTGTAGAACAGCATTCTAGGTGAAGTGGCGAGTCGAGTATCGTTGTGAATAGAAAATTTCTTCTTAATATCATTGACCTCTAAAATGGCTTACTTGAGCTTCTAGATTTAATAATTATCGCGGCGTTGTCGTTGTATTGTGATTGATACTTTATTGCACCGTTTCTTCTTATATGAGAAATTGTATACTCACATAAAATTTCTAATACGGTTCACCCAGATTGTATTATTTATTAATGATTTCATTGACTATCAAATCAGTAAAATTACTTATTTCTCGTGCTAAGCCGTGTAGTGTGGTGCAAGGTCTTTGATCTCTGCTTATTACTATCATTCACGGGTATGTGTAATGATACGGCACTTCCAATTAGTGTAGTTATATTTAGCATGACTTAATAGGAGGTAGTCGGGCAAGTAGGCAGTTAAGTAAGCTATAAATCTACTGTGACCGACCATAATTTGATATAGCTTCGCTCAGCAGGACCCCGCTGATTGTAAAAAATCTATTACATTACACTTGCAAAAATTGCGTGCGCGTCTTGCTCAGGCTAATCTTTGATCATTCCAAGTCATATCACAGGAAACATTATAAAAAGTGGTTTAACAAGCGATGCGCCATTAGATTTGTGGATCAACTACATTAAGTAATTCGTCCATAAAAACTTACATTTTTTTTAGCAAATTCATTCCAAACTGATTGAAAAATAATATAATAACTGGTAAGATTTTTGAGGTTTGAATTAGCAGATAGATCTCACTATTATATACCTACGGTGTTAAAGATTTCGGCTTTTCTATTAATCTATGTACTTAGGTACCAATAAAGCTGAAGAATTAGAAGGGGATAATTCTCAAGCGGTTGATGATGTTTACCAACTCAAAATGGAATATGGTAATGTTGTCATCTTTATTCCATTGTAATGATAAAACAGAAGGAATTTGCAACAATTAGCATTTCAGCCATCAGTCAACATCAGACAAGTGTTTTGTCGCATTGTAAAACTATTTAGAACTTGTGACTAACACTTTAAATTATTGTAAAGATATTCTTCGACATTCTGTTATGGTTATGTGGTACTGTTGTACATACATACATACATATAATCACGCCTTTATCCCTTATTAGGTAGGCAGAGCACCAAGGGCCGACAGAACCACATGGTGCCACTTCTGACCAATTTTGAGGGTATAGTTGAGATGTACAAGTACTGTTGTACCTATAGAAAAAATCACGTTCAAAGTTAAAAAACATTCAATTTTAAAGTTATAATTCCTACAAACGAGCACTGCGACGACTTCAGGTAGGTCCTACCTTTAGGAAGGTATCAACATCTTAAATAACCCATTAAAAAGCATACTTACTTAGGTCCTTCAAGATTACCACTTCCTACGCTTACTATTTCCTGTAAATGTTTTATATTAACCATACAGGATTCTTAAAACTGTCACTAAAAATGCAAATGAGCTGTGGGGATAAACCCCTATTAAAATTTTCCTGATGCTACTCTCTTACAACAGTCCGTGACTATTTCCAAAGAACGCTTTTGTGAATTAAAATAAGAACCGGATATTCGTTTATCAATGGATTAACACCATTTGCGTTTTGAAACCTTTTTGTACGATCATTATCTTCTCCTCTTACCGATAATTTTAGCTGTGTCAAGAAGACGGCCGTGTACTTAAATCGTTTCCCACGTAATTATTATTCGCAGAAAAGTTTGTTAGTTTTAAATACTAAAGGTATAAGTATATGTACCTACTTCTAATACAAATTAAACACCGTTGAACCAAATGGAAGAAAATACAGTCAAAGAATATTTGGATTGTAGTAGAAAATACGTTTGAAAACCCCAGACTGTAATAGGTACCTACTATCTTATCTGTCTGTGTACCACCTGTACGGCTGTATTCCCCAAAAAAAGAGATCCCACAGCCACGTTTAGTAAAGCGTGAATATTATTATTATTATATGTAAACAGGCAGGCAGTTGAGGCAACTGATTTTGCCTGTATCTGAATGGTCTCTTCTTAGGTTTTTCTATGTTCTTTAATGTGTTTGTCAAGTTTGTTTTTGAAATTATTGACACTTGGTGCCAAAACCACTTCTTCTGGTAGTTTGATGGACGAAGTTACCAGCTCACCTGCTAAAAGAGCTTAGTTGACTCTTATGTAATGCGAAATAAGAGCTCGACTCGAAATGGAAATGCCCACAAGAGTCCTTCCAGTAGTAATGGCAGCATAGCAAAATGTACAAAACAAGTTCAGTCAGACTAGTTCTTAAGACATTGAAGTTGTTCACAGGAGATAGCGATCATTTGTGAATGAAATAATTTCTGTTGAATCGAAATTCAACACCGTGCGATTGTTCTAGCTAATTACATTCAAAATTGTTTTCGTATTGAAACCAGATGCTTTTAAGAAAGGGCGATGTCAGTAATTTTTCACATCGCCACTACTGTGGCTTGAAATTATGCCTACCTAAATAATTTACAACTGACTTGCTTAATAATCTTGTAAACAAGACCGTATTAGCCTTTGATCTGGTATAACAGACTTTTGCTTAGCTAACACTAGTTATTATTGGCAGAGAGAAAGCTATTTTCATTCGATTAATATTCGCTGTCATCAATTTAGCAGCATTTACGAAATTAGATAAATTTTAATAAATAAATAAATAAAAAATTAAAGCTGGACTTCTTGCAATTCCTGTTAAAGCTTCATCAGTCAACGCCAGAGCTAATAATGTAATTCAGTACCATTTGCAACAATGGATGATAATCAAAGAATGGATGCAATTAGACAGAGAGAGAGTTTTGTATGTCTAACAGATTAATGACAAAATTTACTATTGGCAATCCTTAAATAGCGGAAATGAGTTTTGAGGTGGTTTTCAGTCGTAACTGTTCATTTAATAGCTTAATTATTAGTACATAGTATGGGATAGTCTAAGGCCAGGCGCCCGCCGGCGCTGTTTTCGTATTGTTGTATAATGAAGGGTCTGACTAATCTCGTGTCTCGTCGCCATACTTTGTCGCTTTGTGTGTGACTTAAACTTTAATATCTCCAAAACGATTTTACTGTTGAGTGGATTAAATTATGTCTGGATATTTACCATCAATGAGTTATTCGTGTAACCAGGTGATCAATTAGGTAGTAGGCAGGTTGTAAGTAAAAAATGTATTCGTACAGAAAGATATGATTCTGAAATTCATTATCCAGGTAAAATATTTGCTATTCTAGTAAGTAGGTACTCTATCATTGCTACTCTCCTATTGCTTTGGGAAAATCCTCATGTATAAAATGAATAATTGTACTTTCAACAAACTACCCAGAAACTTTACCCCAGATGTGGCCACAAAGAAACGTGAAACCCCAGGCGTCGGATCCTATTCTATATCGAGCGTGTGGCGTTAGTGTCATCGTCATCTATTATAGGTGCTAATGGATACTTTTCATTTTGAGTACTTCCACTTGCATGGTATTCGTTCGCGTCTTTTGTTCGCCAGGTCGTCCCCATTTGCTCAGCTGTTCTCCGACTATGTACGCATTATCTTTGGAAGTCGTCGCGTTCTAAAGACCTTCGGAAGACTGTCTTGATTACTTTATTGATGGTTTAATGAAGAATGCAGTTACTTAATATTGATGATCAGTTTAAGTTAAGAATGAGCTATGTTTCAAATACCTACTCATCTGTCCGGGGTATAAATTGACGAACACATGGTTCCGAGTAAGTGATCCTAGCTAACAAGTGCTTGACCGCCAAATTCAACGTTCTTTGCTCTTTCTGTTGGTAAATGTTTCTATTGTTTTCACATTTGGATGCAGCGTTTCAAAATCAATATTTTCTTGTATTGTTTACTTCATATGTAAATTCGTATCATTACGTGTTATGCAACGGTATACCTACCTATTACCAGCCGAACAATAGCTCACTCTGACAAGGTCGTATGGAGGTATAAAATTTCATCGGAATTTCTTTGAATACGCACACAGTATGCCAGATTTCGACATAGAAATGCGCACGACATAATATTAGGGCACTCGATAAGTACCTCCTATTCATGGTCCGATCGATCACGAACAGTATCACGAGCTTGATCGATTTCGCAATTTTAATCGAGGACTTTTAATTCTTTTTATACTAGTTTAGAGTGTAAGTACACATAAGATTCGTATATTCTACCTGAAAATCTTCAAAAGGGATTATTCAGTTCGGCTATTCTATAAAATATAGGTCAGATTAACCCTTTGTGTATGCCCCTCTTTATCACGCAGAATTACCTGAACTCTTTTCACTCTTGAGTCAAGAGTCTTGACCATAGCTACCTTTTTTTAGGTCTTACAAATATAGAATTACAACTGCAGTATATTGTATCAGACCAAATACAAGCTAGTAGCCTGAACCCTTAGTAACAAAAGATATGAATCTATTTCATTGTTTAGCATTCGTTCTTGTTGGTCGTAGGTACTGAGGAATCCTAGTTTGGGGCTAGAACAATATTTGTTTATATCGTTTATATAGTATTAAACTGTTACCGTAAACCAATACCTAATGGATAAACTGTAAAGCACTGCAGGCTATTATCGAAATTAAATAATACCTACTTTCTTATCTAGATAGGTACCTACTTATTATAAACTGTCTAATATTAATTACAATTAGGAAGCGAGAATTCGAATTCTGTAAAATGCATTTTATAACTTTCTTGACTGTCACTGTAATAAATGGCAGTCACTCTGAATGTAAAAAATTCATTTAAGATATGTTATTATATTTGTTTTTATAGTTCATCCCATATCTTTACAAGCATCTCTACCGTGTAGTAACGCTTTTAGGTGCTCAAAATCTTTATTGAAGCCAGATGAGAATCCACAAAAAGCAGTAGCACTTGAGATCTTCCGTGATAGTGAACTGTGAAAAAAATCTTGAACCACTTGAATCTTTATAAGCTTTTGAAACATAACTGCGTTATAGACAGACAGAGTACCCAATTAATAAAGACACGGGGTCGTAGGCGTTAGATCCCTTGGACTACTCAAATCGTTCATTATCTCCTATGTAAAACACCGACCAAAAATTATTTAAGTATTTTTTTATTAACTTAGAATAACAATACAGTTTATCTAATAGGTATATGTTACACTCGCTGGACAGTAACACTTATGGATAATGCGTGGATGATGTATGTAGTGCATTTAATACACCAAAGGTATACCTACCTAATTTTGTTACACAATAATTTAGTAAGTTTAATGTTCTACTGTTTTTCGTCCCTAATAAAATTAATAAATAAACTAAGAGTTTGTGTCTGAGATACTTTTTTCCATGGTCTTTGGAGCCCCCTTTTTTTTTCATTTGGATACGCTACGTTAAGTTTACAAATATAATTACAATTTTTAAAATCTATGGTTCATTAGGATACTAAAGTGCCTCGTGCGTTGTTCAAAATGACATAAAAACGTGGCTCTTTGTTGGCTTCAGGCTTCAGCTTACGTCGAAAATAAGTAAGCAGATAAAAAGGCCTTGGCCGGCCCGTAGCGGCATCTGGTACAATACGGTATAATCTAATTTGCCTGCGAGAAGCTTACTAAATGCCTTTTACTCGAAGATTGCAATAAACTTGGGTGACATCGGTGCAGCAATATGGAATTCACTGGGTTTTACTGTACTTTTATTCGCATAAAGATATAATTTGATAGAGGTACCTATGTTAAATTAGTGTAAGTGGGCTGGAAATATCCAGATTAATCCAGAGTTGAGTTAGACCGTTCCCTTACGGTCAAAAGAATGCAGTTGTCAGTTACCATGTCAACAACAGAGGTTTTAAGGCATTGTTGACCATTGAATTTAAATTAAGAAATTTGGTAGGTACCTACAGCATTATTGATATTAGGTACATATAATCTTGATATATCTAACAAGTGCAACATCAGCAGTGACATTTTGGCCACCACAGCATGTTTGTTTTGTACAGAAACTGATAAAAATAATGTTTACGTGATAGTTTCTCCTGTTGTTTTATCGGAGTGTGCATTTTTTTTGCATGTTCATAAGTTTATATTTTTATATAGGTACTAGTGCCTCCCGTTGTTT